>OX596175.1:5117500-6355911 GCA_951394245.1 Cyclophora punctaria
CCAGGCTTGCATCCCAGTATAAATTAAATTCCTATTTTTGTTATTGTATTTTTCTTTTTACTTTTTGTTTATTTCTATAATCCATTACTTTTGATTCATATTCATGTTTATGTACTTTGATGTAAGGGAAGAGCGGAGTCTCCAACTACAGGCATTTTATGCTTAAATGTTGACTCCACGACTACTTTGTATTATGATATTTATGATATGAAATAAATTTATTTTATTTTTTTTTATTTTTTTTTTTAATGAGGATCATGTCTCGATGACCTACTCTTACAAATAACCAAAAATGATGTCGTTATAATACTCATCGTTTTACAACTTGTATTTTACAAGCTTAGTACATCTTATGCGAAAGTTCGTGAGGATGTATGTATGTATGTTTGTTACTCTTTCACGCAAAATCTACTGAACGGATTTGTATGAAACTTTACAGTAATATAGATTATACACCAAACTAACACATGGGATACATTTTATCCCGAAATTCCCGCCGTAATGGGTAGAACGCGGGTGAAACAGGCCGCAGGGTGCGGCTAGTACAAAATATATTTAACGTACAAGTACTAACGACAGTTTTTCTAAATTGTTCTTTAAGTACACTTTATTCACTAATGTCTAGCCTTAAAAGTTTAAACATTATTTCGAACCCTTAAAACATAAGACAGGAAAACCGAAAGAAAATTAAAAAGTCTTAAAATTAATGTGACTATTACAGTTTTAATTGAGGTCATGGAAGATTATGATCCGTGACTAAGTTATAATAAAGGATTTTGTCCTTGGGTTTTACTGCGAGTGAGTCAGAATATTAAGTAGTAAGTTTATTCATATTAATTTAACTAGTTGTTCCGCGAGTTGGTTCCACCCGTGATTCAATAGCTGATGGCGCTAGTGTGAACATTTTGTAGATCGTGCTTAATTTATTTTCCTCACAACTCGGGTACGGACCGGTTTCGGGTGGTTTCGGGCCGTATGACGTTGTATTCCATGTATCTGTATGAAAAGTGTCACATCGACCCGCAACCGGACCGCATCCGCACCATGTGTGTCTAGCGGTTATCTTTTTACTTCGGTCACCCCAACTCGTTTTCACACTATACTGTCTACAGTGTTCACTGACTGTGAATACCTAATTAGGTGACAGCTGTAGTCGCTTGCCAAATGCTCTCAACTATTGTATGTTTTACCCTGTGCGTCACAGTATGTTATAACTGAAGTATGTATGCCCGACGCTAAATTTACCGAACAAGATTCCGAGACGTATTAAATCACCGAATTTAAAGTATTGTTTCACCCGGGCGGGTACCGGCTGTTTCAAATTCTTCTTATTTTATTAATAGCTTAATTGGCTATTACTTTGCTTTTGTTAGTACAAACTTAAGTACCAACCTATAAGAACCTATTAAAGGGTAAAGACCTTCCACTGAGGCTATCAGTTGAACAAGGGTTACAATATCCAACGTTTCCAATCACAGGAGAACTATAGGAGTTCTATCTCTTTTCACCGATGGGAATCGAAATACATTTCCCTAGACGCTTACATTCAAGTGTAAATGACAGTTATTAGTATACGCCAAGTCAATGTCAAGTCAAGTCAATGTCAATGTCAATGTCAAGTCAATGTAACGAGATTTGAAGTCTCAAAGGCTATATATTCAGATTGCTATCTGAGTTTGTGTCTATCTCCCTCGCACTTATGTTCGTATTTATTACCTAAATACACCCTACTAAATTCACACTCGGTTAATTAGACCCAAACTTAGCTCTGAGCTTGTATTATACCAACTAACTTCATCATAATAATAAATATACATAGGCATATATAGTCGACTCCGGGTGGGAATCGATCCCGCAACCTCCAACACAATAAACGCTCTCACATGCCACTACGCTAATGGGCTTGTTAAAATGATGTTTGATGATCTTTTCTAAGATAACGATCTCGTATAAAAGATTTAGTTTAGACGTCTTAAGCTTTACGTACAAACATCCCAAATCGGATTTAACAAAATCCAACAAAAATATATTCACCCTTTCATTCTTCAATAAAGGAATTCAAACCAAGTTAAAAGACTATTTGTGGATATGAGTTTGTGGTCAATTTATGCTGACCTGATTCGGTTTGAAGAATATTGCAGCTTTGATATTCCATGTAATAGGATTATGTTTGACATGGTTTGAGCTTCGGTTTATGTGGTTAAGCGGTCCCTAATTTACTTAGAATCCTCTTAGTCAAGATGTTGTATGATTTTATTGACATTATAGCCCCGCGGTGACCCACTGCTTCACAGGTATTACTATCATACAAAATCTGTTTTTTTGATGTAAAATGAAAAATAGCTATAAACAGATGGTAATGATAAATATTAGACTATGTGTTATACCTAAATTTAACTCGTCTGTAATCTATACTAATATTATAAAGCTGAAGAGTTTGTTTTGTTTGTTTGTTTGTTTGTTTGTTTGTTTGTTTGTTTGTTTGTTTGTTTAAACGCGCTAATCTCAGAAACTACTGAACCGATTTGAAAAATTCTTTTTGTAATGGATAGCCACATTCAACGGGAAGGTTATAGGCTACTTTTCATTCCGAAATTCCCACGGGAACGGGCACAACGCGGGTAATACCGCGGGGCGCTGCTAGTCTATACTAATATTATAAAGCTGAAGAGTTTGTTTTGTTTGTTTGTTTGTTTGTTTAAACGCGCTAATCTCAGAAACTACTGAACCGATTTGAATAATTCTTTCACTGTTAGATAGTCTATTTATCGAGGAAGGCTATAGGCTACATTTTATCCCGAAATTCCCACGGGAACGGGCACAACGCGGGTAAAACCGCGGGGCGCTGCTAGTAACCTAATAACAAAAAGAGAATGAGTCAGAAGTTAGTTCGAGTAGGTTAGTGGCCAACCCTGGTCGAGTTTCAATACCGCCTCAAGGCCTCCGATATAGTCTAACGATAGAACCTACCGGGACTGACAATTTAACGTACCCTCCGAAGCACGGTAGTGCTCAAAAAGAAATGCCACATGAGTCAATGTATAACCGCATATTATACTACTAGCAGCGCCCCGCGGTATTACCCGCGTTGTTCCCGTTCCCGTGGGAATTTCGGAATGAAAAGTAGCCTATAACCTTCCCGTTGAATGTGGCTATCCATTACAAAAAGAATTATTCAAATCGGTTCAGTAGTTTCTGAGATTAGCGCGTTTAAACAAACAAACAAACAAACAAACAAAACAAACTCTTCAGCTTTATAATATTAGTATAGATTAGTATTACCTACAGGTATGTTACTATACTGCCCTATTGGACAAAATTATTCTATACCTACAAATCTTTGTTCTTCACCAATTACCTAAGATACTCAAAAAAGACTACCAATTAAGTCTACCTCCAAAATAGAACCAAAGGCAAAAGGCCACACTATTTCCGTCTTTATTAGGCCACGTACAAATCGGATCCCTCTAGATTTAATCTTGTTAGCTCCCACAATACTGGGTTGTCAAGCAAGATTACATTATTCTGTGTTAACATTATCTGTAGGCATTGTTCGTGTCATCACGTTGGGAATGAAGGAATGCTGGGACAGCAGTCTGGAGATAAATTGTTTTATATGGAGTTTTATGAAGATGTCAAAGTAGAAATAGTTTCTGTGACGGGTTGGGAGCAGGATTTAAGGGTTAGTCGTTATTAAGTTGAGGAGTTCAATTAGAAGACAAGTCAAAGTCAAAGTCAAAGTCAAATATTTTTATTCAGTTTTGGCCCCATAGAGGCTCTTTTGAACGTACCACCCATTCGGAAGAACATCAGCAGAGAAGAATGGGCAAGAAACTCTGCTGGTTATTTTTTTTTTAAGTCAAGGTATAATACAATTTAATACTTATAAGTATAGATTACATGTCAAAATCAGCTTGACTTGCTGGTGCAGGAATTTGACTCCAGACATATTTGTCCTCAATGTAATCAGTAACGCTATAGTATGCTTTAGTCAATAAAACGTCTTTAACGTACGATTTGAATTTACCTTCACTAAGCCCAGTTACCTCCTTGGGAATTTTATTATAAAATTGAATACATCTACCAATGAAAGACTTCCCGGTTCGCAGTATAAGGCAGTTTTTAGAGAAACGGAGTGGAGTGGTAAGGAGGAAAAGCATTGTGATTCTGCATTGTGACGCGCTTCTATGTACACGCACCCTTACACTTCTAAAATTGATCGCTTTCTTTTTTTAAACTCGCCTGCTCACTTGCTGAAACAATCTGTATTGGCGCCAAAAACAGTTTTCAATTTAAGTCCTATGCGAAAGTTTGTGAGAATGGATGTATAATGTATGTATGTTTGTTACTCTTTCACGCAAAAACTACTGATCGGATTTGGAGGAAACTTTACACTAATATAGGTTATACATCAAAATAACACATAGGATAGATTTTATTCCGCAATTCCCGCAGGAACGGGAACAACGCGGGTGAAACCGCGGGGCGCGGCTAGTAATAACTTCATAAACATACATAGCAATAACGTTTTAAATTAAATGAAAAACGTTCAAAAATTCAATTTCATAAAAGAGCAATTTCAACTGAGTCAATATTAAGCATTTCTGCGTCAAACTTCAGGAAATTGCTTTTTAAGAAATATTACATCATAATATCAACAGGAATATTCAAATTAATTTCAGTAAAAGTTTTTGTATTCTTCTCAGGGTTTTCTATTTCTTTGAATATAACAATATTATTATACTTTATCGTATATCCTCGTGTAACAAGCACGTAAAATAAACATCCACACTCAAAGACGTATATTAAATCGACACTTAACTAAGTGACGTAATTTGTCATTATGTCAAAATCACTCATTAAATCTCTACTAAGGAAGCCATTTATCTTTGAGTACCGTCGGAAAATGTCCCCTGTGACAAGTATGTCTCTCAATGTTCTTGTTTATTAAATCAAAGCTATAAATACTCCATATGAAACCACCTCTTCCTTTTAGAAATTATAGTCAAGTAGCCGCGCCCCGCGGTTCCCGCAGGAATTTCGGGATAGTATGTATCCCATGTGTTATTCTGATTATAACCTATATTACTGTAAAGTTTCATCCAAATTCGTCCAGCAGTTTTTTCGTAAAAGAGGAATAAACATACATCCATACACACATCCATCCTCACTAACTTTCGCTTTTATAATTAGTAGGAAAGATTCATTGCCACAAATACACCAAAACTCCAAAAAATACCTCTTTTGGTTTCACGGCTTTAAACAGCTCATTTTTTACTAAAATCCCTCCTTATTAAAAGAGTAATTTTGGCATTGTTTTATTCCGCAGACTAAAGTTACTTATCTCCAAGCAAACAAGCTTTAACATAACTACATATCTTTCCATGTAACAAATGACGATAATTAATTGTCTATCATGAACATGAAACATGTACAACCAAGTTACAAGACCCATATTCAAAGTGAGTTTCAAGGCAAACAGTACTATATTACATTGCAATATGCAATACAATGCCTTGGCAACGTTTCAACACGCAAATTGATGCCTTTGACACGACAAGGGAGGCTTTTTGCATGGCTTGTAAGATCTTGGGGTTAAAACTGCGTATGTATTACACTGACTTCGCTATTTGCTGCGGATATTACATATAAATATTTTCATATATCACTCATTATAGAATTTCATATAAATTATAAAAAATGTGAGACTTTAACTTTTTTTTATTTTAATGAGATTCTTTTGCGCTATTCGTACCTGGTATCTTCACAAAACTTAGGGTGGTTTTTCGATAATTTTTGAACCTTATAAAATTCTTACAGGAAGAAATAACTAAGGCAATAAGCTAATATTTCACGATCTTAATTGGAAATAAACCAATAAGTGAATATATAATATACTAGCAGCGGCTCGCGGTTTTACCCGCGTTGTGCCCGTTCCCGTAAAAATTTCGAGATGAAAAATAGCTTTCCTCGATAAGTGGACTATCCAACACTGAATGAATTTTTCAAATCGGATCAGTATAGTTCCTGAGAGTAGCGCGTTCAAACAAAGAAACTCTGCAGCTTTAGTAATATTATAGTATACTCGTAGATGTTGTTCAAAAAAGCAAGGCAATTTTCCTTAAGTTTTATTGAGATTAAATTATATTTTGAATCGACAAATATCTTCAGGCTGTAAAAAGAAATTTCATTTAGACAAAGATATCTTAGACTTTCGATTGTTTGTAGAGAAATGAAAATACTTAATGAATACCAATATTGAAAGGCCATTAGGGATTTTTCCTTTTTGAATATTAGATAATGGATTGAAAGCTAAATGATTTGCAATGTAATCTTTTTTAAATCTAGAGATGAATAAATTACGTTGTATATAATTGAATAGCAGTTTAGCAGAGACCATTATTTTTAATTAATGTATTATTTAGGTATTTTGTAAAAGCCTACGGTTCTAGTTGGATCTTTTATTATATCTATCTATCTATACCAAAGTTTGTTTTGTTTTTGACCGCGCTAATCTCAGAAACCACTAATCCGATTTGAATAATTCTTCTTGTAATGGATAACTACATTCAACAGAAAGGTTTATAGACTATTTTTATACCGAAATTCCCATGGGTAGGAGCACAAGTTGGGTAAAACCGCGGGGCGCTGCTAGTACTAGATAAAAAAGGGAAAAGGCCTTTATGTCCCTCTACTGGGCAAAGACCTCTCATCTCACTGAAGATATCAATACTCAAACCCGAGCCATGTTTGAAAAGTAGGTATTTTCGTGTTTTGGCTCGACCCGGGAATTGAACCCAGGACCACAGTCTTGGCAGGCGAATGCACATACCACTTACCACCGAGGCGTTCCTAGATAAATATAATATGTATGTATTATAAATAATTTACATTGAAATCGTGAAACAATCAAACTTGTTGCTACCTACATTCCGGACAACCAAAAATACTGTATAAAGTCATAACCAGCTGACCCTTTGCCCGATAACAGCTACATTAACTATTTCACAATCTCTACAATCAATTTCCATCTTTATTTCTACCTAGTGAAAGTTTAATATGTCGTGCGTGAAATTGAATTTAGTTGCTAACGTGTGGTATACACGGTCGTATTATAATTGTAAAGTGCGTGACACACGCGAATTCTAGTGGAATGACGGAAAGTTTTTGAGCTAAATCAATGCAGTGTGCACTGGGTTTTAGGTTGATTATGTACATGGAAATGTGATTAGTAGATGTTATGATTGTATCGAGGCTTTTTAACCCACCTTATAATATTAAATTGAAAGTTTTTCAGTACTATTTCAGGATGCTTATGAATATGAATTAGCGTTATTAACATTTTTCTTGTTTTTATTTTTCATTCTTACTGATTTTGTTTAATCCTATACTACTAATACGAGTATAATACATTTTAAAAAAATGTGAAAATGAATGTTTATTACTCTTTCAAGAAAAAACTACTGGACGGATTTAGATGAAACTTTACAGTAATATAGGTTATACATCAAAATAATACATGGGATACAATTTATCCTAAAATTCCCTCAGGAATGGGTACAACAAGGGTATCACCGCAGGGCGCGGATAGTAGAAAAATAATTTAATATTCAATAGAAATAAACACAATGAAAATCATCTATCAGACAAAGATTTAATGTGAACTTTCTAACAATTCAATAAATACTAAGCGTTAGCGTGTCTTTCCACCATAACTATGCTATGCTACGTTTGATAACGTTGATGGATACTACAGTCACGTTGTTACGTTACTATGCTACATTAAACATGACTGGAGGATCAAAAATCCTAGCTACGAATTATAGCTTTCTACTGTAAAGGCACTCTTATAGCGGCATCTTATTCGTTAAGCAACCCAGTATAAATCGCATTTTTTTACACGCTTTATCTTCACTTGTATGTTTGTAACAGCCTCCTTAGGGCGCGATTTTGACTCACTTTGAACGGCTAGATTTCATTCAAACTTTGTAAATTTATCGAGGACCGAAGGCTGTACAAAAAAACGAAAAATCTAAGCGTTTTTCTTAGTTTTTTAAACTTTAATAAAAAATAATAATTGAGTGACGAATTTACATCCTAATTTACATATTCCTTTTAAAACAATAAAATACTTTAAAAAACTACATGAATCTCATACAAGTTCAAAGCGTATTCGGAACCCTTCATAAATATTCATAACTTTTCAAACGGTTCGCGACCATACATGCAGACTTCAATACATCGAAATGGTTTGCAGTGTGACTCCATCCAGCCGCACTAAACTGCACTCCACTCCTATCATAATAAGACTGATATTTGTCTGTACATAGTAACGCATGCGTAGTTTAGTTACCGCAGTGCGCGGCGCCTTAGAGACTTTAACTCGAGTCGTATTCACGTTACAAAAAATAGTTTAAGTTAAAAGTTAACTTTATTCTTTTTGGGTTAAAGTAGGTTTTTGGAAGAGTTTATTGAGGTATAATTAGTTTACCTGTAAACTGTTTAAATGGAATGAAAATTACATTTTGACAGGTTTCCGGAACTTTCTTTGTTGGGAACTTTTACTTTGTATTATAAGCGTGTTGGGAATTGAATTATTAAAATAAAAGATAAACACCTTAAATATATTACTTTTTAACCTAAAACTCTACTGATAACCCATAACTCTACTTTAAAAGTCAGTCCTATCTTATCTCTTATAGCGCTTATCTGACACTAGCAGCGTCCCGCGGTTTTACCCGCGTGTGCCCGTTCCCGTGGGAATTTCAGGATGAAAAGTAGCCTACAAACAAAGCTTTATAAAAAAGGTGCAGGTGGTAGGGCTCAGACGACAGGACAACAGGTGGGCCATGTCCTGGTCTGGAGCACCACAGCCACAGTAGCCCATACACTAATTTGAATTGATACACATTTTTCGCCAACCGAAACCAATTCTTTATCTCTCTAAGATAACCAATTCAGGTATATCATTAGAACCGATCCAAACATTTCCAAATACAATAGCAATTGAAACCCAAAGACAATACAAACGAAACTAATAGGTCTTTGAAATAACAATGGAACTAATACTTATTGTTATTGGCGAAATTTATTTTATTACAATTACTTGAAATAACTTCTTCAAGTAGCAATAAATGATTAAGATATTTGAATATAATATTGTATGTTCCAATATTCAATAAAGTTATTATTGAACCTTTATTTTAATAACTGTCAATGACGTATCTTTTAATGTATTAAAATTGAATAACATGCAATTTTCTACCTTCTTTGTCTTGTATTGTAGGTTTTATTTTTGTGCCAATAGGTAAGTATAGGTAGAACTTGCAGTAAAATAACAACTCTTGTTTCTTTGGATTAAATCCACACAGGTGTAAGCAAACACAACATGAAGTTAAACTACGGTCACATATAAACTTCATATTCACTTGAAAAACAAAGCGAAATATATCAATGAAAGTAAGTATTTTCTCTCTATAGTAAAATAAAAATAACAACTATAGTAAATCAAGGTAGACATTTTGGACACATGACAAAAATATGACATTAAGTAAAAACCAACTATCCTCCCATATTGATAACAAAACAAACATTGTTCCATATTAATGTTTGCCAGAAAAATGTACTGTGTACCTCAAAATAACTGCGAACATGTAACCGAATTGCTTTAGCAAATAAAGCTTTATGGCCAAGGAAATAAAGTGGGAAATTGAGCGAACAATGGAAATAAGAAGTGTGTCGTTTACTGTCATTAACCCATTTGCTAAATTACCGTTTTTTATGCAAAATGCATGAAGGAACCTATTTTTTGTATGTTACATTAATGGTCGTTTTATTCGGGAACATGGTTTGGTATTGTGGTATACTTTTTTATGTAATACCGCAGATTTCACACTTAGAGCTCTTTCAAATTAGCGTTTGCTATCGTCCTGCTACGTGCGTATTGTATGAAAAGATAAGGGTCAACACTGCGTTAACCGTGCACGCGCACGCGGCGGTTCACTTTTGTATGAAACCAATTAAGGTGCGTTCTTACAAATAAAACGAGAAACTACTTATCTTATTTAAATAATTATTTTTGTAATGAATAACCACATTCAACAGGAAGATTATAGGCTTCTTTATTATCCTGAAACTCCCACGGGAGAATTCGTTACGTTTAGTCGGTGAGCTCAACAATTATTTTTTGTTGAATTGAAATTACATTTATTTTCGACATATTTTAGTTTGTTATTATTGTATTTGAACCATTTACCTACACCTACCCACCTACCTTCACCTACCTACCTACCAACACCTACCTACTATCACTTCAATTAACAAACGATCAAGCTTTTACTTGAAAAGTACAATAGAGACTAGAAATACAAAATCTAATATATATAACATTAATCTACAGTCTAGACTTCTATTATGCCTGAATATCGGAATCCATAAATAAACTGATCGAAACATTGACATAGACATCATGATTTTTATTCGTTTACCCAATTTCTACCCCTGATTCCGCACTTGTTACCCGCTCCAATTTGTTTTCGACAGGCTTTCAATTTGTAAGCAATTTTGCGTCGCATCAATATTAATAAAGAAATTAATTTCGTGCGTTTTTTGTTTTGTTTTTGCTGTTCATTTTAAAAATGGAATTGTATTTTTTATGATCACTTCGGACAGGATCATGATCTACTATGTTTGTTATGGTTTTTTTTCTTCTTTTGAGCGTCTTCTCAAAAATGATTGTCACATTTTAGTGTCAATCAAATAGCGCTCGTGGCGTAGTTGGACTAATAGTCCATCGAAAAGTTACATTTGGGGTTGCGTTTTTTAGAGGACGCAATTTTATTTTTTTGATGTGTAGGGGGGGTCAGCGTAAAGCTAAAAAAAAGTTTGTGGGGTCGCCACCCTTGTCCCACGGCCGCAATCTTGAAAATAGGGGTTGAAATGGTTTTTACGATATATCTCTTATACTATTGCTTTTATTTTTAAAAAAATTTAACACTTTTGTTGCAAATTAAATTCTCTACAACTTTGGTCCACCAACTTTTTGTCGTAGAACTATAAATAAAAAGTTATAAGCGAAAATGTTCAGAAATTCGAGAAAAAAAAATATATTTTTCGATGTAACTTTTTTTTTAAGCATTTTACGAAAAAATGATATCAGACTATTTTTGTAGATCGTTTTTTGAGGAACAACTTTTATCAACAACATTTTTTCATTAAGTCAATAGCTAAGATTTTACAGCGCTCCGAAGTGAGTACTATTTTTCAGTACTCTTAACTATACCTACATATATTATACGTGTGTACTAATAATGTGTCATCAGTTATTGTTTTTTGTTATTTATTCTGTTGTTTAAATTGTTTTAATTATAAATTTTGCAATATTATTAATAATTAATTATAATATACTCTTTTCCCCACCACCCACGAGGAAGAGTCTGGAGGCGCGTTTATTTTACGTGGTATCCCCAATAGGCATAATCCACGGTGATTTTTATATTAGAACTACTCCGTCCTCAGTCTTTTCGATGGACCAGGCTGCGGCTCAGCATCTGATCGGCTTTCTGAATTAAATATCAGTGGGAGAACTGGAGAAGGAAGAGGTGTTAATGTCGGCGGTTCATCATCAAAGTCATTTTCATTTATTAATTCTGAGACTTCCATTACGTTGCTGCAAGTCTCTCCAGAACAATTTTTTCCAGCCCCAGTCTTCAGGATCATTATAATTACCAAGCCACGACTGGACCTGATGGTAAACTCGGAAAGTATGGATCCAGGAATGGATCTATTACTTTCGACTCCAATTAAAAGTCAAGCATTTATATTACTAGTCTGAGTTAATAGTTTTTTTATATACACAGCTCGCTTTCATACTTTCCGAGTGTACCATCAGGTCCAGTCGTGGCTTGGTAATTATAATGATCCTGAAGACTGGGGCTGGAAAAAATGTGGAAAATTATTAATGCCAGTGCAGAACTCTAAACCTCCAGCACCCCCTGAGCTTCTAAAATTGATCTTTTGCAAATGCAAAGGAAACTGTGGAGCGATGTGTGGATGTCAAAAAGCAGGGCTGAAATGTTCTGCAGTGTTCTTCCATTGTTCTGGAGAGACTTGCAGCAACGTAATGGAAGTCTCAGAATTAATAAATGAAAATGACTTTGATGATGAACCGCCGACATTAACACCTCTTCCTTCTCCAGTTCTCCCACTGATATTTAATTCAGAAAGCCGATCAGATGCTGAGCCGCAGCCTGGTCCATCGAAAAGACTGAGGACGGAGTAGTTCTAATATAAAAATCACCGTGGATTATGCCTATTGGGGATACCACGTAAAATAAACGCGCCTCCAGACTCTTCCTCGTGGGTGGTGGGGAAAAGAGTATATTATAATTAATTATTAATAATATTGCAAAATTTATAATTAAAACAATTTAAACAACAGAATAAATAACAAAAAACAATAACTGATGACACATTATTAGTACACACGTATAATATATGTAGGTATAGTTAAGAGTACTGAAAAATAGTACTCACTTCGGAGCGCTGTAAAATCTTAGCTATTGACTTAATGAAAAAATGTTGTTGATAAAAGTTGTTCCTCAAAAAACGATCTACAAAAATAGTCTGATATCATTTTTTCGTAAAATGCTTAAAAAAAAAGTTACATCGAAAAATATAATTTTTTTTCTCAAATTTCTGAACATTTTCGCTTATAACTTTTTATTTATAGTTCTACGACAAAAAGTTGGTGGACCAAAGTTGTAGAGAATTTAATTTGCAACAAAAGTGTTAAATTTTTTTAAAAATAAAAGTAATAGTTTAAGAGATATATCGTAAAAACCATTTCAACCCCTATTTTCAAGATTGCGGCCGTGGGACAAGGGTGGCGACCCCACAAACTTTTTTTTAGCTTTACACTGACCCCCCCTACACATCAAAAAAATAAAATTGCGTCCTCTAAAAAACGCAAGGTTAGGCCTAAAAAATGTAACATTTCGATGGACTATAAGTGATACTAGTTTATTGCGATTGTTAAGCAACGTGCATATTCCACTATCAACCACCCATCCAAGTGGTATGTCTATCTGAGCGCTACCGTGCTACGAAAGGTACGTAAAATTGTCGGTTTCGGTTGTTTCAACCAATAGACCGTGTCAGAGACCAGGGTTGGCCACTTACCTGCACGAACATACCTACTTTAATATAGAAACTGAATCAGTTAATTCCTACTTAAGATAACATTTTAAAAGCCTCAAAAGCTAAATTTAAGTAAATAACACTCAACCAAAGCTTCACCTAATTTTCCAACTCAGCAGAGCTGTAAAAAATATAATTATACATCAATAAATCAAAAAGCTCCAACAGTACATAATGCATGTTCTATCTATACTAATATTATAAAGCTGAAGAGTTTGTTTTGTTTGTTTGTTTGTTTGTTTGTTTGTTTGTTTGTTTGTTTGTTTAAACGCGCTAATCTCAAAAACTACTGAACCGATTTGAATAATTCTTTTTGTAATAGATAGCCACATTCAACGGGAAGGTTATAGGCTATTTTTCATCCCGAAATTCCTACGGGAACGGGTACAACGCGGGTAAAACCGCGGGGCGCTGCTAGTGTAATAATAAATGTCACATAACTGTATTTACGTCATCAACAATTTATGCCCCAGTAACCCCCTGTAACGCGTTCGTGTAATATTTCGTAGGCATAATAAACTTATCGATTTAATTACTGAGGATTTGAGCCAAAAATTGCCTTGATTTTATGCCTAAGTATAAGTATATACTTTGGCATAACTGTTGGGAGTATTTTTGGCTTTGAATCAAGACTTATATTTGGGGGAAAGATAGTCCAATGTATGCATTAAATATAGTGATGGTAGATAAAATAAATTAGTCATAAAAGTGTGATTATTAAATGAATACGTGATTGAAGATTACGAGAAACGGTATTATTACTATTACTATTGGGTAAATAAATCTATACTAATATTATAAAGCTGCAGAGTTTGTTTGTTTGAACGCGCTAATATCAGGAACTACTGGTCCGATTTGAAAAAATATTTTTGTAATGGATAGCTACATTCAACAGAAAGGTTATAGGCTACTTTTCATCCTGAAATTCCCACGGGAATGGGTACAACGCGGGTAAAACCGCGGGGCGCTCCTAGTTAATAATATTTCAAGGATTCTGTACAGTATTAGAATCAGTACTCTTGTACCACTAACTAAATTACATGATGAACAATTCATCTATATTAAACTCTTTTCCAACGAAATAGATATGAAATCGAAAAGCAGTTTAAATGCAATCAAATATTTAAAGCCCATATTCCGAGTACACAATTCTAGTTTTAAATATTCTAAATGAATTAATGGTTCTGGCATTCAAACGTGGAACAGCGAGAACTCTTTCATAGACAATTGTGTACCACCAAAGCACACTTCACTGAAGTGTCATTGATTGAGTTTGGAGAGCAATCTGAGAGACACTTTTCAAGGAAAGAACGAGCGCTTTGAGAATTAATCGACTCAAGAGAAAAGACAAACACAGCATCGGTTATTTACTTTTACTTTTATACTATTATAATTATGATTTGCACTTTTTTGTACTTGAAATGTTCTTCTTCTCTCTCTTCACTGTACTTATATCTTGGGTGAGACGAGAGGCCTTTGCCAAGCTGTAGGACAGTAAAGGCTAATACTTCACTTCACTATTTTTTTTAAATTGGTCATTCGATAATTCGGCGAATCGTATTCGGGTTTCAGTCAAAAGTATTTCGGTAAATTAATGTAACCCTTTAAATCTGTACCAGTCCGGGTTGCTCATTAACACACAGTTAAAGTTGCTTTAAAACTTTAAGGGTTGTTCGCGAATTGAAACTAAACGGCTACTTTAAAATACAAACATTGGGCCTAAATAAATTAGTCAGCGGTTTGGATATTTATTATACCTTCCTCAGTTAAATGGTGATTAACTTTCAGGGTACTGATGTTTGATGAATATAGGCTTGGGAAGTATACTTTTTTTTTTTGGATTGGCACAAAATGTGGACCAATGTCGTCAATTTTCCAGCCGAAGACGATTGCTCCTGAAGAGGAAAAAGGTTAAGTAATTTTATTTCATTATTACCCTATCTCTAAACCTTTTTCCTCTTCAGAAGCAATCGTCTTCGGCTGGAAAATTTACGACATTTAACCACATTTTGTGCCAATCCAAAAGAAATAGATTATACATACATGCGTATATCTTATCCTACTAACATTATAAATGAGAAAGTTTGTTTGGATGTATGTATGTTTGTTACTCTTTCACGCTAAAACTACTCAACGGATTTGGATGAAACTTTACAGTAATATAAGTTATTCATCAGAATAACACATGAGATACATTTAATCCCGAAATTCCCGCGGGAACGGGTACAACGCGGGTAACACCGCGGGTCACGGCTAGTATAGTATAAAGTCATTCTTTAATCCAAACTATATTTAACTTAAGATCTTAGCTTTTGAAATTGAGTGTTGAGCGTTGCTATTGAGCGAGTTTACAAGCGAAAACATGTTAAGTATAACTTCTTTATACAAATCTTACTGTGTCCTGCAAGAAGTACTTACTTACTGGGTACATTTCTGTATTTCAATGTTAATACAAAGTCGAGATCAAACCAAACCATCATGACTACTGTATTAACTCAAGTTCACAACTTTAATTTACATATCAAAGCATTTGTCCCAAATTCGTGTCTATTCGTTATTCTGATACGTCTTCAGCCCGCCGACCTTGGTATTAGGAAGGTCGGCGATCGAATCTATCCTATTGATTTGGGGCAAACAAATCAATCGTTATTTATTCTCTGTATTGTTATTTCGTTAAACTAGGTGTTACTTAATGGATTGTTAAATTGCAATATCTTTACGAATATAATTAAACAGAATTGATTTTTAGTTTTTTTGTTGTTTGAACGCGCTAATATCTAAACTTACAAATTTTATTTGAATAATTATTTTTGTACTATATAGTCATATTCAACGGGAAGGTTATAGATTATTTTTCATCCCGAATTGTCTACGGGAACGGGCACAACGCGGGCATAATCGCGGAGCGCTACTAGTCGCTTTATGAATGTGATTCTAAGAACAATTACTTTAGATTAGTTGGCATTAAGCAAGTTAACAGTCTGCATCTGGTGAGTATAATTATAGAAAGCGAGTCTTTTCATGACTGTGTATAAGACAGACTCGTAACTTATATAATTGCTTTAAACTACTTTATTTGCTTTCTTCTTATCGAGTGGAGGGTCAATCTGACCAATCCTGGTGTCAGAGTTATTGAGCCGCCAAAGGCCTCTGACATGGCTCATGTAACGACTACTATCCGTAGAAAGTAACCGGGACCGACGGCTTAACGTGCCCTCCGAAGCACGGAATCATCTTACTTTTCGGGCAATCAGGTGATTCAGCCTGCAATGCCCTAACCAAACTGAGGTCAGTCTCACAAAGTGATTTTTGTGAGATATCCCCACCGGGAATCGAACCCGGAACCTCCGGATCGTGAGCCGAGCGCTCAAACCACTAGACCACGGAGGCTGTTGAGGCTATTTGCTTTATACGAGTACTACTGTTATAATAAAAAATAAATGACAAAAAAAATTTTTGCATTCGTTGGAAAGGTCTCGGGCTCCGTGAGGTTTATAGGGAATAAAAATCTCAAAATTCTCACGGGAACGGGGGCGCTGCGGGTGAAACCGCGGGGCACAGCTAGTATGTAATATAAATAATATATGCTACACACGGCCCTTCATAAAAGTCCATGGTAATAAAAAAATAATATCGACCTCACCGGCTATTGTTCGAAAACCTATCATATATCACGGTGAAAGTTAATTTAACAAATAGATTTTTTATGTGTATACTCCATTGCAACGGGGCATATTTTATCTATTATTAAATGTGTGCCTATATTTATTTTTGCTCGTAAAATATGATAATAATCAAATACTTGATGTAGTTGCTTTTAATATGCAATTTTAATAATACTCATATTGAAACAAGCTTGTTTGCAATTTACTTTTTAAACTTGACTCAGATTTGAGATCACTATACCGTAGTTTCGAAATTTTCGGTCTGCTTTTGATCCTGATTTTCTGCTTGTTACATGAAGGTCTGTGTTCGGTAACCACCGCAACATCAGGAAGTAAGTAGCAGTGTCGCCGGGCTTTAAATTTGATAATGATTTATAGAAATCAGTAGTGCTGCTTACCTTCGACAGTTACCGCCTACTGCTTCGGTCGCTACCGAAAACCCTCCCTTAAAGTGGAACCTAATATTGTATTTAGATGAAACGTATACTTGAGTATATGTGAAAGTATTAGAAAAGCTTTTGAGACCAGCTAAAGACTAACTTGATCTACGCCGAACAAAGCAGTCATAAGACTGGAATTATACTCTATTTTTTATTTGTATTGTCACAAAATGTGTCTCTAAACCTTTTTCCTCTTCAGGAGCAATCGTCTTCGGCTGGAAAATTTGTCCACATTTGTCCACATTTTCTGACAATCCAAAAAAAAAAAGGTACCTATATATTCGCGATAGTTCTAAGTTCCTTTCTAATGCCTATACTAACATTAAATGCCTAAACGCCTAGATTAATCACGATTTCAAATCGCTGCGATATCCGTTACCAGATAACGTAATATCCGCCGCCCGTCCAGAGCTTCCGGTCGAACCGTTAATTACATTCCAATATTTTGGGTGTAAACTTGTAATTAGATTAGTTTTCGATATAAAAAGTTTTGAATCGTGTTTGTTAGTTCAACCGACATTTGGTAGTCAAATAATGTTTCAAAATACATATTAAAAAAAGTTAAGCTTAAATATTTTGTCAGATCATAAGTATAACTAAACTACGCAATTGTTGGTTTATTAAAAATTCCGATAACTTTGGCACTGAAATGATATGAAATGGCAATGAAAAAATCTTTTATGTTGATATTGGCAATCATAATTAATGTTTCGTAAGAAAAATCAAAATTACGTTTAATACTATTTCACAATTCATATCATGATAAACCGCAGCTAAGAGTAATAACCATGGTTCACTGTGAAGAAGAATTAGGGTAGGAACCAATACCATCCATTTGGAAGATCATAGATCAGCAGAGAGGAATGGCCAAGAAACTCTGCTGGTATTTTTAATTAAAAACTGAAAATTACGCCTGGTGGTCTAGTGGTATATGCACTCGCCTGCAAAGACTGAGGTCCTGGGTTCAATTCCCGGATCGAGCGAAAATATATTTTCTACTTTTCAAACATGGCTCAGGTTTGTGATCACCAACCCGCATTAGGCAAGCGTGGTGATTACGCCTAATCCTCCTCACTGCACTGATATCTTGAGTGAGATGAAAGGCCTTTGCCCAGCATTGGGACATTACAGGCTAAATACTAAAGTATAAATTACATGTCAATATAAACCATTTCTTACAAGTAATAGTATGTTTGACTCGAAGACAATTCCACCTTTTACCAGACAGAAATAGTACACAACATGCAAAACGACACAGATACATATCAGAATATTCAAAGTGGTTGTAATTTTAAACTCTTGTAAAATTATATAGAAATGGAGTCGTGCCGCGACGAGAGTGGTACGAAGTTAACAACAGCGGTATATTAATGAGCGATAATGACTCCCTGGGGTATTACTTGTTGTGAACGACGAAATAGATTGATATTTGCTGTGTGGGACGAGGTTAATGAATTTTTGGTGACATATACCTACCTACACACCTTTGAACGATTTGTAACCAACATCATGTTCTTTTTTGTTAATTGGTTTGTTATTATCATATCTTCGTCATCTAAGAATCAATAATTTAAAACAATATTTGGAATATGAAAGGGTATAGATACAGAATAGGTACATTGCTAACGATTAAAACAGATGTATATATGTAAATAATAGGAATATAGTTTTAAGTTGGTTTTTTACTTAAGAATTGAGTTATTGATGATTTTACAGAATGTTTTTCAGTCAGAGAGTTTATAAGTTGCGAGTCAGCTAGTGCAATTGAACACCGTAGTAAAAATACTCGTACATCATTAACTAGCTTACTTGCGCTTTATTAAGCTTGCCTGGCCAGCTAATTTGCTTGTTCTAAATGACACGCCTTAATTAACTTAATGTTATTATAGCGTCTTACAAATGGTCTTAGGTTGTACCTATTTCGGCAGGAATATACTCGTAATACCCATGTCTTCTGACGTTTAAACTTCATTACTATGTAAAGTCTTATCCAAATCCGTTATGTAGTAGTTTACAATCAGTCATTCTCATAAACTTTCGCATTTATAACATTAGTAAGTATAAACATATTACATACTTTTCTGAACAAATAAGGTTAAACTTCTTTAAAAGGTAAAGGTATCATAAAATAAACATGTTTTCTACCAGTAAAACATGGTACCTGAGTCTGTAAGAAATAAACCCTCTGGGCTTCATTTATTATCGAGCTAATTCCAACCAATCCGCTTTCGACAAACTTTAGAAGTAAAGAGACCCGAGTAAGTTTTAAATTTTTAGTGCATTTTATATAACACTAAAAGCGCCCCACGGTTTTCCCCTTATCGGACCAATTCCCGTAGGATTTCAGGATGAAAAGTCTATAAATATATTTCCGTTGAATATGGCTATCCTTTACAAAAATCATTATTCGAAACGTATTGGCAGATTTGGAGTTAATCCAGTTAAAAAAAAACATAAAACTCTTCAGCTTTATTATACTAGTATAGAATTTAACTATCATCTCTGATTCTAAAAATATTTAAAGAAGATTTCTTAACAGTTGTTCATAGGATATACATATTTATCTAGTTATTTTCTATATGAAGAGATGAGATAGAAGACATAAAAGATATTGTCTTTTTTTATTTTGTTTAGAGCATAATAGAAGGGTCAAAAAACTTTATTCAAATTTACAGCAGAGCTTGTGAAGGTATTTGCTCTTTCAGACCGCACTTGTTATTTAAATATGCAATTTTGTTGAGGGTGCTATTTTTATTTATATAAAACTCAGCAGTCATTTTATCGTCACGGTATAGTTAGTAAAGTACAGATGTAGTGAATAATCGTTTCCTATCGGCAAAAACTCGGAACAACGATAACACCCGAATGGTGCCGATGTGTCTATGAATTACTGTATTATTAAATTACGTGTACGTGTAGGTATCAAATAAATCGCATACTTTATTTATCAATGTAGTAGTAAGACAAAAATGAACATTTCCGAGAAAATACGAAAGGAAAGGATTATTCACTACATCTGTAAATGCTAGAAGGCTCACGTTCTGATGTTCGTGCCAACTGCTTCCTTAGTAGATTTAATGAGTGATTTTGATATGTAATGTATGAAAAACAACGTCAGTTAGTTAAATGTCGTTTTAATGGACGTCTCTAAGTGCGGTAGTAAGTCTGTAAAACTGTTTCAGTCTATAGCTTTTATCACGATGCAAAGTCTACAAGAAGATAAATATACGGAGACGGCAAACAAGTGATTCCCTTTATACAAAAGTTTCATTTAAGATCTATTCATGTAGATGCATACTCAACTTTGACATTTCTATTCACATCACCATCTTTAGAAATATGAAACTTCTGTTCGAATACGTTGAAACTATGACGTACTTCTACCAGGGTTGGCCACTAACCTACTCGAAATTACTTTTTAGTAGCGTTCACGTTCCTGCAGGAATTTCGGGATAAAATGTATCTCATATATTATTTTGATATATTATCTATATTGCTGTAAAGTTTCATTCAGATTCGTTCATTAGTTTTTGCGTTAAAGATCAACAAACATACATCCTCACAATTGCATTTATAATATTAATAGGCTTCCGTAGTTCAAGCTATACGTTTCCATAGCACGTATAATAGTAATGATATCACAATAATTACTCTGGCGGCAGAAGATACAACAGCAAACAATAAACTTTAATCACGAACCGAAAACCGACAATTATAGTAACAATCAGAATTAATTTGGTAGCATCCAATTTCGGATGACACATTTTGAAATTCAAACTGACTTACGCAATAAGTAGGCTATAGTCAAACATCGTATATCATGTTTATACTTTTCAAATTTTGCCATTTGTTCAATTTCTAGTAGGGGCTAGATAGGGGGTTAGTAGGGGCTCTAGCCAATCTCTCAATGAGAGATCAAAATATATCTTTGTTTTTGTTTCTAAAGTAGTCTCAAAAGTCTCATAAAATTCCGTGACTAGCACACAAAGGAATCGAGATAGTTACGTTAAATATAATTTTATATATGACATTTGACTTTGAATAACACACGTATCAGACATGGAATTTTATGAGACCATTGAGACAAGGTGTAGAACATCAAATAAATAAATAGCTAAATTGTAATAACGTGAAAATGTGTTTACTTATATTTGACGTCGACTGTACAAGTAAGCTTCGAGTATTATATAGGGTGGAAGCAGACTACGTCCGAATACTGAAAGGGGGGGTAGATACCAACCCCTAGACGGCCGTATGTAACGCCCTTTATCCCAGAAATGAACATTTTTGAACAAATTTTTTTTTTCAATTTTCTTCATGTTTTTGTCAGCCAGCAATGTAAACAGTAGAACGCAAAACGTACGAATAGGTACAGTACGCGGGCGCGCTCGCCCGTCTGGTAGGTTCGATATTGGACTAACATAGCGATAGGTACCTACCTCGCTCGCTAAAGAGATCGCTATTCTATTTTCACAATACTCAACCTGCTGCCATTAGATTTTACTTACAAATTGAGAATGTTACCGAAATTCTCACCTAAGAATTTAAATAATACGCAAAGAAAGTCTGTGGTGCAATCCATTCGAAACGTTCGGGAAATAAAAGTGTTTTAACTTTTTGACACGAAAACACCACTAGTAATTACGTTAATAATACCTAACTTGACTTGAAGTATTTATTTGTTTACTTTACGTTAATTATTTAACATCTAGGTACCCACCTCGCTTGAAGCTCGCTGATGAGCTTAAATCTAAAATCCTCCTATTTCCAATACATCCAGTTAAGTACCTCAGTCAGAATGACCTCGAGAGGCATCACATCACTTTGCACTCTCCTGAGCCGACAGCTACACATCAATTCATGTGCACCAACTTTGTTTACAAAACAGAAACATAATCACAACAGTGAAAAGTAATTAAAACGTAATAGTACGTTATTACCAACCAAATTATTTGAAATGTTTTATTACTTTTATTAATTTATGAAAAATGTATCACTTCACAACATAAAACAAATAACAATCGCGATTTTAATTATTATTAATTTTTTATTTTATTACGCTTAATTGATCCCGCACGCACCTGCCGCGTCCCGGGGCGCCCGCGCCGAACTGACCTACATAACAATAACAAACATAAGGTAAAGGGCGGCACGCTTTCGGCGCCTTTCGGTGTTTACACAAAGGCCTTCGTCGGTTTCCGCTATTGGTTACGTAGTAACTATTTAGTAATCTGTGCTATTGGTGTGCGGCGCATTGCACAGTACCTACTTATTGGCACGTGGCACTACACGTGGATTAGTACTTGTTAAATTATGGTATGGTTGGTATGGTATCTGTTAGGTATCTTACATTTCTACTCGGTTAGTTTGAAATTACTTTGATAAAACGTAAATAATGCGCGGGCGGCGTCGAACAAAGCGCTTTTGGTTTTTTTGGCAAAAGTCAGAATGCTTCAGTATCGCGGCCGCCGCACGAGTACCGGTGACGTCAAAGTAGGTACTAACTGCCGTCGTCACTACTTATTACTGCAGTGTACTTAGCTAGATGCTTCTAAGTAGGTTTAGGTTTACAATTTTAAGACACGTTTGGAAAGTGGTCGGCACACGATCTGCGACTTTGGTGAATGTACTCGTGTAGTGAGTGAGTGCCAGCCGGGACCGCGCGCGGCGTGGTGGGTCGGCGCGGTAGGCATCGCGCGCGCCCGGACGGCCGGGTCAATGACTCGAATCAGCCGATCGCAACATTGTAATAAACAGTTACATTCACGGATAGGTAATCCATAGTCAGCGAGACAATGAGAACTGAAGATATCGTGTAGGTACTTTATTAAATTAAATTAATCCTTGCTAGATCAGGATCACACATTTTTATAGCTATCTATCAGTTTTAGTTACGTATTTATTTATGAATTTGTAAAAGTAGGTAAAATAAAGTTGGTTCATTAATTCATTATTCTCAATGTTTAGTGTGGTATCTGTTAGACCACTTTCAACTGTTCGGTAGGTTCATCCAACAATATCGCGCCAGTTGGTGCCTACTGCTTACGTAGGTACATGCGGTCACTGCGCATGAATGTCGATGAATAGTTTTTACTTTATGGTATGGTATGGGTAACCTCAGGATTGTATGTTTACGTGTATTTGGAAGTTAGTAGTACCTTTTAAGAAAGTGCTCTACCGCCAATTATGGGGTACCTAGGTAGATTAAATCCCTAGTTTTTTATGAAACATTGCGAAAATGGTCGATGTCGATCTGTGTAGACGTCATCGGAGTCGTGACGTGTACTCGTGTCGGGCGCGCTTGGTGCGCGGTGGGGCGGCGTGGTAGGTAGCGCGCGCGCCCGGCCGGCGCGCCGCGCCGGGGCTACGACCTGTATCAGCTGTTCGCAACATTTCGACTCCGCGCGGCCTCGCGTCGACCATTGCACATTTTGTTTATTTTGGTATTTAATACGTAATTTAATTAAATAATCACACAGATGCGTTTCTGGTGGGTACTACTAGTTATACCCTACCTGAAAAGTTGAAAAAAACGAGATGTTTATCGAAATTTAATTGGCACGAAATTTCTAGCCTCATGTGTTCAGAAGCATGGTCTGAGTACCCCCTTTCAGTTTTCGGAAGTAGTCTGCTTCCACCCTTTATAATATTAACTTATCATTTAGGACGAAGTAACAAAGATCGTTAATTTTCTGCTTGACAACGTATTTAATTAATTCATGAAAGGAGTTAATTGTATGCCTTATAAATCAAGAAATACGAGTAGGTACAAATATAGGGCATTACATTGTAGTAAAAATAAAATCAAGGGTTTGTACCCACGGACCCTGGGATCAGATGTGAATATTCACTGATCCCCCCAACTTGTATCCACCGATATCGGGAGTCGTTTCCAATACAGTACAATATTTTTACCTAAAATATTGAGTGCCTAAATCATTTCCCATCGCTTTAAAAGCTATGCCAGTTGACATTGATAGTCGTTGGGGTAAACAGCACTGCCCGTGGTATCTATATTTTATCATACATCTCTTTAAACACAAATACTGTAAGACAATCTTCCTCTCACAGCACAAATACGCCGAAGTTATAATTAAAACCTTCATACTTATAAAATGAAAGCGAAGCACAATCAGAGACAAAGTTGAATTGAATTTAATGAATAAATAAACATGTTATTTAACAACGTACGTTCCTAATTAGAGTTTCAGCAACTTTTGAGTTTATTATTAATTAGCTTTGTTTGTTAATAATATCTGTTGGTTATTTAATTTGATGCAATTAAATTGTTTGCATTTGTTACATCTATTCTCTAACGATTTATCTATACCGAGTCTATGTAGAGGAAGAATTGTTGCAATTAGTACGCCTTAACCCAATTAAATCTGGGAATATAACGTAAGCATGATCCTCAAAATCTTGACACTAACGCCATATATTGGATTGCGGGTGGAACCACCGCGCGGTACACCTAGTACCTAAGTATGATAAAATAAGTCATTTGTGAACATTGCTAGTATAAATGTCCCGCACTTTCCCACGCCAAGAATATTGATAACGCTACGAGGCTACGGTTCGTAGCATCGATTTTCATGCGTAGCTTTCGTAGCATGCGTAGCACCCAATTGTATCACATAGTACGGAATACAATTCTTTTAGGTTGTTTTCTTTTGCGCATTGAAAAAGTGTCTTGTTGATGTTATTCAGAGAACAAAAACCAAAAATACTCCCTAAGAATTACATAACACACCCTAATACATCAGTCTGTCACTGCTAACTAATTCAGGGACAAAAACAATGGTTTGTTTTGTTCGGTAACATCGAATTTTAGTAGTCATTGTATCTATTCACGTTGACATAAACTTTATGATAGAAGTTGTTTTTTCAGTAGATTTTCGGAAGCTTTGGACCTTTATTTGCTAACGCTCAGCCGAGTATATTTTTAAATAAAGAATACTTGAAACGTTGATACTGGATTACATTTTAAATAAGTGTCAGTTTGTATGATAATTAAAAGGTTAAACACTCAAGTATAGACATTAACTTGTGGGAAAATAGTCTCGATCTCTCCCTTGTTCATGAATAATACAGCAACATAATTCGCTTTTGCGCTATTCCTTATACATCCTTTTCCACTACAACTCTTTTCCATTAACTGTATTAGTATTTTCCGTCACTACAAACACCGTAGGTCCATTCAACTACGTGACTTCTCTCGCGAACCGGCGGTCATTATTATGAATCAATCATAGTCAATACCCAGACTGGTTATTAGGAAATAAGCGCAATCTGATAAATCACCATTCTTGGTACTACGGAACTGTGGGACGTGACTTCGTTACGGATTCGAGGGAATGAAGATGTTTTTAGCTATTAAGAGTAACTCACGAGAAAGTTAGTAAGAAAAAAGTTTTTTTACGTGACTGTAATAGTTAAGTACTGATGGCGTAAGAAGTAAATATGTGATTGGGGTCTAAGTGATGTAATGAGGTCGATCGACATTGGTTACTTACTCAATATCATTATGGACCAAGAGCCCGCGAACCCCAGACCTTCGTTATTTTATAAAAGCTGAAAGTTTGTCAGCGCATGCTCCCACACACAGGTAAGAACGATGGACTATTATGAAGTTTGGGTTATCGTGGCTTTGGCAGGTATACGGTACTAAATGTCAATGGTCGAAAACACCAAGTTGGCCATCGATTTCGATATCACCGTCAAAGGGTGACTTGTACAACTCCTCAAGAGCTTTGAAATGACATAGGTCATGTCACTGTTGAGCATTAGGATCAGCGTCCATGGCATAGGCCAACTCCAATCTTCGGTGGTCGAAAACACCAAGTTGGCCGTCGATTTCGATGTCACCGTCAAAGGGTGACTTGTACAACTTGTCAAGAGCTTTCAAATGACATAGGTCATGTCACTTAGGATCAGCGTCCATAGCATAGGTCAACTCCAATCTTCAATGGTCGAAAACACCAAGTTGGCCGTCGATTTCGATATCACCGTCAAAGGGTGACTTGTACAACTTGTCAAGAGCTTTCAAATGATATAGGTCATGTCACTGTTGAGCATTAGGATCGGCGTCCATAGCATAGGTCAACTCCAATCTTCAATGGTCGAAAACACCAAGTTGGCCGTCGATTTCGATATCACCGTCAAAGGGTGACTTGTACAACTCTTCAAGAGCTTTCAAATGACATATGTCATGTCACAAATCACACTTAATTATTTGATGAATTTAGATCGGTATTTTACACACCTTTAGTACCGTTTATCTGCCAAAGCCACGATAACCCAAACTTCATAATAGTCCATCGTTCTTACCTGTGTGTGGGAGCATGCGCTGACAAACTTTCAGCTTTTATAAAATGACGAAAGTCTGGGGTTCACGGGCTCTAGGTCTATTAGGACTTTCGTGATCTCTTATGCGGGATCTCTTTTATATAATGAACGTAAAGATCTATCGAAACATACGCAGTATTCACTGTCCCTGTGGGTAGAGAAAACCGAGAATACGGTAATATTACTATTCAAACTCATTCATTCATTCATTCATGCATACGTTCATTCATTTCGAGAAGGTTAGTGGCCAACCCTGTTATTGGAGCTTTTAGACCGCCCAAAGGCCTCTGACAGGCATGATCTAATGATTGAAACAACCCGGACCGACTGCTTAATTTGCCATTCAAAGCGCATAGATAGAAAACACAATAAAGCGGGATTTTGCTATCTTTGTGGGTAAATATCGCGCGGTAAACACTTCCCCACATCGCCAGTGAATACGCCGTATTATGCCTGAATAAGCCTGGAACATGGCCTGCTATGTGCTGTTAAAGATATCTTTTTCAAACCTCTTTTTTTGTATATGCTCTTTAGTAAAATGTTTAGTTTTTACACCCCACTGGCTGTGGCTTTATATGCATAGAAATGATAAAATGTATACTATTATATGTTATGATACCGTAAAGAATAGATTCCGAAAGCGTATAAGAATTTATGTTACCTTTAAAGCAGTCGCAATATTTTTAGTATCCAATATATTCGTGACAAACTATCGCACTAAAATATCGTTTCTATCAGTTATAAAGTTCTGAATCTACCTTCAAACTTTAATGAATAGCAACGACAAGACTTCACTAGACAAAAGCTTACAAAGGTTTTTAAAATCTTTAAACCTAGATATGATAACTTTTTCAAGCGAAAAACCAACTTCAAGCTAGATTTTTATTAAAATAACTACGTTTTTTTTTATCTAGATTAATCTGTTAGTACACACTTTCATATCCCGGATGAATTTTCTAAATCAGACCTAAACGACAGAAATATCAAGTAACAAACATACAAATATAAATAAAAAGAACGTATAGGTTGATTATGAACCTACTTTAGTTTTTAAAGTCGGTTAAAAGACAATGCTAGACAAAAGCTCTGAATTTAAAATAATTTAATTCTTTCAGTAGAAAAACGATCATATAAATAAGGAAGTATTAATAAATGTTTGCGAAAGCTCTCACGTATCGTAAACAATGCTTTGTATTCCCAAAGCTCCGATATCGATTTGTTACATATTTAATTGGATAGAATACTAGGGGAGCATACGCTGATAGAATAAAAATGTATGAACTAAAATTGTATACTAGTGGAATTCAAACAATGAACGTAAGATTGTGATGTAAATTTCAGTTGAAATACTTATTAGATGGTGGTTAGTTAACCACCATCGCACTTTACATATCAAACGTAGCATAGTATAAGCTTGGGTGAAAATGCAAGTTTAATAAGATAAAGTTTAACAATAAAAAAACAGTACGTCTTGATCTATATCTATCTTCAATAATATAAAAATGAATCGCTGAATCTGTTGGTAAGCGCATAACTTCAGAACGACTGCACCAAATTGGATGATTCTTTTTTAAATGTGTTCCTTATTGTCAGGACAAAGTTTTTATATAAGAAAAATAAGGAATAAAAATCTCAAAATTCCCACGGGAACGGGGGCGCTGCGGGTGAAACCGCGGGGCACAGCTAGTACTAATATAATAAAGCTGAAGAGCCGATTTTGTGTTTGTTTGAACGCGCTATCAGGAACTACAAGTCCGATTTAAATAATTATTTTTGTAATAGATAGCCACATTCATGGGGAAAGTTCTAGCACTTTTATCCCGAAATTCTCACGGGAACGGATACAGCGCGGCTACAACCGTGGGTTACTGCTAGCACAAAATAAGTATCAAAAATAACCAAATTTGGTGCATGAGCCTTAACAGTCGCTCATATAAATATTTTTCGTGGACACTCCCTGTGAACTCTCATTACGAGTTGTTTAAGTTATTATGTCGAAGGCCTTTACCGTCTGTTGATATCAAGGTTTATAGGGTTGACTAACCTTTAAGAAGGTTGATCATCACACTTGATAACAAATCTATATAAATATGGGTAAAAATCAATACTGTTATGTTTATTTTTAACTTTCGAGTTTTCGTTGCAGCAATGTCCTTTTCTGAGCCAAAATTCATAAAAATCATTTCAGTGGAATAAGCGTATCAGACAGAGAGAATAACTTTCGCATCACTACATAGTATAAAACAAAGTCGCTTTCCGCTGTCTGTCTGTCCCTATGTATGCTTAGATCTTTAAAACTACGCAACGGATTTTGATGCGGTTTTTTAATAGACAGAGTGATTCAAGAGGTTTATAAGTATAAAAATTCCCAAAATTCTGTCATAAACGGGAACAACGCGGGTGAATCCGCGGGGCGCTGTTAGTTTATAATACAAAGTAGTGATTACAGAACAAAGAAAGATTGTACAGTCTAAAACAAAAGAAAAAACAACACAATAAGAACAATCTCATACATGCGCAACACATAATGTATAGACATATGTATCTACAATATTGTCATTACATAATCGATAACGTCTGACATTGTGTACTTCCATTTTGGCGGGAGAGCCAACTAGGGCATCTTCCCAAAGCAAAGCCAAATGAAATAAATATTAGCTCAGAGCTAGAGGAGTCGTTGACCTGAGAAATTGTGGTGTATTGAGCTGTTGGAGTATTTGTTTTAGCCTCGAAATAGAGAAGACGCTTTAAGTACTTCGTTCTTTTGTGGTTTTAGCTAATGCTTTCCAGATATTGCCCGGCTAGTACGACAAACATCACAGAAGGCCACAAGACGTGACAAGATAAATACTGTGTGTTCTTTAGTAGCTCTTCGACGGAAAACTCTTTAATATTCCACCAATCAAATCATATCTTGTCGCTTTCGATGACATAATGTTCCGTAGGATAAAGGTCTGTCTCATGTTCACTGAAGAGTATAGAAGTAAAAAGGAATGGAAATTCAATATATTCATCGCACTAATATATAATGACTCGAGATTTAAGAAGTAAAGGAACTATACTATTGACCTAACTTATTTTCAGTGTGATCATGGGCCATGCCAAAACATTTTATACGTTTGTCAAATTATTCCGTTTTGGTCGAGCCGTAACAGTCACCTCACTTTTATTCTCGCTACGTCGAGGAAGTAATTTTTCCTCTCTTTTGTTACCTAACGTCGATTGCTAAAAGTACAGTCACAAAGTAAAATGAAAGTGTATGCCACTATACTGTCAAACATAGAAGAGAAATAGGTTCGAAATGATTCTCGGATTTGGAAGACGGATTTGGAAGATGTGTGTAGATGCCAGTACTGTCAAATGTGTATGAAACAGGAGCGAAATCGAACTTGGTCTAATAACATTCGGGATAAAGGAACCACCGTATCAAGTTAAAAGTATTTGCCGTAGAACCGCTTACAAAAATGAGAAAGGACCTCTCACCAGTGATTTTATTCGAGGGTAACTGGAGCCAATCGATTCTGTTCTCTAACCCTCACAATTGAGCAGATCGCTTTGGGACTGAAGAAAAACGGAGTCTGTGAATGGTTTGCTATCGAATATATTGTATACTAGCAGCTTCCCGCGTTTGTGCGCGTTTCCGTAGGAATTTCGGGATGAAGTGTACTATCAATAGCAAAACGTACCTGTATCATCGAGTGAATAGTTTGATTAATTGTTTTTTTCTTTTGTTTGTTTCAACGCGTTAATTTTTTAAATTACAATCCGGTTTGAATAATTATTTTTGAAATGGATACCCATATTTAACGGGAAGATTATGTTAACGTACATATTATATTATAACGGATATTTCATAAAGGAGTATATTTCATCCTGAAATTTTCGTGGGAACGGGGACAACGCGGGTAAAACCGCAAGGCACTCCTAATTGTCGATATAATTGGTGGATACCAAACATAGCTGTTTAAAAAGCATTCTAACTTGAATACGGTTTTTTTATAACAAAATTCATTAAAATACAGAAGAAGTAAAATTATAATTCAGACCTACGCTTAACGCCATTTCTATTTTGTTCATATTTATATCGTCCGGTGTTTCCTTATTCCGGCAAAGTCTGATAACATTTATCTCTTTATGTATACCGCGTCGACTGTTCGCGCACGTGCTTTTAAAAGTATTTTATATTTTGTCGACAACTGAATAAGATATAGAATTAAATATTAAATCTCTGAAATGAACAGTCGTGTTTGAATTTATTTCTTTATTTATGACAACTACATTCAAAAAGAAGTTTAGGTACATCCTATTTTATTCATTTTACTAGCAGTGCCCCGCGGTATTACCCGCGTTGTTCCCGTTCCCGTGGGAATTTCGGAATGAAAAGTAGCCTATAACCTTCCCGTTGAATGTGGCTATCCATTACAAAAAGAATTTTTCAAATCGGTTAAGTAGTTTCTGAGATTAGCGCGTTTAAACAAACAAACAAACAAACAAACAAACAAACAAAAGAAACTCTTCAGCTTTATAATATTAGTATAGATTCAACAATCCCGCGATTTTGTAGATTGCGCTTTCGTTATTTTCTCAGATGTAGTGGGGTCGCTCGCAAACATTTTGTTGAGCAGGAACAATCTTCTTCTTTAGATAAAAAGGAATAGGTTACTTTTTATCTTAAAATTCCTACTTAAATTGGTACGACGTTCCCCACAGAGCATGATAGCATTAACTTCTGTTCTTAAAATCTTTACTACACAGGGACTTTTATATATTTGTGCATTTTACTTCGCAGTATTTTAACAGTCGACTTCATTGCAATAATGCGGATTTTGTACACACATCGTTGGAATGACGCCAATGATACGCATAGCAGAAAATATACGCTGCAGTATTCCAAAAAACTATAGAGCATTTCTAAACATGGTTGGTTATTTTCCTTTGAACTAAACTACGAACAGAAGTTAGCTCTTGGCCAGTTATTAAGTTTGACCAAGTTTGCAAGTTGAGAATTGTCCTTTTCAATAGGACACGAGCTTTAGGGTGCCTGTCCATTGATGCGGAGCGGGGCTGCGGAGCGGAAAAACGGGAAAATATAAACCAATAGGATTGCATAAAAACTCCGGTCAGATATCTTATGCAATCCTATTGGTTAATTATAAAGGCATGTCAAATAACTCACTCATGCGCTACCGTTTTATTGAACTCATTTGATAAAAGCTTGTAAACTCGCTCAATCTAAATGAAGACGTCTAAAATAATATAATAAATCCAACGCTTCTTCCGTGAACTTCCGTGGTGGAAAATATATTGCTATACGTTTCAGTGAGTGGCAAGGGAGTTGAGTAGCGAGTTATCCGCCGACTGCCTACGCTTATTATGGTTGCTACTGGTTACCCGCCGAATGTGAAACGATGCGAAAAATAATCTCAAATACGCCTTTGCCGATCTTCCGCTCGCGGAGGGCGGATCGAGCGCAGAGAGCGAGCGGGCCACCACGGAGCGAGTGTGCCCGCTATTTGCAAAAAAACATATATTCAAAATAAAATATTCGAATCGGACTAGTAATTCCCAAGATAAGAACATATTAACAACCAAAATTTCAAGTATAGATTAGTATAGATTCAGACAACCATTATCTACACCGCGGCCAAAGGAAAAAGTCTAGAACTATTGATCTTTTACATAAGCCGCAGAATTCCCATTAATATTGATGACGCTTACCAAAATACTCTTCCTAATTGAAACGTTCCAACGCCTTGTAATATACGAGCAGTATTTAGAGGTATTTAATTAACTAATCTGGAGACGTTACATAATTAATTCGCTTCGAACTTTAAGACCGATGAATAAAGTATGTAGTTTAAAAGTCGCTGGAAAGAAAGTTTTTCAGAATTGAGACAATCAAGACTCCGGACATTTTCCTCAGCGTTTTTTCATAGTATTTTGCAACTTATATCAAGAATAACATTGCTTAGATGCTCCTTTGTTGTTACTGTATAAAATAAATTACTTACAGTTAACCTTTTTTCATTATACTATTAACTGAACCATATCATACCAGCAGGTAACCGTTATAAGATTTCATTTTATGCCAGCAACATATTTCTCAACTATAAACACATTAGGGCTTTATTAAACTTTTATTTTTATGAAAGTAATTATGTTATTAACTTAAGCGTTACTTTTGATAGTAAGAAATCTCCATTACATACAGTTCTCGATCTCTCTTTTTAATCTTAGCCTTTAACATCCCATTGCTAGGCAAAGGTCCAATTTATTTGGTATATCTTTTGAAATTGGAAAACTAATGCGTTTCCAATAAACTGGAGCGGTGCGCTCTGATTCACCAATCACAGCGCATTGTGATTATCAAACGACGCATTGACATTGTCAATGTCGTATCGTAATGCATTATAATTGGTCCGTTGAACTTCGTACAGCTCCGCTGGGTTTCAATGGTACCGAACCCTATCTCCTACATTTATTTTAACGGTTCTGTCCTTAATACATTCCCGTATGTTTTCAAATACAGACAGAAGACTGTATGGCGTCACAAGTCGCGTCATGCTATCTAGCATTCGTACATTATGTAAGTGTATGCCAAGGTTTCTCACTTTATGGCAGAAGTAGTTTAAAGCTGGAACTATTCAGATGGTTCAAATATTTACTAAGTATACTGGTGCTGAAATCCTAACTAATATTATAAATGCGAAAGTAACTCTGTCTGTCTGTTACGCTTTCACGCCAAAACTACGGAATCGATTTGAATGAAATTTGGTACACAGTTAGTCCAGAGCCTGAGAAAGGACACAGGCTACTTTTTATCGAAATTCTTGCGGGAACGGGTACAACGCGGGTGAAACCGCGGGGCACAAAAATATTAAATATTTCTGACGTTAATATAATAAAACAGATGGTTATTTTGAACTTGCTTATCTTTGCAGTTCTTTGTATGATAAAGTGTATCACGTGAGATTGTTCTCATTGTGTGGTTATCATAATTATGCAGACATACAAACTTTAGAAGGCAAGTCAGTTACAAAATAAATACTATTAATTCATATTTAAATGGCAGTGTAATTTAAACTTACGTCCACACACAAGTAAATACGAGAACGTTACGACATACATCAAAAATTTAAATTTAATGTAATTAGAAATTGTTTTTTAATTCTAAGTTGATGTGCTGAACGCCTCGGCGGTCGAGTAATATGTGCAGTCGCCTGCCAAGACTGAGGTCCCGGTTTCAATTTTCAGGTCGAGCGAAAGCATTTTTCCTATTTTTCAAACATGGCTCGAGTTTGAGATCACCAACACGCATTTTTGGCAAGCGTGGTAATTATGCCTAATCCTCCTCACTGTACTGACATCTTCAGTGAGATGAGAGGCCCAACAGTGGGCTAATACTTTACTTTTTTACTTAAGTTGATGTAGTCTGAGCTACATCCGGAGACATGATTTTCGGATTATCATCTTTCCACTTCCGTCCTAAGAATACATAATTTTAACATAAATACCCTAAGGGCCCTATTATTAAATGCGTATTAAGAACAGTTTAGCTATCAAATGGTTTGTCACTTTCTGACATACGCAATTTTCCGAGGAGCAAAAGAGACAAAACACAGTGTAATAGTGTTTTAGTATGGTTTTGGCGGCTCAATAACTCTGACACCAGGATTAGTCAGGTTGACCATCCACTCGATAAAGAAGAAGAAGAAGAAGAATAAGTTACACCGCGTTTATTAATAAGGACCTAAGTAAGTTTGAATAGGTTAGTGGACAACGTTGGTATCATAGTTTTTTAGACCAAAACCTCCGCCGTGCTCTGATCAGTGACACAATCGAGACCAACAATTGTATACGCCCTCCAAAGAGAGATAAATCTAAATATACCTTTCATGGTATAAAAGGTATATTAATGCATTAAAAGTAGGCCTAAATAAGTATATAAGTTATTACTGTATACAAAAAAAGGTTTTTGTAACCCAAAGAAAACCTCCTTTGAAAATATTTTTACACTGAAAAGATCTTCCTTTTTTATACTCGTATTAAGCCAGGCTAAACTCAAATGACAAAAGAAGAACGCCTATAAAACTTCCACGTTTCCTTTCTTTATGAAAGCTTTAAGTAAATCTAAGTTGATAAGCTTTAGAGGCTTCCCTTTTGCATATACTTTACATTACTTTACTTAAGTTAAGTTTCTTGATAAAAGTGCTAATAGTTTTATAAAAGCTTATATACACGATTGTGTAAAGGTGATTTTACATTAACTTACTTTAACTTACCAATTAAAGTCGATATTGTTTAATTTTAGTAATAAAATCAAATTAAAACCAGGAAAAAATATGTTCTGTGAATAACTTGACACTTGCCACTAAATTAATAATTATTCGCCTCGAAAGATTTCATATCTTTTGTGTTCTTAAAAATATTTAAATAACATAAATGTATAAAAATTAAAAACTAAGTACAAAGGCTTGTAAAAATGTAAAAGGAAGAATTCAAACCCTTTTAAACTTCATACAAGAAAGAGCTTTTTCCAAAAGCTACTTTATTTCGTAAGTTTTAAGGTAGCCAATATAACTGTTAGAATAATAATAGGAGGCATTTTCTACAATTACATCAAGGGACTTATCCTAAGGTATTTATTTTATGAAATTTAAGTATTCTTACCGTCTCATTTCTTCGTACAAAGAACTGCAGTATAAAACACTACCCCGGCTTATGCCACGCAATATTGAACCGTACACCGTTCAGCCACATGTGTTAGAATCCGATAACTGTCACTCGGTTGAAAATGCACTTGATTGTGTTTGATTGCATTTATTTTAGTGATGGGGTGTGAGTGGTAGTGACGGGTGCGGCGGGCTCGCTGGTGCCGCGGACTGGCCGGGTGCCGCGGTAGGGATGGGTAAACCGTTATCGATAGTTCCCTCGATTTTATCGACTGAATGAAACTGTATAGTAATCAATGATTGTCAATGTTATGCAAGTGAATACTGAAAATATTGGGGACTATGTTTATTTAGTTAGAGGTTGCTTCAGTTTACGCTAGCGCACTAGTAATCGTTAACACAAAATGTTAGTTCAACAGCTAGACGTAAGAAAATGAAAAATCATGGCTTTTTACTGACTTCAAAATTAATAAAATTGACATACTGTCATTTAATTTATGAAACAACGCATTGTATTTAACAGCGTAAAATATCTTCGAACTTTGTAACGACATAGCCAAGAAAGTTAGCAAATTGAAGTGGTAATGGGCAGGCCATATATTATGACGGCTGACATGATGTTGATGATGATGCTACTATACCAATTTTTATATGGCAAAACAGTTTTTATATGACAGCTAGTAGTATATGATTTTTTAAACTCCCTTGCATCCAAGTTTATAGTATCGATATCGACAAACCTTAATAGATACGATCACCCCATCACTACGTAATGTTTTACACATGCGCACAACATTGAACCCTCGAACTTGGTTTAGTAAATAATACACCATCAAAACTACCTGAAGAAAATTTTCATGGACCCATCTACCATGTAACGGAACGGAAAACTTTCCGAGTTTCGGTACTCGTTACAGCTTACTTGTTAATTTTGCGCGTTACTCTTTCGTTGCTAATAAGAGAAATTGGTACTTCGAATTTCTTTGTTAACGAAGTTGTGACGAAGAAAGTTCTAGAACGTTGTCGTTTGAAATTTTTCTTCCTTTTCTTTATTAGTTTCATTAATTAAGTTATAATACAATATCCAACTCTAAAAGCAATTAATGCATATTCATGCCTTTGATAAAGGCGTGCCGTACAAGAAAAATGAAAATCTTTATACTATAATTGACCAAATATAATAGTTTTTTTTTTCAAACTTTCGCAATTTTAAACACAATATGACTGTTTTTTTCGCAAAACACTTACTTTGATTTCCCAACGTTTTGAGTGGATTGCACCACCCGTGTTCGCTGGCTGACTCTAAAGCACTAATAATCCCGTAGTAATTTTAATGATTCTGTTAATATTTATCGTAGTCAGGAATAGGATAATAAGTAATAAAAATTCCTAAATTCCCACAGGAACGGGTGTACTGCGGGAGTTGGGCGATCGGAAGATTATAAAAAAATAACTCTATAAATGAATTTAATGTTTACAAGTTGAAAGCTTTTACAAGACTGATTATAAAATACAAATATTATAATAATAAATAAATACTTAAACTAAACGTTGCATTTTGCGTAAATGCTGCATCAGCCCTCTTGCCCGGCGACTCGGCGATTGTAGAGGCCTGGTGTGGAGTTAACTCGGGTATGAAATATTTTTGTTAGCACTTATTCGCCAAATGTTTGCATTTTTTGCTGAGTCTAAAGTCCAACCGAGCCCATAAGATAAGAAACTTTGTTTACATCCCTCATTTGCAAATCCTACTAATATTATAAATGCGAAAGTTTGTGAGGATATATGTATGTTTGTTACTCTTTCACGAAAAACTATTGGACGGATTTGGATGAAACTTTACAGTAATATAGGTTATACGTCAGAATAACACATGGGATACATTTTATCCCGAAATTCCCTCGTGAACGGGTACAACGCGGGTAAAACCTAAAATTAAAAATATAATATTAATATTATTTATATATAATATTAATATTATTCAGATAGAATGATGAGCTGTTTACGCTGGGGATTTATCAATTTAACATTATTCAGAATGTTTATAACAACTTGCTGGATTACGTTCTATCAAATGACTCGTCCATGTTTGATTGTTCGGATCCGTTAGTACCAATTAATCTTTATCATAATAATTGCAGTGGATTTTGTTGCAATTCCTATGCTAAAACCTGCACAGTATCATATTTTGTTTGAGAGTACTTATCACTAGAATTTGCGGTTGGATTTGAAAACATATTTTTCGACATCACAGCCACATGAAAGAGAAAAGTAACAGACTACTTTTTTAGCCTATATTGTCCCACTGCGGAGAAAAAGTACTAGGTTACTTATTAAACAATAATTATTACGGGAACGGGTAATGCGCGGGTAAAAGCGCGAGGAAAGCTGATCTTCTTTCAATTTTGCTGCAATGCCCTAAAACTGCCCCATATATTGAACCATAGAGGATTTGTAGAAGGCTAGTGACAGCGCAACAGAACTGGGTGAAACCAGGTCGGTCCAAGCCTATTTTCCAAGCCTATTTCAAGCGATTCAATGGAAGCGAGTCTATATATAAAAGTGTTTACAATATACATACAACCACTTCGACTCGAGAAGAAGAAGAGTGCGAGGAAGAAGACGTAATGAAGCTTCATTGTTCCATTGTTTAGTTTAATCTACCATTACATTACTGTACAAACAATTAATGCATATTCATAGCATTATACGTCCATTCATCTTCATGATTTATCTTCCGCATTTACTGTAAGAAGGTATCACGAAAGCTTACCAGAAACGGGGGTTCTCCTGAAATATAGACCCGAGGGAACTTAGATTGAAAACTATGAGAACGAATATATCTATAGGAATGAAAATCTTTGCACAGTTCTACATTCATTCATTCAATTCGAGTAGTGGCCAATTTAGTGTTGGAATTTTTATTCTGCCTAACAGCCTACTACATGGTCTGACGATTGTTACAAACGGGACCGACTGCTTAACGTGCCCTCTGAAACACGGTAGCACTCATATAAAAAAGCCACTATCAGCCACCCATCCCAGTTATAGTGATTGAGTTGCACGTTGCTTAACAATCACAATTAACTTACATCGCTTAGACAAGCTACGCTACAAGCGCTAAAATTCTAAAGAATTGTGGAGTTATGTAATAAATAAATGTATGTATTGGACTACTTCACATACGGTTGGGTTGTTGGTAAGAACTAAGTTTGGGCGGTGTAGTAAGTAGTTTGTGTTAAGTAGCTTACTCTAAATTTGCAAGTGTGGGTAGGATATCCTGTGATAGCTTTTACATCAAAATGAAGAAAAAATCTCAAAGTAATTACTTGACTTTTCTCATTCATAATTATACTTGTAAAAGGAGTTTTTTCTTGATTGACTTTGCCCAGCAATGGGACGATAGAGGTTGAAAACACTTGTATCTTCCCACTGCTGTACAAAGATCTTAATTCAGCAATAATATGCAAATCGTTTTCAATACTTCAAAGTTTAAAACTAAGTTTGATGAAAAGATTTAGGTTTCAAAACTGGTTTAAAAATTCTAGAATATTGTTGAAAAAGAACTTGCTGCCACAGATGGTTTTCGAATAATCGTCGATGCATGACTTGGACATACCAAACATCAGGTGCAGTGCTTCCTGGTTTTTAGGTACCGATGGTATTGCCGAAAATAACTAGACGCGTAGCACAAATCTATACTAATATTATAAAGCTGAAGAGTTTGTTTTGTTTGTTTGTTTGTTTGTTTGTTTGTTTAAACGCGCTAATCTCAGAAACTACTGAACCGATTTGAATAATTCTTTTTGTAATAGATAGCCACATTCAACGGGAAGGTTATAGGCTATTTTTCATCCCGAAATTCCTAAGGGAACGGGTACAACGCGGGTAAAACCGCGGGGCGCTGCTAGTACTAAATATTGATATTTCATTGTTTTTCTCGCTCTTTCTCATCTACATTAAACTGATATTATCAGTTAGATAATAGTTGTTTATCTGCTATCGGACAACAGGGTATTATTATACTACAATTAATTCATAATTTGAAAATGACAATAGCGCAGATTGTGGAAGGGGATAAAAAGAATATTTTATATAAAACCGTTTCAAAATCGGTGGACTGGGTAAGGGAATCAGGTTGGAACGAGCCAGAACCTCGATCTAAATAGAATCTGTTTAATATCTAACGATATTAATTTGGAACAAAGCTAGATCCTGAGTAGAGGTCAACCGCAACGATCGTTTGTTCAAAAGTTTCTATGTTCTTATATTCTCAAATCGCAATAAATCCTATAACATTTTCTTTAAAGGTCGCAAAAGGGTTGAAAAGGATATTGTTTACTGTATTGTTGAGTCGACAGACCCTTTCTCAAGGGTTGTTTTATAAATGACATAGATGACAAGACAGGTGTCGCAAGTTATTTTTCTTTCTTTTTAAGGTTACGTAACTTAACAAGAAAAACCTTAGGACCTTATTATTAAAACTTCGCTGTCCAGCTATCAATCATCAGGCTGTCATCATCTCTTAACCTTGGTAGTTAGAGATGAAATGTTCAAAGATAATATTTTTCTGTTGCTGCTATAACCACAAATACTAAAAACATAATATAAATGATGTTATAGAGGGGCTCTCATACAACAAACGTTTTTTTGCCGTTTTTATAGATAATGGGACGGAACCCTTCGTCAACTCGAGTCCGACTCGCTCTTGGCTAGTTTTATTTTTATATGTTGTTATTTTCCTATCTCCTTTATGAGCTCACAAAAGAAACTAACATAGAGGTACTATTACAAAAATCGATCTGATCACCCTGTAGTTGTCTCTGTGGGTGAGTTTTATTTATAAACGAGGTGCCACGTGGGACGCTGACAGTGATTAGCGACAAGCTACAAACGTTATTTGTTTGATAAATAATATTGTATAATACAAGCCCCGCTTTTTTACCCGTGTTGTACCCGTTGCGTCGGGATTTACAGACGGAAAATAACCTTCCCGTTGAATGTGGCTCAGGATTGGTCAGGTTAACTATCCACACGATGAAGAAGAAGAATTACATTAATAAATATGTAAATCCGATTGTTAGCTTCTGAGATACGCACGTTTAAACAAACCAAAGAACAATAAATCTAAATCTTGAGCTTTATTTTAATAGAATAGATACATTATAGATATCCTCTTCCGTTGGATCTCTGAACGAGTGCAGACGTGTTACCGGACCGAGTAATAATATTTTTAATTTAAAATATCCGCTTTGAACTTTGACAAAAACTTCCAAAGTATAGAAAAGCAGTCTGTCCTGTTTCTTCCTGAGACAATTCTCACCTAACGCGGCGGCCATATTTCAAAAAGACAGAGAAGGAAGACATCTTCTAAATCCCTCGGGACCCCTGAAGAACCCACGGGAAGCCTGGACACTAAACATATTCACCGAAGTACCAGGGAACTATCAAGCGACAGAAGGTCTACGAATCTGTCACGTGACACCCCCACGCAAAGCCCAAATTGGTGAGTCAGTCTACATACACAACACTTACTCATTGACTCAAAGTACCAGGCGCCCATATAACTAAAGAGGTCTTGTTACGCAGCATCCACACGATAATTTCAACCCCGACATTAACTGAACAGTTGGCTCAGTGGATCACGTACCAGACTTCTGAGCAAGAGGCGAGTGTTCAAATCCTACCCAAGTCCAAAATTTTTTATTTCTTTAAATTGCCAGAAATATCGTTCTAAGCGCTCCGTAAATTAACAAAATGCCTCTGAAGAGAACTCCGCCTAATTCTAATTTAAATATTAACTCGATTACTCACTCCCTCTCGGATTCTAACCTGGCTATGACAAAAGCATCGGACGATTCTACCGAACTAGAATTCGCTACTTCTCAGCGTAGCAAAAGAAAAAGAAATTCAAAGGATTCCACCCCCATACCCGATGACTCAACAAAAGTATTAGAAATGTTTCGAGAATTAAAAACTACCATGCACGAGATCAAAGCGCAAAATCAAAAACTCCAAGAATCGGTTGATTTCACTGCCGCTAAATATGAAGAAATCATGATGAAGATGCAACAAATGGAAAATGATAGAATTTCGGACCGTTCGTATATAAAGTCGTTGGAAGATAGATTAGATACTTTGGAACGTATTAATAGAAGCTCTAGTGTGGAAATCCGCAATATTCCGAAGAAAGTAAAGGAAACTAAGCAGGACCTCCTAAAAGTCATCCAGGATACTTTCCAAGTGCTTCAAGTACCTATTCAAGGTGTAGAGATTAAGGACGTTTTTCGAGTCAACTTGAAGAACAAGCCAACCTCCCCGATCGTTCTTGACCTCTGCTCAGTTATAGCTAAGGAGAAGCTCCTTCAAGGACTGAAGCGCTTTAATAAGGAAAACCCTAATAACAAGCTGAACTCGGAACAACTACATATACCAGGACCACGCAACTCAATTTTCATCTCGGAAAATCTGCCCCCTGTTACGAGGAAACTTTTCTATTTAGCCAGAGAGTTTAGCGCTTTCCATAAATACAAATTCTGTTGGACTTCTAACTGCCGAGTGTACCTTAGGAAGGAGGAGGGTGCTCAGGCTGTAAGAGTAGATTCAGAGTCCGATCTCCAGAAACTGGTTACGCAAAATTGACTAGCTGTATTTGAATCTATGGAAATCTCAACTAAATTCACAGCATACCTGGCCTGCTCCTATAGAATTAAGTTTTTATCCATGTTATGTACTCGTTTCCTAATTATTGTATATCATAACTACTGTAAACGTGTTTGCATGTTCTATTCTAACAATATTAATGAATTCATCTCATATCACATAAACACTCGCTCACAACAAATTCTACACTACTACTTTTACATACCTACACTATACCACTCATTACCTCAAACACTACACAGTAGAATATATAAATATGTCGCTGCTCATAGATATCCCCCCTGTTACAATATTTATCTGATCTATAAACTTTACACTTAAAAATGGTTAACTCAAAGTTGAATAATATTATTTCAGATATAGATTCTGTTTCAAGTTTTTCGTCTTACCAATGCTCCCCAGAGGAATCCTTCACTCTGATTAGTAAAAACAGTAACACCTTAAACATAGTGCATATGAACATTCGAAGTATTGAGAGAAACTTTAACGAAATACCTGTTTTACTGGCTAGATTACGGGTCAACGTGGATATTTTAGTCCTCACAGAATGCTGGCTTAGCAGATCGTACAGCAATCCAATTCTATCTGGATTTTCTAGCTATAAATCTACATATTCCAATCAAAATGATGGCGTGGTTATTTATGTAAACTCAGCAATAGAACATGATATTACGGAACCCCACATCAATGATGCATCATCGCTCTTATTTAAATATAAAAAATGCCTAGCAGTCCTTGCCGTCTACAGGTCCCCTTCCACTGCTAACATAACAAGTTTTGTTAACAGCTTAAATTCCACTCTCGCCTCGCTAGCCGAATATACAACAATTGCCCTGGTTGGTGATCTCAATATCAACATAGCTCCTGGACACAACGATGCAAAGTCAACTGAATATCTTAATATGCTGGCTTCTCAGTCCATGCTGCCCGCCTACACTTGTGCTACCCGTGGAACAAGCTGCCTCGATCATACTATTCTGAAAAGTAACAATCAGGCTATTTGTTGTGTTCTAAACAGCTACATTACTGATCATAGCCCAGTCCTTGTCTCACTTAGTCTTAAAAAACGGTCTGTCTCGCCGCCTAGTACGAAAAAAGTCATAAATTTTACCGAAATAGCAAATTCTATAAAAAGTACCAATTTTGAACACTTGTATTTAATTAATGATCCCAACACGGCTACAGATGAACTGATTTCAATTTTAAGAAACATAACATCAATGCATACTAGTGAAGCTAATATTTCTAGAAGACACATAATATTAAAACCCTGGGTCACCCCTGGACTCCTGAGATGTATCCAACACCGAGATCTTCTCCACATGAAATATAACTTAGACAAAAAAAATAAAACTAACAAAACTATTTACATCAGATATAGAAACTTCACAAATAAGATATTGAAAAGACTAAAAAAGGAACATGACAAAACCAAATTTCAGGGGGCCAGGGGTGATCCCAAAGCTACTTGGGATGTTATAAAAAATATTGGTAATTTCCAACAAACACATACTACAGCGACTAAACTACTCAACTCTATAAATCCTGATGAAAGCTTAAATAACATTAATAAGCATTTTGCCAATGTGGGCAAGAATCTAGCTTCGAACATAGAATCTAATAAAACGGAATGTGACAATCTACCTAAGCTTCCTAACAAACTATCTTCTCTATTTCTTAGAGAAACTGACGTCCCTGAACTCATCCAAATAATTAACAGTTTGCGCCCAACTTGTGCAGAGGGATGGGATGGCATTCCTACAAAAATTCTTAAAGACAATTCAGAAATGTTGGCTCCAGTTTTAAGTCATATTTTCAACCTCTGCCTGACAAAAGGAGTTTTTCCTAATTCATTAAAAAAAGCAATAGTTCTCCCAATTCATAAAAGTGGCGCTAAAGATAGCGTCCACAATTATAGACCTATATCTATTCTAACTAGTTTATCAAAAATCCTGGAAAAGCTCATTAACGTTCGCCTGGTAAGCTATCTAGAATCCTTCAAACTAATTTCCGCTAAACAATATGGATTTAGACGTGGAATGTCGACGGAAGGCGCTGTGAATGATTTAACCAATACTGTAGTACAATACATTGACTCTAAATTTAAAACTCTTGCCATCTTCTTAGATCTTTGTAAGGCTTTCGACTCAGTATCTATTCCGAAATTGCTTGCAAAAATGGAGAAACTAGGTATTCGTGGTGTGGCTTTAAATCTTTTCACCGACTACCTATATGGGCGCTCCCAGTGTATAAAAATTGGTAATCTGGTAAGTTCTTATACTCCATTGAGCTATGGGGTGCCCCAAGGCAGTATTTTAGGCCCTATTCTTTTTCTAATTTACGTCAACGACATTAACCTACTTAATCTCCCTTACACTGACGTATTTAGTTATGCCGACGACACAGCCTTGGTAATAAGAGGTAGAACATGGGAAGAAGCCAAAGTAAATGCAGAACATACCCTTAAACAAGTCATGATGTGGCTAAAATCCAATCTTTTAACCTTAAATATTGAGAAGACCAAATTTCTCACTTTTATGCCACACCATACTATCATCACCAATAGCTTATCGATCCTTGCTCATCAATGCACTAGCTCTAATATTCCCTGTAACTGTCCAGAAATTTCTGCCACTAACTGTATTAAATACCTCGGAATACATATTGACAATACTCTTAATTGGAAGCCTCACATAGAATCTCTCTGTAATAGAATAAGAAAACTAATATGCATCTTCAAAAAATTAAGGTCAGTCTTGGATATAAATACTTTAAAAATAGTCTACTCATCACTGGCCCAGTCGATACTGACGTACTGTAACATAACGTGGGGTGGAGCAGGTACTACCATAATGTTACCACTGGAACGTGCGCAAAGAGCACTACTTAAGGTAACTTTTAAAAAACCCTACCTTTACCCTACCACCCAACTTTATAAGGATATTGAAATATTGTCAGTGCGTCAACTCTACGTTATGAGTATTATTTTGAACAAACATAAATCTCTACCGTTTGACGCAGAACACTATAAAAACTCGCGGAAAAGAGCATTAGTCTGCTCTACCCCTACTCATCGGAGTTCTCTAGCTAGCCGTCATCAGAAAGTACTATCCGTTAGAATTTACAACAAGGCACACAAAGCCCTAGATATTTTCCCCCTCACTCTTAAACAAGTCAAGTCTAGGATAAGCTCGTGGTTATTGAGTCTCACATATAAAGAAACAGAAAGCATATTGCTGTGTGTTGTTTGATCTTTCTGAGGTTTGTTGGACTTTAACTGGCAATTCACACACACCTTACTCTCTCTCTCACACACACACACACACACACATACACACATACACACACACACACACACACACACACACACACACACACACACACACACACACACACACACACTACACACATACACTACACACATACACTACACCCTCACTCTCATACTCACACCATTTCTCAGAAGCCTTTTTATCTTATTAAAATGTAATTCTTGTGTTGTTTGCTTTATTTACTAAAATATTAAGCTGTACGAAAAGTTTTATGTGTTATTTATAACTGTAATGCATAAGTCTCAGTTTACTTTCGGAAGAGCGTCAATGCTTGTGATACAGTTGAAAAACTAGTACAAGTATTGACAGCCCAAACCTAATTTATGTTCCCCTTACCTTGCATTTATTTTACTTTGTTTTGTAATAGTTTGTACCAATTTGTAAGAAATAAAGATTTTATTTATTTATTTATTTATTTATTATTTATATACATAGATAATCTTTATATTAGAGTTGAAATATATTCAGTAGTCTACTTTTTATCTCAACATTTAACAATTCTCAAAAGAACCGGAACACGCAAGTAAAACCATAGGGCGCTGCTAGTATAAAGATATCGGAACAACTAAAAAAAACTTGAGAAAAGAATTTTTCCTTTTTTCATCATTGTTTGGAAACTCACTTTCTTAAAAACAATTTTGGAATTTGTTTGTGGTTCTAAAACAATTTTCCTTCAGAAATTTCAATATTCGCTTTTCTTACAAACACATAAAATTAAAGAACTCTTCTTTTGGATTCTAAATCAATTATTTGTGATCAAGGTCACAAAGTGTTATAACTTTCACCTAGTTTTATGAGTGTTAGTACCCGTGAAAACTTCAGAGTCATATGTTTGACAAGCCCGTTGGCACAGTAGCAGTGAGTATACACTTTTTTTTTTTGGATTGGCACAAAATGTGGACCAATGTCGTCAATTTTCCAGCCGAAGACGATTGTTTCTGAAGAGGAAAAAGGTTTATAGATAGGGTAAGAATGAAATAAAATCACTAAATGTACGCTTACTGTGTCGGAGATTGTGGGTTCGATTCCCGCCAAACGCTCAACGATATGTGCAGACGTAGTTGTTGGCGATGACACGTCTGGGTAACAATTATATACATTCTTAAAAGGTATTTATGTATGTATATGTAGTAGTATCAGTGAGTTAGATTCCATAAAACATGCTTAGCTGTCTTTGTGTCGAATTAACCGTGTGTGAATTTGTCCGGGTATATTGTTACGAGTATTATAATGTTTCTTTCGAATGGTATTTACCGTGCTTCAGAGGACATGTTAAATTATCGGTCCCAGCTGTTTCAATCGTCAGATCTTGTCGGAGGCCTTAAGGCGCTCTAATAACTCCGAAACCAGGGGTTGCCTACTTATAAAACTATCATACAATTTTCATAATCAACTATTTACAGTATCATTACATAGTATAAAACACAGTCGCGTCTGTTTGTCGTTTGTCTGTTTGTCTGTATGCTTAAATCTTTAAAATTACGCAACGGATTTTGATGCGGTTTTTTGTAATAGGTAGAGTGATTAAAGAGGAAGGTTTTTATGTAAAAAAAATCCCGAAATTCCCACGGGAACGGGCACAACGCGGGTAAAACCGCGGGGCGCTGCTAGTTCTTATTAATTACGTTAAACAAACAAACTCACACGTTTATAAAAATCAGTAAACAAAGATGATACTAAGGTGTTTGTGTGTTTGCCTTATGAAATTAAAAACAAAAGTATCCGCAATATTGAAACGGTTGTGTCAGCAGTTTCAATACTGCGTCAACAATACTATTTTGTCGCCCCTTTGTGATAAAAATCAAACAAGAAATTCAATATGACAAATATAAAACCCCATTACAAGAAGGTCATAAAAGCTGCAAAACGATCTTTCATGTCATTTTACAGTATCAAAAAGTTTAGTTTGGATCGCGTGATAACAATGCATATTCCGAAATACGTTGTTTTATAAATTCCCTTTGGATCTTTAATGGTTGCAGTTGTAAATAACTGAGCTATATAAAGTTGTAGGTGTTAGGTATTTCAATGTAATGTATGATTTTATTGATGTCTGAAAGTATTTAGAACCGTGAATTGATTTCAATAAGGGTGATTTTCCATTGATGCCGAGCGGAACTGTGCCGAGGTTAAACGACCAATCACAACACACTACGAAAATATTTTGACAATGTCAATGCGTTGTTTCACAATTTTAAAGCTTTGTGATTTGTCAGTTAAAATCCGTTCAGCTCCGCTTCGCTTCAATGCAACACTAAAACAGGCTCGTAGTGTAGTTTGCTAAAAGGCCATCTTCACGAACAAGAGAATCACGGTGATATTATCATCGTCTATTTCTACCTATAAGTTATCTATTAACAGTAAGTAAGTTCGAGTACCTAGATTAGTATTCAACCCTTTTGTCGGAGTATTTAGACCGCCTCAAGACCGACATGGTGTTATGTTAAGTCCTTTTTATTTCCAAAATGAAGTCAACTCGAAACCTTTTGAAGGATCTCCTGAACCAAAACACAAACCACATTATAAAATACTAAAGTAGACCAGCATATCGATTGCTATTTCTTGGCAGGATATCAAAAATAATACCGCAATTGCTAAGTAAACCTTCTACCAACGCATTTGGGTTCATTTTTGAACAGCAACACGACTGTTTGTGTGAGGATTTTTCTGAAGCGCGTATAAGGAAATCTTGATGGTAATGGAATTTTAAAATGTATCTGATTTCTTCTGAAGGTAATTGAAAGAAGCCCTTTTAGTAAAACATTAAACGTTTTTAAAAGCTTTAAATGGCTTCATAATAACCGCATCTACGAGTATATCTGGAACACCGGAGGTTGTAACCTTGAGATAAATTTCTTAAGTCGGTGAGGAATTTCATCATACTTCACAGTTAACACCCTTAGATGACCTTTGTGGAGAAAAGACGAACTTCGTAGCACATTTTTTATTTGTTGACTTCTCTAACGAGATTCGGATTTGACTTTGCAAACTGCATTGCATTGAAAACCGCAACCTCGACACAATGAGCGCTCTCACCACTGTGCCAACGGGCTAATTATATTAAAGTTCGTAAATAAGAAGTTAATAAGTACCTTTGGTTTTGGAAAATCGTCTTGCGAGGTCTCATGTGATTACATCGCAAATAAAGTATTGAGATCAAGTACCTCCAGTAGGCTAGTGCGGTGGTTACGCCTTCCTCCTCATTGGACTGATATCTTCAATGATATGGGAGTTTGTATAAAAGCCTTCAAAAAAATATGAACCTGTGAGAGGTAATACTTAAATATGTATCGTATATAATAAGGAAACGCCTAATTGAAGCAACTCCCTAGTGAAGACTGGTAATCTTATAAATCCTAAGTCGTCCCCGGAAACGAAGTGACACATTTCTACGAAAATCTTCTCCATAAATTCAATCCCGGCATTAGTGCAATGCGTTCGTAACTCAATTTGGTTGGATTTAACTGATTCCTTCCAGAAACATGTAACCTTCTGACGTTTTTATTTGGATAAAAGGATTTACGACAAAATGTAACATTAATATTGAGTCGAAACTCTTCAAGGAAAGTGGTTGAGATGAGGAAAATCGTCGTTTTATTTAATAGCATAATCGGAAAATCTCGGATGAAACATTGATGAAACTCTCCCTCTTGTCTTTATTAAAAGAAAACTTAATGTCTCTACAAAATGACGATAAGGCATAAAAAGTTGACATTTTAGCTTCACAAAAAAATACAGAACATTTTCGCCAACCTCTGCATTGCACATAAAGACCTTACAAAATGAAGACACTTTGACCACCAAAGACTATTATTTTCTAATTTATAGTACTGTACAATAGCTATCATCAGTATCAAACTTAGCGAAAAAGGTCCTCAAAGATATTTCCCTGGAAAATAATCAAAAAAATGTCCTCAATTTCATATTCAGTACACGATCTATAAAATTCGAGTGGTGAACCGGAATATTTCTATTATTACGGACCCTTGGGAGTTTATTGCCATGTTGTACCCCACACCTTGAATATAGATTGTATGCTAAACAGTTGTGTCAAACACTTTTGCTGCAGATAATTTTCTACGTCATTTTTACGCAACAAGCAAAATGTTCAGAGTATACTAAATATTTTAGGTATGGATATGGTAAATATGAAGATAGTTCATAGATAATTTTCTTGTCCTTGACTTAAAAATAATATCCAAAAACTAGCTATATTCTGTGCTTAAAAAATATCCAAAAATTCGCTTGGTGGTTTTATGGTTTTACCTCTTTGTGGTCGAAAATAACTGCATGCCATTTTAACTAATCATATTAGTCATTAATGTTGCGGTCATTCTACCATCCTTAGACGTCACTTAAATAGACAGTTAACTAAGTAACATATTTTTCAACAAAACTCTTGCGAACGTCTCTAAAGGAATCATAACTATTATTACATTTAGCTTGTAGGCTGACGCATTCAAACAATGCTAAAACGCCTATCTATATCATTATTTTGGTAGTATAAATGTAGTGTATATAGATAAAGGAATCCAGTGGTTGAATAGTAAACCAAACAAGATGAAACTCAAATAAAGACAGAATCTTAGCTCATATGAACAAAGTTTCCAGTTCTCTTTGCAGAAACGTTTGAGACTGAATTAAACATTTATTTGAGGGCTGAACCCGAGTGGAATATTACAAAATGGCTGAGAAATTGTATTAGACCAGACATGCCATTTGACGGAAGATTTGTTTATTCACCAACCTCACAAAGAAGAAAATCCTCCATTCCGTTGGTATCAAGGACTTTATATCATCTATGGTTGGTATATTTAATTCCCAACTTTGAAATTCATTTTAAAAATAGAATTGTTATCGAAGTCCCAATTTTTTTATGAAAAATTTCAGTTTATTTTTAATTTTTTTAAAGCCTCGACGTATCCTAATGCGGCTATTATAAGTTCAACGTCGATATATTTGTGTGTGTATGCGTGTGTGTGGGGCGGTCTCTATGTCCGAATCTCTTAAAGGGATGGACCAATTTCAATAAAAAAAATTTCATTGGAACAGGTTAAAAACATGCCAAACAGGTAGGCAATAAGTAACCTTAAAACGCAGACCTTCTTTCAAAGTCTTATAAAAGTTGAGCAGAAACACAAGCCCTATAAGAAGGCTCAGTAAAAACTTGTAAAAAGCCTCAGTCGAGAATGTTTCTGAATAATGAACGATGTTTTGAACCTGACCCTTTAGCCTGGTTCTACGTATTTTGTGATTTTACTGCCCTGTGGTTACATAAACTAGGAAATGGCTACAAAATAGATTCTATTCAAAGTATAGTGGAACCTAAAACACGAAAAGAAGTCACAAATAAAACTTTTCTTCTTATAAAGCACTTTGTTAAAGTTTTTCTTATGCGGTAGGTTTGATGGAGGCACTCCAAAACTTTGTGGCATTGATTGTGCATTCTATTGCGGTGTCCTGGTCTTCTCTTATGCAGACACTTGATAATAGACATGATAATAGGTGCGACATCATTTGTTGGCAAAAAACAGTAAAAGAGTATATTTTAAATTATTTCGATTGTTTTAGACCGATCGAAAAAGTGACTCTTTTGATGCTAAGATTGTAATAAAAAATGTATTACTTATTATTATAAACATAACTATAAGTAAGAAAAAGGATTAGGCATAGTCACCACGATGACTCCTTCTCAGTTGTCAAAGTATACTAATAGCTCGATTACTGAGTTTGCTTCGAACATAAAAACTGAGTGAACATGAAAGAAAAAACTGAATGTAAATTAAGCACTAATAAAATAATTAATAATTCCTTGAAAATTATTATAATTAAGGTCGCAAACCTTTAATAAAAAGGAAAGCACGTGTTTTTTATTAAATTGTTCACACGAGCTTGCAATAAAAATGTTTTAAGTGGCAACTTTCATGTATTCTGCGGTATGAAGTACTGTTAGGGAATTAAATGTTATAACTTTTTTTTGGTAAGGTGGATGATTGGTTTGAATGTCAATTGTAGTTAGTCTTATTAGTTTCGGTTAATTAGAGTACTATATCTGTAATCCTCCGCTCACGTCAAAGAAGAGCGAAGTCCTAAGTGCGAAACTATGGCTTACTTCATACCGCACAAACTTCACACCACACACAAACATCATCTTCCTTCAGGCCCCAACCGACGAGACATAATTCTCTTTGTTTACATTCAGCGAATTAACAAGATAAGTTGACAAGGTTAATAGAACTTAGCGGCCTTTGAAGTAACCGTCTAAGTCGCTTTCTGTAATATACTAAGTGACGCTTTAGGATTATATTCACTGTTTCTATCTCGAACCATGGTCAACTGAACTAGGTATTAGTGAATCAATTTTGAAGTTTTGATCTCAGTTTATCTTGTTATCTAGGATTAAGTCGAACTGATGAAGTTCAGCTGTAACGGTGCAAATAGGGCTTCGTATTATCATTGAGTTTTCCCAAAGGTATTATTTATTTAAATGTGATCAAACAGTTAGTTCTCCAACTGTATCTTGCAACGTTTTCCCACTGGGAATACCGGAATGCGCGATGAAATATTAATAAACGGGAAACGGCGGTATGTCACTGCATTAAGGAGTTACGTGCGGTGACATTTTAAATTTTTATTTTACACAGTTACAGAGCGGTGGAAAGGTACAATGACATACATTATACAAGGTGGATAAGGAAGATAAAAATGTAATGGAATATTTTGTTTATTATGACTGAGAAATATGTTTTTTATGCCAATGTGCGGTTTTCAGTTTTTACTATTCAGTGAAATCTCATTTTGTACGCTCGTGTAAGCAATGTTAACTTGTCGCAATAACTCCGACAATACATGAATCAAAAAAATTAAAAAAATTATGTTACATTATAATGTTAACGAGGGGTTAGTAGTTTTATAAATAGTTAAAGCTTACTGGGGCGGGAATCGAACGCAGCACCCTTTGCAGCCAGTCGACTGATGCTAATGTAATACAAGCTCTACCTTTATAATTAGCTTATAAAAAACTTTGGTAAAATAGAGGTAAAACATAGCCCGTGTGAGTACATTTAACTCACACGGGTTTTTTCGCATTAGAAAGTTAATAAAGCAAGTAAAAACTTATTTTTTAATTCCCGACGTTTCGAGGGGATTGCACCTCTCGTGGTCGCGGGTGAACTCACCCGCGACCAAAAGGTGCAAAAGGTGCAAATGTGTTCAAATCGTGTAAGTTTAAAAAAGACTATAGGTAAAACAATGAAGAAATAGAAAAAAATATTTACTTACTCACTTGTTTTACATATTGTAGGAGACTGGTGTTTGAGATAAGAATAATACTTGATATACAGGATACCGGGCCCCTCAAACAATTGTACTGCAGAAAAATTGCAGAAGTTTTTTATTAGTGTGTGCTTGCCAGTGGCACGGTAACTCTCAAACGGATGGACCGATTTGGACACGGTTTATGTCATTTGAAAGCTTGTTCTTGCGGGGTGGTTTGGTAGAAATCTAGTCTTCCTCGCATGGGATTAAAAAAAAATAAAACTTGTTACGTATCGCTTAAAATGCTCATTGGACTTTTCGCTTTGTTGGACGTTTTGCTACAGACTATCTGATCAGGAGCCATTATTTCGGAGTCCAATACTCTATGAAACATTATTTCTTTGTTATTGTTAACCACGAAATAGAGAAGTGGAACCAGTAAGTACTTTGCTCTTCCGCGTTTTTAACAAAGAATGAAACGTCATTAAACCTTTCATTAAGTAATTAGAAGAAAGTGAAGTCATTTCAGGTCCTTTTCAAACATCCCTGACCTTGTCATTGCAAGAATTTCTTCATTATCCCTCACGTTCCTTCCGTAATTCCTTCACCCGAATCCACTATCACTGAATAATTTAATTGTGTATTTGAGGCCCGTTGTGTGCTCTCTGCGAGAAGGTCGAGTAATATTTGTATGAGATGTTTTATTGCGTTTAAATTGAGAGAGGTGGTCACCAATTTGATGAGCGGCAATTTCGTAGGCACTTATTAGGCAAAATTCAACTCTAATGTTTACCCATAAGCAACAAAAGTTGATTTTTTTTATGAAAGTAGAGTTCATTATACTAAATTAAACGGGTCTGAATCACGTAAGAATATAACGAATTTATTAAAATACGTACCCGACGTTTCGAGCGGATTAATACACCTCTAGTGGTCACAGGATGACTTAAAAAGAATGTAGAGTAGATCCTGTAACTATGTATTTGTAGGTATTCTTTTTTTCTGCAAAGCCTGTGCAATAACGTGCATAATCACGAAATAGAGAAGTGTAGCAGTGATAACTTCGCTTTTCCATAATGTCGCGACTCAAGTCACATATCATGCAAGTGCAACAACCCCCATTTTTATGTAGTAAAACGGAAAAAGATCAATCAAGGTATGTACGACAAAAAATAATGATTTAGGTAGGTGCAAATGGTTTAAAAGTGACATCTACCGCAAAGCGCTTACACTAAAATAACAATAACGTAACCAAGCAAACCTATTCAAATTAGTTCCAACTAGTTTACATAGATGGCATTGTTTTTAGTCTACAATAATTTCAGTTTTAACGAATGGGTAAAATACTGATGATTTGCACAAAGATAACGATTTCTTTTCGCCACTTTTCTCAATAAAAACTCCATAAACAAAACATTGCAATTAGTTACGTAACTTCAAAAAACATTGCTCAATAAATCATTAAATTTTGTAAAAACTACTAATTACAAAAACGATTATCATCAAGACTCCTAGTATTTATATAGGTCGAGAGTTGTCTTTCTTTTAGTTTTCATTTCTTTATCGACCACAAGTGGGTCCTTTTGACTAATATGGAGGAGTTATGGACCAACGTGACAGTACCGGTGAAAGATCCTGGCGACTTTTTAAAGGGGGCAGCGAGGATGTTCTACATTGTGAATCCTAAAGACACGATGTACGAAAGTGCTGAAGATGTACCCAATTTCTATGTGCAGGTAATGTTACCTACTACTACAAAGTGTAATGAAAATAACCCATCAATCATCAATCTTTTAAGGCAAGCTATCTCATGCAAACTATTCCCTTCTACGTCTTCTTCTTAATCGATGGTTCTTTCTCTTAAATGTGCCGATACCAAAATTTTGCCAGTTCAATAGTTTTGTCAGAGGCCTGAAACAAGCCCTCGCGCGTTCAGCTGACGAGACACGCGGGGGAGCTGAGGAGGTGGACATTGTTTTGGGGAGAAGTGCCGCACATGCACTTGTTATTGTCATGAGAAATATTCATTTCTCATGATATCCCCATCAGCATATTATGCACTATTCACTTCTATAAACATACTAGCAACGTCCCGCGGTTTTACTCCCGTTTTGCCTTTTCCCGTAAGAATTTCGCGATGAAAAATGGCCTATAACCATACCGTTGAATGTGGCTATCCATTACAAAAAAGAAAATATTCAAATTGGATTGGTAATTTCTGAGATTAGCGCGTTTAAACAAACAAACTCTTCAGTTTTATTATATTAGTGTAGAATATTAGTAAAGAAATAAACATCATACGGGATTTTCAAAGGAGTTTGAAGCTCTCTGAAATCTTTTACTTTGAGAGCTTTGGGTGTCCGTCCGCGATAGTTCCACCCATAGTGCAATCCATTCAAAGTGTCGAGGAATCTAAGTGACTTTACTTGCTTTTACAGAATCCTTTTTGCAGCGATATCACTTGAATCCCGAAAGCTTAACATTTATTTGCATATTTCAATACTGTTTGCCCGTTTGAGCGCTTACTGTGTCGGGGGTTGCGGGTTCGATTCCCACCCGGAGTCAACAGTCTGTGCAGACATAGTTGTTGGCGACGACGTCTGGGTGTCAATTATATATTCTTATAAAGTATGTGTGTAACTATATGTAGTAGTATCAGTGAATTAGATTCCATAATATAGGCTTAGAGCTTACTTTAGGTCTAATTAACCGTCTCCGGGTATATATTTTATTGTATTGTTGCAGTATTCAGTTATTCATGTACATACCTTGTAGGTAACAATTAAAAAAAGATATACAAAATTACATAAAATCGATCTGTTTGTGATTCGTAACATGTTTCAGATTTGAATTATCCATCAATTATTTATGATACCAATATCACTACATAGTATAAAACAAAGTCGCTATTTTTGTCTGTTTGTTTGTCTGTACGCTTAAATCTTTAAAATTACGCAACGGATTTTGATGCGGTTTTTGTAATAGGTAGAGTGATTCAAGAGAAAGGTTTTATGTAAAAAAAATCCCGAAATTCCCACGGGAACGGGCACAACGCGGGTAAAACCGCGGGGCGCTGCTAGTGTGTTATAATATCAATATGTGTCAGTAGATATTCATCATTCATTATTCATGTGTCATTGCATTGAATCACTAATGCAAGGGCCATGCTATCTCTCGCGGTACCATTGAAGATGATACAAGAAAATGTATACAAGATTTTTTATTAGAACCACGCGAAGAGATCAGCACAGGTTCAACTGTACGATACAGTGGAGAGATAACTGATGAGTGATGACTTAAAGCTAAGTTGCGAAGTATAAATATCCTGTAAATATTTACTTTCAATTTATTTAAACTTCTTAATAAAATCGGGAAATGCATTAGTATTCTCAACAACATAGTGACTTCCAGTGTGGCAAGCATATAACTGGGAGATAGGTATATCTCTACTTTTTCCGTGAGATTTTATGTCTCTCTCTCGAGTGACAAAAATTAAAACGCATGTTGCCGTTTGTATATTAAATGCAGAGAAAACTCCCCCAGACAAAAAACAGTCCCATTTAGTCTACACTTAAGAGTAAAAACGAGAGATTTTGTCGTTTCTAAGGAGGTATTGCAAAATCAAATTCAGATCTAAATTAGGATCAAGAACGGTAAGTATGTAGATTGTAGATGGTAACTCCATACACATTGACTCTCACATTTAGGAGCCTATTATGAAATCATCGCTCCGTTTTAAGAGTCAAACTCTTGTTCGTCTCGAACTTTTCCCTATATTAAAAATACCTTGTTACAGTCTTGGCCTTATTTCATCACGTTTATGATTCTGGAACACATCATCCTGAAGTTGAAAGGCAAGAGAGGAATTCGTTTGAACGACGGAATTACGAGCTTGTCGAATGGACTGTTTTTAGAGAGTGGAAGGTGAGTAAAACTTTTCTTTGTACCAAAAAAGTAAAGTGTATATTTTTATACATTATTAATGCTCAAAAACGTGTATTATGCATACATAATATAAGTATGATGTCTCATACATAAGACATCAGACAGACTTATTGCTTTCATACTTGTTTCCCACGCAACGCTATACGCACCGCTCTACACCTCTTGTTTCCTAGAAAAAGATCTTATCCATTTACGATACTTACTTTTACACTTTTTATTGAACTTATCCATTTACTCTATATTTCCTTACAGGCTGCTATGGCGAGGAGCAGAATGCTACGCTTACACTTGGGTGTATTCCAATTGGAAGCTGATAGATTTACCATGGAACAATGTTAGCACTTGGATTATAGCAGCAGTTGGGGTTGATTTTTGCTACTATTGGATGCATAGAGCTTGCCACGGTGAGTACGAGTGGTTATCGTCTTTATGAGCTTCTCATGGCTTCCTTAACTAAAGCAGTCGCTTAAAAAAAGATTATGTGACTCTCCTACATATTTGATAGTGCACAACCAAACACAATGGAAAACAATTGCCGCTCTAGGAAAAAAGTGGCTCACCTACATCGTTTTTCATAAGAGACCCCATTTTCAAATTTGAAATTCTCTTTTGACGATCGTTGAATGAGCCACTAGAATCAGATATCCGTAGACAGATAGAAAAAAACCTATAGCTTGATATCGCAGTAAATATAATTATAGCTCCAAAAATTTTCCAAAAAAAACATTTGAAAATCACCTTGCTTATTGCGTCATTGTTACACTTGTTTTTAATATACATGTCATCAAAACCAGTTATCTATACTAATATTATAAAGCTGAAGAGTTTGTTTTGTTTGTTTGTTTGTTTGTTTGTTTGTTTGTTTGTTTGTTTGTTTGTTTAAACGCGCTAATCTCAGAAACTACTGAACCGATTTGAATAATTCTTTCACTGTTAGATAGTCTATTTATCGAGGAAGGCTATAGGCTACATTTTATCCCGAAATTCCCACGGGAACGGGCACAATGCGGGTAAAACCGCGGGGCGCTGCTAGTTTAATTATATTAAGTAAACGTAGTTTGATTGTTTTTTAAATACTCTTACTCTATTTTTAGAAATGCACGTGCTTTGGGCCCAGCATCAAGTGCATCACACCTCTGAAGACTTTAACATGGGAGTTGGGATCAGACAGTCGGTGCTGCAAGGATGGTGTGGATTCGTAAGTTGATTGCTAGTGACCATTTGCTTCCCTTGCATTTTACAGCTCGTTAGCACAGTGCCAGAGAGGGTGAGGTTGCAGCTTACTGTATCGGGTGTTACGGGTTCGATTCCCACCCGGAGTGAACAATATATGCTGACATAGTTGGCGACGACGTCTCGGTGTCAATTTTATATTCTTATAAAGTATTTGTGTATGTATATGTAGTAGTATCAGGTGTTAGATTTCATTTTACAAGCTTAGAGCTTAGTTTGAGTCTAGTTAACCGTGAGTGAATTTGTCCAGGTATATTTATTTATTTGAAGAAATTAAGATTTTATTGGCTAATTATCACAATCACCTATTTTAAAAAATCAAGTAGGTCAAATGTTTGGTAAATAGACAATATTTACCAAACATAACTCGATACAAAATTTAAATTAAAGAGTATGACAAAAAACGTAATACGATTAATAATGAATGCCGCAACTACTCGTAATTAGAAAGGTAAAGTTCAAAAAACTGTACTTTAATTGCATCATTAAAAATATAAATAAGTTTATAATAACAACAAACATTACCCTCCTTGTTTCTATAAAGAGAACGATCTTGTTTTGTTTTCTTTTTTGTTTAAAGTATTTATACGCATTTGTTTAATTAATTTTACATGCCGCTTGCAGATATCGAAGAATAATTGTTCCACAACTTCATAATATTCCACGCTACCTGTAAAATAGCCTGAACGAGCACAGATTACTTTTGAAAGTAATGAAAATTGTTTTAGGAGTCATTTTACTTTAATTTCTTTCTCCATTTGGATAGAACACTTTATTTAATTGCAATTCTAATGAGAGGTTTTTCAGTTTTGTGAAACATTAGAATTATTTATGTAAGCTGTTTTGTAACAGCTAGGATTGTATTAAGTACAAAACATTCGTCTCTTTAAAAATATTATATTACTTAATATTGCTACAAGAAGCTAGAAAATTCTTATATAGGTTTCCGATGATACGTCAGGAGATATTCACATTAGTGTAGGGCCACATCTGCGGAACGTACGGCGCCGAACCTTCCGCTAAATACGCTCGTAGTGTATTTCAAGTTATCTATGACACATCAACTGATTGTAATTTCTACTGATGTGTTATAGAGCGGAAGGTTCGGCGCCGTACGTTCCGCAGATGTGGCCCTACACTTACATTGTCAGTTCTGGTTGTTACAATAGTATGATCAAGGCGTTTAGGCTAACAGACTCCAGTGCCGCCAAATATTTTTTTATACTATATCGAATATATTAAGTGGAAACTAAAAAGCCTTAGTGCATTTTACCCCACATACCCCACCCCATACATACATTAATTATAGAACCACAAATAGGCCTGGCGACCACAAAGGTGTGCCAAAGGAGTTCGTTTAATATTGTCCATACTATTTCAGATCTTCTACCTGCCTTTGGCGCTGTTGATTCCGCCCGCCCAGTTCGTGATGCACCACCAGTTCAGCTACCTGTACATGTTCTGGATCCACACGGAGGCCATCAAGAGCCTCGGACCTCTCGAATACATCCTCAACACTCCAAGCCACCATAGAATTCACCATGGTAGGGAAATTTGTCGCACCAATAGACTTAATAGGAATAGGTAATTTATTGCCATCGATAAAGGGCACTTACACGAGACGATTTCTTTGCCTATGGTACAGAATTGGTTAAATTTTAGGTATTACTCCAAACCTTGGGTTTACCTTTGAGATCTTTCGCCTGTACTTAGAGACGTCATATTTTTCCTTAGTAGAGATATAATGAGTGATTAATTAGTTAAGTGTCGATTTAATGGACGTCTCTGAGTCATTGATTTAGAATACCCTCTGAGGGGGGCAATTAATGCGTTAACAATCGACCTAAAAACTCATCAGCTTCATTGCATTAGCATAGACATACGTTTTCTGTGAATACATCATCAGTATCCTTTTGCTCTAATTCTTACTCGATTTCGACATGAAGGACCTTCGAATATGAGAAAGTTGCAGCGTTACGGTCAAGTACAAAGTAAATTACAACTAGTGTGATTTTAATGAGTTGAGTCGAGACCTCGACCAATATCTCGTGACTTTCGCTCCACTGTACCTAAGGTCGTAAATGTTACACGTGTTTTGAAAATTACTAAACAATTGAGCCTTTTGATAACATTGCCTTTTGTGTGACGAATCTAATTACTTTTTTATTATTACTTACAACGGCACGCCTCGGTTGTCTAGTGGCATATGCACTCGCCTGCCAACCCTGATGTCCCGGGTTCAATGCCCAGGTCGAGCGAAAACATGTTTGCTACTTGTCAAACATGGCTGGGGTTTGAGGTCACCGACAAGCACTTGCGTCCATCGCGAGCAAAAGTCGTGACACGCAATTTTTACATGCAAAGATTTTATATATAAACATGGTTTATGGGTTTTAGATTCGATTCAATTTAGGCATCTATTTACATGCATTCAGTTTATTATTAAGTATCAAATTAAACATATTGTTATTGTTTTCAGGAAGCAACCCCTACTGTATAGACGTGAACTATGGAGGCGTGCTCATCATTTGGGACAAACTCTTCGGCACATTCAGAGCGGAGAAAGAAGGAGATCGCATCGTCTACGGACTTATTTATCAGCAACCTTCATTCAATCCCTTACATTTACAGGTAGAACATAGAGTATTTTGTTTAATAAACCGTTTTGCTACACTGGTGGACAAAAGTCTCACCTACATGTTTGGAGATATCCATTATGTGACTATTAAGGGTGCCTGTCCATTGATGCGGAGCGAGCTGGCGGAGCGGAGAAACGGACAAATATAAACCAATAGGATTGCATAAAATCTCCGGTCAGATATTTTATGCAATCCTATTGGTTAATATTTGTCCGTTTCTCCGCTCCGCCAGCTCGCTCCGCGTCAATGGACACAGGCACCCTAAAGCTGATCAAATATACAAAATTAAAGGCAAAAAAGTCGGATTTTGAGGTTTTGTATTGGTCATTGGACCCTTGTGAAACATTAGCACACATTGAAGCACATTAAGCACACATATTTTCCTTTTGTCTATGTTTGTTCCTCTGAACTGGATCAATATCACCTAGGCTTTAGTTATTAAGAGTTAATTAACCTTTTTCGTTTCCAGACTTACTACACTGGATATGTGGTCAAAAGATTCCGCGAGTATGACAACTGGGTGCATAAGATTCGCGCTGTGTTCAGCAGACCGAGTTGGAAACCAGGTGATGCTACCAGGTTTAAGGACATGGAGGAAGACGTAAGTATCAAAGAAGGTTATTTTTTTGGGCGAAGTTTCATTCTGTTGATAAACGAGGTTATTTAACTACAAGTGAAATAGATAATGGATGACTTTTATATTAGAAATTATTATTAATCAATACTTGCTGTCTCTATGTTTGTCTCCACATGATGACATGTTTGCCAACAAATTCTATTAAAAAGTATGTTTTAAGTTCTTTATAGGTAAAGATCTCCCCTTAAATTAAATATGTACGTTGTAAATAGATGTTATCCATAATGCCCCAACAATAGGCGTTATTTTATATCTACGAGTTGAAGACTTCTAAGTTTTACCCACTCTAATTACTTATTCTGGTTCTGGGTTTTACACAGAACATTACTTAACCACTCAAACGTTCAGGCGACCATGGTTAATTTAGCCCGTATTGTTAAGTTCAAATTTATTTTCTGAATTTCAGATTAATTATTGTACTATAATTAGTACATATTTCGATTCCTTAATTATTCAGCTATAAACTGGTATTTTTTACTTTGCCATAGCTGCAATAGTTTGCTAGAAAAAATACTTTGAATCGGTAATGGCATGGGGCGCTCGACGCGGTTCAACACGATCGCGCGCTTGGGCGTTCAAAGGTGTTGACAGTTGTCACAGCTGTCGTTTCAGTGGTTAAGCTCAACAAAACACAATGCCAAAGTTCAACTTCATAGTCAACTTTTTTACTAACAACTTTCCTAGTTTCCTTAACTCTCACCATTATTTCCAGCCTGCAATCCACACACGTCCGAAATACAACGTGATCCTTCCGACTTGGTGCACCGCATACCTGCTTGTCCACTACAGTTTGGTGCTTTATGGATTCTACTATCTGTTCCTTGTCCAACTGGTGAGTTCAAACTTTGTTTTGTATAAAATTGTTGTTATGTCTAAAAGGGAGATACTTTTAAACCTTATTAAAAAAAAGAGGTTACCAATTTTAAGTATATATATAATTTACTTTTCAACCCCCAGCGCTAAAGAGCGATGTCACAAGTTTGATGTGTGTGTTTCTGTGGTAATGTAGCTTTTAATCAGATGGACCGAATTCGATGCAGTCCATTTGAAAGCCAATTTCCTTACGATAGTTGTATTTATTAGGTTATACATCATACATTTAACATCACACATTTTATCCAGAAATTCCCACGGGAAAGGGTACAACGCGTGTAAAACCGCGGGCTGCTGCTAGTTATAGATAAAGGCATAGTCATAGATAAATCCATAACCACTCTGTTTTCTCTCCACAGGTGCTACCGCAATCAACTCTATTCCCTTTGGTGATTTTCATTTTCACTTCCCTCATCGTCTTCGGTATGATACTAGACGCCTCAACAAAAGCACCTCTTTACGAAAGTCTTCGATGCGCGTCTATAGTAATCTTAGCAAGATTACTTGCACCATTCTTTATGTTACAACCTTGGGTGGAAATGCTTTACATGGTATCTGGAGTGTTCTGGTTATTGTTCGTTTATAAGACTAATGAGATTAATGCTATTAAAATAAAGGCTGAATGATTTTTTGTTGCTGATGGTGTAAATTACTTCTTTTTGTGAATGTAAATTATTGTCCATTAGCAGTTTTAAAATGACTCGTATTGTATTGGCAAGAAGTAGAACATAAACCAACTGAACTACTGACTATCAGATAATGTTGAATGTAAGAATTTTCCTAAAGCTTAGGAAAATCAGGGGGTCAATTCTGCTAAATGTGTGTCAATTGAGTATTTATTGTGTCTTAATTAGGTCTTGATAGAATACTTTGGTCAATTTTTCTCTAAGCGGAATATACAAATTCCCACGGGAATGGACACAACGCGGGTAAAACCACGGGGCGCTGCTAGTTCTTTGATATTTTTAGATACTAGTACTTATGTATAAACAGGTACTTATGAAAATATTTTTGCATAGCCACTTTTTAAGATTATTATAATCATTTTGTATATTATAAATATAAGTAACATTTTTTTATAATCATCTGGTATATTATAAATATAAGTGTCATGTTTTATAACCATTTTGTTGTTTATATACCGCCTATACCTAAACGTAATCTGCCCAAATTTTAGCCTAAATTAATGTGTCGTTTTCAGCGAGCGTTGTACCGGTCATGGTGTAGTTTGACCTAATTAACTGTTTAAACTGACCTAATCATTGCGATTGTTAAGCAACGAGTAGCTCGACCCTTACTTGGATGGGTGCCCGATAGTGACATTTATATCTTAACGCTACCATGCTTTGGAGGTTACATTAAACTGTCGGTCCCGGTTGTTTCAATCGTCAATCATGCCGGATGCCTTTCCGGATGCCTGGTGGATGTGATTCTTGACCTACTCGAACTGACTCACTGTACTGATATCTTCAGTGAGATTAGTAACCAGCTTTTGCTCAGTCCTTACTTACAAACAGCCTCCGTGGTCTTGCGGTTTGACCGCTCGGCTCACGATCCGGATGTTCCGGGTTCGATTTCCGGTGGGGACAATGTCCCAAAAAAATCTCTTTGTGAGTCTGCCCTCAGTTTGGTTAGGGCATTTCAGGCTGAATCACCGGATTGCCCGAAAATTAAGACGATTCCGTGCTTCGGAGGGCACACTAAGCCGTCGGTCCCGGTTACTTTCTATGGATAGTAGTCGTTACATGAGCCATGTCAGATGCATTTGGCGGCTCAATAACTCTGACACCAGGGTTAGTCAGTTTGACCATCCACTCGATGAAGAAGAAGAAGACGTACAAACAATAGCAGAAATCATAATAAAATACTACAAGTATTAGACAACGCTTAACAGAATCAAAACCAACCCTACCATTTAATATTCGAATACAAAGCGAAACAAATCGAATAGCACCATTGCTCTAATAGCCTATAAATCATTATCATTGCCATCCATTAACTCATCATTTTGTATCCATTAATAAAAACTAAATTAATGCAAGAATAGATGAAATTCTAATTAATTACATTATGATGCAATATAAACGGTTATTGCTCTAAACTCTATAAGTTATTAAAAGACAATAAATATAAAATATCCATTTGTAATATCGCATTTATTCAGACAAATGGCGGAATTAATTCTTTATTGTGTTCTTCGATTACATAATGGTGTTTAGCAATTTTACGTGTAGGTAAATTGTTTTTTGCCTAATCAAAGACTAGATGTTCTTTGATTTACCGTTTCTTATTAGAGACGTATTGGCGAGAGGGATAAATAATGATTTATCTTTGTATGAGTCAAACAGCCGGTAAGGCGTAGTTTAGATTGAACGAGCTGCAAGTTGGCGAATTCTAAAGTTTGAGACTCGCAAAAGCGCAAGACACGCTTAGTACGGCTGCGGGCCGGGTGCGAGCTGGGTGCGGGTCGCTTGTGTGCCTTGTATTTGTTTGAAAGGCGTCACAATGGTCCGCATTGGGCCCGCAACGTGCCAGTGGGAAACCAAAACATAATTAGAAATAAAATAATTAGCTCTTACACCATAACTATAAAACAACAACAAAATCGCTAGTAGTTGTTACCGTAGCTTCACTATGCCATCACCTTAATGAAAACTATATTTTTGCATTAATATAAAAAACATAAACAAGGAAAATAAACGCAAACAATGCTCACAACTCATGTACAGTCAGCCAAAAATGTGGTCTACCACCCTACGGTTGAGATTCATTTGAACGTCATGAAACAACAAGGTCAATTTTCATTTAATAATAGAGGTCCAACTGAGTCATCCAATGATGTCAAATGTCAGGCATCTCAGATAACAGACAAAACGTCATAACATAATTGTGCATAGAAAAGTCAACCTTAGCGATCGTTTACATCTCGCAGAAACTTTTGTCAAAAGTGGTAGACCACTTTCTTGGCCGACTGTACGATATTGGTAATCAAATAAATACTAAATTGTTATCCTTACCATTGTATCTGAATTTCCTGAAACATATCAGCTATTGTATCCGTTTATGGTTTTGAAACTTACAGACAACAAACAGGGTTGGTTTGATGCATTTTTTCATAACTTAACATTCGTGTTAAGCAACGTTTACCTAGCTCACTACTTGGATGGGTGGCTGATTTTTTAACTGAACGCTACTGTGGTTCAGGGACACAGTTTGGAGGGCACGTTTCAATCGTATGTTATTGGTCCATATTTGACGGAATATGCGTCGGGTGTAATTAGTATGGTTGACGCAAAAACGGAAACTCGGGTTAGTATCTATAGGACTTCATCTCGATATGACTAGGTAGCCATACGACATAATCGTAGTTTGACTAAATCTCGATTGGACTCGATCTCGATTGGACTTGATCGTTATTTGACCAGATCTTTGTATGACTATTTATCAGATTGACCACATATTTATATGACGTACAATTGTATCAAAAAGTATTAACTCGATTGGATACACACACATCCGACACGTAGAGGCCCTTATTATTATTAATATGCAGTGCCCTTTCCGCCAGATGTACACCAACCCTTAGTCTGAATATAATTAAGAATAAATAAGGGTTCGTTTTTAATGAAGCGGAGCGGAGTTGTGCCTTGCTCAATCCACCAATCATAATGCATTGGAATTGACTAACAACGCAATGACATAGGTAGTCAAAATCTTTCTTCTCTCTTCTTAAAAGCCTCCGTGGTCTTGTGGTTTGAACGCCCGGCTCACGATCCGGAGGCTCTGGGTTCGATTCCCGGTGAGGACAATATTTCACAAAAATCTCTTTGTGAGACTGTCCTCAGTTTGGTTAGGGCATTGCAGGCTGAATCACCTAATTGCCCGAAAAATAAGATGATTCCGTGCTTCGGAGGGCACGTTAAGCCGTCGGTCCTGGTTACTTTCTACGGATAGTAGTCGTTACATGAGCCATGTCAGTGGCTTTTGGCGGCTCAATAACTCTGACACCAGGATTGGTCAGGTTGACCATCCACTCGATGAAGAAGAAGAAGAGTCAAAATATTTCCGTAATGTGATTGGTGAATTGAACTTCGCATAGCTCCGCTCCTCTATTATGGAAACGTTAACTAATGTACAAACCAAAATTACTGAAGATAAATGTTTACAGAGAAAGGTTATTTACATACAATTCATTTCATCGCGTGACCAAAGCTTTGATCTAATTATTTTTCTAATATTCAATTTAAAATTATAATTCAAATGGACTCGTTTAAAAATATTTTTAAGAAACTCATAAATATGTAGTAAACAACAACAGTTTTTAGGAATATATTACACTGGACACCAAAAGAAAGTATTATTAAAATTGCCGTACATGATATAAAAGTGTTATACTTTCTTTTAGCGTTCAGTTATTCAGCGTATCTATAAATATAAAAATCAATACCACTTTTCGTTGTCATTTTACAACTCAAGAACAGGCTCATCTATCCAAACCAAATGTTTAGGCTTTGTTCGGACTATTTAGTAGATCGAGCATCGACAAAATCGGTCGAGCGATTCTTAAATTCCCACGGGAACGGGCACAACGAAACCGCGGGGCGCAGCTAGTTAAGTATACTATTTTGGTTAAACGTTTCATCTCTCTTCTTTTGTTATAGACCACAATGCTGTCTGATTACAATCTTGACTGTAGAGAGCTAAGGCTCCTTATCGCTCTATACTCACACACGTGAATTGAAATGTTATTATACCAACTGACTCGTGAGAGCAGTAACACGTGTAACATGCTTATATTACAATAAAATAAGAATTTATAATAAAGACCTGTATTTAAAAACCTGTGCCTCCATAACAACTTAGTTACGTATATATCCACTGTTAAGTAAGTAAGTACGAGTAAGTTAGTGACCATCCCTGGTGTCGGAGATTTTGGACCGCCTAAAAGCCTCTGATATTATGTATTGAACAACCGGGACCGATAATTTAACGTGCCCTCCGAAGCACGTTAGCGCTCAGATTGAAATGCCACTTTCGGCCACCCATCCAAGGGCCGAGTTGCACGTTGCTTAACAATCGCAACAACCTAACCTCGGTTAGTTAAACAGCGCCACAGACGCACACACACGCACACATTCCAAACCACTGACACTTATTAGGTACTTACAGTTCAAAGTAAACTAGGTTAGTCTGTGGTCAACCCAACCCGATTATCGTTTAACACGATCGAATTTAAACCGAAACGTAATCTGATCGTAATTTCAAAACAACATTAACGAACGATTGTACAAGTGGTGGTTTTTTGAACTAAATATTGTCTAATAAGTATTATTTTAGGGTAGTACTGTATGATCTAATTATGATTATTTAGATTTAGAAACGTTCGATATTTGATCACATACAAAATGCTGTTCAAGATTTTGAAACGCCTAATAATATCTAACATGTTATAACTAATCATTGTCCTCAAAAAAAAAGTTAGAAGTATTATCTTCACCAATGGACATTCGACAATTAACCTTGATGTTATTGTCAATAATAAAAATAAATACACCCGGAAAATTCATACACGGTTATTTACACCCAAATAGCTCTAAGCTTAATTTATGCTCTAAGTCTAATTATGGAATCTAACTAACTAACTAATAATACATACACAAATACTTTATAACGAACTAGCAACGCCCCGCGGCTTTACTCACGTTGTACCCGTTCCCATGGGAAATTCAGGATGAAAAGTAGTCTATAGCTTTCCCGATGAATGTGGCTATATATTCCAAAAAGAATTATCCAAATCGGACTGGTAATTCCCGAGATTAGCTCGAACATACAAACAAACAAAGAAACAAATAAAACCAAACTTAGAAATTTTACCTCTTTATAAAATTAGTATTAGTATAGATCCTACTAATATTATAAATGCGAAAGTTTGTGAGAATGGATGTATGTATGGATGGATGTATGTTTGTTGCTCTTTCACGCAAAAACTACTGAACGGATTTGGATGAAACTTTACAGTAATATAGGTTAAACATCAGAATAAAACATGGGATACATTTTATCCCAAAATTGCCGCGGGAACCGAATCAACGTGGGTAACATCGCGGGGCGCGGCTAGTATTATATAATTGACACTCATAAGTCTATGTCTGCACTAATATACGTTTAACCTGAAACAGTAAGCACCCTCACTATGCCAACGAGTTTATCAATGAATGAATAAGGGCCTATTTTTTATACATTAGACTTTGGACGCAACTGTCCATTACTATTGCTTGAATAAAAATATTCATAACAAAAAAACAATAATGGAATATACCCCGTATTAAAACGTATAAAAAACTAGTATATTTTATAGTTAGGTACTTGTGTCATTAATATTCATAAAACATTAGTTTTTCCTCAAAGTTAATGAACTTGAAACATATGATGCAACATGTGTTACAACTTTCATAATGAAACCGGTACTTTTAAATAATTCATTTTGAATTTATTAATAACAATAATAAATATTAGATATGTCAGATTAAAATTATTTTATTATTATTTATTGTCTTCATTCCATAGAAGTTATTTATATAAAAATAATTTTATGAGTGCATATTAGTTTAATCGCTTATTTTTTTTATTAAAATTAAGACGCAAAAACAGAGGTATAAAGAGTTTGAATTATCTGTGCATTGGTGGTAGCTCCTAACCAAATTCATTCACTCATTAATTTCGAAAAGGTTAGTGGCCAACCTTGGTGTTGAAGTTTTAAGACCGCTTAAAGACCTCCGATTTGGTCTAACGATTGGAACAATCGAAATCGACTGAAAATATACCAAATATTAAATCAATTAAAATTAAAATATTTATACAAGTACCAAAACCTTTAATTAGAAAGTTAGAGCAGTAAAAATGTATACAAAACATTATTTTCGGATAACAAGGGATAATCTCTACGTATATGGATATAATCCTACACACCTGAAATGTTCATATTTAAGTTGAAGCCGTATAAATTGTATTTAATCCTTTTTTAAATCTGTCTCACTGCCGCCCTCGCCCTCGGGGACGCTCATTAAAAATTCACTAAACTAATTGACTAAATTTTTCATACATTACATGTGAAAATCATTCATTAAATCTCTACTAAGGAAGTATTTGACATCTCTGAGTACGTGAAAAGAGGTACACACAAATAATATTTACTTAAAGGTGGCCATATACGCTACGAGAAATCGCTACGATCAGACTGTACAGTTCGAACGGTACCGATAAATCGCTACATCTATACTAATATTATAAAGCTGAAGAGTTTGTTTTGTTTGTTTGTTTGTTTGTTTGTTTGTTTGTTTGTTTAAACGCGCTAATCTCAGAAACTACTGAACCGATTTGAATAATTCTTTTTGTAATGGATAACTACATTCAACGGGAAGGTTATAGGCTATTTTTTTATCCCGAAATTCCCACGGGAACGGGCACAGCGCGGGTAAAACCGCGGGGCGCCGCTAGTGTATTTTATAAAACTGTACAGTTTCGTCTGATTATTGCTTGTATTCCATGTACGATAAATTGTACCGTTCGAACTGTACAGTCTGATCGTAGCGATTTCTCGTAGCGTATATGGCCACCTTAACTAGCCTCCTTTCTCTATAAATAGAATAGAAACTATAATAGAACAACATCGAATAACATTATTAGAACCTTCTATACCTACGGATGACACAACAACTTCCTATTTACAGAATGAGTATTATTTCTGCGCACTTATTTTAATTATGAGGCGGATATTTTGATTTTTGAACAACAAATTAGCTTGTTAGATATATATATATATGAGTATTATAAAAAAAATGATGAAAAAACATTAAAAAATAATGATTAAGCCCAAAATGCCCCCTTGCTGGATAAAAGCCTCTCATTTGAATTATTTGTACAGCTGTAAGGATCAACACTGCGTTAAGCGGGTCCTTTCACTTTTGTATGACACCGCACGCGACGGTTCACTTTTGTATGAAGCCAGACGCGACGGGCGCACGCGGCGTGCTCACGGGGCGTGCGCACACCGCGAGCGCCTGCGTCAGTTCACTTTTGTATGGAACCGCTTGCTATGCGCATGCTTAAGGCAGTGTCAGCCCTAAAGGGGCCCATACACGGTAAGATTTATCTGTACGATCCGTCGCGTCAAACCGATCGAAACGACGAATCGATGGTGTATGTCAAGATCGATAAATCTTACCGTGTATGGGCCCCTTAAGAACGACGAGGCATAATGCATATACTTGCCTACTGTGGATCGGTTATCTCAAATCCGGGCTATGATTAAAAAGGACACATAAATTGAATAACTTTATCAATTATTGTCATACTAAGAGACGTCAAATGATTGTTTACGAGAGGTCAATCAATAAGTCATTGTAGACATGTTATCTACCATAAATTATTTCAATTAGTTAATTATCAATTCGTTGTTGCTTCAGCTTACGCTCACCCACCAGTAAACGTCAGCACAAAACGTCAGTCCTGACAGAAGGAAAGAAATAAAAATCGGGTGTTTTTAGAGAGGAAAACTTTGTTTGTTTGGTGTAATGAATAGGCTCAAAAACTACAGGACCGTTTTAAAAAATTCTTTCACCATTCGAAAGCTACATTATTCACGAGTAACATAGGCTATTTTTCATCCCGAAATTCCCACAGGAATGGACACAACTCGGGTAAAACCTCGTGGCGCTGCTAGTAAGTTATCAAACAACGCTTTGTATTTAACCGACGTTTCACACCGTACGTAATCATAAATAAATATTTAAACGAACGTATGTTACGATAACCAACCCTTTGAAACAGCCCACTCTTAACTGACGACTCTGAGAACACCTTGCTACTAAAGTAAGTCCGTCTGAGTTAGTAGCGTACCCGAAAGTACAGTACTTACCACCGACTACTACAGGAATGAACCATTTCCAAATGTGAAGGGGTTTTTTATAGTAAAAAAGCGACAAAAAAAATCTCAAATATCGCCAATTAATATATTCTAAAAATACAATTGCATCGTAATATAATTATATTATCTGATTGAATTCTTCGAGACATTGGCCCAGTTTATACTTCCTTGTTTCAAACAAGTTTCACTGTTTGTCGTTACGTCATGAATAAATAGTCACAAATAACTACTACGGTATGTTTGAAAAGTAAAATGGTGTTTGTGACATTTTAGCTTCTTTGGTGGTCTATACTATCCTACTACAAAGAAGAAAATATTCTCCTTAGCTGTCAAAATTAATAGACGCAATCTGACTGAATCTAAGAAAATAAATTAAGATCTAAAAAAATCACAGTGGCGCCATCTATTGAACCGCGTGGAACAGCTAGTAATTAAAATAATTGTACTCTTTTATGATCGGCATTCGGTAATTTCTTGTCATCTATAGGACCTAATATTATTTATATGAATCTTATTAAGTGGTAAAAATTTCTAACTTTGTTTGTTTGTTTGTAATTCCGGAAACAACCTAGCCGATTTGAGTAATTCTTTTTGTAATCTATAGCCACATTCAACCGGAAGGTTATAAGAATCCCAAAATTCCCACGGGAACGGACAGAATGTGGGCAAAACTGCGGGGCGCTGCTAGTTATAAAGCTATATTTTTCACTGTTATATCTATGAAAGGCTCCGGATTTAAAATAATATAATAATAATTTTCCTACTGCAGTAGAATGGCCTTTATGCTTAGTAAAGTTAAAACAGCTTAAACTGTGTTATAAAATAACTTTAATATAATTTTAGGATACCACAAATAAACATAATATAAAATCATTACTACAGTCAGTTTTAGGTTTTAATATCATTGAAAGAAACGTAAAACGCACATAGTAACAAAATTGTCAATTACACCGTTCTTTGTAACAGTCATAGTTAATTCGTCACTTTTTGCTCAAAGTTGAACAGTCTCACAGATTGCGTATTAAGGTAAACAAACAAAAAATCTATAAAAAACAAAACTAAAACGCAACACAGTTGGACACAATTAAATAAATAAATAAAACACAAGCGACAACGTTCGACACCGGCCCTTATTTTTATTTTAATATGAATTCCACTTTGGGCAATGACGTCCAATACTCATTTTACCTTATTGAACATTAACTCTTTACAATCTTTAATAACATATAGAATATATACCCGGACAAATTCACACACGGTTCATTAGACCCAAAGTAAGCTCTCACCTACTATGGAATCTAACTAACTGATACTACTACATATTTTTTATAAGAATATATAATTGACACCCAGACGTTCGTTGGAAACAGCTATGTCTTTACATATTGTTGACTCCGGGCGAGAATCGAACCCGCAACCCCCGACACAGTAAGCGCTCTCACCGCCACTGTGCCAACAGTTCTTAATACTCTTAATAGATAGTAACTTATTGAAACAGGTGCGTGTGGGTGAGTGAGACACAGTCGGTTCGCTCTTACTCCTGAAGAAGGTCATCTTAAGTGGCCGAAACTGTCGATCATACATCGATAATTATACATGTACGTAATCATCCGCTCCAATAACTAATTACGTGTTCAACTTGCGTACCTAATAGATTACTAGCAGTGTCTTGTAGTTGTAGCCGTATTGTAACTGTTCCCGGAATTATTCTATTGATAGGCTGTAAAGACATTTTTAACAGATGGTTCTACTTCCAAACATTAAGCCCAAGATAGACATAGTGCGAGTGTGGGCCCACTGCGGGGAAGACGAGAGTCGCATTTTATGCAAATACGTACAAGGAATACAACGTCACGCGACCCGCACTCGGCTCAAACCCGCACTATGTGTGTCTTGCACTTTAGTCCGATAAAAAACGAACGCTTCAGCTTTATCATACAAGACGCATCGCGGAATGTTCTTTTTTTAAATCACAGTGCACTGCTGGTTGTAAATAAGGAAAATGTTCAACACCTTTAGGTACTGTGGTACCTACAGGATTTATTTTTTCAATGAATCAACGTATGTTTTATTTATTTTTTAGTAACTAATTATAAAAATATAAAATAAAAATACATAAAAATAATCGCAGTAAACCAAAACGAAGGTATTCTTAAGTATTCTTATATATTTTGTGACGGAATTGTTTGTCCTTGACTTTAAAGTTCATTGCCAAAGTTTTGGGTAAACAACACAGGTTTATGTAATAATAATATATGTGGTAAAATATACCAAACAACGGAAACAATTATAAGTAATATACATGCCAAGACAGAGGATATTATATACGTTTCATTCTTTTAATAAACATCTTTCTCTCTTTAAATATAAAACAAGACAAAAGATATAGGAAAAGGAAAACTACAAGCGACAAACTTTAAAGCTGGTGCGATAAAGGTCATTTTAAAATAATTTTAATGAAAACAAGAAACGAAATTCTTATACAAAGTTCAACCCGTAGTTCTCATTCTGGCTCTATGTTTGCGTACGTTTGTAATTACACAATTTTTAATTTCTTTTGCAGTAACAAATACGTCTTGTTACTGCAAAAGAAATTAAAATTGTCTTATCGATATTTTTGTACAACGAAAAGTTAACCTCGGGTTTATCCACACATCGACCCGCGCAAACATGAGTTCAAAATGATAGATTGTCTTTGTAACTTCTTCCGTTGCAGTTGAGTCGGCAATCATCTTTGAAAATATCCTGAAAAGTTACGCACATTAGATGCCTAATAGATTTTTTCATGTAATAGGTATTTAGCAACATTTTTAAATATTTTTTTTAAACTAAAAGAAAACTAAAAAATTGTTTTTCTCAATTTAATTCCGTTTCTATAATAAAACTGATTTTGAGCTAAGTCACATACAACACCTTTTTCGGACGCCATAAAGTTTTTGATATGTTTTAATAATATTGACTAATTAATCAATACATAATATAAAGCAAAGTCGCTTTCCGCTGTCTATCTCTATATAATATGCTTAGATCTTTAAACCTACGTAACGGATTTTGATGCAGTTTTTTTGAATAGAAAGAGTGATTTAAGATAATGTTTTATAAGTATTAAACTTCCCGAAATTCCTACGAGAACGGGCACAACGCGGGCAAAACCGGGGGCGCTGCTAGTATAGTCTAAACAAAACATCAAATGACCAAAAAGGCTATTAATTTCTTCAGAGAATGGTTCAGGGTGCTTAGAGAGTACCAGCTTACGCACTCTCTAACTTGTATTTTCAATGGACTATTATTTAAACTTAGCAATCTGTTCATATTACATTTCAAGCCTATTTATGTACGACACATATACTTTGCTTCGTCATTGCATATGACTTATTAAACAACTATTGAATCAAGTATATTGACTTTTTATTCTATTTCAATGTCATATTTTTTTGCAGGAATTAAGTCAGTATGTTAATGAGCATTATTTTGTTATCTAACTCATTGTAGGCACTGGTTACATAATGCAACATGATCGGGGTTCAATTGATGGTTATTACTGTTACTGTTAGCCTGTATCATCCCATTGTTGGGCAAAGGCCTCCCCCCATTCCCGCCACTCTTCTCAATTCGAAGCCACCAGTTCTCAGTCCCGCTTTTATCATGCATTGAAAAATTGAGCAAAGTATTTTGGATAATAATTACTACCGTACTCACCCACCAATTTTTGAACCAGGGTTGAAACCGAAACACCAGTCTTGACAGGGACACGTCATGTACACATCCACTACACCATCGAGGTATCGAAGACGATGAAATATTTTATACCGTTGAATCGTTATCGTAAAAGATGTATCTAATAGTAACATTGCATATATTGAAATAAGATTGTGTTTTTTCCTTAAGATGCAAAAATCCATATCCGGGAAAATAGAAGCAGAAGGAAATATTCTTTAAATAGGCTGCATATTTTTAGAATTTTATGTTCGTACGCGGAAAGAATAATTCTTAAAATTATACCTATATTTATGTGGTTAAGAGTCACGATTTTTGTAAACAGTAAACATATAAATAGTGTCCATAAAGATAAATAATTATAAGAATAAGTACTGTACGTATTTTTATTAAACATAGTGCAGATACGACATTATGTTAACCGCAAAAGTTTGATTGCACGAATAATTGTTGTTCAAAGTTGAGTGATATAAAAATCGATCCCGGAGTCATAGCAAGTTTCAATGCAATGCTGGGGTGCTAACATACATCGTCAATAGGGCTAAGATACACATCAAAGACATAATTATGTACGTATATAACTCTTTAACTGTTCTCTACCCCTCTCTTTCTCTTTCTTTCTCTCTCTCTCTCTCTCTCTCTCTCTCTCTCTCTGATTTCACTCTCTACACTTCAGCCGAGAGTTCATTTGTGCAATAATAATAAATAAACTTATGTAGATCTGTTGATTATGTAGATCTGTTGTAACATATAATAATCATAATATAAACAACGATCTTGGCGGGCGACACTTAGAAGATAAAAATAAACTTAACCCTAGAACGCAGACTGGGAATTATAGTTTATTGACTTTTACGCTGAGCGTTTTTTGTACTGAGTTATAATAAGGCGAAAAAGAATGTATATTACTATAAAGGATCCAATAATTTTAAATAACAAGTTCACTGTTCAAGTAATTTCGAGTACCTACCTACTATTCTAAAATCTGAGTAATTATTATTATTAATTAGAGACCATGTCGAAGGCGGTCTAAAAACTCCGAAACCAGGGTTGGCCACTAACCTTCTCGAAATGAATGAATGATGTGTGACACATGTGTTGTATTAGTGTTTGAAATGCGCTGGAAATTTTAAGTAAGCATTCGAGTTTTGTTCTAAATTGGACAATTACAACGGTATCGAGCATACCAATTATTCCAATATCCTAACAGCCAATTTTATCGATATCAGATATTTCGAGACAATTTGTCCGTTACAAAGAAAAACAAAATTCCAAAATCAACATCCTTGAACAAGTTCAAAACCCTATTAAAAAAAGTCGACCACTCGAGAAGCATTTAAAATATATTTTATGAATAAAACATGATCTGAGAACCGAACAACAATGTTAGTGTTAACGTTAAGCACCTTACTATTTATACAAATACGAGTTGGCTGAACGCCTGTTTGCATTCGCCACCACGCAATCGTACGCGCCGATCGCTATCGTTCCAATCGAACGAATTAAATAAATTGTTACGTTAATTTGGACCACTAGCCAGTTAAAGGGTTAAACAGTGATAGAAGTGTTAGTGAATTACGGTTGTTAGTTACAATGTAATTAGATTTCGTTAGGAAAAGACGTTTTATTGTTGTTGTTTTATTTGCTGTTTTATTCGTGAGTATTTTTTTTTGCTGTTATTATTTTAGTTTTTTATTTATTGGTGTTATGTAGAGGGTTGTGAAATTAATTCGTAATACATTGTATGACATGACATGTGTGATTTTTATAATTTATTGTTGTTTTACATTCGTCAAATGTAATCATATTTTTACCGGCTCCTTGGTATCACAACATGTTTATTATTCACCGACCTGATTCACAGTTGAGAACGCGTTGGTCTCGGTATAATATTTTTACGTACGTTAATTCGTTGATAAATTCGTGTTCGATACAGTACATTACTTACTTTTTACTTTTATACACAAAGTATATGAAATTTTGGAAGGTATTTTAAGAGACTTTATAAATATTGAGATACCTATATGATAAGAATATTGATAATGGTAGCATATACCTAAGAAACACCTAGTACATACATAACTTTACACTAACACTAGCAGTGCCTCGCGGATTTGCCCTCGTTGTGCCCGTTCCCGTAGGAATTTTGGGATGAAAATAACCTTCCTGTAGATGTGGCTATCAAATACAAAAAAAAATTGATTGGACTGATAATTTCCGAAATTAGCTTGAACATACAAACAGACAAACTTACAAATTTTACCTTTTTATAATATTATATAATAGTATAAATAATTAATTTAATGTTTTATTGTAAAGTGATGTAATCTTTTTCATTACTTATAATATTTTATCTAATATTTTGTATTCTTTGTTTTTTTTATATCCTCTTAACTACAATATCGGTTCTTGGATTAAAGAAAACGACATAAGGATTCACTTTCTTGTGTTGAAGCCTTGTAAATGTAAGGAAAAAAGATAGCATTTCATTTCTTCTAAATATTCATGAGTTTGAACTTCATTTGCCCTTGACTTAATAAAAAGATAACCGTGATTTTATTCACAGAGAATTCTATCAATTTTACAAAATCAGTATAAACTAGTTTCCAAAATAGGATTCAAATAAAATCTAACGAACAAAACTATGACTCGAATGTCCTTTATAGATTTATGATGTGTTTTGTACATAAAAAACGGACCGCAGACAAGCCGATTGTATTTTTTTAAACAGATCCTTATTTGCTATATATATGTATAAATATAGGATTAATAATATTTCCAAGTATTAGTACACATCCCGAGTAACATAAAGTTGTATAACTAAGGCTTTTATCACCAAACAGTAATATAGTAGGCCTATAATGGTAACCATTGTGACTGCTTGTACTATAACGGTTTTCAACAGAGTGGTTTGGTTCTATAAGATAATAGAGCGTTTAAGTCCATAAATTAGCTCTTTAAATGCTTACAGGACCTTACAAAAGAATATTTAAAGTGCTGCACTATAATGGGTACAAAATATACGATTATAGTACTATTTAATACTTTAGACAACCTTATTGGCACTTTTATATATCTATTTGGCACTAATAAAACGTCAAAATTGCCTTTATAGTACTAGTACTGCAGCAGTATCGAAAACACTATTACAAGACAAATTTGCACTATAAAAGTACCTTGCACAACCATTTCGAAACGTTTTAGCGTTTTAAAGGCTCCCTAAACATGGCTATGGCGCTAGTTCTGTTAAAGCCATGAAAATTCTTCTATAGTACTAAATAGTACTAAAATGACTTTTGGTGCATTTTCTACATAACTTATATTTTAAATAGCTTTATAAGTGAGTTTAGGTTACTTTTACAAGACTATTACATAATATAAAAGCTCTAAAATTTATAATTAATGGACTAATTAGATCTATACTAGCTTTTAAGTATCATTTATATGATAAGTACTTTATAAATGGCGGCAGAGTGTCAAATGTTTACAGAAATCTCTTAAAAAACTACAGTAGTAAGGGTTTAATAATGGATTTAATATCTCTGCGTCGGTATAAAGGGAGCGGTAGTTATAAAAATAAGATAAAAGAGCGATACACACAAGCATTATCATCAATACAACAGGCTCATTTACAAAATGTAAATACTGGCCAAGTGGTTGCAGAAAATATGACACATGGTTCTGCACATAATATAATTATATTAATATTAGGTAGTCTTATTCATCACAAAATGATTTGGTAGGTGTGACTCGGTATGATAGCCACACACAATACAATTGCGTGCAAGTTTAAAATGTGTTTCTTGCCACGGCCTTTCAAGTATATTATTACTTAAAAGTATAAAATGAAATCTCCTCAGGAAACAACCCACGTCCAAAAGATATAATATTTATTAATTGCAGGTAGGGCATCACTGAAACAAACAAATAATTTTGATTTTTGGACAACGGAACCCTAATCCGTGTTAGGGGAAAAATGGCTGCTGTTTTTTGTCATGGTAGCACATTAGCAGCATAGTTGGAGCCAATATGTACTATAGCAGCCATTGTCGGGAGAAGTTCTTATTTTATTAATTAAAAATTAATTAAAACATGAAAGTTATGAGGGCGCATTGTCAAATTTGAAATCAGTATAATGACTTTAACGACACAATTATTTTCGCAAGTGCAAGTTACTGCAGATTTACGGTCCATCCATAAATGTATTGTAGTCGAGCATGTCATTTTAATTACATGTTACGGTTATCAACGATTCTATATAGTGATATAAAACATAAACTTACCGATATTTGTTTTCTTGAAGACACTCACAATATACCGCACGAAAAAAGATCATTGGAAACTTTTACGGTGCAAAATAACACTATAAACATGTTTTGGTCACTTTTATAGAGCAAATTTATGTCAAAAACGTTGCAGATAGCGCTATTTTAGTACTAAAACGCGTTTCTAATCACTTTTACATTTCAATTACAGAGCTGATTTATCACCGTGACAGCTTTTATTTAATGATTATAGAATAAATCAGTCATAATACTAGGGCCTAAACCGGGGTGTATAAACATGTATAGTACTATTATAGTGCTAATCATGACATTAATTAGCACGCTCTAAAGCGTTCTCAGGTCTTTTATAGTACCAGATTTTGTTACTTGGGATGACAAGCCCGCTGACACAGTGGCAGAGTGGCAGTGTGAGCGCTTACTGTGTCGGGGGTTGCGGGTTCGATTCCCGCCCGGAGTCAACTATATGTGAAGACATAGTTGTTGGTGACGACGTCTGAGCGTCAATTTTATATTTTTATAAAGTATTTGTGTATCAGTGAGTTAAATTTTATTATACAAGCTTAGAGCTCACTTTGGGTCTAATTAACCGTATGTGAATTATTGAATTCATATTTCAAGATATTTCACATCAATTACAATGTAAAGACAGTGATACATTACCCTTCCGTATTGAGTCAGTCACTATGTAAGATATGCAAGATATAAATACCTACCCAACCATCATAATAATGGAAATCACCTATTATATTATTACTAGCAGCGCCCCGCGGTTTTACCCCCGTTGTGCCCGTTCCCGTGGGAATTTCGGGATTTTTTTACATAAAAACCTTCCTCTTGAATCACTCTACCTATTACAAAAAACCGCATCAAAATCCGTTGCGTAATTTTAAAGATTTAAGCATACAGACAAACAGACAAACAGACGCGACTTTGTTTTATACTATGTAGTGATTACTTCATAGTAACACAGGTTAACAGCCCTATTATCAGTTTAAATACAATACCAGCAACGCCCTGCCATTACCTGTCTTGTGCGCGTTCCCGTGTGAATATCGGGTTAAAAAATTATCAATAAACTTTTTCTTGGTTATTACGTTACAAAAATAATTATTTAAATCAAAATGGCTGTTCAGAAATTAAAGGCGGGTTGCTTCAGCTAACGATCACGCACGAGTAAACGTTAACATTAAATGTCAGTCTCAACTGACATAAGAAAAAAAAAAAGTTTTGACTTTCTTCTCGAATGACTAACAGACTGTCATTTAAGTTATGAAACAATGCTTTGTATTTAACAGACATTTAAAAGGCTACGTAATCGTGAAATTTTAACGAACGTATAACGTTAAGGTAACCAACTGTTTGGAACAACTAGTAAAACTTTCAAACAAACAGAAAATTCAACTGTATAGCTTTACTTTACAGCCCCCTCGTACAATTATTGTCATAATTATGACATACAAGACATGACATACTTAATTATGTCCGCTGATTGGTGGAGCATTCAAAATTCGAATTTTCAGCGAATGTGTCACCAATCAAAAGTCAACAACAGAGTATTTTATCATATCGTGTCATATCGCCCTCTGGCACGTTTTTGTAATTTAAAGAGGTTAAACTCTCTGATAACCATTGTTATTGTGACATTTATTTCCTTAAACTTAATTGAAAAGTTTTTTATTGGTTTAGAGGCTAACGCCCGTACGTGAAATGCTTTCTTAGTATAGTTTTTTAATGATTTTGACATGTAATGTATCAAAAATTACTTCAATTAATTAAGTGTCGATTAAATGGACGTCTCTCTAAGTGCAACAGTTTTCATGAAAAACTATATTTTCTAGAACAGTTTATGTCCATGTTTATCATAGGTAAAAACAAACAAAATAGCTCTTCTGAAGGACGACTACGTATTCATAACAAAATATTGACATAGAAAATACAGGAGATAGAAATCTGAAATAACACAAACAATTTCCAATAAGGTTACCTTTAGGGTTCGGTGTTAATTTTACAGGTAAAAGATTTTTTTGAAAGATTTCACTGCATAGCGAATTTTTTATTCGTTGAAGATAAACCTCTATGTGAGCTTATCTACTCGCCTAAGTACACACTTTAACGCTTGTACTCAGGGACGTCAAATGCTACCCTAGTAGAGATTTAATAAGAGATTTTGACAATTATAAAAAAACTTACGTCAGTCAGTCATTATAATAGTTAATTGCCGATTGATGGACGTCTCTGAGTGTATGGCTGTGAGAATACATGTTATTTTAAACCATAAGTGTTATGTAACTATGAAAAAAATTAACATTTTGTGAGAAAAAAATACCTAGAGTATACCTATGTACATAACGATCATAGACTACAATGAGCCTGTTGCTTTTTATATTTTATACGGAACCATTACTTCAGTATTGAAATCAGTATTACTCTTCTCTGTTTACATTATCCAACAGGCACGCGTATGCTTTTACAAATATTATTAACATAAAGTTATTTCTGTAAACATCTCGATTGAAAAGGTACACCTGACAATATAAATAAATAGAAGCAAGTACAGTAGGGGATATTTCAGGTGGTATAATTATTACTGTGCGCCTAATACTCTTAGGGCCGAAACTGCGTTAAGCGGGCGCACATGACGGGCGCACGCGACGGGCGCACGCGACGGGAGCACGCGACGGGCGCACGCGACGGGCGCACGCGACGGGCGCACGCGACGGGCGCACGCGACGGGCGCACGCGACGGGCGCACGCGACGGGTGCACGCGACGGTTCACTTTTGTAAGAAACCGCGCGGTCACCTGCTTAACGCAGTTTTAGCCCTTAAGGCACATTGCTTTAGCTGACGTTAACGCACCAGTAAACATTAACACCAAATGTCATTCTCAACTGACGATTTTTCATTAATAGTAGCTTTCTGGCCGCCCGAATAACTTTAAGCTATGAAAAAACGTTTTCTATTTAACAGACATTTAACAAAATAAAAAATCTTGAACTGTTTAACGAACGTATGTTACGATAACCAACCGTTTGAAGCAACCGGGCTTTGTCTCACAACTTAAAAGATTAGTTTATTTTTTTCATAGTAGTACAAATATTATTGACTTCTTTCTTTGAAAACTATATTTAACTTACTGATGAGTTTCTACGTTTGTTTAACTGAACGCTCTATTTTATGATTATGTAAAATATATGATAGAAAGCCATTTATGGGAAAGAAAATATAAACAACCTACCTTTTATCTCGAAATTCCCACGGGAAAGGAAACAATTTGGATCAAATTGCGAAGCCCTGCTAGTTGAAATTATCTCTATCCTATCGTAAAAAATGAGTGCATCTGCCTATTCAATTGCAGTACGCTGTATGCACTGGATATTGGTATTGTACTCATGGAAATAACTATGATATTTTAGTACGTCAGTATATCTATTCTCCTATCTACAAGTTTCAGTCGTTCAATCTGTATTCTCATTCTATTTCAAAATCCAAAAAGAATTATTCGTTTCAAAGAGTTGTAGACTAAAGAACTGCTCATACGAGAGTCTGTGAGGATGTATTTAAATGGCAAAACAAACAATTGAGTATGCAATAACACATCTCAAACGTTACGCGTAACAACAGTCGCTAGGTATAGTAAAATCATGACAGTCACACAGACGAAGATTATAAATTACTCCTCTCTGAAATTACCACAGGTTTACCCCGCCTTCTACCCATTCATACAACGCGATATATCCCCGAGGAGTCATTTGTATACAAATTCTGTTATTGTATTATAATACAATAACATTTCACAGTATTATAATACAACTAGAAGCGCCCCGCGGCTTTGCCCGCGTTGAGCCCGTTCTGGTAGGAATTTTCGAAAATCCTTTCTTATTGTGCACTTACGTCACTTGAAGAACCTTCCTGCCAAATTTCATGTTTCTAGGTGTAGCGGTTGAGGCTGTGCGTTGATTATCAGTCAGTCAGTCAGTCAGTCAGGACTCTGAGTTTTATATACATATAGATAGATAGATAGATAACAGAATACACTGAAACAACGATCATAAACAACTCTAAGCTCAATTCTCATATTAATTCACATTGTCAGCAACATTTGATGTTATCAATGCATAGATAACTCCGACCATTGGTCTTGGACGTGCAAATTGATTACTTCGGGGTCACAATATTAATATTATTAATAAATAAACACGATAACAATGTTACAACTTGTACACATTGTCTGTGAATTAGATTGATGTGCAAATTATCCGATTTGTTGTGATATAATGTTGCTTTATAATTAATGTGTGTGTGTGTCCGTGTGTCAATGTGTGTGTCTGTCAATGGAAACTATTTTGTTTTGAACAAATGTCGTGGATTGGATGTGGTTTCTGTCATTGATCGCATTTTTTTTATATCAATAGCCGCGTACCCACCTAGCGCACGGGGTCGCGAGCCATGGCTCGCGAGCCAGCCATCATAAGTCGTGTATATTCAGCTGCAGCTATTTTCCTAGCTTCGCGCGCGAGCCAAAACATAACCGTACCCACCTAACACACAGCGCTCACCGAGGCACCTTTGAGCGCGTCAAGTTTACCGACAAAAGATGGCTCGGGGCCGAGCCGTGCTCAGCCGAGCAAACGCGCGCCCGAGGCAGCCCGAGGCACGTCCACACCAGCCGAGCATTTGGCTCGCGAGCCATGGCTCGCGAGCCTGTGCGCTAGGTGGGTACGGTTATGTTTTGGCTCGCGCGCGAAGCTAGGAAAATAGCTGCAGCTGAATATACACGACTTATGATGGCTCAGCCTGCCTCGCGAGGCGGCCTCGTGTAAATTGAACAAAACTACTGAGGCGGCTCGCGAGCCTGTGCGCTAGGTGGGTACGCGGCTAATGGTGAATTAAACTGTCCGGTCTTATCCAGAGGTTCTCAAATAGGGCCTAAAAATGCGACGGCGAAATGGTTCCAGATAAGGATGGTACGGCAGTGTTTGCTTGCGCTCGACTTGGCGGGGGCACTGCCGGGCCCCCAAATATCAACTGCACAGTAATAGAATCTAACAGTATTGTAACTCGGCCCTGTCCTTGAGTTCGATACCCACAGACGCGCCGTATGCACAGACGCGATAGGGCTACCCGTCAACATTATTTTAATTACATCTACCGACTTGACTTTTTTTCTAGTTTTTAAGCTATTGCATAGCTTCTATCGCGGGCCTTGAGCGCGGGGACCGAATCCAGAAATTCCGTAACGAAAAAACCTCACGCTCCCCACTAACGCCATCTAGTGATAGAAAAAAAACCTAACGCTCCCCACTAACGCCATCTAGTGATAGAAAAAATAACTATGCAATAGCTTTACCGCGGCAGTCCCCGAGTGCCACACGTCTTTTTTTTTATCTTCACTACATAGTATAAAATAAAGTCGTCTCTGCGTCGTGTCTGTCTGTCTGTTTGTCTGTCTGTATGCTTAAATCTTTAAAATTACGCAACGGATTTTGATGCGGTTTTTTGTAATAGGTAGAGTGATTCAAGAGGAAGGTTTTTATGTAAAAAAATTCCCGAAATTCCCACGGGAACGGGCACAACGCGGGTAAAACCGCGGGGCGCTGCTAGTATTTTATATTTATTAATTCAATCAAATACTAGATTTGTTGTTTGATAAGTCGATTTTACCATATTTGGAACTTTTGATTAAAAAATCACACTTATTATACATGTTACGGCTAATACCCGAAGTGCGGCTACACCTAGTTCTAACCGGCTAAAACTAGGTGTAGCCGCACTTCGGGTATTAGCCGTAACATACACACTGAATATTTGAATTTGGGACGTCCGATAAGCTTTATTATTTAATTTAATGGTCGGTATTTAAAATCCGCACTCTTATAAAAAGCAAAAACTCAGTGCAGCACTTCGTGACTGTAGGGTACCGAGTGCGTACCGAAATCGAGGTATGTAATGTACGATACCTCGAGTTTCGTGCGTTTGTATGGAATTGGAATACTGTTAGATTCTATTACCGTGTCAATAGTATGTAATAGTGAATTAGATTGATGTGCTAGTGGTTATCAGATTTGTTGTGATATAATATTGCTATACGTGTGTGTGTTTGTATCCGTGTTTTACAGTGCGTGTGTGTGGGTGTCAATCTGCCTGGTTACCATATCAAGCTTTGTTTTCTTTTACTTAGGGGGGTTATCTTTTTACATTGACCATTAGCTCTTGCACAATATTGTGTTAAAAAAAATGCTAATCTTATTTGCCATTACATCCGTGTAGTTCGGAACAATTATCTTTTGAGCAAATGTAGGATTGGATGTGTTCCTGATTACTATTTTTTTAATCCAAGAAACGATTCAAAAAGAACGATCAGATCGAATCTTCATCACAAAATAGTTTATTTTTTTATGCCTTTAGGTAGGCCATAGTATAGTCTATAGTCCGTACAAATGCTTCCTTAGTAGATATTTAATTAGTGATTTTGACATGTAATGTAAAAATTACCTACGTCAAATAATAGGCGTCGATTTAATGAACGTCCATAAGTGCGGCAGTATGTCATTGTGTTATGGTTATGTTTCACGTAGGTATTGAGTTATTTTGCCTAAACCGCCGCACAATTCATAACATTATCCAATGTTCTATATAACATACATCTCATACAAATACTAACAGTGTTCCGTATTACACAACATGGTGTAACCGATAACTTAGGGCCGATTGTTAACCAAAACAATGAAACTAATTGGAACAAAAAATATATTTCATTATCATTTTTTTCGCCAAATGTTGAAGATAACATTTTTTTTCTTTATTGTATAGTTGACATATAACCTCATTAACGATAAACCGGTTGTTATAAATGTATATGTTTACATTTTTTATTTTTGCTTCTAAAAATATTTAGTTACTAGCCGCGCCCCGCGGTTGTACCCGTTTCCGCGGGAATTTCGGGATAAGATGTATCCCATGTATTATTTTGATATATAATCTGTATTACTGTAAAGTTTCATCCAAATCCGTTAAATACTTTTTGCGTGAAAGAGTAACAAACATATTACATACATCTTCACAAACTTTCGCATTTCTAATATTAATCTAATATTATTGTTATTTAGGCTCATTACCTAATGAGCCTATCAACTAACAGTTAAAAAGTAAGGCTGTATAAAGGTCTACTCAGGTAAAAAGGTTGTTAGGAAAAGTTTTATATTTTTCACATCATTCTAACCACGAAATAGAGAAGCAGTAAGTGCTTCGCTCTTCTGTGATTCTATCGTTAAAAAGAGTGTTTAGGTTCATTTAAGTAAGGTACAGCTTCCGTGGTCTTGTGTTTCGAGCGCCCAGCTCACGATCCGGAGGTTCCGGTTTCTATTCCCGGTGGGGACAATATCTCACAAAAATCTGTGAGACTGCCCTCAGCTAAGGCATTACAGGCTGTATCACCTGATTGCCCGAAAAGTAAGATGATTCCGTGCTTTCGGAGGGCACGTTAAACCGTCGGTCCCGGTTACTTTCTACGGATAGTAGTCTAAACTGCGACAATTGATAAACCATGTTGGAGGCTTTTAAGTGGTCTAAATTCCAAAAACATGGTTAGCCATTGACCCATTCGAACTATTTTACTTTTTACTATGAGATAGCACCACAAAATAAGGAACGCAGTAAGTGCTTCGCTCTTACGTGGATAGCACAGATACCCCGATATAAGTGGTCTGTGTTATTATATTACTAATAGCAGCGCCTCTCGGTTTTACCCGCGTTGTGTCCATTCCTGTGGGAATATCAGGATGAAAAATAGCCTATGTTACTCGTGGATAATGCAGCTTTTGAATGGTGAAAGAATTTTTAAAAACGGTCCAGTAGTTTTTGAGTCTATTCATTACAAACAAACAAAGTTTTCCTGTTTATAATATTGGTGTAGATAGTGTAGACTACAATGGGTACAACCGGTGTAATATGCGGTAATTATTTCCACTTCCGCTAACAATATTTTCCCGGAGACGATAATAATAAGGTTAAGCATATAAAGTAAGACAGTAATGTGTTTCCGGATAAACCGGATAAACCATTGTACTAGTAAATCAAATCTATAAATAAATAAGGAATTGTGTAATTATTATAATCTTATCTTCTTATATATAAAACTAGCAGTGCCCCGCGGTTTCACCCGCGTTGTACCCGTTCCCGCAGGAATTTCGCGATAAAAAGTAGCCTATGTCCTTTCTCAGGCTCTGGACTAACTGCGTACCAAATTTCATTCAAATCGGTTCAGTAGTTTTAGCGTGAAAGCGTAACAGACAGACAGACAGACAGAGTTACTTTCGCATTTATAATATTAGTTAGGATTAGGATTGTCGTGTCACAGTGTTCGTTCGCGTACTCCTCCGAAACGGCTCGACCGATTCTCATGAAATTTTGTGAGCATATTGAGTAGGTCTGAGAATCGGCCAACGTCTATTTTTCATCCTGAAATTCCCGCGGGAACGGGTACAACGCGGGTGAAACAGCGGGGCGCAGCTAGTAAAATATAGTTTTCTTGTCTTGTTTCATGCCATTTATTAAAGGATCGGAGGCAAGTAACGCAATCAATTGTTGTACTATTTAATGAAAAATACGTTAATGACAATATTATTTGACTAGCAGCGCCCCGCAGTTTTACCCGCGTTGTGCTTGTTCCCATGGGAATTTCGGGATGAAAAATAGCCTATGACCTTCCCGTTGAATGTAGCTATCTATTACAAAAACATTTATTGAAATCGGACAGCTAATTTCCGAGATTACCTCGAACATACAAACAAACAAACAAACAAACAAACAAAAAAACAAACAAACAAACAAACAAACTTACAAATTTTACCTCTTTATAAAATTAGTATAGATAAGACGGGAACTTACTTTACGAACTAACGTAAAGAGTAACTCTATATATTTGCGCAGTGTGATAGTGCCCTAATAAAGAAAGAAAGTATTAGCCTTTAATGTCCCACCGCTGGGCAAAGGCATCTAATCTCACCGAAGATATCAGTACAATGAGGAGGATAAGCGTAATCACCATGCTTGTGAAGTACCCTAAACCACCACAAAATCCATTTCGAAAACTTAAGCCAATTTGCTTCTGATAACCCTTACATCCTCAACTACAAAATGGATCATGTTTGCCTCAACTGGCCTATGAGACCCTCTCATACATTTAACCCATCTATCAACGTTCCTAAAAGCTATACTATTTACTGACCTAACCCACAAATTCGGGGATAAATGTTACATTTGGTTCCCAAATCTGGTTTAAACCGGGTTCCATGAATGGATGTAATCAGTCTTTAGTAACCACGGTTCGTAGCCGACCAATGTCTGTCAGTTTCCAATTAGTCTTAATTGGTTTGATGCGTTTATGGTAGGGTTAACTATTAATAATTGAGCTGGAGTGTTTTGGGTTGTTGATCCTTGTGTCAATTAAGTGAAGTAAGTGAATTAAGTGAAGTTTTGAAAAAATAAACGAGTTTTCAAAATATTTTCATTCATGTTAAAGTGAGTCTTTAAAGTGAAAAAGTAAAGGATGACATAATATATTATTCACAAGAGAAGAAGGAAGACATTATATTTTTTATTATTGATTTTTCTTCATATTGAAGACCTATTGAAAGTAATTTGTTATAAAAGTGTTGTTGTTATAGCATTCATTACTAAAACCAAACCTACGTACTTATAACGTACTGTACATAATAAACATAAAAGTAATTTAAGTAAATTGTTTGTGTAAATTGTAAAAGTGTGTGTCTTGGCCTTTTAAGGGCAGTGCACCGGTCGAGCTAAGGTGCGTGGTAAGGTCAAGGTCAATTTCGAAATAAAGTATGTTTTATGTGTGTTAAAGATAAAATACTTCCTCAACGATATTAATATACAATCCGTTTAAAAACCGGCCAAGTGCGAGTCGGACTCGCAGACGAAGTAACATTATCTATTACAAATTATTAGTATCGAACAAAAAACGGTAAAAAAAAACACGTTTGCTGTATGGGAGCCGCCCTTGAATATTTGTTTTATTTTTACGGACGGACAGCGAAGTCTCAGTGATAGGGTCCCGTTTTTATCCCTTGGGTACGGAACCCTAAAAATTAAATTCTCCGAGCCTTATTAATAAACGCGTATTATGAATAGTTTAGCTATCAAATGGTTCGTCACTTTCTGACATACGCAATTTTCAGAAGAGCACAAAGAGACAAAACACAGTGTTTTGTTACACCGCGTTTATCATTAAGACGGTCCAAGTGTAAAGAGGCTTAACAACATTCAACAGGTTATTTTCCATCCCTCAATTCCCACAGGAATAGGGGTAAAACTGCTAGTATACTGCGAGTATTCTGCTAGTATTAATTATATTAAAAGCAAACTACAAATTTCTATACGTAACTAGCTGTGCCCCGCGGTTTCACCCGCAGCGCCCCCGTTCCCGTGGGAATTTAGAGATTTTTATTCCCTATAAACCTCACGGAGCCCGAGACCTTTCCAACGAATGCAAAACCGTGGAAATCGGTTCGTGCGTTCTGGAGTTATAGCGTCAGGGAGGAAAACCCGACTTATTTTTATATAGTAGATTTAGATAAATAATTGATACTAATTGTCGGTTTGCATAGGATCAACATAAGATAAACTCTGACCGTTTGGCTAAAACCAACGAAATATTGTGAAATTATTATTGTGATAACAACGTAATTTGAAACAATGTTATATTGTTACAAGATATGTATGGAATAATGGAAAACAATATTAAATAGGTATTTGTAAGACTGGGATTTAAAGAGATTAGAAGTTGGTAGAGCGATGGCGACAGTTGTGCGGTGTCAATGTGTACAAGTTTAAGATTTAACAATTTTAAGCCTTTTAGTAGCCTGCCCGGCAAGCATATAACTGAAGACAAGGTTTTCTCTTCGTTATATCTCTACATTTTGGAGAAATCTCTCTATACCTATATGGAAAGTCAAAAACTCTCGTTTTAGCTCTCAATTATCAAAATGGCACTGTTATACAATATCCACCCAATCATAACAGAGTGAATGAAAGAAACCAATGAATGAAACCAGTCGAAATGAATGAATGAATCCGGTGTTGCAACGTCGAATTATTAGGCAGTATATTAGTGGTAACATCAGTTTCTCTACCAAATCTCTCGGATAGAGTAGAGTTATTATGTATGTCTTCTAGGCTTGCCGCGCACTAGAATATTTTTCAGTTACACATTATATAAACAAAATCAGTCACATATATTTTCGCTGCAGCACTGATAAAATGATAATAAGTGTGTCGACCTAGTATACATAGTATATCCGCGGCATCTGTTATCACACTCTTATCAATACATGCATCTTATACAAGATTTTCCGCTCATAGTAATGCCAAACATAACTCCTTTCAGTGTAAATTGATTACGAAGTATTTTTTGTGTGTTCATAAAAACTATGTAAGTATTTAATACTAGCAGTGCCCCGCGGTTTTACCCGCGCTGTACCCGATCCCGTAGGAATGAAAAATAGCCTATAACCTTCCCGTTGAATGTGGCTTTCTATTACAAAAAGAATTATTCAAATCGGTTCAGTAGTTTCTGAGATTAGCGCGTTTAAACAAACAAACAAACAAAACAAACTCTTCAGCTTTATAATATTAGTATAGATTAAGGTACTCTATGGGTACAATGTTCAATCGTTAGACATTGTCGGAGCCCCTTAGGCGGTGTAAAAACTCCGATATTGTTCCGTTGACTCCGGTTTGGACTCTCACCTACCTCAACGTATTTGTTAAGAAGTGACAACAGTATAATGTTACCGGTGTGCCACTGTAAAAGGGCGGCGACGGCGATTATAAAACTATTAAATTAACTTATATACCAACTTTAATTTCGTGTTCTTTTTGCCTTATGTTTGAATATTTAATTTTAAACGGTAATTGAAATAACTTTTTTATCTATCTCTAACTACCGCGGTGGTTCCACACGCGATACAAAAGACGATATGCTAGTGTTAAAAAAATGTAGATAACGTAAGCGTACATTATTTTTCCAGATTTAGTAAGGTCGCATAAACATATATTGTTGAGCAGGAAACAACCTTCCTCAATAGCCGCGTACCCACCTAGCGCACGGGCTCGCGAGCCAGCCATCATAAGTCATGTATATTCAGCTGCAGCTATTTTCCTAGCTTCGCGCGCGAGCCAAAATATAACCGTACCCACCTAACATACAGCGCTCACCGAGGCACCTTTGAGCGCGTCAAGTTTACCGACAACAGATGGCTCGGGGCCGAGCCGTGCTCAGCCGAGCAAACGCGCGCCCGAGGCAGCCCGAGGCACGTCCACACCAGCCGAGCATTTGGCTCCTGTGCGCTAGGTGGGTACGGTTATGTTTTGGCTCGCGCGCGAAGCTAGAAAAATAGCTGCAGCTGAATATACACGACTTATGATGGCTCAGCCTGCCTCGCGAGGCGGCCTCGTGTAAATTGAACAAAACTACTGAGGCTGGCTCGCGAGCCTGTGCGCTAGGTGGGTACGCGGCTATTAGTAAAAAACGTAGATTTAAACCGGTAAAGACATTAACAATGTTTCAGTTTTAATACTAAAATGTGACAGTAACAAATGAATATCAAATAGATCTTGAACGACAGTTAAATTAAATCTAACTAGAATTCACTATGCAAATATAACCAGCTAGACAAACATTCATGCGAACTATCTTTATTGCAAAATGAGCCTTCAATTTGAAACGATAAAGTTGAAATAGGCAAAGTTTTACTTAACTTTTCAATTATATGCGATTCTACGATTCATTTTTTTAACTTTTCTAGTTTGTTCGAGAAAATATTCCTATTACGGTTAGCGCACACTTGTTTATAAAACATCTGAATTTGTCGCGCGGTTTCATACATTCCAGTTGGAATTATGTGATAGGAAAGAAACCTTTTTATGGTTCCAAATTATGACATGTCTTCATTTAAAAAAGAATAGTATTTTAGTTACCATTTATTTATGTAACGTTAACCACATTCAACGGGTATGTTATAGGCTATTCTTCATCCCGAAGCTCCCACAGGAACGAACACAGCGCGGGTAAAACCGCGGGGGGCTTCTAGTAATAGATATACAATAAGACGATGTTTGTATTAATAACAGAGTGACTTCGATAATGCACTACTTACCATCAGACGTAGCGAAACCTCTTTGACAGCTAATAATACAATTAGTTACGTTACTAATAACGGTACTCTATAGAAGCACAGTAGCGATATTGCTACACTATATTAATTGGGAACTATACAGCTATAAGTGTATGGGTGCTTTCAAATTATGCGTTTCGTGTCGGACCGCTGCGGTGCCGAAGCGGTGCGTTTGTCGTATTGTGAACGTACGATCGTGTGTTTTCATACAAAACGAGCAGTGCGGCAACAGTGCGGCGTCGGTACCGCGAAATAATTTTAGTACGCACTGTTGCCGCACTGCTGAAACGCATAATTTGAAAGCACCCTAAGTGTATAAGCCTTTATTGCGGTTGCTGATGTTATTAAAGGCCAATATATAATTGACATGTGTCAAACGCAGCGTTAACCACGGGTGAATTTGATCAATGATTTGTTACACTGCGACGAAATGTCAGCAGAGGCCATCAAACTAAAAATTGAATTGAATTGTTACTCACCAAATATTGTTACGCTATTTATTTAAGGGTTCATTTAAATTGGTACTTATTGATTGATGATAATTATAAGTACGTTGTCTCGAATGCTTCGGTGGTTTAGTCGTATGTGCACTCGCCTGCCAAGACTGAGGTCCCGGGTTCAATTCCCAGGTCGAGCGAAAACATGTTTCCTACTTTTCAAACATGGCTCGGGTTTGAGATCACCAACCCGCATTAGGCAAGCGTGGTGATTACGCCTGAAACCTCCTCACTGTACTGATACCTTCAGTGAGACGAGAGGCCTTTGCCCAACAAGTGGGACATTACAGGCTAATACTTACTACTTACTTTACCTCAAACGTGTTAATCCAATTTAAACCTTCTTTCACAGGACATAAAGTTCAAGCCAAGATGGCGCTGGACTACACCTTCGTGAACTCTTCATCAGAGAATGGGTTCTCTGAGCTGGTGGGAGACCACCTTCGAGGAGTGGGAAGGTTGTTCTACATCCACTCCCCTCAGGAGACCATGTGGGAGAAGAAGGATGATGTTCCTAACTTTTTTAAACAAGTAAGAAGTTTTACATGGTTACTTGTTAGCTTGCGATATAAGCTCATTGCGATTGTTAAGCAACGCGCAGCTCGGCCCCCACTTGGATGGGAAGCCGATAGTGGTATTACTATCTGAGCGCTGCTGCGCTTCGTAGGGCACGTAAAATTGTATGTCTCGGTTGTTTCAATTGTAAGACCATGACGGAGGCCTTGAGGTAGTCTAACAACTCCGACACCAGGATTGGCCACTCACCTACTTACTTACTTACTTATTAAAAAGGGGAATTACGTGCGCGTTTGTATGTCGATTTGCTCGACAGGCGACATTCATATGTGGCCGAAACTGTCAGAAGTAATTGTCCATTTTTCGTCATTTAATACCAAAAATAAGGTTGACATCTTACATTCTTGTTTGAGAAGCTAATCTCAAGCATCAAAATTTGGATTTGAATAAGTATTTTGGTATTAGATAGCCACCACTATTGAAAAGTAATCACACGTTGAATTTCGTAAAAAAAATTATAAAGACATTTGCACTTCAGGGTTCAATCAATTTCATAATTTTGAAAGTAATCAAAATTAAGACTATACTGCAATAAACAAAAATATTATCATTTGCATCATGAAGATAAAAAACCTAATTAGGTACCTACTTAATGACATAAATATGCATTCAAATCAAACGTTACGAAAGTTTCGATCAAGTTTACAATTCTGTCGCAATTTTACGAGTTAATTAATAAAACTAAGAACTTATCAAGGCTGATTTGGTAATGTATTTACATGCGTGAGATTTTTATTTCAATTACCATTTCTAGTTATTTCTACTACTCGTAGTGCAGTAGTCTACACTACTATTATAAAGAGGAAAACTTTGTTTGGTTGTAATGAATTAGGCTCAAAAACTACTGTTAAAAACAGATATTAGTACAACGCGAACAAAACCACGAGATATTACTACTGTTACTTATATTCTTAAATATACTTTTACTACTCTCATACTTGCACTTAGACAAGCCGCGCCTCACTGTGTTACCCGCTTTGTGCCCGTTCCCGCAGAAATTTCGGGATTAAAAATAGCTTATAACCTTCCCGTTGAATGTGGCTATCCATTACAAAAAGAATTAATCAAATCGAACTGATAGTTTCTGAGATTAGCGCGTTCAAACAAACAAACTCTTCAGCTTTAATATATTAGTATAGATTATTATAGAACAATGTATTCCACCTAGTAAGGCCTAGGAAACTCGATCCGAAAACCAGAACCTAATTCAACATAACACCTGAGAATGATCGAAATCGAATCATTTGCTTCAGTCTCATATTAAAATTGCAACAGCTATCATTTTACATTGACTACTTATATAGACATTGGTTTTAATTACAGTGGTCAGAATTGCCACATAAAACATTATAATTATATTGTCATTGTGTAGTTACATTGTTGCAGATAAATAATTTGTTAAATAAGTTTTATTCGATTCATTGTTATGTTATTCTTATGTTAGTCATTCAAATGAAAATATGGTAATTATTGTCAATGTGTAAAATTATATAATTGGCTCATGTTATAGACAATTAAAAGTGCGTGTTAAAGATTTTGCTAGATGGATATCGAAGAGTATAAGGTTGGTATTAAATTCATAAGCAAACATTATTTCGCATTCCATTTTACTTTTTATTACCCTATTAAATTTACATTAGACACTCTGTAAGATAAAACAACTGAACTAAAACTACAAAGAATTTTTTTTAAAATCGACAAATGAAAAAATAGCGTCCAAGAAAATGTTGTAGATAAAAATACAAATTGTTTTTTTTTGCTTGATAATGGAACAAAACGTTATCTAAGATTTGCGCTGTAACTACGCCTCTATACTACATTCTCAGACAAAGAGTAAAGTAGGTAATTAAAGCCTAGAGATGAACTGAGAGCTGAGTCGTTATTTAAAGAGGGTTTTTTGCCACCAACTATCTTACCATCTTTTTGTGTTACAATTTTGATGAGATTTGCAGAGTAAAGAGGGTAATTGAAAGCAGAAAAGCGACGAATCATATAGATAACCTTTCTACATTTGGACGGTAAATATTTTACCTTCAATAATCTCATGTGGTATAAATCTGATAACACAGAGTAAAGATATGAAAATAAAAGGAGCGATAAATGTTAATGACAAAAAAGCATAAAGATGCAAAAGTAAAGTATTAGCCTGTAATATCCCATTGCTGGGCAAGATCTCTCATCTCACTGAAGATATCAGTGCAGTGAGGAGGAAAAATTAAAAAAGAACTGTGACCGTTTTTTAAAGACGGTAATCATTTTACTGCTAGTAATAATATATTTTGACAAAAATCTAATAAAAGTTTTTCTTTCCAGTCATGGCCGTATTTCTTCATCTTCATGATCTTGGAGCACATAGTGCTGAGGCTGGAAGGGAAACCAGGGATCAGACTAAATGACGGCATCACCAGTATATCCCATGGATTGCTGCAGGAGTGTGGCAGGTTGGTCAAATATCTAATCTAGTTATTACACCTGTTCGAAGGGATGAAAATAATTTTCATCAGACTCTAAAGATGCACTTCAGATCAAGGGAACATTGTTACCGTCACATTGTTCATCTGTCAGCATCTGATTGGCTGATTCCTGTACTAGTGTCGCTACTATAGTGTAGTGGTAACTATGTCCCTTCAATCAGAAGTGCACCTTAAGAACCACTAGCTAACACATTATCCTTCGGGTCCAAAATCTTATCTATATTTATAAATCTATTACCGGTTCCAAACAAACATTATATAAATTGGAATAAATAAATCACTTACTTTTACAATATTGACCTTATATTGCAAAAGTTTAAGAACCACAGAGGGCACGTAAAATTTTCAGACCTGGTTGTTCCAATTCGGGTAGGTTAGGACCAACCCGAACATACTAACTAACCTGCACCAGATCTAGATCTAATATTTACTATTTCAGGATCATTTGGCGAGGGGCTGAATCGTACCTCTACACCTGGATCTACGTAAACTACAGACTGCTGGACCTCCCCTGGGACAGCACCCTCACCTGGTACTTAGCTGCTCTTGGAGTCGATTTCTGCTACTACTGGATGCATAGGGCTTGTCATGGTAAGACTTGGTGTTTTTTCAAAAAGCAACAAAAATAACAGCAATGTTGTTTAGTTTATATATTTACAGAATAATAATAAAAAAATGTATCAATTAAAATGATACAGCTATCTTGACTCAAGAAATAAAAGAAATATTAAAAATGGGAATTATAAAGTACCTTTCAATTGATAGATGTGATTATGTCATGTCAATATTCTAGGCATAACTAATGTTAAATAAAGTGGTAATTGTAAACCCGTCTCTGGTCAAATTTTCGCCAGTCCTACTTTATTATTAAAAAATATACTTACAGTAACTATCGTTTTCAGAGGTGCATATCCTTTGGGCTCAACATCAAGTGCATCACACCTCTGAAGACTTCAACATGGGGGTGGGGATCAGACAGTCAGTGCTGCAAGGATGGTGTGGATTCGTAAGTTGAGATTCTATTCGTAGCATATTAACTAGCTCAATCTAAACGCCGTAATAAACTTTAGTTACACTTACTTAATGTCTATACATTCTTGTATTATCAAACCCAATTTAAAACATTGCCGAATGCAAACAAGCATCTATTGAAGTGATTGTCACAACTTCACAAGTAGATTCCAACTGACAAATTACAATTACGTGCCTTTGAATATATTTTGCGTATAATAAGATCGAGTGTCGAATAATAAAGAACCTTTTAGTTACCACGTGTTTCGGATTTTAGTATGATAACACTACGAATATTCTAACTATATTGGCATCTTGAATTAATCCTTTAGAGCCCGAGCACACTATACATAGTCACGACTTGAGTTAGACTGTCTTGTCTATTATAACATAATAATAATATGGAAAAACACACACTAGATCCAAAACGTATTACAAATTATTTTGTCAGTTAGATACGTTTTTTATCTGTTATACTAATATAGGAGAGCTTCTTCTGAATAATTGACACAAAGAAACGTAGATGAAATGATGAAAATCTTTGTAAAATTAGGTATAAAAAGTTGAAAAGTTATAAAAATAAAGGCATTTAAATGTATTGAAGTAATTCACATACGGTTTGCTTGTTTGTAAGAACTAAGTTTGGCCTAAGCGTTTATACAACTGTTATTAGACTGACTAAATACTGATTTGCTCTAATCAGACAAGTCCGTCTAAAGACTATTGTGACCACAGTGGGTTCAGACCTTTAACATAGTATTTACCCTTCAACCATGTTATTACGCTTCAGTGATAGTTTATATTAAGATGTTGATATTGCGATACTTCGTCATGGTTTATGTATAAATCAAGCTATTGTAGATTAGTTGTAATCTTAATAGGAACAGAAGTCTATTCGGTTCTATTAGACCGGTTAGTTACCTCTATGTAATCAATGCCTTGGTGGTCTAATGTGCTCTTTCTTTAGCCTGAGGTCCTTGGTTCAATTCCCAGGTCGAGCGAGCGTATTCTTGAAGATTATTCTCGTATCGATTCACCCCTTCGCCAATATTTCGATACAGAACCAATTGTTTTTCTGAATTTGGCGTATCTAAGAATATTGCCTATATTTAAACTTTCAATGTAATTTCAACTGTTTGTGGAATATATTTTTAAAATTATACTAGCAGCGCCCCGCGGTTTTACCCGCGTTGTGCCCGTTCCCGTGGGAATTACGGGAATGTTTTTACATAAAAACCTTCCTCTTGAATCACTCTACCTATTACAAAAAACCGCATCAAAATCCGTTGCGTAATTTTAAAGATTTAAGCACTTTGTTTTATACTATGTAGTGATATAATTTTTCATCTCACTTGAAAACAATTGAGAACCTCTTATTTTTTGGAAGTCGGTTACGAATATACAAGTTGCTCAATCTTACCCATCTCGTCTTTTGATAAAAAATAGGTCAAAAACCTTTTATTTCTTGTAACAAATCCGGAATCATAACATTCGTATTCTGTAACCTAACAAAAAGACATGTTTCGTATATACGAACGTCATTACGAGTCTCTTTGAACTTGCCAACTTTGTGGGATAAAAAACAACGTAAATATGGAATATATGTATAAAAATATATTAGCTTTGACCTAATTGAGGAATAGGCCTTTGAAGTGAGGAAGCAATTAATATGATATTCTTTATCATATTCTGTATCTTATATTATATATATCTTGAATGATTTCTTAGTAAATACTAACGTACTTCTTCTTCTTCATCGAGTGGATAGTCAACCTGACCAATCCTGGTGTCAGAGTTATTGAGCCGCCAAAGGCCTCTCACATGGCTCATGTAACGACTACTATCCGTAGAAAGTAACCGGGACTGACGGCTTAACGTGCCCTCCGAAGCACGGAATCATCTCAAAGACATCAACTGATTCCTTAAGAGTGATTATTGACACGTAATGTATGACGTCTCTGAGTAGTACTGTCTATGCAACATTTGTTTACATAAACAAGCTCTTCTGCGCGGTAGTTCCATCAGCGATATAATAGATGGCGCTAGTAGGAATTCGTACTTAGATAGCGCTTGCGTTATTTTCCCACATTAAGTGGGTTCGCGCTTATACATTAAGTTAATCAAGTGAAAATCTTCCTCTTTGTAAGATTATTATAGACTAGCCGCGCCTTGCGGTTTCACCCGCGTTCCATCGGGAATTTCGGGATAAAATGTATCCAATATGTTATTCCGCTGTATAATCTATATGACTGTAAAGTTTCATCTAAATCCGTTAAGTAGTTTTTGCGTGAAAGAGAAACAAACATACATACATACGTGTATACATCCATCCTCACAAACTATCGCATTAAAATATTAGTAGGATTAACTTAATAATCAAATCATACCTCCAAGTACGTAAATCATAGCTAAATGTATTTCATATTCTGTATACTTTTACACCTTTATCAGAAACATGCCAAAGGTAATATAACAATGCCAATTACGCACTTATTACTAATAACATAACATTCATTTATGTATAACCAATTGGATAAGGAGTTGCAAACATGACTGTTATGATAATTGGCTAGTCAAACGATGTTGGAGGCGTCGAAGTGGTCTAAAACTAAAACTCCGACAGGGTTGGCCACTAACCTACACGAATTTACTAAGTACATAGAAAGTGAAGTATATAAAGTGACAGTTAGATGAAGCCACTAGTTGCCAGTCTCTCTTGTAAACGTCCAATACATACATTTTGTCCTATTTGTTTTTTGAAAAAGAAACTATCCTTGCAAAGATAAATTATACGTATGAAAAAATTACGTATATAATTATAAATAATAACATTTACGTCTCTTCAGATCTTCTACCTGCCCCTCGCGACTGTGATCCCGCCCGCCCAGTTCGTGATGCACCACCAGTTCAGCTACCTGTATATGTTCTGGATCCACACAGAGGCCATCAAGAGCCTCGGACCTCTAGAATACATCCTCAACACTCCAAGCCACCACAGAGTTCACCATGGTAAGTGACACATAAAATATTCAGATGAAGGGAATTACACCAAACGGCACCATGAAAGTTTAAATGTGGAATGTATTTTGCATTTAAATATTGAATTTCTTTTGCCTTCGATGTTTAAATCTATTTAAACTACACAAATGCACTGGTTTGCATTACGAAAGAGGCAATATACCTACAACAAGATAGACGCACCTATTTTTTGAAATTTAAAATTCGTGTACTGTTTTTTTTCTTAAGTTTAAGCGAACATAACTCATTTTCTCATTCTGTCTTTGATTTTTTTTAAAAGCAATAAATGATTTTTAAGCTATTGCATAGCTTCTATCGCGGGCCTTGAGCGCGGGAAAACGAAACGAAAAAACCTCACGCTCCCCACTATCGCCATCTAGTGATAGAAAAAATAACTATGCAATAGCTTTACCGCGGCAGTCCCCGAGTGCCACACGTCTTTTTTTTAAATTTTATTTTATATATTTTTAATTGAAACTATGACTGCTAAAACTAAATGGATTGAGTAGATTAAAGTATCATCATCAAAGATACACCATATTTTAATATACCAATGTATCATTCAATGTGTCAATGTCCCATTTAAGGCGAAATTCATCAAAATAACCTTAACCTTGCACATTAATTACATAAATAGAACGTCTACCTCTTACTTAGAAAAATGAAGGAAAAAGGTATTTTAATAAGCAAAATACTGACAATTTATAAAGATAAACAACTTCAGATGTTTACGATATCTTTAATTTTCTCTTCGTATCTTTTGGTTGTTGACAAAGGTTCAAACGACTGTAGTTTACTTTTAAAAGTGTAGACGGAAAACAAACAAACAAAAAAGTTTCCAATAACAAACCTTTATATCCAATTTGAAAAAAATCGAATATGATTCCATCGACTTATTAACTTTTTTACCTTAAACTTTTTGGTGGTCATTTTTATTTATACATAAGGTATAATTTCTTTATTTGTTTTGGGACTAGCTTTCTAAATATCTTTATATAGAATCTCAATATTTTTAATTCGATAAACAAAAGAAACAGCGTTTATTTTAGTTAAGTAACTAGCAGCGCCCCGCGGTTTTACCCGCGTTGTGCCCGTTCCCGTGGGAATTTCGGAATTTTTTTTACATAAAAACCTTCCTCTTGAATCACTCTACCTATTACAAAAAACCGCATCAAAATCCGTTGCGTAATTTTAAAGATTTAAGCATACAGACAAACAGACAAACAAACAAACAGACAAAAATAGCGACACTTATCTGTTACTTCTAATACTAATATAATAAAGCCGAAGAGTTTGTTTGTTTGAACGCGCTAAACTCAGAAATTACTAATCCGATTCGAATAATTATTTTTATAATGGATAGCCATATTGAAAGGTTAGAATTTTTTATTCCCAAATTCCTACGGAAACTGCCACAACGTGGGTAAAACCGCAGGGCACTGTTAGTTACAATAAAACAGTTAACAAGAGAACAATCTTAGAAATACAATCCCGAACAAACAAAGTGGAAAGATATAAATTGTTTAACAAACAATCAAGTTTAAATTAAATTTTCTTGTACTTGTATTTTCGTATACTTTTCCGTATTTCAAAATTTAAACTAATTTATTACTAGTTTGTTTAAAGTATGGTTTCAATCCAAAGTATCGAATTCATCAGTCTATTTTAAAATTTCCTTGAGATGTTAAAAATAGATTATTTATTCTGTCCGAATATAATAAAGCTGCAGAATTTGTTTTTTAGTGCTTTGGAGGACACGTTAAATTGTCGGTCCCGGTTGCTTCAATCGTTAGACCATGTCGGAGGCCTTTAGGCGGTCTATACTCTATTTTTTCTTTAGTGTCCCAAAATGTGGACCAATGTCGTAAATTTTCGACGATTGAATTTTAAATTGACGACATTGGTCCACATTTAGGGACAAGTAAGAAAAAATGGAGTATCTATACTAATCTATACTAATATTATAAAGCTGAAGAGTTTGTTTTGTTTGTTTGTTTGTTTGTTTGTTTGTTTGTTTGTTTGTTTGTTTAAACGCGCTAATCTCAGAAACTACTGAACCGATTTGAATAATTCTTTCACTGTTAGATAGTCTATTTATCGAGGAAGGCTATAGGCTACATTTTATCCCGAAATTCCCACGGGAACGGGCACAACGCGGGTAAAACCGCGGGGCGCTGCTAGTACTTTAATAAAAACCTCTCTCGCAAACAAATTACACAATATTTTCTCATTTCCATTTAATTCGTAAAGCGGCGAGCTCATTTAATTTTCATACAATATGATCGATACGATTTCCTCCTTGCTCCCTCATGTATCGGATATAAATTATTTAGGTTGGGTATTCACTTGAGACCTCCTTGGATCTAAAAATAATTGGAAAGAAACCAAAAAGTCACGATGTAAAGGTTACAATATTGAACGATTTAGAATTTATCAGATCTTGTTTATTTTATGAGTGGATTACTTTCGGTTGAGATAAAAAGGGATTGGGTTAACTTACTGGAAATAGGTTAATACGTTTTTGGAGAAAATATTTTCTGCTTATTATATTATGACTTGTTTTTACCCAAATTCGCTTGTGTGAATTCTTTATTAGTTAACTAGCAGCGCCCCGCGGTTTTACCCGCGTTGTGCCCGTTCCCGTGGGAATTTCGGGAATTTTTTTACATAGAAACCTTCCTCTTGAATCACTCTACCTATTACGAAAAACCGCATCAAAATCCGTTGCGTCATTTTAAAGATTTAAGCATACAGACAAACAAACAAACAGATAAAAATAGCGACTTTGTTTTATACTATGTAGTGAAGATCTCCAATATTATTATTAGAAAATGTTTATGCATAATCTTAATGACTTACTGTTAACAGCAATAAGGAGCGAAGATTTTAAATATAGTAACAAATTAAAATAAGTCATTTTGAGTCGGTTAGCTCCCAACCCAATTGAGTAATATCTATACTAATATTATAAAGCTGAAGAGTTTGTTTATTTTGTTTGTTTGTTTAAACGCGCTAATCTCAGAAACTACTGAACCGATTTCAAAAATTCTTTTTGTAATGGATAGCCACATTCAACGGGAAGGTTATAGGCTACTTTTCATTCCGAAATTCCCACGGGAACGGGAACAACGCGGGTAATACCGCGGGGCGCTGCTAGTAAGTAATAACCAAAGCAAAGCACTTTACTAACTGAAGATATCAACACCGCTAGTAGGGTTATGAGTAATCTTAGAACTAGCTTTAGAAATAAAATATCCCTTAACAGTTTAGCTTGTATCAGTTGAAGTATAATTGTGAGTTGCCATTGAAATAGAGCGGAGCTGAGCGGGGACCAATCACAGCGCATTAGGATTATCAATCAACACATTGACATTGTCAAAATCTATTCGTGCATTGTGATTGGTCAGTTGAGCTCCGTACAGTTCGATCCGCTTCAATAGATACACACAGTTAGTGTGTGGCCACAGTGAATGCGCGGTGGCTTACGCGGTGACTTACGCGGTGGCTTACGCGGCGGCGGCGGCGGAGGTGGCCACACTGAGGCGCGAGCTCTAGTAGCGATCAGACGTATATCAGGGGTTGCAAACAATTTTCGATCAACAATACACAACTAGATTTCGGGTCACGTACAAAATCAAAGCTAAAAAATGTCCTCGTGAATTATAAAATAAATATAAAATAAAATTATAAATATACCTGGACAAATTCACACACGGTTAATTAGACCCAAAGTAAGCTCTAAGCTTGTGTTATGGAATCTAATTAACTGATACTACTACATATACATACACAAATACTTTATAAGAATATATAATTGACACCCAGACATCGTCGCCAACAACTATGTCTGCACATATTGTTGACTCCGGGCGGGAATCGAACCCGCAACCCCCGACACAGTAAGCGCTCTCACTGCCACTGTGCCAACGGGCTTGTTAATTACGTGTGACAGCTTATTTTGTTTACTACCGAACTGACCAAAAAGTTTTAAAACAGTTCGAAGTTCAACCTAATTACAACCATGACACCTAGCAAATCTTCAAATATTTAAAATTACTACTGTCACTTAGAAACGAAAAGACAACATTTAGTGTGAAATCAACCTTAACGACCTACAAATAAAGTATTTTATTCCCGTGTTTACCTTCCTTTCGTTTCGTTTCTTTTAGAAGAACTACAGATGGAATGGAGTCGTGTTGAACACTTAAATAATTTGTAATATGCACGTAAAAGTTTACTTAAAATTATTTATGTTTTGGGCTATCTAGGTTTGATAGTATACATACTTGTTTTCATTACGATTTTTTTGATAAACTTGATAGTATAACTCTGCAAATATAGATCCTAGCGTATATATTAAATAATAATGATCAAACTTACTGTCATTTTTGCTCTAGAGTTGAAAATTAACGAGTTATTTCAGAAAAACTAAAAAAAAATTAACTTAAAACAAGATGGCGGCGAATACTCTACCGGGATTAGTTACAAAATCGAAATTTATAAGTCCAACCACCCCCCCACGACATAAAAAAAAATCGCCCCCCGGATAAATAAATTATTACTACAAAACAAATCTACTCCATGTTTCTGCTGTTCTGTTTCACAAAATTTGCGCCAACGTTGGCCAAACATTTGTAGCGGTGACTTCAAATCAGTATTTTTTTTCAAAATTTGATATTATTTTGTTTAAAAGCTTAAAATATAACTTATTCTACATGTACTCACAGAAAGTAAGGGTCTAGACAGACGGACTGCAATTCAACTGCAATCCGACTGCCAAATGGCAGTTCAGATGCAGTTTGAATGCAGTTGGCTCGACTGCAATCAAACTGCACGTCGACGGGCAGTTGGCGTGCAGTTGGATTGCAGTCTGAGTGCAGTTACAACGACTAACTGCACTCAGACTGCAATCCAACTGCACGCCAACTGCCCGTCGACGTGCAGTTTGATTGCAGTCGAGCCAACTGCATTCAAACTGCATCTGAACTGCCATTTGGCAGTCGGATTGCAGTTGAATTGCAGTCCGTCTGTCTAGACCCTTAGACACTCCGGCCGTTAAATTGTTTTTCCGGCCATTATTTTTGCAACTTTTTTGGCTGTGGTTCGAGGGAACTAAATAAAAGAGTGGCTCACTTTTCAAATGAGACCCTAAGCACCCAGACGTATTATTTGCGCTGACCCGAAATCTAGTGTGTATTGTTGATCGAAGCCATTTTACGTCAAAACGCTGAGCGGTAAGACCACTGGTTTGATACACCTGCCACCCGCTTGTTAAGTCGCTCGCCGCCTAGGCCCGCACTGTGGACACAACGCGCGGATCGGTGCGTTTGAAATCACCGCGCGCGGAGTCGCTCGGTCTTGTCGCGCTAGGCTTCCGCCTAGTCACTTCAGTATGGACACTTACACGCGTTTCATACGTTTGATATTTCGCGCCCGCCGTCGCCACCGCGCTAGGCCCGCAGTATGGACGCACACTTATACTTCAACGGATACAATCAAAACTGGGAAGAGGTAATTTATTTTTATAAAGTAAGTATGTAAGATTTCTAATAATCTGGCTGTATTGATATCTTCAATGGCAACGCACCCTGAACATTATAATCCTTGTCTCCAGGAAGCAACAAATACTGCTTGGACGTGAACTACGGAGGAGTTCTCATCATCTGGGACCGACTCTTCGGCACCTTCAGACCGGAGACGGATAAGGTCGAAATTGTATACGGACTCATTTACAACCAACCTTCTTTCAACCCAGTATATCTGCAGGTAAGATTAGTCTTTTTATATACTAATTTATTCTTAACTTCACAACATATACTACATAGTATAAAACAAAGTCGCTTTCCGCTGTGTGTCTGTCTGTCTGTCTCTATGTATGCTTAGATCTTTAAAAATATTCAAGAGGATTCAAGAGGAAGGTTTATTAGTATAAAAATTCCCACGGGAACGGGCACAACATGGGTAAAACCGCGGGGCACAGCTAGTTACTAAAATAATTTTCTTATTCTTATCCATACAGCTGTAGAGTTTGATGTTTTGTTTCTTAGAACGCGCTAATTTCAGAAACTACCAATCCGATTTGAATATTTATTTTTGTAATGGATAGCCACATTCAACGGGAAGGTTATAGGTTATTTGTATCCCAAAATTCTCACAGAAATGAGCTCTAGTAAAATCGCTTACTACCTACTAAAAATGAATGAATTTTACCAAGAATAAAAAACAAACGAACACGAGATACATCCCCTCAAAATTAATTATTTCCGTGTCAAAAAAACAATGAGTATCAATTTGATAAATAAAGAAAAGCTTTTAAAACCTCGTTCTAACGTTTTAATTAAAATGTTCTCGTAAAATTGTCACTTTGAGTTTAGTAATAAATCGCCTTAAACATGATATCCTTTGGCCCTAGACTTTTGGAACCCAGTAATGAAGGTAACATCAAATGACATCTCGTTTTAATTAAAATGTCTTACAGGATTTTTAGGCGAAGAGATTTATTTCGGTCTTTTTCGCTTTTGATCTATAAACAAAGAAAGAGCTTTATGATATTGGTATATATTAATTTTCAAAAAAAAAAATACACCAGACTTGACCAATAACATATCTTAACATATGAGAGACAAATTTATTACAGGCTTTCTACACTGGCTACGTGATTGAAAAGTATCGCTCCTTCGAGAATTGGACCGACAAGTTCAAAGCGGTTTTCTGGGGACCGAGCTGGGAGCCAGGAACATCCAGACTGGGTGAAGAGGAACTCAAAGTCGATGTAAATAACCTTTTATTAGATACCGAGGTTAGAACAGTTTGTTAGAGACCAACTAGCTTACCAGCTGTGGCATGTGAAGGGTTTATTGTGGTCAACACTTTGATTCAAAAGTGTGGGAACTGCCATATGCAGTGATGTGAGGGGGGCAATAGATTTTTTGAAAAAAGAACATAAATTATAGAGTAATGTCTCTTACAAATGATGTGTTTTCATTCGTCCTGCAACGTGCAGTTGTATGAAAAACAAAGGAACATCTGTAGTGCGTAAAACGACTGAATAAGGCTTAAATTGAATGAGACCTTTGAGTTAATGTTGAATGTTCTTTTTTCTAAAAATCCCTTAGTCTTGTTCTTGGGTTATTGTAAAGTTTGCCAATGTTCATCTCACAATATTTTATTTATTATTTATTTTATTGTTACATCAACATGAAGGTAGCATGGTATTCGAATACGGTGTGCAACACCAATTATAGATATAATCATCATTCAAATCAAGTATCAAATCTAGACATAAGCTATTAGACCTAGAGCCCGCGAACCCCAGACCTTCGTTATTTTATAAAAGCTGAAAGTTTGTCAGCGCATGCTCCCACACACAGGTAAGAACGATGGACTATTATGAAGTTTGGGTAATCGTGGCTTTGGCAGGTAAACGGTACTAAAGGTGTGTAAAATACCGATCTAATTTCGTCAAATAATAAAGTGTGATTTTTTGGTATTACCTTCAGAATATTATTAAAAATCACGTTATTGATTGACAGACACTTAACATCGTGGCAACCCCTTGCCAGACACCCCTAATGTTCATGAAATTATAACTCTACTTATGTTATAGTATAAAAGCTGATTTTTATATATAATACTTAGGTAATAATTAGATGATGTTTCCTCATCAGCTAGACATTTTTGATAGTTCCAACCCCTTGCCAGACAATGATGTAGGGTCGCTTCATAATAGTCCATCGTTCTTACCTGTGTGTGGGAGCATGCGCTGACAAACTTTCAGCTTTTATAAAATAACGAAGGTCTGGGGTTCACGGGCTCTTAGTCCATATCGTTTGGGATGAAATCGATCTGAAAACTTGTTGCTAGCTTACTGTCTATGTCTATAACATTATTTTCATTTTGATAAGAGCTGTACTAGGCTAGTTATCGTGTATCGCATGCTTATTCTATTTTCATTTTTGGCCAAATATCGTATCGCTTTTACATTACTATAAAAATCTCGTGGTGTAGTTGGACTAAGCGGTGTTAATTCATTGCGATTGTTAAGCAACGTGCAGCTTGGATGGGTGGCCGATAGTGGCATTTCCATCTGAGCGCTACCGTGCTTCGGAGGGCACATTAAGCTGTCGGTCCCGGTTGTCTCAATCGTTACACCATTTCGGAGGCCTTTAGGCGGTCTCAGACACCAGGGTGTCTACTAACTTACTCAAAATGACCATAAAAGACACGATACGTGAGTCTACATAATTATATACCTTTGAACATAAATCCACCCTTGGAAACATCATATTACAACATCAACCTAATGAATGTAAATGACATGTGAAAAGTATTAAGTGAGAAAACTAATTACTCTCCAGAAAGTAACGTGATTATGAGTACTTTCGCCAAGCTTGGTACATAAACAAATGTCATATCCGTCCGATTTCATTAAGGTGTCAAATGTCATATTTCAAACAATTTTCTATGATATCTCTTTACTAGTTGCCAGATTATTTCCGATTTTTTTTTAAATTTATTTATTTAAGGTCGCTAAAACAACTTGGTCATCAGCGACCGACAACCAATATGAACTAATGTGTGATTAAATGAGATGATATAAGTTAATGAGTTTAAGAAAATTAACAGTTATATTTGTATTGCTCAGACAGTCCCTAAGATTGTCAGGCAATGTTTTATTTGGTTGTCTAAAATCAAAAAATATAATAAGTTACTATTTAGTAACGTAATAGTATAAAACAAGTAAAGTGTTTACTATGCCTAATCTACTAAAGGTTAAAATGATAATACATAGTTCCGTTTTTAGGGTTCCGTACCCAAAGGGTAAAAACAGGATCCTATTACTAAAAATAAAATAAAACAAATATTCAAGGAAGTCCCATACAACAAACGTTATTATTTTTCGTTTTTTAAAGTACGGAAATCTCCGTGCTCGTGTCCGACTCGCACTTATCCGGTTTTTGTATAACTGGTACTCTGCTAACGTTACTGAATGTACTTACTAATGGTAACTAAGTTAGTATAACAGTGCTAATTCGTTTATCGTGTTTAACTTGGACTTGGTTATCAAAGTTTTCAGACACATTTATTTGCCAACCGCAGTATTACTAGAATTCTCTCGCTTTACTTTGTTTAGGTATAGGTCGATAGGCTTTAGGCAGTCTAAAATCTAGAATTTGAATCGTTTTAGATAAGTAAAACTGAGACATCTATTAAATTAGGTTAATCTAATGTTTTAGGACGATAATTATTACTTTTTCACATGACCGAATTTGTATACGGTCAATCTGCTGTTAAAAGCGTAACGCAGACTATAGCAAAAACAGTTTAAATACTGCCTATTAATAATTATAAAAAAAAATGTGACTGGCAAATGTTAACTATGTACATAGAACAAATATCAGTCTTTAAACTGACTTGAATACAGTCAGTGTTCAGCCTTAGACTGCCTATTAAGAATATAGTCTGCAATAGTCCTTAATCTCCAACACCAGACTCAACCTTAACTTATTTAAATGACTACATAATATTATAAAATAAAGTCCCCGGCCGCATCTGTCTGTCTGTCCGCGATAAACTAAAAAATTACTGCTCGCATTTTGACGACGTTTTTTTAAATAGATTGAGTGATTCAATAGGAAGGTTTATATGTATAAAAATTCCCGAATTTTTTACGGGAACGGGCACAACGCAAATTAAACCGCGGGGCGCTGCTAGTACATAATACATACTACCTACTAAGTTAATTCAAGTAAAGTCAAGATCAATTCAATTACATTGGGTTTCTTTTCAAAAAAATATATCCCGAGTTTAATTAACTTACAAAAGGCTCCCAATTCACTTTTCGGTAATTATTTTCATTCGATACTTCAGTCATTGTGAAGCCTAAAAGCCTCGGCCTCAAGTCGAGTGCTTTGTATATTGGTACCGATGATTGATTACTAATCGACAGTTATATAAGTAAAAATAGCTGTGCCCCGTGGTTTCACCCGCAGCAACCCCGTTCCAGTGGGAATTTCGAGATTTTAATTACTTATTTTCTTATATAAAAACCTTGTCCTAACAATAAGGAATGTTTCTTTGCAGGTGGAAGTCCGTGACAAGTACGACGTCCAACTCCCAGCGTGGTGCAACTTGTATCTTGTCGCTCACTACTCGATAGTGCTGTACGGGTTCTTTGAACTGGCGGGAAAACATATGGTAAGGGATACGTTGTAAATGTGATGAAATCTATACTAATATTATAAAGAGGTAACATTTGTAAGTTTGTTTGTTTGTACTATGTTCGAGCTAATCTCGGGAATTACCAGTCCGATTGCAATAATTATTTTTTTAATGGATATTCACATTCAACGGGAAGGTTATAGGCTACTTTTCATCCTGAAATTACCACGGCAACCGACACATCGTGGGCTAAACCGCGGGGCGCTGCTAGTTAGTATTATAGTGAAATTAATCTTAGACGGGGCATCTTTAGAAGGTGTTATGACCAAGTGTTCTAGTAATTTAATTATAATGAAATTTATGTCAAAAATTAGTACAAAAACATAAATTTATACAGCTGTTGTTTCCGACTTCTGTCGTGGTTTAACTATAGCGATTTTAAAAAAAGTTCCTTATTTTTGAAAATCAATGTGCCATAAACCAACTGAGAATAGGAAATCATATTATACAAGTATTGTTTTATGTTTTTTTGCTATTGTATTGATAAGGGAACTTACTTAAATACACAAGAACTTATTATCTTGTTTATAAGTTTCACTTTTGATCTAGAGTTGTTTTAACGTTAACTTTCCGTCAGTCTGACCTTTATCAAAACTTATTTTACTTTATATAATAAATCATTTAAATTGAACAAAAGCAATGCCAAATCAACAATATATATATTTTCTTCATTCCTGAAACTTTTCCATTCAAAACAAATATTTTAAGAACTGAAAACTTCAAGTTTGTTTTATGATTAAGTTTAATATTTTAATTAAACTGATTTGAGATATTACATAACAAAAACATTCTCAGTCTATGTAGATACGAATAAAGAGCTGGTAGTTTAAATACATCTACATATATAAAAGAAAGTCGTGTTTGTTACACTATTTATAACTCGAGAACGGCTGAACCGATTTGGCTAAAAATTGGTGGGGAGATAGCTTAGAACCAGGAGACTGATATAGGATACTATGTATTCCGTATTTCCTATGGGAACGGGTGCGCTGTGGGTGAAACCACGGGGCACAACTAGTATATTATAATTAGCAACGCGTTTGTAGCCGCGTTATGCCCGTTCCCGTATGAATTTCGGGATGAAAAATAACTTATAACCTTCCCGTTGTCGTAATCCTCTTTATTTGTCACTAGAAATTTTATTTGTCATTAGAAAATGAAATGGAAAATGTTTTCAATGCAGACACATTTTAAATTTTAAATCTTTTTAAGTGCTACTGTAAAAAAAAGTTACTGTCAAAAAGTTTAATGTTAAACCTTACACTTTTAATGTTATAAACTTTACATTTTCATTGCACAACGACGCCAAAACTAATTTCAAAGAAAGTTTTTACTGTCAAATAAGCATTGACGATCTTTTCCAGCTATTGATTTTACAATCATCATAAAAAATGATATAAAAAATTACTAGCATTTTGGCATAACACCAACTTTCTTCAGGTTTTCCGAATCAAGTTCCCTAAGGGCCGTTCGCAACTTTTGTGAATTAAAACAAAATGGAGCCTCGTTTCTTTCAAAAAACTTGCGAGCTTTTAATACGAACGCATTCGTCATAATAAAATAAGTTTATGAATTTTGTTTCTCGTTCCTAGGGCGAATTGCACAACAATTCTAATTTCGTTTCGTGAGTAAATACGTTTAAAAACAAATGAAGTTCGTCTAGAATAGTGTTCTTTTTTGTGCTATATAAAATACAATTTTGAACGAACAGATTTTTTTTCTTAAACGTACTTAGGTACCAAATAGACTTGGGTTGTACAATTCGCCTCTCTAATTTAACTTCGAGACAAAAAGTAATATATAACCGTCATCAAGATCTATATGATGCACTAGCAGCGCCCCGCGGTTTTACCCGCATTCTGCCCGTTCCCGTGGAAATTTTGGCATTTTTTATACATATAAAACTTCCTCTTGAATCACTTTATCTATTTAAAAAACCGCGTCCATTTATTTAAAAAGTATTTGAGCTTATCGCGAACAGACAGACAAACGAGGCCGTGGACTTTGTTTCATAATATGTAGTGATAAAATTCAATATCATCAAATAAAATTCAACTCAAACACGCGTAAACCCGTAGGACGCTGCTAGTATTATAATAAATTAAGTAGATTGCCAACAGATCATAAAATATTCATGTAACCTATAACAAAATTGAGTTTTTAGCCGGGTCATTTTAGACAATTGAAATAAAGAAAATTCCGACAGAGCCAAATTTTCGTAGAGACCTTAGGTTTACCACATGGAATAAAGTGTCAAAAGTCCCCATCAATCCCATGTGAGCTTCGGGACTTATTCGGGTCCCAAGGTCAAAATTTTAGGTTTTTTGGATTTTTCTCGAAAACGGTAAGTTTTATCGAAAAGGTACCTGAGAAAATAATAAAGCTTATAAAATTTTCTATAACTTTAATTCTATCCACTTTTTCCATATTCCCAACCGTTATTGAACTACACGCTCCAGAAATGTAAAAATTAAGGACCTCGGGCAGGTAACTATGGAGCCTGCCCCAATGCTCAACAGTGACATGACCTATGTCATTTGAAAGGTCTTGAAGAGTTGTACAAGTTACTCCTAGACAGTTATATCGAATTCGACGGCCAACTCGGTGTTTTCGACCACCGAAGAATTACCACTGGAGGTGCTGTGGAGCCTGGACGGAATGCTCAACAGTGACATGACTTACGCATTTGAAAGCTCTTACAAGTCACTTTTTGATAGTTATGTCGAAATCGACGCCAAACTCGGTGTTTTCGACCACCGAAGAAAAAACACTAGGTGTATGTGCACTAATGTGCAGTTGACACTGATCGTATTGCTCAACAGTGACATGACTAATGTCATTTGAAAGCTCTTACAAGTCACTCCTTGACAGTTATATCGAAATCGACGGCCAACTCGGTGTTTTCGACCACCGAAGTATCGACACTGATCGTATTGCTCAACAGTGACATGACACATATCATTTGAAAGCTCATAAAGAGTTTTATAAGTCACTCTTTGATAGTTACATCGAAATCGCCGTCCAACTTAGTGTTTTCGACCACCGAAGAATGGAGTTGGGCTATGCTATACCGAAGTATCGGCGCTGATCCTAATGCTCAAAAGTGACATGACCTATGTCATTTGAAAGCTCTTGAAGAGTTGTACAAGTCACTCTTTGACACTTATATCGAAATCGACCGCCAACGCGGTGTTTTCGACCATCGAAGAATCGACACTGGGTGTATGTGCAGTTGACCCTGATAGAATTGCTCAACAGTGACATAACTTATGTCATTCGAAAGCCCTTGAAGAGTTGTCCAAGTCACTCCTTGACATGTATATCGAAATCGACGGCTAACTCGGTGTTTTTGACCACCGAAGAATGGAATTTTCTCAAGGTCCTTTATTAAATAATGTGTACATATATTTTTTTATTTTCGGTCAAAAACACCGAGTTAGCCGTCGATTTCGATATACATGTCAAGGAGTGACTTGGACAACTCTTCAAGGGCTTTCGAATGACATAAGTTATGTCACTGTTGAGCAATACCATCAGGGTCAACTGCACATACACCCAGTGTCGATTCTTCGATGGTCGAAAACACCGCGTTGGCGGTCGATTTCGATATAAGTGTCAAAGAGTGACTTGTACAACTCTTCAAGAGCTTTCAAATGACATAGGTCATGTCACTTTTGAGCATTAGGATCAGCGCCGATACTTCGGTATAGCATAGCCCAACTCCATTCTTCGGTGGTCGAAAACACTAAGTTGGACGGCGATTTCGATGTAACTATCAAAGAGTGACTTATAAAACTCTTTATGAGCTTTCAAATGATATGTGTCATGTCACTGTTGAGCAATACGATCAGTGTCGATACTTCGGTGGTCGAAAACACCGAGTTGGCTGTCGATTTCGATATAACTATCAAGGAGTGACTTGTAAGAGCTTTCAAATGACATTAGTCATGTCACTGTTGAGCAATACGATCAGTGTCAACTGCACATTAGTGCACATACACCTAGTGTTTTTTCTTCGGTGGTCGAAAACACCGAGTTTGGCGTCGATTTCGACATAACTATCAAAAAGTGACTTGTAAGAGCTTTCAAATGCGTAAGTCATGTCACTGTTGAGCATTCCGTCCAGGCTCCACAGCACCTCCAGTGGTAATTCTTCGGTGGTCGAAAACACCGAGTTGGCCGTCGAATTCGATATAACTGTCTAGGAGTAACTTGTACAACTCTTCAAGACCTTTCAAATGACATAGGTCATGTCACTGTTGAGCATTGGGGCAGGCTCCATAGTTACCTGCCCGAGGTCCTTAATTTTTACATTTCTGGAGCGTGTAGTTCAATAACGGTTGGGAATATGGAAAAAGTGGATAGAATTAAAGTTATAGAAAATTTTATAAGCTTTATTATTTTCTCAGGTACCTTTTCGATAAAACTTACCGTTTTCGAGAAAAATCCAAAAAACCTAAAATTTTGACCTTGGGACCCGAATAAGTCCCGAAGCTCACATGGGATTGATGGGGACTTTTGACACTTTATTCCTTGTGGTAAACCTAAGGTCTCTACGAAAATTTGGCTCTGTCGGAATTTTCTTTATTTGATCACTATTTTTATGTCTAAAATGACCCGGCTATTTTATATACATCGTGTTTTTCTTACAGAGCGTTACGGTAAACGAGTGTCATTTGTCTGAATCATCCAATTTCGCTACGTTCTGAATTTAAAGCGTTTTCTTGTTTATCAGAATAAAGAATAAAGTTTCATTGTGATCGTATTTCAGTGCTTGAAGTAATATAGACTTGACAAAGTTAGAAACTCCTCTGAAACGGCTCGACCGATTCTCATGAAATTTTGTGTGCATATCGGGTAGGTCTGAGAATCGGACAACATCTATTTTTCATCCCGAAATTCCCGCGGGAACGGGTACAACGACGCGGGTGAAACCGCGGGGCGCAGCTAGTATTAGTATAGATATGTATAAGTATTTGGTCATAAACTATAGAAACCTAACCTTCGATTTCTTTCTTTCCAGGGTATGACTCCGATCTCCGTGTTAATCTTCGTTCTCTACATCATAGCCTCACTGACTGTCATTGGAATGCTTTTCGATAACTCCAAGTACGCTGCAGTCCTTGAAGTCATCAGATGCTCCGCGCTAGCGTTCTTGATTAGAAGTCTAGCTCTAACCAACCCCCTAGGAACAGCTTTACAAGCCCTTTACGTAGCCTCAGCTATGTTCTGGGCCCTAAACTGCCTAAAGCTATTGGAGATCAGAAAAGTGCAAAAAAAGGTTGATTAGTTTTTAAGACTTCTGATTGGCTGATTTATTTATGACGTGTCTGTTATTGAATTTTGATTGGTTGTTGTTTTGTTGAAAATAATTGAATTAGGAATAATGTTCTTTGTTATGTGACATCTGGATTTGAATTAAGAATTATGTTAATTTGTTTTTATCATATGTATTAGAATCTTATGATTAGACTATGCCATGAACAGCATGATATCGAAACTGCTAATTTTGTAACTTAAACAAAACATTATCACAACTTAAAGTTATTAATCATTTCATCGCTTCCCGAAACTAATTTTAAATACAGTCAACTTGACAAAAGCAGTTATTTTCTGATCATTATTCTTAGAGAAGTTTCGAGTTAAAATATTGAAAGCTATTTTCTCGAGGATTGCTTTTAAGTATTCCATTAACGGAGCTTGTGCCTGTTGACTGTAGAGTTTCAGGCAATACACAATAACGTGAAGGAACTACGACTGGGAAGTGAATATTAAATTAAAACAAACCCGGCAAATATAGAAACGAAGACATAAATCTCTCTTCTCAAGCGATTTTATAGAGAAACTGATGTTACCACTATTATATTGCCTAATAATTCGACGTTGCAACACCAGATTCATTCACTCATTTTGACTGGTTCCATTCCTCGGTTATGATTGGCTGTATATTATAATATAAGACAGTGACATTTTTGACACATTTTCCAAGCATTTAGTCTTCACTTGAGAGTAAAAGCGAAAGCTTTTGACGTTGCATGTAGTTATAGAGAAATCTGTCTAAAAAGTAGAGATAAAACGAAGAGAAAACCTTTGTCTTCAGCTATATGCTTGCCGGACAGGAAATGTTTAGTTACATAATTGTTTAACGTTTCAGTGTAGTGGTAGTGGTATTGTCGTATCAAATGCAAGGTTGCCGGTTCAATTCCAGTGTTAATGTGCATAGAGCTTTTCTAAAAAGCGAATAACTTATAAAAAAAGATATTTGTAAGTATATATTTTACTTATTAGTAATGAGTGCAACCGGCAATTTTGCTACCTATACTTTTTCATAAATTTATAATTCTTAAGCTGATTATTGTAAACTTTTTTAATTTTATATCAATGTATACTTATGGGAGTGCCACAGTGCAGCGACAATAAGGCATCGTTTAAAAGAACAACCAAACTTTGCTGACAAGCTATCTTTTGGGATCATTGTTTTAAAAAAATATTGCTTTTGGCTTCGCTTTTTTGTACGTGGATTCTCAATTTAGATGTAACAGTTAAGAGGCCTTATTAAATAAGATAATATTTAATATGTTATTGCCAAATACCAAATATTTAGTTCTAATTAGCGTAATAGATAAATGCATATCCTATAAATGTTAGTAAGTAAAATATTATTGTTATTCACAGTCAAATTTGGCATTTGAATAGATAGAATATGAAATAATTTTGTATTTGAAATATAATTTATTTGTTAAAGCATATTTTCATAAATAAAAAAAATAAATAAAGTTTTTCGTTTTATTTCGTTTCCTTCTATAATTAAATGGAATGTTTTAAATGAAGGCAATTTTAATATTGCAGGGGAAATTTTATTTGAAGGGTATATTTTATTTTATTTCTGCTAAAGAGAATTCATCTCGGAACACTCTCTATCAAATATTGTTAAACTCAATTTATTATCACGCGAACGATTGATGACATTCCAACATCAATTTGAATGAGTACCAAAATAACAATTGTGATATTTCCTTGAAATTAATGCAATCAAAATAAAGGCAAATCATAAATTCAAAATAATCATTTAAATTTGGAATTAGCTAATTGAGAAACAAAACTCTTATTTCATTTGTTTTAAATAAAGAACTTTTAAAAATATATCTCTTCCTACTCTCTACGAGTACTTTGATACATAGACAAAACAAACACTAAACTATGAACGAATAACGATTTCTCTATACAGAGTAATGTCCAATTCCTATGTAGACTAGCAACATTGTCTAATAAATAGATGCGAAACAATCAAGGATTGCAGTTGGGATTCTGATTACATTCCGACGGAAATGTCTACCGCAAACTATTGCAATAGAAACACAAAGGGACTTTGGAATGTAGATTACAGTGTAGATCCAAAGACAAATTTCTAATGTTTTGTTATTAAATCATACGTACGTTATAGAAGGTGGCTCTCATCGCTCCTAACTCCTGTAAAAGATCACCGTATGTGTCCGAAACGGTCGAGTACATCGACATAAATAAATTTACGTAATTATCCATTAAAAAAAAGTAATATCTATTATATATTATTATTTATAGCTCCTATGATAGTGACAACAGTCTTTATAGTGACTTGTTCGACGCAAACTGTCCATTGTCAGCAAAACAACGACACAAGCTCTTTACTCTAACTGACACAAAAATCTGTCACAGACAAAAAATATGCTAGACGTCTTGTCGGCATTGTGTATGTTTTCATTTACTATAAGCCTTTTTTTACGTAACCTCGCTGTCCCACTGATGGGCAAAGGTCTCCCCCAATTCTTTCCATTTATCTCTTTCCATGGCCAACTACTTCCAGTCCTTTTTAAAATCGTCCAGCTCTTTCCGATAACGTATACAGTGTAATTAAATCTTATTTGTATTCAACGAAAATACACCTATTAAATAAAACCTTAAACTAAACGAAACGAACTTTAGCTCCTACAACATTTCTCTGAGCAAACCACTTAAAGTTGCTATAATAATTGAATCAGGAGTTTTTGTCGCATGTTCCGAAAACGCTTGAATGTGCGAAACCCAAACATACAGACATTAAGTACCCATCAATGAATATGTGTAACCGAATAGTTACTTTGAATTGGGGTAGTTCTGGAAAAAGCTTACTCTCACTTCCATAGAGTTATATTCTTTTTACATAGATTTGAGGCCTCGTTTTAACGCAGAGGCGGAGCGATGCGCGGAGCGTCTGGCGCGTTTGCATTGCGTGATTAGGTCAAGCATTAAATAATGTAAACATTGGATTGGTACCCGCATAGACCGTGGGGTGACAGCGCCACCAGAGTCAATATGGAAGAATATGGCTCCTTCTGACGATCAACATCACCTATCACTAATTTCTACGTTCTACTAGGAAAGCAACGACAATGCCGAAAGTAGATTGATTGAATAAACAAGTGAGTTGGTCATTATGCATCAATCATTAGTATTATCTATCTATACGTATAAGGCAAATGTCAAACAAAACGGAAGTCATGACCACGTATTTTGAGACACGAACAAACGTCAAGTTCACTAAATAAATAATATTAAAATCGAAATATTTATGTCTAAATGGTTTTTACATGCTTAAAATGTCAAACTATGTATATTAAAAATATACGCTTGACGCTTCGCGCTACGCTAGTCGTCTCCGTAATCAAAGCCTTAGAATTACCCCAGAAGAAAGTCGACTGAAAAATTATGGCAGTAATATACATTTATTAAGGACCGTTAAGGTACAGGGCGGGTATTCTTAGCGATATATATAAGATTGGTAATTACGCGTTATAGAAAATTATCGGGGTCAAAGGAAATAAATTCGGTTCTAATAAGAATTCGATTTTGATTAAAATATAAAAAACTACTTATGGTGGCTTGCATAAGAACTCTTAAATATATTAAGGGCATATCTCGATAATTTAACTCTTTTAAGAAATGTATTATCGAGATCTAGAAAGATACCTATCGCACAATCTTTTTTATGTTAATGTAATCTAGATAAACACATACATACAGCCTTACTACATAATCTATCATAATAAATTTATATATTCTCATAAGATACATTTGAGTACGTTTTGAGTACACGAAGCAAATAAGCTTAAACATCACTCTGCAGTAAAAAGCTTTCACTAAATAAATAAACAGAAAAGCCAATAATGTACTAAAACCTATACTTTATTACAAAATGTTATCCAATTACTTGTTGGAATGTATCCAAACAAACGCTGGTTTCTAACTTAGTTAGGTACATTCTAATAGGAAGATACGGTACCGAACATTGAGTAACAAAAAAAAATCTCTTTAAACTCACACGATTTGCACTCATTAGGGTCTGTGTCGCGTTAGAAAAATATGGATGATTCAAACAATAAGTGACCACAAGCGGTGTAATTCGCTCGAAACGTCGGGTACGTATTTTAATATTTTCTAACGCGACACAGACCCCTTAAATTTAGTATTAAAAGAAATATTGACATACCTACTTTATCACAATGAACAATGTTATGATTTAATACCATTACACTATTTAAACTATTTCGATATAAAATCATTGTAAACACTAGTTTTGAAGGGACGAACGTTAAAACAAAATGTCAGTCAAAACAGATGTTGTAAGAAAATGAAAAATCGAGGCATTCTACTGGCCACCCGAATAACTTAAACAGACTGTCATTTGAGTTATGAAGCAACGCTTTGCATTTAACAGACATTCTACAGTGACCCAACCCACCATTAGTATGTCCATGAACTCAGTTTTGTTAGCACAGCTATTTTTAAACATACCGCATCTCCACCATATTTAATACCATCAAGCTTCAAAGAAAGTTTTTTCTTAACAATGTCATGTACTTGTACAATATCTAACTTGGCGAGTTACATGATGCTCTAGTTTATATTTTCAAATATTTAACTTAACTGTAAGTAGAGATATAGTTTATTTTGTCTGTTACCGGATTATTTGTAAAGTATTTTAACTTAATTTATTGTTATTGATACGCAACGTGCGGCTCGGACATTACACTACTTGGTGACTCATAGTGGCATTTCTCTCTGAACGCTACCGTGCTTTGAAAAGGTGAGTAAGTTAGAGTTAAGTTAAAGTTAAGTAAGTCAGTGTCAGTCTTGGTTGTTTTAATCGATAGACAATGTTAGAGGCCTATAGGTGCTCTAAAAACTCTGAACGCCAGGGTTAACCACTACCTTTTAAAATTTCGGAAATACCACAGAATAGCAATGTACTTACTGCACCAAAGAAATACCGAAATATTTTTATACTTACACACTCAATAACGAGTATATGTACGAGAAGAAAGTAGGAAGTAACAAAAAGGTTTGCCTTTCTAGGTCTTATGAAAACCTAGCTTAGAGCCGTTTCATAATCTAAAAAGTAATTACTTATATACTAATTGAATAGGTAATACTCGTATGTAAAAAGATAATTTTAGACAGAAGAATATATTCAACATAATTAGAACCTTATTGTTCAAAAGTAAGTAATTCTATTTCACGTGCAAATTACGGTTTTACCTTCGGGGTCCCAACGGCCGTAGGGCTAATAACAAACATAAACAAAATTAGAGTTGAATATAATGTAGTCCCAAAAGTATTCTTTGTTTCTTGGATATTAAAGACGTAAAAGTAGTTTATATACCTGCTGACCTGGCAAAAGTTATTTTGCCATATAAATTATTTTTAAAAAAATTAAGGGTTGGACCACCCTTAAACTTAAGGGGTCTGAAAAATAGATCTTGACCGATTCTCAGACCTACCCGATATGCATACAAAATTTCATAAAAATCGGTCGAGCCATTTCGGAGGAGTTTAGCAATAAAAGCAAACGAGAATTTTATATGTTAGATATGTATTATCACTTTTAAATATCAGAAACAAATACTATACATCTGCATATATCTGTGCTCGTTGTATACCTTCCTGTCGGAATTTCAGTATAACTTTCCCTATAACCTTTTTCTAAAATGATACTGTCATAAACAAACAATATTTTTCCAAATCCAATTAAAAGTTCTTAACAACAAACATAATTATTTTCCAACGTTTGAACGTGAATCTCTGGATATCAAACAAACAAACAAAACAAGAAACAAACTTATGTAATACATTAGCATGATTACATTAACTATAATCAACATGTAAAGGGAACACACGAATGAGAAACTAGGAGATTCGTGACGAGCTTTCCACCTGAAAAGCTCAGTCGCTTCGAAGCTTTCAAGCTAACTGGACGCGATTCCCACGTCTCCGGTGAAACGCGTAACACAATATACGGGCTTTCGTTTCAATATTATTATTCGTAAAAGTACTTAGTTTGTTAAAGTAAATTAATAGAAAAAACTGTAGTAAATATAAAAAATATCTCGTATAATTTTTTAGAAATTATAAGTGAAATTAAAATCATTAAAAGTAGTGAAGTTTTAACTTTTTTTGGTTTATTTGGTAAGTACTTCAATGAGTTTAATAAATAAGTTAATGTTTAATAAATAAAACCCACTTGTTAAAGTTCCACCTCCCTCTTTCTGATTTATCTGTACTATAATTTTGCATTCACTACAATTAGGATTTGGATAACAATGCATGATAATGACAAAAAATACGAATATAATCATATTGTTTATGACATATTGATATAATCTTGATCATAATGATTAAAATACGATTATAATCATATTGTTTATGATTATAATCGATTTTTTTGTGAGATACTCGTTTTATCTCGACTTCAACTTTTTCAAAGTAGCAAATATCAAAAATATTATCATTCAACTAGTTGCGATTATCAAATCCGCATAACAGCCTCCGACGTAGTCCTAGATTAAAGTGAACAGGGAATTATTAAACTAATCAACTGATTTGCCTAAGTTGATGGGCTTGCAATATTTACCTGTAACTGACACCATAGTAGAACAATGTTAAAAATAAACATAATTATTTTTGTAGGTAGAAATTGCGATCAAGCCTAATCCTCTGAACTGACATTTTCAGTGAACTGGGAGGTCTTTTTCCCAGCTGTGGGATATTACAGAATTTAACATTTTTTTACCCGCTGTTCTCAAGTTGGAAACACTGAGTTAATCCATACTGTGGTCTTCTCCATACCCTAAGAATAACTCCTTAAAACTAGTTTTAGGCCTACACATATAAGTTTGGAATGACGTCATTAGGCTGTCCTTATCTATATCTATAAAACAAACCTGCTTTGCTAACACATGGGTACTTTTCATGATGTAAGTGAGCACTAAGAAAGGATTTTCAGAAATTCAACCCCTAACAGGGGGTGGCCGTTTCACCCGAAGCGACGCGAGGACAGGCCACTAGTTTCAAATATAATATGTGCTCGAGAAAGGCACGAATATGAAAATAATTTATTCCGAGATTCACACGTTATTCAAATTTGAAATAGCCCTACTTAGGACTAGTGAGTTGGACTAGATTCACGAATAGATTTCAGGAGCAATTACTTAAATATCTAGGTTTCATTTTGTTTTATTTGCGTAGTTTTTACTTCATATATTCCTAGACGAACATTTCCACACAATTTCACCCAAGGTTAGACCCAAACTAAGCTCTTAAATAAGGACACTTTGATAAAGAGTCAAACATTTTTTTATTAAATTACTAGCAGCACCCCGCGGTTTCACCTGCGTTGTGCCCGTTCCCGTGGGAATTTTTATACAAATTTAAACCTTCCTCTTGAATCAGTCTATCTATTTTAAAAAACCGCGTCAAAATCCGTGCATTAAAATTTGAGTTTATCCCGAACAGACAGACGCGGACGTGGAATTTGTTTTATAATAAGTAGTGATTAAATATCTTGCAGTTATACAATTCCATTTAATTGACAAAATTCGATATTTTGAATGTGCGATGTTTTGACTTCTCGGTGAATTATGTTCAATCATATAATTTTCGATTAATTGGCATTCGATATAACGTAGATAACCCTAATGAGATAGATTAGTGTCTGGAATAACATATAAGCTACTTTTCATTTCATAATTCCCACGGGAACGGGTACAACGCGGGTAAATCCGCGGTCACTGTTCATATCTCCTAACATTATTTATTTACTCAACAAAATAGTATCTTCAAAAGAAAACAACAACAAAAATATAATCTTCATAGTAGACATTATGTTTAACATTAAGCACCAAACCCGTCTTATGAACATAACAAAGTATACCCCATTTATAAAGTAGGTTAATCTTGGAAAACAAACAAATCGTTAGAAAAAGTCGGACAGAACCTCTTAAACGTAAATGGCGGAACTGTGACGAACATTAACTTTACCTCTGAAGTAAGCAAACATGAAAATAGTCTCTACGATAACTTGATAAAAAGTTTCATAGTATCAGGAAATTCGAATAGCTCAGTGTCAAACCCTGTTGTCAGAGTACGCCTTTAGGCTATACTCTGAACGTATACCTACAGGCAGAGGTCGATCTAAACAACCAGGACCGACAATATTACGTGCCCTCTGATGCACGGGCGCTCCAGATCACATCGCTTTTTCTTTAACTGTCTACTATTAGGATTGCCACGTGACAATCACTTGGTCATACATTTTGACAGAAGACAACTCAATGGAGTGCGAAACTATCGCCACAGGGGCTGGTAAGCATCTTTTTTGTCCTTTTCAAATAATTTTAAACAGTTTCTTTCTGTTTTAAAACACTTTTTTCACAGACAAACTTATTTTTCTATCACAAATTTGCTTAAAATTTGTGATAGAAAAATAAGTTTCTTTTGAGGCACCTTTGATGCCAAAATCTACATACGAAACGCATACTCAGTTTAATCTTTTAGGACCGGCGATATCACAACTATATTGATACCTAACTTAAATATACCTACATAGGCTGTTTTTGCGTCAAACAGTTAAACCACAAAAATTCGGTATAAAAAAGATATAATTTATACCACCAAATATTCCGATAACAATCTCAATGAAATACAATTTGTATAATTTCTGCAATATTTCAAACAAATTTTTGTCCAATGTAGGGTGACCATATTAGCATAACGGCATAAAAAGCGCCGATCCTACTGATAGTCCGGCAATAAAACACAATAACGACCAATTATCTTTAAGCTGTTACAGCGATAGATAACGCTGAATCGCTGAATGGTAATATATTTTTCACTAACTCCTAAATGTATAATCGGACTGTAATAAATCCTTTGTGGTTTAATTGGCTGAATGAATTTAATTTTGAACTGAATTATTTGAATTTGGAATGCTTTGTTGTGGAAAATTGGTTCTATTGATAGCTCTTTTCAAGTCTTTACTGGCACATATCACGCTACAGAGTAATTCAAATGAAGAAAATAAGATATTTAAACTCAACAGGAAAATTGAGGATTGGGTAAGGCTAGGCTATGAAGCTATGAAGCTATGAAGGCTATGTAGGCTATCATTGGTATTTTGTTAGAAACTTTCCTTGCATCCAGGCTATGGTTTGACTTGGCTTCCCTGAATAACCAACCTTCTAATGATTTGTGGTCAACCCACAATCGGAGATTTTACACCATTGGCCGCCCAAAATTCGCTGTTATCAGGTCTCAAGGTTGAAAATTATACTTACCTGACATCTCTCAAAAAACCTCAAAGCAATTTGCTTAACAGTCACGAAACTACCTGAGAATATTTATATCAAAATTTAGATACAAAGACTTTTATTCCAATTTTTTTATGACAGTGCCTACCATCATATTTTAAACATTACCTGAAAAACAATTTCATTCTTATAATGGAAAAATGTTTGTAATAAGTGATATATTTTTATTAAGGCTGTCACAGTTTGGCTTCTGTTTGTGTTAGAAGCAGAAGAAATAGCTATCTGAGTTTTGTATATTTTATCAAAACTTTTGGGTATTTTCTAAGCTTTTATTTTACGTATTCTTATGATAACAGAAAACTTCGGCCTGATTCTACGAATTTACATTTACCAACTATGTACTCGTAGCAGATTTTCACATAACACTTGTGGCGTAGTTTCACTCAGCGATGTTATCTCATCGCAATTGTTAAGCAATGTGCACCGACCACTACTTGGATGGCTGGCCGATAGTGACATTTCTATCGGAGCGCTATCGTGCTTCAGAAAAAACTTTAAATTATTGGTCCCAGTTGTTTTCATTGTTAGATAACATCCAAGGCCTTTAGGTGGTCGAAAAACTAGCGTTTTACTTTAATTTTTATAATAAAATCATTTAATAAAAAATAGAACCATACCGGTAAAGTTTTTGGAACGAAATAGTTAATAATCGATGTTGAGAGCTCTAATGCTAGATCAATCTAGATCTCAGTAGAACTACCGTATGACTTAGTGACACAACTACTGACTGACAGCTAGCGATAAAATTCGCACAGGTAGTTTATCACAGTCATCGCTCTATATAAATATTCGACGCAATAAAACTAATGTGGATACTGTCATATGTCAATACACATCCAACGCCCGCCTTTCCGGTAGATCAATTATCAATTATTATGACATTCAATACAGGCTGTATTGAATGTCGTAAAGGTTGTTAAGGAAACGTTCGATCTTAATAGACGTAATATTTAAACTAGGCAATCTTAGATAACAGATTCGCCGTCGCACTCAGAGACGTTCATAAAACGGCAGTTAACTAATTGACATAATTTTTCATACATTACATGTCAAAATCTCTCAACAAATCTCTACTTAGGCAGCATGTACAGATGCTAGTTTTGATATTTGTTTCATGTAAAAAAATTACTTTGTTAGTCACTCGCCAATTCGCCTGGTCTAAACGACGCATGCCTGAATAAACACAACTGTAGCAGAATCAAAATCTAATACCAACTTTAACCTTTAATAAATAAACTCAATATCATCACACATAACAACACATCCTCACACAAAAGCCTATAAAACTAAAATTCAATACAGAGGTCGTCTTTTTGTGAAGTAAATCCGGGTTAATCCGAACTCGTGGTCCCCCTAACACGTAGGAACGTAATGCGTTTCACAATTTATCTTCCTTCAGTGGAGTGTTGGCATCTACGACATTCAATGATAAATTATATTACGAAGCTTGCATTCAGTTCCACCTGATTGCTTGGCAAACCGTATTGCATAGCAAACAGTTTTTCAAGGAAATATTCTGTTTGATGTTCGATAGACGGTGGATTTATCGATGTTACATAAATATTAAGTTGGTATTTTTTTGCCAATTTTTGTTTGTCAAATGTATTAAAAGGGATAGAGCTGTAACCTGCAGTTCCATCTATGACCAATATATAGCTCTAGGATAAAAGCTAGAATTTTCTCAGGTTTGCTGGACTCGCGCCTCGACACTTACAGAACTAAGAAATAGAACTTACAGAAATAAGTAGCAAAGTTCATATTAGTGGCCAACCCTGTTCTTTTTAGACTTTGCTTCCGACAGGGTCTAACGATTGAAACAACCGGGTCCGATATCTTTAAATGCCCACCGAAGCACGGTAGCGCCCAGATAGAAATGCTACATCCAAGTAGAGGCTGAGCCGCACGTTGCTTAACAATCGCGATTAACTAACATCGCTTAGTCAAACTACACCACAAGAATTTCTTTACATTTCTAATATTTAACTAGACTGGAACAGAAAAGTCTTTTGCATAGGTAACTTTGTCTAACAATTACAAAAATAAACTAAACCATTCCACAACAATAGCCACCCCCAACCCTTCTTTAGTTTCTAAACGTCGCTGTCAGTAAACAAAGGTTAATTAGGTCATCCCAGTTTACGAACAGTCGGTTAATTTGGGCGTGATTGATGGATCAGCTTTCAAGACTCAACGGATAACCCGAACAAATTGAGTTGCAACTTTGACCTTGTCAAGTGCTGTTACTTTACTAACGTTTTATTTGGTTAGGGTTATAGGATTAGCATGGTTTTAGAGGAGCAATACCATGAAAGTTAGTATGTAATATTTATTTTCCGACTACAGAGCTAAGGCTTCACAGAAAATGTCAGTTCAGTGAGGAAGATTAGATGTAATTACTACGCTTGCCTAATTGAGCGTTCCTAGATCTCAAACCTAAGCTATGTTTGAAAAGTATATTGAATTATACTAAACTAGCTGCGCCCCGCGGTTTTACCCGCGTTATATCCGTTCCCGCAAGAATTTCGGGATAAAATGTATTCCATTATGTTATTCTGATGTACTATATAACCTACATTACTGTAAAGTTTCATCCAAATCCATTCAATAGTTTTTGCGTGAAAGAGCAACAAACATACATCCATCCTCACAAACTTTCGCATTTATAATATTAGTAGGATGAACAGACCATTGCGTTAGATAATTTAACGTATTTTACTAAAATACGTACCCGCCGTTTCGAGGCTGCCTTGTCCGATTCGAATAATTCCGATTCCAAAAGGGACGTTATGGGTTATTTTTTATCCTAAAACCACGGAAAATGGCACGATGCGGGTAAAACTGTGGGACTCTACTAGTATGCAAGACATAGGTGGAAATCATGTTTGTGGGAATGGCTATGAATTCTATTGGTAGTCAACCACCAAAATATACGTAAATGTGTCATGGTTGTGGAACTCTGTCGCGGCATCTATACATTTTGATATTAACCAAATAAAATATAACGTTATTGCCCCTCTAGTGCTGAGGCTTTTCACCTTATCTATGCGCATTGTACTGATGTCTTCGGTGAGATAAGAGGCATTTACCCATTATTGGAACATAACAAGTTAATACTTTTGTCTATGCTCAATAACAAAAAACGATTCAGCAGTAAAATGTGAACGCGTAACAAACGGACAACCTTCGCCTTTATAACATCATTCTTAAGAGCTTATACTACGTTCAAGTTGAACCAAGAAAGCACCGGGATTAAGACTTGGAATAATTCCAAGATAAAACCTCTATTCTGGCCGTATTTTGAATTTACTGTTTAAAGTATGAAAAGTCGCGTAAGAATTACTTTACTTAGTATTCTGTGATCGCAGACAACTTTGTATAAAACAAAGATTGTGGTTTTACTGTGACTTAACTTGCTCTGACATTTTAAACAGTATTTTAATAAACATTTTAAATACGTCGACTTTTAAAACCTGATTCGCATAACGAAGTAAATATTTTAGTGCCAAAAATATGTTTAAAATACTCCTACGTAAGTTTTACTAAAATTGCGTTTCAGCGTTCACCAAAATCAGAACATTTTAACGTAATTTCGTTTTTAAATAATGTTTGCGTTAAAACTGTAATTTTATTGTAGCTGACCCAGTAAACGTTGTTTTGCCAAAAAATTAAATGATGCCCCACCTTAATTACTATAAATTGAGATATAAGCTATAATATCCTATCTTTCAAGTTGGAACAAATTGCACACGGTGTGCCAATACAATTAAAAATCATTTCAGTAGTCCAACTCGGACAAACAACGTGACATGTGGGTTGTGTGGTTGTGATGTAATATTTATATATCTATAATATAAAAGAAAGTCGTGTTTGTTACACTATTTATAACTCGAGAACGGCTGAACCGATTTGGCTGAAAATTGGTGGGGAGGTAGCTTAGAACCAGGAAACGGATATAGGATACTATTTCTCCCGTATTTCTTACGGGAACGGGAGCGCTGTGGGTGAAACCGCGGGGCACAGCTAGTTTAAGATAAATGTGGGTTGTGTGGTTATGGATTACGCCTAATCCTCCTCACTGTTCCTCCTCAATATCTTCAGTGAGACTTGGCCCAGCAGTGGGACAGTATAGGCTAATACAACATCGTGTGGGTTGTACAAGGAAAAAATACTCATTTTAGAAAGCTGACTTAGATTTTCGTTAGCATATGCTAACCCTGGTGTCAGAATTATTAGATAGCCCAAAGGCCTCCCACATGGTCTGACGCGGACGGTTGAAACAACCGTGACCAGCGCTCAGATAGAAATGCCACAATCAGCCAACCGGGGGACGAGTTGCACGTTGCTGAACAATCGCAATCACCTTACGATGCTTAGTCAAACTACACCACGGACGGAACTAGATATAAATTGCCATCTGAGGCCAAATTAAGCTGAGCGTACGAGACCGGTGTAATGCCCACGTCAGGCTTCTATACTAAGCTAATGATATTAAAATACCTAAACCTCTTAACTCTGATCGGAATCTAAAATAACTTGTAAAAAAACCTTCAAAGAACACAAGTAGGTACGAGAATCTAGATCAAAAACCATGATCCGATTTCTCCAAACTAGAGCATAAACAAATCTAATCTAATTTTCTCATAAATAATTTCAATACAAACATTTTAATAATAGAACACTCAGAGAACTGAAATAATTCCGTACTTCATTTGTGAAGCCAATAAAAGTATCAGGTTTCAGTGAGACGAGTCCATTATCGGTCATTCGACCTTGTTCCAACTAATTCACATAGAGAACGCTTAAAGAGGCTATTACACTTCATTTTAAGGCAGTTAGTAGACTGTGCTTTATGCTAAAGGAACTTTAAAAACATAATTATTTTTTTAAGTTTTGATCGATTTCACAAAAAGTTTATTCATGTATAACTAGCAGCACCCCATGGTTTTACCCGCATTGTGCCCGTTACCGTGATGTATCAAAATCCGTTGCGTAGTTTTAAAGATCTAAGCATACATAGGGACCGGCAGACAGACAGTGGAAAGCGACTTTGTTTTATACTATGAAGTGAAGGTGTATTCATGATTGTTGTGCGATTATTTGTTTTTTGGTAAAATTTTATAGGTAATCTAAGTATATTGGTCACCTGACTATCGTGTCATAATGTAAAGATATTACATTTAGGCAGAAGAAAGAAAAGTCTACAGGAGTTTTAGGTCTCGGTTATTTCAATCGATAGATTGTGTCGGAGGCCTTTAGACTCTAAAAACTCTGACATCGGGGTTGGCCGCTAACCTACACGAACTTGAAAAAATATAGGTACAAGTTTACAGCTGGTGAGTTACTGCCCTAGCCAAGCCTCGCCTTATCCACTGATCAATTTGCCGTGACATATGGAAATGACAATACAAATGGGTCTCGCTGATGGAGTCTAATCGAATTAAGAGTATAGTTACTGTTATAGGTTCTATGTACCCTATTAGTGTAATTAGACATAACTTACGGTCTGAGCTATTGTTGGCCTGGTAATGATACTGGATAGTAGGTAATTTCCTTTTGGGTTTGTTTAGGTAAATTGTGTTTTTACCTACTTATATCTATCTTTACCTTTATCTACCTATCATTTTCTATCTACCTATTTTTACCGATATAAAAAGATGAAAAGTTTTTTCTTATCTTTTTACATATACCTATTCTTTAGATTAGACCAGTCGGATTTGAAATAGTTAGATTTATGCCAGCCAATCTCCAGAGGAAAGTCAAGATAAGATTGCATCATTTATCTCCACAGCATTGCGTATAAAGAAGATATAACCGCAAGCCACAAGCTTCCTAACATATTATGTGCAACTTAATGAAAGGCATTACTCACAATCAAAATCAGAACCAAGAGAGCAATTTGGAGCGTAATTTGCGCCTACAATATTATTTGATATGATATACGCATTAAGAGAACCCTTACATACAACCAAACGCCAAGAAAAAAACAAGGGATATTAGAGCCTGCACAGGCCTTAGTCTAAGCAGTTTTAACACAGTCTTTAAAATAAATCTGGTGTAAAAAGGAACGCACACCAGTATCAAGATACTATCAGATTCTTTTGCCTGTCTCAAACTTGTTTATCTGATTGCACCGATTTGAACAACTGCTTTTAGTCTGACTAAAGACAACTAAATCTTGCCTAAGGCTCTGGTCTTAAGTCTGCCATAGACCTTAATTTTATGTTTGGAATAACAAAACACCATGCACGTGTAATTAAAAATCCTTTACTAAGCACATTTAAAAGTCATTCTTAGTACGAGCAATTTAATTTATACGCCCGCGTTTCATCGGGAGGTTTAATGGATTCTGGATTTTCGCTGAATCAAATCCAATCCAATGAGGGTCTCCTCTTTGTCTCGCATTCTTTAAATGGGTGCAAACGAATGAACATTTTGAAAGTCTTTTATTTTGAATGCATCAGCTAAACTTGATTTTCTTTGTAAAGCAACGCGCATAGTAACGCAACGTGTATCGCTCCGCGTGTCCGTGAACGTGGCCTTAAGCTTTGGTTTTTAATAAGGCTGTTGAAGTTCAATGAATGTTGGGTACAGACAAATACAAAAGGTATGAACACATTCAATATTACGAAACACTTGAATACTTAAAGGTTCCATAAATAAACGTGTACGCGAAAATTATCTTATCGTAAGTAATTTGTAAAAAACAACCAACATTTTCTATTAAAATGTGTTTATCAACTACTAGCAGCGCCCCGCGGTTTTACCCGCGCTGTACCCGTTCCCGTGGGAATTTCGGGATGAAAAATAGCTTATAACTTTCCCGTTGAATGTGGCTATCCATTACAAGAAGAATTATTCGAATCGGATGGGTAGTTTCTGAGATTATCCTTTACAAACATACGCACAAAGTTAGGAACTTTACCTCTTTATAGTATTTGTGTAGATAGATTGTTGATGACTACACCTACTTTTTTACCAAACGCTGCAAAACCAACAACACAATTGCTTTGCTTTTTAACCGAAAAATGATGGAATAATATGAATTTGATGACAACCAATCACAATATTTTATCCATCAACGTCCCAAATAACTTAGAAAATAAAAATATTTTGTTGACCTACACATATCAAACAAAGTATATAAAACAAACTTTTCTCAAGTTCCTTATATTATTACATTACTCAATAAAGATAATGCGGTAACAATAACAACTTGGACTAAGACAAAACTACTAAATAAAGCTGAAAGAAAGTTCTAGAAGATTTGTTCAGACAAATAAGACGCACCTATTGCGTGTCATGAAACCATAAGTATCCCACCCATACTTAATAACAGTAGGTAATATAGTGGATATGATACGAGGATAAAATTACGTTTTATTTGTCATAAATAGTAATGTTAACAACTAGTATTAAATAAATGACATGTAATTTGGTTTTGGTGTTATCCATATATTTTTATTGTGTGCTAAAACTAATGATATTATTTTTGTGAATGGTTTTGTATATCAGATTACTTGGAGTATTACATTGTCTGTGTTTTTTAGCTCGTGGAATAGTAATTTTACTGTAATATGAAAATTCATAAAATTCATAAATTGCTATAAATAGCAAGTTATTGAAATCCTGTAGGTTTTTCTAAATTGGAGTTTTTATATCGAATTCTAGGTTTTTTTTAGATTTAAAAATAGAGATTAACCCTTGCGCATCAAAATCATAAAATAGAATGCAAGTCCAAACCTTAGGTTTCCAGTTTAATCCGTATGTCAATGTCATCAGGCTTAACACATAGAAAGCATTTTCAAAACTCTAATTCTAGGTAACGAACGTCAATCATAGGTCCGTTGCAGATTATATTTCAGACAGTATTTAGACTGTACCTATTTAATACAGTTGAGTCTGTTTTAGAGAGTTATACAATTGCTGTTACAGTCTTTTTATGTAAACTCTTTCATATGTATTTATAGATCGTTTGTCTAAAAAACTAAATGTCTAAAATAAATTCAGCGGAGGATTATTTTTCAAAAATTATAAAAATAGCAGCGCCCCGCGGTTTTTTCCCGTTCCCGTGGGAATTTCGGGATGAGAAATAGCCTATAACCTTCCCGTTGAATGTAGTTATCCATTACAAAAAGAATTATTCAAATCGGACTCATTATTCCTGAGATTACCCCGAACATACAAACAAACAAACAAACAAACAAACTTACAAATGTTACCTCTTAATAAAATTAAGTATAGATAATAAAGTCATACCTTTTCTAGTAACTCTACACCATCATTACGACCTAAGGCAGTTTGTACTTTCGAAATACCGCACACGGCTTCAACAGAAACTTTATTTAACTTCTAAACTTGCTTAATTAAAACTTTGTTCTTGAAAAATGTATGCATGATAATGTTTGTTTTTGTTTCTCATACGTTGTCAGGAGAGCAGTTAATTTTCATGTATAATTATAAGTTACTTACAGTTTAGAAATAGACAAATATTGGACAGCGAGCCTGAAATGATCCAGTGTAACACCTTTCATACAAATACAAGAAATACATCACGTGACCCGCCCGCACTATGTGTGTCTTACACCTTATTTTTTACAAGCAGCTCCCCGCGGTTTTACCCTCATTGTGGTCGTTCCATTTGGAGTTACAAGATGAAAAATAGACTTCCCATTGAATGTGGCTATCCATTACAAAAATAAGTATTCAAATCGGATTGGTACTTTATAAGATGCGCTCGAGCAAACAAAAAATCACACTCATCAGGTACGAGTATATTATACAGAAATACCATTATCGACACCCAAGTAGAGTTAAGAGTCCCCGCACTGTGGGGAGAGACGCTGTCGCGAGCGCTTCACCCACCTCCTGATGAAGGTCGCCGTATGTGACCGAAACGTGTTGAGGAACTCTCAACAGTAGCCTCCGTCGTATGTAAGTTCCCGTTTAAATAAATAATAACCCAAGTTGAGGTCAAATTGAAGTTGCTTAACCGCAATGAGCTAACATTACATAGATTCAACAAGAAATTTTAATGTAATTGATTATTGTTGTTTATTCTAACATGTGTCCGGTATTTTTTATTTTACTATGATTGTTCTGATTACTTCCATTTTAATTTGATCACCGAATTTATTAACATAGTAAAGTAGTCACTAACATCGAATGGATTGTTTTATCTGACAATTAATTCATTAATTACTTAATTAATTCATTTATTACTACGCTACGATCACTACAACCTATAGGTACCTCCAACATATCCTTTAAGGGTTACGTTTTAAAAGATACTACTAAGGCACGTTAAGACTTCTTAAAGGGCTTGCTTGTTACGTCCTTTTTACTCCCACGTAAGGTTTACAAATAGTAACGGTCGCTCATGTGTTAGATAAAGAGGATACTCCGTCTTCTTTGCAACCAATTTCAAATATTAAGGGATCTTAATTCGTGTGGGTGGTGTATGTATCGACGAAAACGAATACAACGAAGGTTTTTCAAAGTAAAGTGTAAAGTTTGAAGTGCTTTCAGAATATTAGTTAATTAACCAAATTGTAAAAAGGTGGTAGGATTTATTTATCGAAAACCTAGCTTGAAAAAGGTATTTAGCTTTAAAATGTTAATTAGGTAGGTACTATTCAAAATTTATAATTATGTTAGACAATTTAATTCTGTGAATAAGTTTGGCCAAAAGTAGTTTCAACTGGTAATATTTTTCGCTGCAGCAACTTTATTAAAAAACTTGTATCGTATTTGTTTTCTGCGAACCCTACTTCAATAAGTAACAAAGATCCAATATGTCTTATCTCAATCGAATTGACTTTGGGAGTGTGTTTTTGTCGAGTAGACGAAATAAGTTTCAGGTACGATTGTTTCTTTGTTTCAAAATGCTTCGTAAGATCACATACAGACAACGTTCTATGTTGTCTATGTATGTAAAAATTCCGTCAAATTGGATAGGATAGTCGCACTCGGCAAAAATAATAAACATACTATGAATATTTTAGACACCCAGGTGTCAACTTAAGGGAGGGACACACTGTAAGGGCTCTTTTAAATTAAGTATTTGCAGTCGTTCTGTTCTGAATTCACCACCATGTATGACACAGCCAGGAAGAGAGAGAGTCGTCCTCCTCAGTACGTTTTATTAAAAACAAAACAACAACCGTGCGCGGTCGACTGCACACTACTGCGGCGCGTAGCCCGACGATTAAAACGGCTTAAATTAAAAGAGGCCTTAAGACTTTTTTCTATCAGAGCTTTACTACGAATCTATAATTCGTTTGATATTATTTGAATATTGATGTTAGTGAATGACAATCGCTAGGTTACGGAAATTGCTGAGTTGGGTTTATATAATTGCTGAATCTCTAAGAAAGCAAAGTAAGCATAGTTCTAGCGGAAACGCACCTTTACGGTTTATAGGTTCTCCCAACACTTAAGTAGAGACCCTAAAAACTACTTACCATGTATTTTCACAGACCTTTTGACATGACATTTGTATGTTGTAAAAAATATAATATTGTTTTTCCTACAAAAGGTTAAACAAGATGGCGTACTTAAAATAATGTCCCTATATGAGTCATCTTAATCTTGTAAACTCTCTTTAGTTTATAATCCAATTAGTAAGATTATAAATTGTCGACAGATTGTAAACCGTACTATATTACATCCTCTGTACTTCTATACTATCACTACATAGTATAAAACAAAGTCGCTATTTTTGTCTGTTTGTTTGTCTGTTTGTCTGTATGCTTAAATCTTTAAAATTACGCAACGGATTTTGATGTAATAGGTAGAGTGATTCAAGAGGAAGGTTTTTATGTATATAAATTCCCGTTATTCCCACGGGAACGGGCACAACGCGGGTAAAACCGCGGGGCACTGCTAGTACTAATATAATATGGAGGTAAAGTTTGTAATTTTGTTTGTTTGTATATATTGGCTAATCTCGGAGATTACCAGTCCGATCCGAAAAATAATTTTTATAATAGATAACCACATTCAACGGCAAAGTTATCGGCTATTTTTTATCCCGAAATTCCCCCAAAACGGGCATAACGCAGGTAAATCCGCGAACTGCGGCTAGTATGATATACTTTGAATTATATTTCCGTGCACGTAAGCACCATTAAATGTATAAAATAGGTTTATTTCCATATAAAACGTACTTCATAAACCTACGGTCATTTTAACGGAGTTAGTTCAAAGCAAACATTATGTTAACGCCTTCTTACGGTAGATTATAGAGCCGGCGGTTGTAAAGTAAACATACCTTCACAGGTTAAAGGTTTTTGGGTTTTCTAAGTATATATTCGGTTTAACCCGTGTATTATTCTGATGTATAACCTGTATTACTGTAAAGTTTCATCCAAATCCGTTCAGTAGTGTTTACATGAAAGAGTAACAAACATACATACATACATCTATCTTCATAGTTATTTGTGATTGTTAAGCAACTTAGAGACCGTTACTTGGATAGGGGTATTTCTATCTGAGCGCTACCGTGCTTCAGAACACGTAAAATAGTCGGCTCCGGTGTTTCAATCGATAGACCATGTTGGAGGCTCTAGGCGGTCTAACTCCGACACCTGGGCAGGCCCTCTACTCGAATTAACTTTGAATATCCTAGATAATGTATTTTATAAAACTGCTAAAAATTATAATCATGTAAAGTGTTTTCCGAGTTCCATTCATTATATTGGCTTGTTATTATTCTGTCGGAATGAACCGTGTCACGGCGTTTATTTGACGCGGGTGAAACGGGTTAAAAAGCAATAATGTTACAGTTATTACTACTTTTGTTTCAAACTCGTTTTGACCTGGGATGTACAGTCAGCCAAAAATGTGGTCTACCACCCTACGGTTGAGATTCATTTGAACGTCATGAAACAACAAGGTCAATTTTCATTTAATAATAGAGGTCCAACTAAGTCACCCAATGATGTCAAATGTCAGGCATCTCAGATAACAGACAAAACGTCATAACATAATTGTGCATAGAAAAGTCAACCTTAGCGATCGTTACATCTCGCAGAAACTTTTGTCAAAAGTGGTAGACCACTTTCTTGTGACCACAATTCTGTGGTAATTAGTTTAAAATAATCGCTCAGTATACCTATTATGTATACAGTCTCAAAATAAAATGCATAAAATATGATTTGAATACAATTTCAATATCCTACTTCCTACTAATATTATAAATGCGAAAGTTTGTAAGGATGGATGTATGTTTGTTGCTCTTTCACGAAAAATCTACTTAACAGATTGGAATGAAACTTTACAGTAATATAGATTATACATCAGAATAACACATGGGATACATTTTATCCCGAAATTTCTGCGGGAACAGGTACAACGCGGGTAACACCGCGCGCGGCTAGTTGACTTAATAGAGACATTTTCAAATTAAGTCCACCTATTCTAAGCTTGACTTAATTGCTTATTAATTACATAGTTGTTGGCAACGACGCCTGGGTGGCAATTATTTATTTATATAAAGTATTTGTGTATATGTACTAGTATTAGTTAATTAAATTCCAGAATACAAGCTTAGAGCTTAGTTTGGGTCTAATTAACCGTGTGTGGATTTGTCGGGGTGTATTTTTCAATTACATTTTTACAAATGTCAACTATAAAAAAAAAAACAACTTGCAAACAAAGATATAAGTTACACTTTCGACTTGAATTAATTCCAAATAAGTACCAACTATAAATACTATTATGAAAGCTTTCACAAGCTTAGTAGAAAGTACTAGTAATGAAAGTAGAAAATACATTTCCTAAAGTCCATTGTGAGACTGAAAGCTCTTTCAATTGAGTGTCGTTTGAACGTATCCTCAGACGCTATGGAGTTGTGGTCACAATTGTACTGCGCAGTTGAACTCAGAGACTAAGTTGAAAAGGCTATTTGTAATAACTGTAAACGTGTTAGTGGTAACGGTCAAAGGCCTTATCATGTACGCTTCTTTACACCATTTACTATCAAATGTTTTGTCCCTTTCCGACTTACGCTATTATCTGAAGAGCAAAAAAGACAAAACTCCAAATTCAGTATGAAATAAACATCTTATTATTCCAAAGTATTCCACAGACACATTAGTACAATTTAATTTATCAATTCTCCTTTACGTTGGCGTTGAAATGTTCAGTAATGATTTATTACTTGTTTGGATACAGTTTGATAGACGTAATACACCGATATAATACCGTATTTAGATATTATTGATGTTCTTTGAACAATAAAGCTTCTACATTCTCGTTTAGGTATTTATTTGTACTTATTTGTAGATACATGTTTATTACTTAATCTATTGTTAAGGCTATGTGAAAAAATCAAATCGACACAAATTTGCGGTTACGATACTTTTTGTGATTAAATCTCTATGCAGATACTTATTGCGATTGTTAAGCAACGTGCAGCTCCCAAGTTGGATAGGTGAGGTGGCCGATAGTGGCATTTCTTCAAGCGCTACCGTGCCTTAGACGCACGTTAAATTGTCGATCCCGGTTGTTTAAATTTTAGACTACGTTAGACAATGTCGGAGGCCTTAGGCGGACTGAAAACTCTAACACCAGGGTTTGCTACGGACCTACTTTCTTTTTTAATCTTTCAATACCGTAGCCTATTATCAAAACTTTCAATTAGTAGCCGAACAAAGTTGACCAAAGGAAATGCGCACAAAGATTAACTCAAACTATTCCGCCTCAATTTAAGGGAAAATGTGAACCCTTAATAGAAAGTTAAATGAAATGAATTAAAACCATTTTGATTAACCTCTTTTGAGGGGGCATGAAATTCAATTAAGAATTCTATGAAATGGCCTCTATTAAAGGAAATATAATGTAACGCGATATGGTATAGAAATGGTTTTAAGTAAGTAAGATCGAGTAGATTAGTGGCCACTTTAACAGCCTCCGTGGTCTTGTAGTTTAAGCGCCCGGCTCATGACCCGGAGGTTCCGGGTTCGATTCCCGGTGGGGATATCTCAAAAAAATCTCTTTGTGAGACTTTCCGCAGTTTGGTTAGGGCATTGCAGGCTGAATCACCTGATTGCTCGACAAATAAGATGATTCCGTGCTTCGGAGGGCACGTTAAGCCGTCGGTCCCGGTTACTTTCTACGGATAGTAGTCCTTAGCCATGTCAGAGGCCTTTGGCGGCTCAATAACTCTGACACCAGGATTGGTCAGGTTGGCCATCTACTCGATGAAGAGAAGAAGGAGTGGTCAACACTGGGGTCGGAGTTTTTAGACTGCCATATACCATATCATCATATCACTTACATTCTTCTGGTCCACTCTGAATGGATCATATTTTGGCTAACTAGTATAGTAAAGCTCCTACTCGGAGACGTCATATAGAGACTTCACTAGTAGAGATTTAATGAGTGATTTCAACATGCAATATGTGAAAAATTACGACAGTTAGTGACTATTCATTGAATGGACGTCTCTAAGTACGGTAGTGACAATGAATTGTTTAAAACACAACTATTTCAGCCAGAGATGAGTACGTTTAACCAAATAAAAACCCTTGGAGCATTTTATTGCAACATACTGCCTGATAGTAACGAGAATCTAATAGCGATAGATATTTGCAGAGTTCTGCGTATTATACTAATGGCATCGCAGCTGGCACCTTTACAATAAAATTGAATGGTCAATGGAAGGTAAGCGTCTCGGCTTAAATATATACGCTCACTGAAATAAACTAGTGAATATTTCGAAAAAGAACACAAAAGTTTTAAGCTCTTATAATATAGGATTACTTATTGAAACACGTTCTAGTTACAATAGAAAATACTAATTAATTTCCTTTGGTACCGATAATAGCAGAAACAAACTTAATAACCACAGACAACTTGTAAAAAACACATCAGACCGTGACCACAGACTATAGATATAATGTTGATAATCTATTATGAAATATTAAGATAGAGTTAAATTCCATATTTATATCAAATACAATCTAATATTTCGATTTTATAAACATTTCTGAGTGCAACAGTAAGAAATATATATTTATAAAACTTAGGAAACCCCCTTTTATTCAAATCATTTAAAGCAGAAGATCGCAACAGTAAGCAAACGCCTTTAACCTATTCGAAGGCAGCGGAGGTAAGTAGTGAGGTAACATTGTAAATGTTGAACTCGTGTAAAACGTGAATCGAATGGCGATACGTTATACGAACTCGTCGTTTTCAATTTGTTTTTACTGCTTCTCTTCACACATTTGATCTATAAAGTAAGTGATATTAGACATGTTTTTATAAGTCTACTATCGTTGTATTTCTGAGGCAGTTTGGGGCAATTTTGAAAATATATTTTTCTTATTTGTCATCATTTTAGAAGTCTAGTGATATGTACACTCGTCTGCTAAGACTGAAGGTTCCATTCCCAGGTTCAATTCCCGACTCGGGCGACTTAACTAATGGTAATTTAACTTGCACTGATATAATATCAGTACCTATTGTTTTTATTTAATTAAAATAAGAAGAGGATCTCAATTCAGTTGGTATATTTCAATGTTCATTCACCTCAAGGAAAACAAATCCAAGATCTATTTTAAAACGGAATAAATGTTATGATTTCATTAGAAACTATGAAATCTCGTTCTACTAAAATAATATGCAATATTTCTTTTAAATCTTTAGATATGTACTAGCTGTGCCCCGCGGTTTCACCCGCAGCGCCCCCGTTCCCGTGGGAATTTTGAGATTTTTATTCCCTATAAACCTCACGGAGCCCGAGACCTTTCCAACGAATGCAAAACCGTGGAAATCGGTTCGTGCGTTCTGGAGTTATAGCGTCAGGGAGGAAAACCCGACTTATTTTTATATTTTTTATATAGTAGATTTTAGTTGCAAAAATATGGTATGGTGTGTATTTCTAGTTAACAGAGACAAACTCTAGATTCTTCTTGAATATTCTATTAGGATGCAACTTACGATCTACGGTGCGACTTCGTACCTTTATTTGGTCAAAGAAATAAGAATATTATTCACACTTTCGATGCCTGTGATGAGTAAAAACTAAATATAATAAAATAAATTGTGTCAAGGCGTGGCAATTCTAAACGAGTTTCTACCGTAATTGAATTCGTAATATTTAATGAATAAATTACCTGAACTGTTTTTAGAGCAAGTAAATTTTCATCGATTTGTAGAAATTTATATTTTAAATTAAAATAACAGCAAGGTTTCTTTTTGAAGGAAGACGTGGGCAGTAAAATTAATTTACAAAATTTTATATTTTAAAAAGATAGATTCTATAAATAGGAATATAAAAGAAAAAACGGTGTAATTTTTTTTTTACATTACCTCGCCAAAAATATATAATAAGTAAACATTTTTCATTTATAAAACAAATCTCCAAGATACATAAAAAAGCATATACGAGTTTACGGTCGAATTGAGAAAGCTCGTCCGTTTTTGAAGTCAGTTAAAAAAATCCTTTATTTACATAAAACACAAATTAGTCTGAGTTTTTACTTTAACAACGGGTAAATGATGACCATTACTGATTTACATAACAAAAACAGAGACAAAGGTTCTAAAGTGTAAAATGTAATGAGATACTCAAGAGAATAATAGCAGTACTTAAAATGGTATACAGTGTGGAAAAAACATAAAATTGTTAGCTATATTTTTCGTTCGTTGTATAATTATGCTCATTCATTCATTTTTTATAATATCCTCATTCATTTATTCATTTCGCGTTAGGTTAATTGTCAAGCCAAGGGGATTTTTTAGACCGCCTTAAGCCCTCCAACATAAAGAACCTCCTTATGTTTTTTGAAGTCAGTTAAAAATCCATTTGAAGCTGTGAGTGTTTTTTGCCTGCAGGACCCCTTGGTGGCTTTATTTACTTTTGCTGTTACTGTTAGCCCGTATCTTCCCACTGTTAGGTGAAGGCCTCCCCCCCATTTCCAACACTCTTCTCTATATAACACCACCAATTGCCAGTCCCTCTTGTAGGCGTTCAGTTCGTTTGAACACTGCCTGAGTGGTCTATTTTATCAAATAAATGTATCAAATCTATTTTTCTTGTCGACAGACTACAGGCAGTCACCATAGCTCGGAAGAAGCACCCCACACCCATACATATGAAGCGCAAACTGTGCACGCCACCCTTTAACTGCGACGATATGGAGGAACTAAATGTTGTAAGTTTAACTTTAAGCTTTAATGTACGTGAAGTGTCCTTGGACAACAAGCGACTTGTCCCGCGTTACGTGAACGTCTCATAAAATGTTGAAGGCTATGTTGCGGGACACCGAGCTACGTTGCAGCGTCACGAGTGTAATATTAGGCAGGCGTGGTGATTAGGCCTAATCTTCCCCGCTGTACTGATATATTTAGTGAGTTGAGAGGCCTCTACTCAGCGGCGGGATAGTCCTCTGCTGCCTATGTCTGTTTGTCTGTTCCCGAAGGAGTCCCAAGTAAGGTTTAAAGTCTTATTATCCCAAAGTTTCCTCGGTAACTGATACTAAGTGCCAAATTGTGAATAGTGATTGTTGAGTTTAAAAGTAATAGATCATATCCAGTTAAAAATATTGTATTGAATGACCTAGAGTAGATTTAGAGTAGATTGAACTATTGAACTTAGAGAAAAACAAAATAGAAACGACTACTTCGCTCTTTCGTGCGTACAGTGTACATGTGTGTATGTTGATATACGAACACACACACACATGTAATTGCCCGTTTCAAATAAGTAATAAGTAAAAATAGTTTGTGTTTGCTTTAAAAGCCTTGCATTTAGTGTATAAAAACAAACGCATACACTCACAAACCTCCACATTTACAATATTAGTGAGACTGGGTCCAATTTTTTTCAGGCTTAACTTAACTTTATTTACCAACAGGAGCAATAAAACTACCAAAATATGTAAAGGTCGCCTCCAGCCGTAACAATATATTCTTAGTAATACTCCCGAACCTTTTTCATAACATTTTTTATAAATAATTTTTTTATTGACCAAACCATGTATGTTACCTACATATCGCCGCTAGCTGTATAAAGCACCGTTTTCATTTAGTTTACGGAACAGTTTCGAACATTTGCTCGCTCGCTTTTCAATGGAATAAACATGGGAACCGCGCACTAGGCAGCCACTAACCTACACGAACTGAGTCACTTACTTATTTGAACGAGAAAGGTTTTGGAACACAAAATAACTCTGGCTACTATAAGTGCGCGGACACTGACGACAATCACATACATTCACCTACATTTGCTCTGGCTGCGCATAGGCAGTCGGCTGCGGTGGGATCGCGCATTGTTATCTACTGACCGTTGCAGCCAGGAGATATTAACTGCTTAGTGTGCAAACTTACATGTACAGTCATATGTTCGATTTGCCGCCGTATACTGGCTACCGCAGCTTGGCTACCGCACTAGGCAGCCCGGCCACTGCAGCCAGGCTGCCTATCGCGCGTGCCCTGTAAGTGAAAACGCACCTTAAAAAAAAAATATTCATAGACCGATATTAACAGAGTTTATGATGCGAAAAATCATATTATTTTCTATTATATTGAATCAACCACTCAGAAACAAGCAGATTTAGCAGAATATATTTGTTACTAAGTAGACCGCCCGGGGTTATACTACTATTGGGCCTGCTATCAATTTATACTTAATATTTTTTTTTAAAGGTGGAATTACGGTAGAGATTCCTACCTATTCCGCCTTCCTCTATTAAACGCAAACGTTCACTGTTGTCGATACAAATGAACACCAAATCATTTTTATGTATGGATAACAGAAAATATTTCAGCTAATTTCCTTTCAAAATTGTTAACATAAACGTCAAATATTGAAATTTTCCCAATTACTTTCGCGAATAAAGTCGACGTAATTTAATATTTTCCCAATACTGAAAGTCACGTATCTCATTTCTAACGAAGCATAATGCCTTTAATTAGAGAGAGGTAAACTGAAATTAATTATTCTTAACCATCGTAAATCAAACAATATTGTAAATATGCCCAGGAAATTAACATTAATTTTCTGTTCAAAATGTAAAGACATTTACCGTTGGTATAAATCTGTTAAGCATTTGATTACCTAGACATTTGCTTTAAACTTTGTTAAATATTTTCTCCCTGGGAGAAGTTTATCATTGCAATACTAGCTAGTAACTGAATTTTTTCATGCAAGTTGATAAATAGGGAATAGGTTATCACCTGCCAAAGAGTTTGATTTTTTGTTTGTCTGAAAGCACATCTTTAAAACTACCAAATTTAGTATTTTGTGACTTTTTAGTATTAGTAGTCCGGCACAGAAAAAAAATAATGAGACTAGAGGGATACTTTGACACTATACGTTAACAGAAAGACTACCCTGACTTGAGGTCAACTAATATTAACTTTACGGTTAAACATTAAGGAATAAAAATACCAATGAATAATAATTAAATCTATTTAAATGAAGTATGTAATATTACAATAAAGTAAACTCTAATGTCCCATAATTATCAATAATGCAAGAATTAAAAACTATATAAAAATATTCTTTGGAATTCCTTCGACTCCATCAAAACCTTAAAATATCCAGGAAGCTTTCAGGATGCCACCAAATCATGTCAGACGCATCTACAAAAAAGTTAACCGCACCGCAGAGTTTTACCGTCCGGTGTCATACCAGTGTGAAAAATATTTTTTCATCTGGGCCAATATAATAATGCTAAAGAATTTGATTTATTGTTTGTTCGAACGTGCTAATCTCGAGAAACTACCTGATTTGAGTAATTCTTTTTGAAAAGCCACATTCAACGGGAAGTTTAAAGGCTATTTTCGTACCGAATGAGAACGGACACAACGCGAGTACAACCGCAGGGCACTGTCAGTATTATATGTTCCGAGAAAATAAATTTTATTTCACTCTTCACTATTAAAGTTCTTATTCTTGTACTTCTTCTTCTTCTTCCTCTTCAACTATCTTTGGAGCTAACACGACGGTCACAGGTTTACGAGTTCCTCTCTTCTCGTCCTGGATCCTCAGTTTGTGAGCTCTAATAAACTCATGGTAACAATTCAAAGCCTGCCTTCTCTCCTTCCCTTCGGTCAAAGTCCCCTCCCAATGGAAAGATACTTTATAAGGATTTTCACGAACCGTTCTAAAGGCAGTGCTCTTCGATAATTCATAATCTTCTATATATTCTTTCTTAAGCACTTCCTTATTACTTCCCAATAAACTTTTCTTCACTTTTTCTGGTTTCTTTATAGCTTCAGGAAACAGAATTGCGACAGTGTCGTTGAAAATTGTTCTTTGATTTTTCATTATTTCAAGCATTCTTCGCTCTTTTTCTAAACGTTGAGCTTCAAGTTCTCTTAAAGGTTTCTCGTGTTCAATAAGTTCTTGTCTATTGATTCTTTTTTTGACAGCAATCGTTCTCTCTATAAGTTTCTGCACTATTCGTTGCCATCTTTCTTCCGGCCCTATCACTTTCATTTTCGCCAGTCGTCTTGCCTCAGCTTCTTGTTCTAATCTCAGTTCTTCTTCCTCTCTTAGCCTACGCTTTTCCTGTTCCTTTTCGGCTAGCAAAGCTCCTTCTTTTCTTTGCATTTCAAGTATTATTTCAGGGTTTTCGCGTATCCACTCGTCTTGCCATGCATGAAAAGACTGCATAACTTTTAGTTCTCTTATTATCATCGATTCCATACGACCGATATAGCTAGGATTTTCAATCATAAAGATAGGTGGATCTAGGAACATTTTGAATGAACCATTGACGTCGCTGACTCCTATAATGTTTTTAACCAAAGGCAAGGTGTGAAGCGAGACTCCTGTTAACATCGTTCCTGATAGTGTTTGTACGGCTATCGGTAAATCGCTCCTCAGTAAGAAGTCCCATGTCTCAAGATCACCTTCGGCAGTACAAATGAAAATCATACTAGGTTTATACAAAGACCAACGAGCGTCAGTCAAACGATTAGGTCGTTTTTTCCAAATCAGTGGGCGATTCATCAACTTATCAGACCAAAGTGCGAAAATTTTTCCTCCGACAGTGACTGTCAAATCGTTTAGAAAGGGATTTTTCTGTGTACATGTTATTATTCCATCGTGTATAAGGCAATTATACTTCGTCTCGCAATATTCTGAATTGACAACTTCACCGGTGTTGAACGCGTGACCTTCCCAAGTGAACCGCCTCATTTCACCGTGTAGAGAACCACTGTATATTATTGTGTTAATTTCTTCCTCCCCTTGTGGTACCACTTCACATGTAAAGTATTTACGGCCAGATCCTGAGTTTTTCGGTGTGTAATAATATTTAACTGGCGGTTGATTCACTCCAAAGCTTTGTACAGGTAATATATGCGGTTCTCCAGCCTGCCCTAAGATGATTTTGTAACAAGGCTGCAAAACTCGATCTAAAACTTTTAGCGGCGAGCAATCTACAAGTAATCCAGATGGTCTTTTCAATATTCTTTTAGATTTTTTCACTTTTTTTGTTTGGAATACTCCCGTATTCTCTGTTGATAAGGACCAAATCAAAACACTACCGTCTTCGGAACCGGTAAAGAAAATTTGCGACTGCTTTTTATCTTCACATTTTTTTATAATTCCCGTAGAAGAAATTACAAAGTTGGGTGACAACCATTTAATTGCTGTAACGGCACCATAGTGACAGGTTTGAAGATTACTCAGTACAGTCGCTGGCACGACTGCATCATCATGGACACTCTTCATCCAACCCATATGGGCATTCATGGCTATCTTATACTTTTCCCTAGTCTCGCTCAGAACTATCATCTGTTCTACATTTTCCAATTTATTTGTCAAATCCCAGATAACAATTTGCCCATTAATACAGCCACCAACAAGGATATTCTCGTCAAATGGACAAAAAGACAATACTTTAACCTCTCGAGGGGATTCTAAATACAATTTGGGCATCAAGCTGTCGATGTGACTCCATATCATCACAGGGTTAAGACCATAAACTGCTCGTTGTATTGGATCAGGACGACCACTTAAAAACTTCATCACACTAGGAGAACCGTCCGCGTAACATATAGCAACAATACCGCTCCACATCGGATGAAACTCTGCACAAGACACGTACTTATCTTTTGCCCTCACATCCGTAAAACAAACATATTCTTCGAATGTCATTGTATCATAAATGCCAACGGTCTGCGTAGTCGTCAATTGGGGGTAATCATTGCGATAAATATCCATTACGGTATTCAATTCAACTATTGAATTTACTTCGTCTTTCTTTGCTGAAAGGAAGCCTTGGACCATCTTTATATATGAAGTTCTACGCATTCGCATCATTGCAGCCTTGTAAGTGGCTAATCCCACATCATCTGCTGCTTCTTTATCTGCCTCATCTTCAGAACTTTCATCCTCATCGTCGTCAAGATCATTCCCTTCTTTTCCCTTACTTTTTGCATCACCACCACCTTCTGCATCATCCGTCTGTCCTAAAGAATCAGCAATAGATTGAGTCCACATATTTTTAGGGTATCGCAGTTCAGTTTGGCCTGAGTTATCGCGTTTGGCAGGAGCAACTTGGACAGCAGTGTCAATTCTTCTACTATAAACATTATTAAACTTTTGTCTATAAGGTGTAAGTTCTATATAGCCATCTCTTACTGAATTAGTGTCTCTTACTTTAAATTTACCAGGTTGATATTCAGTAGGAAATTTAGCCTTTATCTCCACTTCCATCAATGGTCTGGTATTTACTGGTCTCAATTCTATTAAATCTTTTTCACTACCTAAACTAGTCCACGGTCTTGGTTTCTTTTGAACAGCCTTCTCAAGTTTCTTTTCTTGTCTTTTTATGAATCTATCTGATTGTTGTTTACAATGGTCCCTAGATTCTATGGTGCAACAAACGTAGAATTCATCAACGTCTTTAGATTCGTCTACCATGTAACCCATCAGGATCATTTCTTCGGGGTATGCCTCTATATGTTCTTTTATTGGGAAGAACTCTGATAATTCTCCACCGACTTCTATAATCTCTAACATAGTAGATTTACTGACTAACTTCCATGGGTATTGTGCGTTAATATCCACCCCGATCACCATTTCTATCTGGATTTGAGTGTCTTCACCAAGAATTACTCTGTAGACTCCCTCAACTTCGTATTTTGGGATGAATCTTTTACGACGCGGTTTTGGTTGTTGTGCCATTGTAGCTTGCGCCTGTACCGTTTCAACTGCAACAAAATATATCCAAATATGATTATTATATCAAATAATAATACAATTACTTGCACATTACTTGTTTGTTATGATTTCTAACAATATATTGTATCAATCAGTTTGACAAAAGTAAGTAAAAGAGGTCGGTTCGAAATATCTTTTCAATCGTTGATATACTAAAAAGTTTGCATAGCCTTTTCAAAACCTATGCAAATCATTGTTTTGTTGTACATAATACGAGTACATGATTATCGTTTTTTTCTACATATTTATAAACCTTGTTCACTGAAAATCTTGAACATACTTTATACCTGTCTGAAATTCTTCGAAATGCTTCCGAACCAATATTTTATTCATAAACAATTTAACTTAACAAATAGACAAAGTTGTGTATACAAAGTGTCTGATTTGCAATCGTATGGGTTTTTGTTTTGAATGTAAAAGTAATAAATTGTGGAATAACAACCGGATTTTTCAAACAAACTCTTCAATTATTCATGCAGAGCACCAATTTGAGACCGTTTTGAGATATATGAGGTCTTTTGGGATTCATTTTATTCATTATTTTGTGGTAAAGAGAGTTGTTTACCAACAAAGCTATTATATACCACAGTGCTATAGAGTTGTCAATACATCTAACTATTTTTTCCCCAATGCAAGAAGATTACAAAATGGTTTCAAATACTAGATTAATGTTGTAGCTATTCATTGCTAGTCCGTTTCACCCATAGAAGAGTTGCACATGTTGAGAACTGACATGTTTTAGTAGATGGTATTATACCAAACATTGTATGACAAAAATGTTTTTTTTTTAAATCGTGGTATCGTATTTGACAAGGGTGGTGATTATGTCTAATCCTCCTCACTGTACTGATATCTTCAGTGAGTTGAGAGGCTTTTGCCCAGCTGTGGGACATTACAGGATAATACTTTTTTTTACTTTGGACTTTTTTTTCTCTTACCGACTTCCTCAAGTTTCTCAATCTTCTGTACTGGAACCTCTTCACCATCGTAACTTGACTCCGAACTACTTCTAATTACTACTTCTTCTTTCTTAACTACTTCTTCAGGTTCGGAATCACTGCTCTCTATGTAGGTATTCATTTTGAATCACTTCAATAGTAGTATGAACTAAACACTTCACAATTCCTTTAATCAACAGTTCCTTTAGAGAAACTAAATAACCGAATTCAAAAGTTTTAATTGGAATCTGTAGGAACTTTGATTTCAATTGTTTTGGTAACTTAAAGCTTTTGAATATTTTCTGAATACCGCTTCACAGTTTCACAAATTTCTTACGGTTCATAATTTTTTTTTCCAATGTATTTAAAGTTACTAAATCACAAACCGAAGCTACTCACTTCACCTCAATTTTACCTATAAAACAAAACACAGGAATACCCTAATTTACACACACATCACCTTTACTCTAATTTGATTGGTGGTTCAAACTTCACCTACAATCAGTTTAACGCACACTAATACAGATTTAGCCAATAAAGCTAGGAGCACATGTGCAAACAAATGTTACCTACTTGGTACACGCTGGTACGGTATTGTATAGCAACGCGAAGCATTGTTTGGTTTCCAACGAAATATCGGAAATTCAGACTGCGATTTCGATTGTATGTACGTAGGTTTATAAATTGAATAGGTCACCTATTCATATCAAATTAATTTTTGCATTATTTATTAATAGGTCTATTAAGTTGTGTGTGTTGTGATAGTAGTGTAATAACCCCGATTATGTAACAGGCAATTTATCGACTTATGTTCATTGTATTGGATTAAAGAGGTATAATATTACTTTACAGAAGTTTTGTTGTTTACCGAACAAAAAGTTCTCTATTTATTACCACCGCTTAGAAAAAGTTGCGGTTAACCGTTCCAAATAACCTCCGCAATGTCAGACAAAAGATCAAGTATTGTATGAAAATAAAAGTCTTGTTCTTTTAGCCATCAAAATTTAACATTTATTATATTACTAGTCGCGCCCCGCGGTTTCATCCGCGTTGTACCCGTTCCCGCGGGAATGTCGCGATAAAAAATAGCCTATGTCCTTTCTCAGGCTCAGGTCTAACTCTGTACCAAATTTCATTTAAATCGCTTAAGTAGTTTTGGCGTGAAAGCGTAACAGACAGACAGACAGTTACTTTCGCATTTATAATATATAAGTTAGGATTAACATATGTAGGTACAATGTATATCATAGCATTTATTTTAAAAACTGGAACCTTTTACAAACATAAAACTTGAAAAAAAAGTTAGTGCATCGAGCGACCATGTTAAAAGTCAGGTCATTTATCACGATCTAGACCGGGCTTAGGTCCTGAACGGGAACTAGACAGACTAATTTATAGGTTTCAGATAGTGCCTTGATGAAAGATACAGTTTTGTATTAAAGGCTTTTTTAGAAGCAAAACTAATCTTGATAAAGATGGAAGAAAGAATGGGCGACTGTGGCGTTAATAAACTTGGGTACGTTTTATCTTGTGGTTGTTTTGACCTATTGGTCATTGATAAATTTATAAGTTACAAGCCGTGCCCCGCGGTTTCACCCACGTTGTACAACGCGGTACAACGCGAGTGAAACCGCGGGGCGCAGCTAGTGTTCACATATTTTTGTCAGGAAAGTATATTCGTTAGATTTAAAATTCCTACAATTCTTCATTGTTCATCAAAACTTTGTTTGAACAAGACTTCGATCAACTCAGTCCAGAAAACTAATAACAAATATGATTGATCTAGTTTGAAGTAGTTACAAGTATACGAGTACATCGGGTTTGTTAGTGGATTCGATTGTTATGTGTATTTGATTCACTGGAGGCTAAATGAAATCCAGGAAATTCCCTTTCCTATTCGTATTCGATTTTCAAACTCGTACAATCTAACACAATACCTGTAATGGTATTGACATTCGGATTTTCAACTAACGAACTGACATTGGAGTGAAGAACCGAACAATGCCTAAACATTTGGTTTGGATAGGTGCGCCCGTTCTTGAGTTATAAAATTACAACGAAAAGTGGCATTGATTTTTATGTATCACGTATTTATATAGTTAACCAATTGTTGATGGATACTCTTTTTTGAACCTACAAAAGAATGTTATTATATTCTGTGTGAAGTTTCGTGATTCCAAACGTATGTAATAATTGAATTAAGTTTTTTGATTAAATAAATTTAATTTTTATCGATAATGTTTTGAGTTATGGTTGAATTGAAAAATCTGTGAGGAGGAATGATGTTTAAATATTTTTGTCCTTTCAATTTTATTATTTTTCAGGCAGCTTTATCAAGACGGAAAGAGTCGGCTGCGCCGCTGACGGGGGAAAGAGAGACAACGATATTCCGCCACGCTCTAACCTACCCTTTGGCGTTGGTGTTAAGACTACGAGTATTGCAGGTAACCTTGTTCTATAATCATTCTAAGTAAGTTATATGGAATAGTGACCAACTCCGGTGTCGATATTTTACCAAAATATATCTTACATATATCAAAGAAAGTCGTGTTAGTTACACCGCTTATAACTCGCGAACGGCTAGACTGATTTTGATGCTTATTTTTCATTTTATTTATCTTGGCCAGGCATAGGATAATAAGTAATAAAAATCTCGAAATTCTTATCGGAACAGGTGCGCTGCGGGCGAAACCGTGGGGCACAGCTAGTTTAGAATTAAAGACACCCCTGGACATTGAAACTCCGTACCAAAGTTATGCGGTTGTTAATGAAAATCTGGATATTTCGAAAGCTTGCCATCGGTTGAGCTTTGAGTAGTTTAAGTGGATTAAAATTAAGAGACTGTAAACAGTTACTGGTGCTGAATAAATATCTATCTATACTATCTGATTTGCCCGTTAGCACAGTGGCAGAGAGAGTGCTTACTGTGTCGGGTGTTGCGGGTTCGATTCCCGCCCAGAGTCAACAATATATTTTTTAATTGAAACTTCGTTTACGGATACACTTCGCTTTTATTTAACATTTTTGTGACATCTCTCTTCTGTGACCACAGCTGTTCCTGTAAAGGAGCTGAAACACCAGACAAAAATGTAAATTAAAAGCGAAGTGTAAACGTAGTTTCAATTAAAATTAAAAGCGGCCAAGTGCGAGTCGGACTCGCCCATGAAGGGTTCCGTAGCAGCGAGTAACATAATAAAGAAGTTCTTGAAATAAATGTTTTTTTATTTACATTTGAGTTATTGAATGAATAATCAGTATTTTTTTGCGGTTTACGATTTATGTCGTAAAAAAAAAACTACTAACTAGACCTCGTTCAAACCAATTTTCGGTGTTAGATTACATTGTTATGTACATCATATATTTTTTTTAGTTTTATCATTCTCTTATTTTAGAAGTTACAGGGGGGGGGACACACATTTTACCACTTTGGAAGAGTCTCTCGCGCAAACTATTCAGTTTAGAAAAAAATGATATTAGAAACCTCAATACCATTTTTGAAGACCTATCCATAGATACCCCACACGTATGGGTTTGATGAAAAAAAAAATATTTTTTTCATTTCTAAGTATGGGAGACCCCCCTAAAATTTTATTTTTTTTCTATTTTAGTGTAAAAATATTAATGCGGTTCACAGAATACGTCTACACACTAAGTTTCAACAACATAGCTCTTATAGTTTCGGAGAAAAAAGGCTGTGACATACGGACAGACAGACGGACGGACGGACGGACAGACAGACAGACAGACATGACGAATCTATAAGGGTTCCGTTTTTGCCATTTGGCTACGGAACCCTAAAAACCACTATAAACCAAACAAGTTAACTTTGGTACAGATTTGACTTGAAGTAATAAAATGTTATAATGTATAACACTAATCGAGCTAATAAACGTACAATTCCCTTCTATAAATATTTGAACACAGTTTCTTTTCTTCAATCACTTTCTTTATTACCTATTTACTGAGTGTTAACGATTCCGCCGAGATTTCACGAATTTAGACGAAACCTTATCAATTATTAAAAAAAAGGTATCTTGTTTATTTAGAGTTTCGATACACTTGACGAAATAAATGTTTGAATACCAATGAGCGTGACGTGTTTAGAGACTAATGATGTCTGAAGAAAACGAGGGATTCAGTTTTTTTCTAGAATTTGAGAAGACTTTTAGTTAATATAATATATTAACTACTGTTACTAACATACTTTACACGCACACGATTTGCACTTATTATACTAAGGGTCAACACTGCGTTAAGCGTGCGCCCGCCGCGATCACACACGACGGGCGCACGCGGCGGTTCACTTTTGTATGGCACCGCACGCGACGGGCGCACGTGACGGGCGCACGCGACGGTTCACTTTTGTATGAAGCCACACGCGGCGTGCCCACGCCGCGGGCACCCGCGACGTTTCACTTTTGTATGGAACCGCGGCGCGCGCACGCTTAACACAGTGTTGGCCCTAAATGAAACGGGCCGAAACCACGAATAATAAATGTAAAAATGTGAAGTGTTCGTAAACGTAGTTACAATTAAAAAAGAAACAAACTCATACACTATACTTCCAATTGATCTCCCGGCATCAAAGAATCATGACTTAATCTCCCAACCACACGAGTCTGTTAAAAACAACAAAAACAAAGTTAAAACACAAACTAAACCCATTTCCGTGTATCGCCTCTGTACAGGTAAAGCTTTTACGACTTTCCAACTAAAGTTTAAAACTAAAGAAACTAGTGAAACATGTCTCTGGTTTCAAGCATCAGTGAGTTTGTTTGTTAGGTCCCTGCATACTGAATAGGTAGGGGGAAGAAAAGTCAGACCATAAAAATGTTAAGCACTTAATACCTACCTACTCGAACTTACTTTACTTACCTTGTCTCATTAAAAAAATATATTTATACTAATAACTAATAACGTCTCGGTGGTCTAGTGGCATGTGCACTCGCCTGTCAAGACTGAGGTCTCGGGTTCAATTCCCGGGTCGAGCGAATGTATTTTTCCTATTTTTTAAACATGGCTCGGGTTTGAGATCACCAACCGGCAATAGGCAACAGCGTGGTGATTTAGGCGTAATCACCACGCTGTTGCCTATTGCGGATCCTCCTCACTGAACTGATATCTTCAGTGAGATGAGTGGCTTTGCCCAGCAGTGGGACATTACAGGCTTATACTTTATAATGATTTTACTAATCTAATAAAGCTAGAGTTTGTTTTGTTTGAATGCACATATCTCAGGAATTACCAATCTGATTTGAATAATTCTTTTTGTAACAGATAGCCACATTCAACGGAAAGGATAAAAACTATTTTTTCCTGAAATTCTTACAGGAACGACCACAACGCGGGTAAAACTGCGGGGTGCTACTAGTTGTAGATCTAAACCTTAAAGTGCTTCACAGATTTTGTTTCGTTTTAAAACAGTAACTTGACTAATGCACATGTGAAATCCTTTTCACGTAATTTTTTATTTTATTTCTCACAAAAACACTTTTATCTTCATATAAAAATAAACGAGTATCACAATTTTCCATCAGACAATTTAAATTAGGTATCTTTCAACAAACGCTGCCAAATTGGTACTACGAAAAATAAATACACGAACATACCAAGGGTATTGTCACTCAATTCAAAACAGACGTGCCTTCATAATACGACTATATCAATACCTATTGTTGTATTTTACAAAGTAAATTCTGTGAGGCATATTTGAATATTCATCCTGATATAGCTCAGTTACCCAAAGCTGACACGCTTCAAACCTACAAGGGTAATAAAATTAAAGTGTGATGTGGGAAAGGCGGAATCATATTGTGCTATTCAAGTTTATATATTTTAGCATTTGTATGTCAATTATTATAAGATTTTTTTAATTTCTGTTGTAGTCGTAAAAGCTGTGTAATGAAATTGCATTAGTGAGCATGAATGGAATGACGTGCCAGTTTTAGTTTAAAGTCCTATACAACACGCAGTATATATTATTCAGCTGATAATACCGTCGCTGTGAAAACAGATATATTTAACAGTGAAATGTAACTGTTATTTTATGAGTTCTGCCTGAGATGTGGCGTCCATTAACGGGGAGTTATGGATGTATTTTACGTGATAGGCGTTTTATTGTGCTGTTTGTTTATAATGGCGTTTGTGAGCTAAAAGGGGTAAGACATTTGAGACAGAAAGGCAGAACTTAAATAAATTTAATAAAACTAAATTTTCTAACTTTTTAACTTTTATTAAAATCACGTCTCGTCTCACCGCAGATCTAGATATGTGCAGTGAGTAGGAACCACGCTTGCCTAATGCGAGTTGGTGATCTCAAACCCAAGCCATGTTTGTGTACTAAACATGTTTTACTCGACCCAGGAATTGAACCTGGGACCTCAGTCTTGTCAGGCATAGCACATACCATTAGACCAGCGACTTTTAAATATTATAATTTGTTTCATTCTCCATAATAACAAAAAGTAGTAAAATCGTACAAAACGTACTCGAAGGCTAGTAAATTGAATAAAGTGACCTAATTAGATTCGAAATGAAAAATTGAATGTTCACTGTCCCAGATTTAAAATGGGCTTCAGTCAGTGCTATATTCAATGTATTTAGATTTACTATACTACTTTTAACATTCTAACCATTAAATAATAAAAAACTAACCAGAACCAAACATTTCCAAGATGTAATAAATAATTGATTATCAATATTTGTATAGCGGTACTACGAACAACATGAATTGCTACGGCGTAGTCATTGCGTAGTACATTATCTGAATACCAACGCACGTTCGATCGTAGCCATTGCTGCTACGACGCCGTGAATTTCCTCGCCAACGTAGCATTTGGCGTAGTATGTTATTTACATAACCACAGAATACGTTACGTAGAATGTACGTGTAAAATCCCAGCATAATTCAAAAAATATATCATTGAACAGAACATTTTTTGGAACCATTTATGTTGCCTATTTTATATGCGAATTTCAAGTGAATTTTGTTTTACAAAGCTAATTGCCAGTTGGTTTTATTATTGAATGAATAGCTGAGAAATAACTGAATCGATGTTTTTGTTTCCTTTGTAAACGTATTTTCATAGTATTGACATTCCACTAGAGGTATACAGTGGATAAATCGTTTAATAAATTAAAAGTTATTTGTGTTTTTATTTTATAATAAAGATCAAATAAAATAAATTTCATGACGTCATGACGCCTCGGTGGTCTAGTAGTATGTGCACTCGCCTGCCAAGACTGAGGTCTCGGGTTCAATTCCCAGGTCTAGCGAGAACATGTTTCCTACTTTTCAAACATGGCTCGGGTTTGAGATCACCAACCCGCATTTGGCAAGCGTGGTGATTAAGCCTAATCCTCCTCACTGTACTGATATCTTCAGTGAGATGAAAAGCCTTTGCTCAGCAGTGGGACATCACAGGCCAATACTTTCTTTCTTTCATATTTCATTACCGTGACAAAAAATGATTGATTATTATTTTGTGAAAGCTTAATAATTAATCAAGGTAAAAAGGTAAAAAGCTTAATCAAGGTAAATAAATTGCCTCCGTCTTATCAATAATCTGCCACAAAGCAGCTGTCAATAAAATACTGTGAGATGATAAGGGTTCAATCTTGACCGATGCATTATTATTTTTATAGCGTCTGCCTCATTGTACGGTCTTATCAATGGAGGAGTATTATTGTTGACTTCTAGGAAGGCAGCCCCGATTTGGAGCAAATACGGTTTTTTTATCAAACGTTATTTACAGCGAAAGTCGATATTTCTCGTATGGTAACCCTAACAATAATATTAGGATATTTGAAATAATATCAATCAATTGAAGCTGGAATTTAAGTTATTCAAGAGCTTAGTTCTTTTTTGTTTTGTATTAATGACTTGGAGAGGACTTTTTCTTTTATTTTTTAACAAAACGACTCAATATTATCGTCCGATCTTATTCGAAAGAAAATAACATACTTTACCACTACTTTTCCCACCATCACTGTACCGTGTTACACCCTTAAAAAAAGAGAATTGCTTCCAAAAAAAAACTTATTGTGACAAAATTTATAATAAATTCGAATAAATAAAGTTAAAGCTAGGTCCAGACCATCGGAAAATACGCACGTAAAACTCAGTGAACAGTGTGCAGATTGCATCTGGGCAGCCGTAACTCACACAATGTGTCGCCAGCGAGGGTAATCATGCGATTTTTACGCTCATCTGTACCTCGCCTTTATTGAGAGACTGTAAATAAGTAGCGATAAAATAGTATTTTTATAAGGCGTTTTAGACACGGTGTGGGAACGTGAATATGGAAAGATTTTGATATTATTTTATACGTTTTTATTTTTTTTTAAATCACATTTTTTGTTGCTCATAATTTTTGTATTTTATGTTATTACTGGTAAATTTTGGTCGAGCGAAAACTATCTCCTACTTTTCAAACATGGCTCGAGTTTGAGATCATCAACCCGCATTAGGCAAACGTGGTGATTATGCCTAGTCCTCCTTGTGTAGATATCTTCAGTGAGATTAGAGGCCTTTGCCTAATAGTGGTACATTACAGGCTAATACTTAACCACTTATGACTATATAGCGTTTAATAATTTTATGAGCTGAAAATAGTGCGCAAGTATAGGAATTTATGTATAACTATTTCGTACCCTAGGTCTCTTAGCACAGTCTAGTCTAGCCTGGTCCCTAGTCAGTGACTGCGAAACCGAGTGAAATATATTAAGGCGTTCCTTGTATATCTTTCCAAGACTACAAAGGATTTTCCATTATATACAAAAACTCTTCAGCTTAACACATTGTATTGTTCTTTAATTCGTAAATTGCATATATTTAATGTAGAAAAAATGGTATCCAAACAAACTAAATAGTTTAAGTTAATCTTATTTGTTCTCATTACGCCAATTCTGTCTCACTGTACTGATATCTTCAGTGAGACGAGAGGCCTTTGCCCAGCAGTGTGATATTAAAGGCTAATACTTTACTTTTGTTCACAGATAGTATGCGGCATATCAGCGATGGTGATGGGCAGTGTAGCCTTCATAGAAGAGAGACAGAAGTTCAACATGGGGCTCGGAATACCGGCTGGAGGCATTAGCGTTCTTGCTGCAGGTATGTTAAATTGGACGAGTTTACTAGCTTTGATCTGGCGAGGTTAAGTTACGTTTCGTAAGCGGAACTGTGCGGAGCTCAACTGACCAATCACATTGCATTACGAACATATTTTGACATTGCCAATGCATTGTTTGACAATCCTAATGCATAGTGCGTGCGTTGTTTGACACCCTAATAGCAGGAAATAGAAACTATATTACTCAAACACTTTCTGGAAGAAAAAAGTCAAATCGTTGGAAATTTAAGTTACTTAAGGGCGTTCACCCTGAAAATGTAAAACTATTTAACCGTTTTACAGATTTATGGAAACAAATAATGAGAGAAGTTTTGACAATAAAGGTTTGGAGTTACTCTGCACCTTCATTAACCCTTAGAAAACTTTACAGTTTCAAATAAAGCTTAGATGGATATTTGCTTAACCTTTCAAATATAAAAGTTAAAGCGGTTTATTCGCGTACCACAAAACGATATACGAAGTTAAATGGATATTATTTGATTTTATACAGTATCATGATCTTGGATCGAAAACAATTTGTCATACAATATTAACACTTTATAATAAAAACGAAAATAAAAAATGGAACACCGGCCAACGAGAACCATTAACATGAAAGCAAATTAAAAATGGTACATTTGATTAGGAGTTACGATACGTTGCATACGAGCGCAGATATATACAAACACTTTACAATATACAACGTCCCGGTTCAAAATTTGTAAAACCACATAACACAAATTGAGTGCCCCGTGGTTCTACTCGCGTTGCGCCCATTCTCGTGGGAATAGCAAGGTGGGAAAATACCTTATAAGCTTCTTGTTGAATGTGACTATCCATTACAAAAAGAATTATTCAAATCGGATTGGTAGTTTCTGCGATTAATGCGTTCAAAAAAACTAAAAATCATACTCTTCAGCTTCATCAATTCAAATATCTTCTAATATATTAAAAATGGTTTGCTGTAAATTGTATGAATACATTTAACTCCACAGTGCCTTAACAAACCCTACATTAACAAGAGAGAGTTAACTTACCTTTTATTAATTAAACCCACCTTTCGCTAACTATTAAATACCAGCTGAATTTTAGGACTTTCAAAGAATTAATTCTACATTATTATTATCATCAAGGTTTTTTATTCATTAAACCTTTTTGTTCAAAGCATTGGACATATTTTAACAAATAGGTAACAAAATTTTTGATCTCTTTATATTCTCTTTACTGTACTAGCCAATATAAAAAAAATAAAATACTCTTAAAATACTCCGTCAAAATATGTAGTTTGTTAATTTTTTAGTTATGTTTACCTAGTTCTACCATTTTTGATTCATTTTTTAATTTTTTATCTTTTTATTTCTACTCATTTGTACTGTGTTTACTTTTTATGAATGCTGTACACATCTGTTATTGGTGTTCATATCAGAATTGTACTCTGTAACTCTATAGTTTACTTAAATCTATATTTAAGTGTATAATATGCAACACTGTTGATGTGTCATTAAATAAATAAATAAATAAATAAATAAATATGAGATCCCTTTGCTCCAAAAAATCGTTACATTTTGTGGCTTAAAACGGCCACACTGGATGTGTCAAAATGTCGCTTTTGTATGATCGATTGTGGTTTCGCTAGTTTTGACCAATAATAACCCAAGAATTAAACACTCTCAGTAATATTTGAATGAATGAATGGTGACACTAGTTTTTTAATAAACTGGTAAACCTGTCCTTTATGAATATTTCTATTTAATTATCCTCGTACACCGAATTATACAAAAGTACTGTATCATAAAATAACGTCCATGTTACAGAGAGTTAAATACACGGTATATACAGTTTTGACAAAGTACACGGTATATACAGTTTTAAAGCGAGGATTAAACTGTAGGATATTGTTCGTTCATCTTACAAATTCACAAAGCATTTTGGAGTGGTAAATTTTAATAAAATCCTGTATAATTTAATTACGATGGCAGGGCTCGTTCTGAATTACATAATCTCACTTTTGAATGTAGAACGAGAGGGAACAAATTATTAATTTAATTAAATTTTGTTCTTTATGACTTGACTTTGTTTTATGAGCGACAATCTTTGTAGAATATAAAGACATTCGTTTGATAAATGTTGTGTTAACTCGGAGATATTAGGGCAATTTGACAAGTTCGTTTCCTGTTACCATTGTAAATAAATAAGAAAGATATTTTAAGATACTGAATGGTTCTTGACGTTATGAACTGATGGATACAGATATGTGCAAATAAAACTTTAGAACAGAATAAAGAAAGAACAAAGAAATACTAGTGCTTAGAAACGCCAGCCTAGCCCCTTCTTAGATGGGTAGTCAATGTTTTGCTATACCGTGTATCGGAGGTCACGATAAATTTGTCGGTCCCTTTTTCAATTGACAGACCATGTCGGAGGCCTTTAGGCGGTCTAAACTCCGACACAAGGGTTGGCCACTAACCTAGACGAACTTAGTTTTGATTTAAATTTTATTTGACGAACCTCTTTAGTACAAAAGCTCTAAATTTTCATGAGCTTTCTACATTGAAGATGGTTCCTAGTAATAAATATTTTTAAATTTTGTTATCGTTAATTTCTTTTTGACAAGCCCGTTGGCACAGTGGCATGTGAGAGCGCTTACTGTGTCGGGGGTTGCGGGTTCGATACCCACCCGGAATCAACAACGTGTAGACATAGTTGTTGGCGACGAACGTCTGGGTGTCAATTATATATTCTTATAAAGTATTTGTGTATTAGTATCAGTTGAGTAGATTTCATATTACAAGCTTAGAGCTTGTTTGGGTCTAATTGTGTGAATTAGTCCGGGTATATTATAATTATTATTTTTGTTATAGCGGTATCAATCCACACTTCCCGCGGCTGGGGTGGGGTTATGGGCGCAGCGGGAGCGGGCGCGGGAGTCGCTAGCGTGCTTTGGGCGGCGGCCGCGTGCCTGCTCGTAGCACTAATAGTGCAGTGCTTCAGAACTATACTCGACCCACCAGGATTGGAGCATGGGTAAGATATAACGATACTTTCCAACTGTCTATACTAATATTATAAATGGATACTAATATTATAAAGAGGTAATTTTTTAAGTTTGTTTGTTTTTTCGTACTAATATCGAGAATTAACAGTCCGATTTAAATAATTATTTTTGTAATAGATAGCTACATTCAACGGAAAGGTTATAGGCTATTTTTCATCCCGGAATTCCAATGGAAACGGGCACAACGCAGGTAAAACCGCAGGGCTAGTCATAAATATACTAATCGAAACAGAACTGTATGGTATTAGAATATTATAACGTATTCATTAACGGATTACGCCACTCGGTCACGGGATGACTTACACGATACAGTACCATTTCATTTGGTAGAGTGCAAATAGTGTGAGTTAAACCAGTATCATAATGTAATAAAAACTGCCAATTAAAAATTAACATTGATACGCCATATTATGTTGTAACATTATTTTCATGTACATCAGTTCATCTTTGAACTGGGGTGCACCGTTATTTTAATTTTCGAGTACACTAGTACTGCCCCACTGTTTCGCTCTTGTTCTTTCCATATAACACAAACTAGAGAGATAATAAAAATACTAGATATAAGTGTATTTTTTGGTTAAAACATAGAATCAATAAATTAAACACTCTGACTGAGGAACTCTCAGCAGTAACCTCCGTCGTAAGTAAGTTCCCGTTTAAACAAATAATCTATTAAACACATTATATAACTTGTAGATATGCATATCCATTTCGTATATTCATCACTTAATACAAATTATATTATATTATCTAAGTTAACACAAACATAGCTAACTCTATCACCCTCAATGATATTGTTATATTAATTGACATATACATAAGTAATTTCATCGCATATGGAAAGCAAATAGTGAGTGTTTGAGAACAGTATTAATATCTTACCAGCAACACCCCACGGTTTTACCCGCATTGTGCCCGTTCCCGTGGGAATTTTGGGAATTTTTATACGTATAAACGTTTCTCTTGAATCACTCTATCTATTAAAAAATCCGCATCAAAATACTGGCGTAGTTTTAAAGATCTAAGCATACATAGGGATAGACAGACAGCGGAAAGTGACTTTGTTTTTATACTACGAGTATGTAGTGATTCGGCGAAATAGAAAGATACGTTCAGATTGAACAGAATGAAACAAATGTACCAACTATTCTCTGAGGTAATGCATAATTAATGAGTAAACGCCGGATGAAAGGTACAATTTCACGTTTCTATTTCCACTATTGCGTGGAAAATGTTAGTTGCGACTAATAAGTGTGTAGTGTGCTTAATTTGGTGTACAGTTTCGTTTAGAAGTTTATTAACAGACGTACAAATAATTGCGTTAATACTAGTTTTATTTATAATTTTCTTCTTTAAAGGCAATTCACACGCGCATTAACACAAATACATCTTGCAAGATGGGATGGGATCTTGACGGGATTGACAGTTTCAATTTATGTCGTGAGCTAAGTTGTAGCTCAATAGTCCATTACCATGGACTTATGATCGTTAACTGTACCTATGTCTTTAAAACAGAAGAGTGGCATGGTAAAAAAAATGCGTGTTAAGTGGATTTTTGCCGCTGATTTTTAATATTTTGTAGCATGATCATTCGTCACCAACCTCGTAGCATGTTCGTTGATATACTATTTCGTAACAAACTTTTGAGTCCGTAGCAAATTTCGTAGCATGGTTAAATTTTGATAGACAACTTCGTAGCACAACAATCTCTACGTATTAAACATCCCGAACATTTCAGAAATAAAACGCTACGCAGTTAATGTTTCAAAAATAAGGGTGCTTTCAAATTATGCGTTTCGTGTCGGACCGCTGCGGTGCCGAAGCGGTGCGTTTGTCGTATTGTGAACGTACTATCGTGTGTTTTCATACAAATCGAGCAGTGCGGCAACAGTGCGGCTTCGGTACCGCGAAATAATTTTAGTACGCACTGTTGCCGCACGAGGTTACCTCCGACACGAAACGCATAATTTGAAAGCACCCTTACAGCCAGTTTCAGTAGTATTTCAATGAGAACATTATGTACAAAATTGATCAGTTTCTCGCGTATAATTAGATTTATCTTAAGATCTGTGACTAGAATATTTTATTGTAGTTTCGCTGTGAATATTTCGGCCTTTGTGTCTCATCACGTTATAATGACGATACTGAAAATAGCCAACGCATTGCTAAGAGTCTTCGCAGACTAAGGGCCGACACTGCGTTAAGCGTGCGCACGCCGCGGTGGCATACAAAAGTGAACCGTCGCGGGCGCCCGTCGCCTGTGGTGTCATACAAAAGTGAACCGCCGCGTGCGCACGCTTAACGCAGTGTCGGCCCTTATAGTCCAGTCAGCCTGGGGCATCATTTAGTTGGTACGAGGTGGCAATTATATTGTTATTAGCGTACTAGCCGCGACCCACAACCTTAATCAATATATTTTTTCATAGAGCTAAAATTGACTTATTTATAGTCTGCACTCACCCTAATATGAGTGGAGCATCAATATTAGAATTATAAATACCTAAAAGACTTAATTATAAGTCTAATTATAAAGAACAAAGTAAATGACACCATGAGGAAAAATAATATTGTAAAAGTAATTCCCGGAGGCCTCATTTCAATTATTTAAGAACTAGCTATACTCGTTGTTACTGTTTCTGTGAGAATTTCTGAATAAAATAAGGCTCTTACCTTGAATGGAAATATCATATACAAACATTGGTTTTCAAATTCAAGTCGCACTTTTAGGTCCAGGGATTCGCGCGTTAAAACAAACAAACTTTAACTTATTTAGTATAAATTTGGCATTTTTAAGTTTTTACTTAATCACAATCAGCGTAGAAGCTTAAGTACACCATCTTTTTCTTCTTCATCATCGAGTGGATAGTCAACCTGACCAATCCTGGTGTCAGAGTTATTGAGCCGCCAAAGGCCTCTGACATGGCTCAAAAACGACACATTTTCGTCATAGATTAAGGATCAATGATCTTAATATTCCTACTAAACTAATTCATTCCATTCCAGAGACGGGCTTTCAGAAGAAGACTCCAGACCTGCATCACGTGACCTGGTGGTGATAGCTTGCGTACAAATAGCGTTAGCAGCGGCTACACTCCTCAGTGCTGCTGTCTGCGCTCGAATTGACTGTACCTCCTGACGAGAACCAAGTCGCTCGCTTACCCGGAGACGAGTAAGCGAAGCGCCAGCTACGTCAGCTCCAATGGATGACATATCACCACCTGAAGATGAGGCCAGGGAAAAAGGCGGGAGAGTCGCCTGGCTTATTTAAATTTAGAATGTTAGTTTGAATAGGTTGGAATGTAATTTTTTTTCCGTGACAAAATAGTTATAGAAAAGAGGTTTATATGTAGAATGACGGAAGTTGAAATGTGTGTACAAGTTTTTATGTAGAATGAAGGAAGCTGAAATGTGTGTATAGTATATATCTTTTGTTCGGAAGAAAGTATGGTTTTTTCATGTAAAATTACCTTTATATCTGTAAACTGGTATTCGTTTACATTACAGTTTTTCAGCAGCCAACCCCCCGAATTCAATAATAAGCGAGCGTATTTTAAACTTTGTGTTACAAATTCTCAGACTTGCAACATGTACTCGTAAGAATTGCAAACGATACAACAGTATTAAGGAAAGAAAAAAGGTTTTTATTTATAAAGGTTCGTATAGACTACACGCTTCCCTTAACTCATTTCCACTCTGCGCCAATGACTATGTCACTTTTAATAATAGCACTATTAAACTAGCTAGGAATACCAAGTCCTTAATCATACCCTGTAACACAACCCTGCGTAATTTAAATTGCTAGTGTAAGTACACCTTTACGTTTTCTCGCCTATCTTGAAATGTCTCGGCAAGTATGTAAAGCCGACATAAAGATATTCTCTCCGATAAAATGTAAATTAAGGTAATTCCTACTTAGAGTTGTGGAAGTAAGAAGTTATGTACTATTTGTATTTGTATAAAATGTAAATGAGTTTGCGTTAATACTTGAGTCAATTTTGTGTAGATTTCTTATTTATTTTGTAAAAATTTGTTGTAAAGGTCAATAAGTAATGTAAAAACGACGTATTATTTTCTTAGTATACATATTAAGAGTTATAAATGAAAATGGTTTCTTTTATTTCATAATCATGGTAAAATGTGGCCAAATGCGTACACACCAAAACCCTACTAATATTATAAATGCGAAAGTTTGTGAGGATGAATGTATTTTTGTTACTCTCTCACGAAAAAACTACCGGACGGATTTGGATGAAACTTTACGGTAATAAAGGTTATACAATAGAATAACACATACATTTTATTCCGGCACAACGCGGGTAAAACCGCGGGGCGCCGCTAGTTATTATTATAGTGATTACCAAAGATCATCCATAGATTGAGAGAGTTACCAGCTGCAAGCCAAAGACATCAACACAACGTGCAACGCAAAAGGCACAGGACTTGAGCTACCTATCCACTTAAGGCAGCCTCAGATCGAGCAGCCTCGACTTAACGCAAACAACCTACCTACCAAATATACATCGTCAGCCTCAGGCTGAGGCAGCGATTCTGCTAACGCGTCATCGGGTCGAGGCAGCCCTCTCATACCGAGGCTGCCTTAAGTAGATAGGCAGCTCAATCCGAGCGTTACCACTCACTCGTGTTTCTCGCTTGTTCAATTTCGCTCTGCCTATAAAACTGGCTCGTAGCTTTCAAACTTGCCCAAATCCAATCTCCACCTAATACCCCACTTGAAAACTAATTTTAGGCCAACAAAGATAATATGCGTTATGGCCCTTATTAATAAACGTGTATTAGGATGATTTTAGCTATCAAATTTGGTTGGTCACTTTCTGACTTACGCAATTTTCCGAAGAGCAAAAGAGACAAAACATAGTGTAACAGTGTTTTAGTTACACCGCGTTTATTAATAAGCCTAAATCTGGAATTATTTTCAAAATTGATTTCTTAGGTGAACTAGGTACTATAATGTTAGATAAATATAGGAACATTGTAAATTACATAAAAGTTATGTTTCTAAACAATAGTAAATAAAGAATATTATATTTTTATCTTGAAATATTGTTTTTTCTTTTAACCTCAAAATCACCATCACTGTTCTTTTAATGGTCTCATTAAGAGCTAAAAAATTGTGTTATTAATACTGAAATATTCTAAAAAAAAAGTTATCTATCCTCTTGTAAAGCAAACTGTAACTCACTCCTTAAAACACGGTAAGTGAAACTTAACCCATTAATTAACTTTGGCCATAAAAACCAAACAAGGCAACCGAAACTTTGAATATTAACATTTTTAACCCTTTCACAGAGCAATATAACCGCACTCACTTTTATGAGCTCGTGGTGGAAAATACCCCGTCTAAAAAATCAAACAGACTGCATCCATCTTGCAAGCTATAAGCAACTCTTTAATAACAGTATTAGAATCCATTATACATTAACAATTTATCGCGCAATTTCACTGTTTATTTTTATAAAAGACTGTTTGCGGTTCTTTTGCGAAGTGGAATATAATGGAAAACAAATGATGTTTTATGTGCTTACATTTATTTAGTTTACTCGGCAATCCCGTGATTACGTTGATGGTGATGTATTTAAATCCTTTTCGCGAGAGAAGAAAATGAGAGAAAACGCCGATGTTTTGACGTTTTGGTAAGTCACAAATGAATAAAAATGGATTTTTTTTCCTAACTGTATGTAATAGGTATATATGGTAGATATGGTAGGAAGTATACATTGATAATGTTTTGATATTGGCCCTTTCTTGCCAAATACAAGGTTTTTGTAGATCTGAGAAAAAACATTAAGGTGCTATAGAGTTGTTCTTGCAACCGTCTTGTAGATCACTACATACTATAAAACAAAATCGCTTTCCGCTGTCTGTCTGTCCCTATGTTTGCTTAGATCTTTAAAACTACGCAACGGATTTTGATGCAGTTTATTTCATAGACTGAGTAATTCAAGAGGAAGGTTTAAGTATAAATATTCCCGTAATTCCTACGGAAACGGGCAAAACACGGGCAAAACCGCGGGGCGCTGCTATTTAATGAATAAGGGTGAGCTCCGCACCACTCCGCTTCTATTCAACCCCTAACACCGATTTCAAAAATCCTAGACCAAAAAGGCTACGAAGTGTCTAATGACTAAAATATCTGTCACTGACAATATTTAAACTTTAATATTCCTAGTTTAATTAAAATAATCTCCCTGAATTATTTGCCTCGCGGTTTTGAAACCAATGACAAGTTATTAAAATATTCATCGTTAATGTATTACTTATCTAAAGTTTATTGGATTTGTGGTCTCAAAACTATTTTAGTATAGAAATAAAAGATGGTTGATATTTGAATCGTTAAGAAATAAGAATTGAAATAAGTCATTATGTGATTTGTAATATATATTACTGTCATTCGACGCTTAAGTCTACCAACCGTGTATGAATTGGTCTGTACAAACATATACAATTAAAGATATTACTTTACTCACTGTACTGATAATTATATTCAGTGACATGAAATGCCTACGCCCATCAGTTGGACATTACAGCGTAGAACTTTACTTACACCCGCAGAGACCTCAAATGCTACCTTAGTAGAGATAATAACATAACAAATTAATAAGTTATTTTGAAATATAATGTATTAAAAATTCCATCAAATAATTAACTGTCGATTAAATGAACGTCTCTGAGTGCGGCACTTAGTGTACAATCTTTGAAATGAAAACTTGTTTAGCGGTGTGCACTTTTTGATGAGTAAAAAATGTTAAACTCGCGTCAAGTGACACGTGACCTGATCGAAAATTCGTAAGACGTTTTGACGTTAACATTCAAGTTTTCACTTCTGCCGGCACTCCCAGAGTGCACCCTGTTGTTTTTAATGAGAGCCAAAGTCCAATAAACAGAAGCCATTTTAATCTTCCAAATATAGACACCTAAATCCCACATTCAAAGCGCCAACCTCTCTTAATATCTATCATAGTCCCAAAACGTAACGTGTCAATATGAGTAATATCTCTGGGACAGTTTCGGACTGTAATTAATAGACCCACTCGGCGATAACAGGGTTACATTCTCGATCAGTCAGATCACCTGTCATGGTGTTACGTTACTAATGCGTGGGAGAGTGATGGAATTATTTTTGTTGATGAGGGAACGGGATGGGAGATTTTATTTTTAGCGTTTGTTTATTAAAAGTATATTATGAGTATTTGTTTAGTTAACATGTTTAAGTGTTTTTTTCTCATTTGATAACGATTTGTTTGATTAATTGATAGAGAGACTGATCTATTTTAGGGCTCCTCTAAAATAGTTCTAAATAGATCTCAAATTAAATACTCTCAATAACCATCAATGACACTATCTTCACAAAATGTAACTTTTTCAAAATAACCGATAATTGTAGTGTTAACACATTTTGTACGACTATTCTAGCTTATCGTTACTTTGACAAGGTATTTCTAATAAATCTACGTGCTCAGTGTAATACGATAAATTTTGTTACTGGATATTTTTCACGTTGGTATTTTAGACCGCCCACTGGATTTCAATATGAACCAATTACTACTTCGATAAAAATAGTCACGTTTCATCATACAACGTGACCAATTTTCACATTACAACTAGGGGAAATTACGCACAATATTCAGGGTACTAACAACCTCTTTTTCATTATATTTCCAAAGCAAAATCTCACGTAATTCTGCCATAAAATAAAACAACTTTTATACAGAACAAAGCCTTTTCGCTTGGGCAATAAAACAGCGAATAAATTGCTTCAAAAATACAGATTTAATGGAAGTTAACGCGAAGCATACAGTAGAAGTGATATATCGGTGTACGAAGTTATTTGTACACTTGCTCCGAACACTGAACAAAAAGGCGATTTGTTTTAAAAACAACTTTAGCTATAAAAAACAGACTTCAAAATTGATTTTTCGAGGAATGTTTTAGGACATTAATATTACGGGTCATTGAACACAGCTCCTCCGGCGTCTTTAAGTAAATCGTTTTACACTGTTCAATCTCAGATCTATTTTTAGCTACGCAGAATAATTGAAATCTTTAAAAAAGGTAGGATTCATGTTTGAATTTTAGGCAGGATTAATGTATCAATGTATGGTTTAGAATACTAATTATATTGATTAATACTTTATGAACATTCCAGCCTAAGGAAAATGGTTCATTGTCTTTTGTAATTTTCAAATATAGTCCAAAATGGAACATTTAACTTATGCAGTTGAATCTTTAAGTGGATACTTTGAATCTTATCTAATAAAGTATTTTACGTTTACAAAAGCGTGCAAAAGCAAAAGTTAAAAGTTGCAAGTGAGCTCAATAGAAACAAGCGACACTTTTTCCTGACTTTCTTCACATTTTTCGGGTTTTGCAGACAACATGTAAAGTCAATGTCAATTACTTTATTAAATTAGTAACGTATTAAATTAAGTACTTTGATCACAAAGCAAATGCTCTTCATTAAATTACCCACTATTCAGAAAACGTACTAACGTAAACAATTAACTTTAGAAATTCGAAACTAATTGCTGAAACAGTTGAGAATGATAAGTTGTTTATGGTTTGCTAGTGTGTAGGGAGCAGTACTTGTGGCAATAGTATTGTTGGTAAGGGTCCGTAAGGGCCAATTCATGCTAACAAAGAGTCAAAAGGAAGCAAAGTATCAATGTGACTCTAACTGCTGGTTAACGTCTGCTGGTCTAACGACTGGTTGGACCTCATCTGGCAGCACGGAATCGCCTTTTTCTGTCGCCCATTCTCTTTTTGTCGCTTAGAACTGCCATTTGCTAGACAAGTGTAATGCGATAGCACGCGGCGGAATTCGAGGATTCCGCCGCGTGCTATCGCTTTATGCTTTCTGTCTCGGTCTAGATGTGGTTCAACCCTTAAGATTCTAAAGGTGCGTTTCGATTTAAGCGTAACGGAGCTGTACGGAGCTCAAACGACCAATAACAACGCGGTACGAAAAGATTTTGATAATATCAATGCGTAGTGGTTGATCGATTGAGCTCGTCTCTAAAATATGTATGTACTGGGACATCTTACCTACGTACAAAAGAGTCTAGTATTAGCCTGTTATGTCCCGTAATCGCCACGCTTACCTACTGCGGGCTGGTGATCTCAAACCCGAGCCATGTTTGAAAAGTAGGCAACATGTATTCGCTCGACCTGGGAATTGAACCCGAGACCTCAAGCGAGTGCAAAACCGAATGAAATTATTTGACTTTGACTTAGCAAGGCCTCAATTTGGATTGAGGCAAGTCGCAACGGGTTGTAAGTACACTCGTACGTAACGCAACTTAACGGAGTATATAACGTAACCTTTACTACGACTATCTTCAAAGAAGTCTTTGTGGTTAGGGTTTTCGAGTATTCCGGCATTTTGGTTGACGAATAATTTTGAATAGAGAGCAGAAAATAACTAAATATGGAAATTGGACTTTAATAGTATAGTGCGTGGGTGAATAAGCCTACACACTAAATATATTTGGTAAATGTTTAGTTCGGTGAGATATTATAGATACTAACTGTTTTATAGACATTGTACCTGTTTCCGTTGGGAAATTTGGGATAAAAAGTATAATTTCTCTTTAATTTAGCTATCAAATGCAAAAAAAATTGTTATAAATGGACTGGCAGTTCCAGACATTTCGCTTTTAAATTAATAACAAATCAAACTATTCAGCTTTATTATATTATCAAGTACAAGCGTTGTGTCCATTCCTGTGGGAATTTCGTGATAAAAAATAGCCTATGTTACTCGTGGATAATGTAGCTTTCGAATGGTGAAAGAATTTTTAAAAACGGACCAGTAGTTTTTGAGCCTATTCATTACAACCAAACAAAGTTTTCCTCTTTATAATATTAGTGTAGAAGTGTAGATAAATAATAGTAAAAAAGTATCAATCTGTAATAACCCACTGCTGGGCAAAGGCCTCTCATCTCACTGAAGATCCGTACAGTGAGGAGGATTAGGCATAATAGTATAAAAATCTAAAAATACCAAATCGATATTATATTCAAATGATTGTAAAAACACACGGAAGGAACTCTTTGGTTTTCAATACGGATGCAAATCGAAATAAACGGCTTTTAGTTGAAGAGCTTTCGAAGCTTCTGTGACTCAATAATGAAGTTAAGTTAAATACTCGTGGATTCCAATTAAATGTTCAATTTGACTTCTTTGTACTCATACGTATTGTGTGAGTATTGTATTGTATTATAATTCTAAACTGCAAAGTTTTAAAACGGTTTTGGTTTAAAACTTAGCAATTTTTTTAACCGGATTCAATAATCAAACTGAAGAAACTGGTGATGACTTGGTGAACCGATTTCGATCATGTGCGAGCGCTATCTGTGCCAGGGATGCCGGTACGATTCCCGCCCGGAGTCAACAATATGTGCAGATATAGTTACTGGCGATGGCGTCTGGGTGTCATTTATATTTTCATATAAAGTATTTGTTTAGTTAGTTCCATAATACAAGCTTATAACTTAGTATGGGTCTTAATCATGGTGTTTTATCCGGGCGTATTTATATAAAACAAATATTTACAAAAATATGAAAATAAAATATGTCGAATACAAAAAGAACCATTTTTTCCTTATTTTTATTTAAAGCTTCGTACCAACTTGAAACCTTCTCGAAACATAAAATTATTCGCATGAAAAGGGTCTTAACCATTTTTTTATGTTTTCATCACATTTTCTCGACTTATCACGTTTTCCCGAGAAATTCACCGACGACTTACCAGAACAGCATAATTAGAAAGATCTAGAAGCGCCAGAGATGTCGAAAAATATGGATACGGCATTTCCTTATTAAATGATATTATGAATGAAGCTTTGAGAATGGACGCGTAGTTTGACAAAGCAGTGTTAGCTCATTGCATTTGTTAAGCAACGTACCTACAGCTCGAACCCTGCTTGGATGGGTGGCCGATAGTGGCATTTCTATCTGCATAATTACGGTCAGCACTCCACTCCATCGTATGTGCACCCTTCTACAATAATGTGTGTCAAGAGTTCGACATTTTCAGTGCAACAGTTAATTCTATTAAGCAGTATCTGTAATGTGATTGTCCTCAATAAGTTCAGAGTATTTTGACAACTAAGGTCATTAGTATACAAAACATGAGGCTCAGGTAATTCTATGTTTTCTCTATTTCATATGCCAGGAGCTAACCACCAAGTCTCAAAAAAGACAACGGAATTAAAGAGCAATTAATTAAATATACGTTTGTGCCCTGACTGAATTCATGGAATTAAATAAATATAAATTGTTTTAGAGAAACAGAAAAGTTATGTAAAGCTTACGAAATATTAATTCATAGAATTATTTTCATACTTTCTAAAGCAGTCGGTCTCGGTTGTTTCAATCGTCAGACCATGTCGGTGGCCTTTAGGCGGTCTTACAACTCCTACACCAATAACCTACTCGAAATGAAATTACCAGGTAATATTATAAATGCGAAGAGTTAAAGCTTTGTATTTATGGATGGAGCGCTTTCATAAGGCAACGTTTATATTCTGCTAACCGGTCGGTCTTGGTTGTTTCAATCGGTAGACTATATCGGATGCCTTTAGGCAGCCTTAAGGCTCCTACACACAGTGCCGGCGGCAGGGCCGCCGGGTAAGCCGCCGGCCAAGCCGCCGTGCATCCGGCGGCAAACAAAGCCGCCGGCATGGCCGCCGAACCGGAATGATGCTTGACGGCTTTGTGCGGCTTGTGCCGGCGGCTCGTATTGCCGGCGGCATAGCCGCTCGGCATGAACCCGGCGGCATTGCCGCCGCCATGTGTGTAGTAGCCTTTAAACTACTAAACCTTCAGGTTGACTACTAAACTATTCTTAACTTAACTATTACTTACATCTATTTATTTATCTAATGAGTGTAGTCAGGCGTATGTAACAGCATGAACCAACATATACAAGGTAACAGTAAAACGTCTATGATATCAAATATCAATCCATAGGTTTTTAGTTACCTCTACCTCTCTAGATTTTTAGTGCCTAAAGTGCCCTAGAGATTTTATCCCAAAATTTCTACAAAGAGGAACTCTAGGTACCACCGGTAGAAGCTAATAATACATTATTCTTAAAACATATATAAAAAAGCTGGTCCGTAATAAATCTACATCACATGAAAGTAATCTTCTCCAAATAGCCAAAAAACGACAAAACCCAAAGAAATAAAAGGAAAGCATAAAACCAGTGATTGATAACACAAATATAAAACTGAACACATATCGATACAGAGATTACTTTCATAAGAAATCACGAACAAAATATCGTCACAATAAGATGTCGATATCAGGAACGACAAATGTAGTAACTCCACTTATACTACTTTTACGAGTCAATAAAAATTGTATATTTCACGCGTATGTTAAGCGTCTAATACAGGTAAATACGAAAGGTAGCTTTTTTTCCATTATAGCTTAGGTATGATAGAATTAATAAATATCCAAATTTTCAGCCTCGGAATATGTGAGCGTTAGCCGACATATTGTTGTGTCCAATAATTTTATTTTCGTACAACAGATTTTAATATATTTACATAGTGTTAATCAGTATCAGGACTGTCTCAACAACTTTATCTAAAAAGCACAGTAAACCAGTTCTACATAAAAAATATTCAGTTTACAAAATAAAAGAAAGAACTAAACAATTTATGATGCAGAGCAGCACTGCAGACTCAGCCGCCCCTATGCCGCTGGTGTGACAACACTGGTTTTCAGTCCGTCCACTAAATAAATCAGTATCTGTTTCCATAACACACAACCCCCAAAAGCAAACATTTGGCACTTATCCCCCCATTGAACTTAAGGGACGATTTGTGAGGCTAACCATTTCCTCCATCCATCAACGATTTGAGAGACCTTCGATCAACGGCATGAGGTCAGAGATGACGTCTCAAGTGCCCTTAGGGTATGGCTTTGATAAACGTTACTGGCTTTTGCGGAAACTGTATTTTATTTATGACATTTCCAGTAAGATAAATACGTAGGAACAACTGTTTGTTATTCGTTTGTTCAAGTTTCATAGTAAGCGAAATACCTAGTACTTATAAAATTCTGTTATCTGAGATTTAGCCCTTTATGCCCCCTGCAGTCATATTTTGCTGGACAAAAGATAATATTTTGTTTATGTAAAATTATTCTTCTGTTTTGGTTACATTATATCAAGGGTACTACATACGTCCAATTAATGTTATATTAGAAACTCACTACTACATTGCATTGGAGTGCAATGTAATATTGCCTTAATTGAGTGAATGAGATTTTATTTATCTACCTATTTGTATTACTTTTTATAATAAACACAGAAATTATCACCCTCAAGAAAGTCGAGATATAATTTTTAAATCTTTTAAGTAATAGAGACATCATATCAAAGCGCACACCCTGAAATCTTTAAGAGTCATTTGTGTGAAATGACGGAGAACCGAGTCACCCGCGTCCATTTATAAATCGGGATTCCAAGATTCCTTCTGAATAATAAAGCTGACCGATCTACCGACCGAAATTGACTGATTTAAATAATAATAAAATGCTTTTACGGTTCTCACTTCTATTAAGAGACCTGGTATGACTAGCAATTCGTACTGGTTTTACATGCTTTAGTGAAAATTATTAAAATTATTCGCTATTTAGCTACATCTCATCTCATCAATAGGAAGGACAGATGCCACACTAACCGACCCGGCACGGCCTAGCCGGACACCTCGACAAGACGTTGCCGACAGACTCGTATGTATCGTGTCGTCGACGGAAGCTTCTATAGTCTCTTTTATAGTTACTTGATTTGAATGTGCTCACATGGCTATTGTCGCGTTAGTTTTAAGTTGAAGTGCGATGACCATGCATAATAGTTTTACTATACATATAGATAAAAACAATTAATTCGCTCATTCACTTGGACTGAATATCAAGATAAAACTATTGTATATTCATGGAACAAGCCGTGTCATGTCGCGGAACTGAACCGGTAGTGTCACCGCAGCCTACATGTTATAAACACTATAAATTTACTAGGTCAATCATACCTTTCTTTGTGTGCCATGATCTGAAAATAGAAATAGAAAATATCCATTAAACGAAAAATATATTGTACATATAACAATAGATTAACATATAACAATTAAAACTTGTAGCTCATGAAACCAGAAACATTTTTACTAATTTAACGTTTCGGAATATTGCATTCTAATAAGGAGTATTCGAATACAATTAAGTTGATTCTCGAGTCATAAAGATGGCGGCATGATATAGATTAGATGTATAGCTTTGTTTTATTTACTGATTTTTTAAACTTATTCCATTGTGAGTATTTTTTATATTTCACTAGCTGCGCCCCGCGGTTTCACCCGCGTTGTACCCGTTCCCGCGGGAATTTCGGGATGAAAAATAGATGTTATTTCATCAAAATCGGTCGAGCCGTTTCGGAGGAATATGGCAACGAAAACTGTGACACGAGAATTTTATATATAAGATTTTATTTTTGTTTGTGGCTAAAAGTATTAATTTAGTAAGATTATTTAACAGCAATTTATTTTAAAAGATGTGTATTAGTTAATCACCTAAAAGAGAAAATCCAAGGTGAATAAATTCCACCCCATAACTAAATTGCATTAATTCTTAATTCGCACCGACTAGAATCTAAGGTGAACCAATTCCACATCTTCTATCATATTAATTAAAGAATCGGAGGTAAAAAAAAATACCACCCAAGACCAAATAAAGTGGACTTCTCCACTTTATTCACCCAGGTGAACAAAGCAAAATAAACCGTGCCTTGTCGGAGAGTGTGTCAGCTCTCAATAAATACTAACCCAAGCATCATACTACTATTCATACTACTATTGTTATGAACGCGAAAGTTTTAAGTATGGATGGATATATTTGTTACTCTTTCGTGTAAAAACTACTGAATGGATTTTAATGAAACTATACAATAATATAGATTATACATCAAAATAACACATCGGATACATTTTATCCCGAAATTCCCGCAGGAACGGGTACAACGCGGTAACACAGCGGAGCGCAGCTAGAATTAAGTACATAAATATAACAAACTGCATCAAAGCAAAGCCCGTGAGTTATTTTCTCATTCATAACAGCAATATCTGACGCCGAGTGATATCCCTCATTTGTGAACTCTCTGGAATATTTCACTACACCCCGTGTGGACTCAATTATACTCTTACTTTTGTATAGGTAGATTACATTTTAACAAGAGTTTTGGTCTATTCGGTTGTGAGCGTTCGTTGATATTGAGTGAGTGTACATTATGTACATATAATTATGTGACTTTGACTAGTAGCTAAGCGAAATTAGCGAATGCGGATAGGGTAGGAGTCCACTTATAAGGGTGCTTTCAAATTATGCGTTTCGTGTCGGACCGCTGCGGTGCCGAAGCGGTGCGTTTGTCGTGTTGTGAACGTACGATCGTGTGTTTTCATACAAAACGAGCCGTGCGGCAACAGTGCGTACTAAAATTATTTCGCGGTACCGACGCCGCACTGTTGCCGCACGGCTCGTTTTGTATGAAAACACACGATCGTACGTTCACAACACGACAAACGCACCGCTTCGGCACCGCAGCGGTCCGACACGAAACGCATAATTTGAAAGCACCCTAAGAGTATGGCACTCCAGTTTGTACGACGTTAGCTCGATTTTCAAAAATACCTCGATGACTGTAGTCTTTTAAATCTACCATAGTATGAAACTAATTCTGTATCACCAAATCTTGACTAAGAAAAGCATTATATACGGTACGGGTGAATTGATAAACCTTCTCCTTTTTTGAAGTAGGTTAAAAGAGCAGTACCCCGATGGTTTCATTTCCATATTCATATTCCTATTTTTGAAAATGTGTCGTTACCTCGACGTATCGGTCTGTTGAAGACCCGTTATTTTCACAACAAAAATCAGCCTATTCCTCAAAGGTTTTCTTCCTCGCCAGAATAAAAATGACCTATGTAGAACCAATAATTATGTAGGCTTTACGACTTCAATGTTAACTGAAGCGCAGTTAGTTACCAAATCAAACAAAATTAAGATCGGCTTCCGTGCGACACGCTCAATCCAATTAAGAGACGGTGCTGAAGTGTTGTGTTATTGGCTTGACAAGTCATAAGAATACAGCGAGTTATTATTCAAATACGCATATAACTACTTCTTAAAAATATATATACGGCGCACTATAAGTCATTATAGTAGTAGTAGTATAAGCCAGTAATGTCCCACTGTGTCTCTCATCTCACTGAAGTTATCAGTACAGTGAGGAGGAATAGGAATAATCACCACCCTTGCCAAATGCGGGTTGGTGATCTCAAACTCGAGCCATGTTTGAAAAGGAAACATGTTTTAAAGTCAGTATAAGTAAGGGATATATAAACCTCCTCCTGAAGTCGCGGATCCCGTTCTTTTGCTGTACAACGCGACACTGCACGCGCGCATTCTTCTCATCTCACCAAATGAGAGTTCAGTTCATACACGTTTCATTGTCTTTATTAATAGTGTTGCTCCTGGTTGCAATAATTCTCAGTGATACTGTCGGTTAACGCCAAAAACTTATGCTATTTATTTTCTTTATATAGAACACGGGTCATATCCGGTTTATGAGAGGCATACGAGAGGTAATAGATACCACATCTAGAGGCCCTTCGGACACGTTTAATTTTAAGGAATTATCCATCGACACATTACTGGTTCCAATCACAACAATTATAAAAGAATAAACTAAAACAAAACGCTTTCAGCTTACATCTAAAACCGCAGAGAGTGAAATATAACGCAAAGTATTTTATCTGCCAGGCGCGGACTCCTTTTTTTCTTTCATTTTACTTTATACTAGCGATCCGCCCCCGCTTCGCTTCAATCAAGATATACCGTAAGAACATTAAACTAAGATTTATCTATTGTTAGTTTAGTTACCTTTGAGTTAGATAAACATATTGAGTAAGCTCTAGTCTAGCTTTCTGTAAACTTACTTTTGCCTCTAAGCATATTAAAGTTTTAGAGCGAATTGCGCAAGAACCTCTAAACCTTGTTTAAGATACGTTTAAAATTGTTTTTTTACTTTGAAGCAAATAGAACACTATTTGTAACGAGCGTCATTTATTTTCAAACATATTGAAGCCAATACTTACTTTACATTAAAATTAAAGTTATTTGGTAAACCACCGTTACTCTTTATTTGTACTCTTATCTATCTTTTATCAGTCTAAGAACAGTTTTCCGTGCAATGTCTAAAAGTCTAATCGACAAAAAAGTCGATTAGCCGTGTTGAAAATCTGTTCAGTTGTTTTTGAGAAATTTGTATAGCCATCGAGTGTCATCTTGTAGGATTTTGGGGGACCACACATTAATTCCGACACCAGGGTTGCACCAACCTAACCTACTCGAACGATCTCTACCCGAGCAGACCTGGGTTGTTCTAAACTATTAAAACTATTATTTACGCACTAATAATTTAGTAAAAGATGTTGAGGCATATTATTTAGTAATAACAATTCAAAGCTCTCTAAGAATACCTCTTCATTAAACTTAAACTAAAATATCTGCTCATCATTCTAATTTGCCACAATTAACCATTCCAGACGTTATCAGGTTAAAACAGGTTATAAACGAAAATGTTTTGTCCATTTTAATCCCCAAAGAATTTGTCTGACGAGGATAAAATAAGAAAGACATTAAATTAGAAACCTCATTCCTTATGTTAGTAATGGTTGGACTCGGTTAGTAGATGGAACTTTTATTAGGTGTGAGGCAATAAATACTACGCCTCAATTGTAGTACGTAGCCATTACAATTGTTAAAAGACCTACGAATTGAGAACTCCTTCTTTTTTAAGTTCGCTTGAAAAGGGGCATTGTTCTGAGTTGTACATAATATTATGTATGTAGGTAAATAATAAATCTGTGTGGGATTCTAGTTCTCCACTTTATTTGATTTGAATGTTTTAATTTTCGATTTGATAATGAATTATTTGTATGATTTGATTGGAATGTTTTTAGATATGATTTAAGACAATATTTTACTGTATATGAAATAGGTGAAGCTTAATGACCCTTTCTAACGTGTATATCGTAATGACAAACACACAGCGGGGTCATATACTATTGTACATTAACGATAGCTATATCCAGACTTATTGAGTCCAATAGTTATTCTAAGCCCGACCCTTCGTTGCTTTGAATAAATAATTTGGTCAGTTCAGTTCTTAACGAATTAATTTAGCTCAAATAATTGGTGGAAAGTTTAAACAGACTCTTTGTTATTTAGTAAACAAATTACAAGCAACTTCAAAGGTGAATTAAAAGGTAACTAACTTTAAGACTTTCTTTAGAAACAACTTTTGTTAAATTCGATGTATTTTAACTTGATAAGGAGAAAATGTCTTGAAGTTTAAACATGGAATATTTTAAACAACAAGGTGATTGCACTGCTAGTATGTAGTTAATAGTAAAATAGTTTAGTATAGTTTGCACAATGAACCACAATGCATACAAATGCAAAATACATAGTTTAAACATAGTTTGCAGTTTTTTTAATATTAAGAAACAGGTTTTTCTAGCAATCCTCCACATAATAAATATATTTGTATTTGTATATATTTGTATTCCATTTAAATAAAACATATTAAATAAACTGAACATAACTAAATAATAAATAAAGTTTATAGCGAGCTAAATAAATTGTACTCATATTTTGTGTGTTGGAAATGTGATACTATTTTACCTGGGGCCTTGGGATTACCCTAAAATCTCTGTACTTTAATAATAAATAATATTCCTCTTTCTGTTTTAGTATACTCGTACATATACAAATAATACCACCGTCCAGGCACAATATAAGATACTTATATTGTAGTCCAGGGATTCGAATTGAGTAAACAAATAACCTATTGTAAATTAGAGAACAAAGAGAAATCTTTTTATTCCTAAAATCAATATTCATAAACCTTTAATAATTTTCTCGTTAAGCTATTAACACTACACGAGCTTGAAAAGAGCTATTTCACAGCTCAATCTCAGCAAAAGCTCTTTATAACTAGCAGCGCCCCGCGGTTTTACCCATATTAGGCCCCTGGGAATTTTGGGACAAAAAGTAACCTATATAGGTTTAACAAAAAGTAACCTATATAGGTTTAACAAAAAGTAACCTATATAGGTTTAACAAAAAGTAACCTATATAGGTTTAACAAAAAGTAACCTATATAGGTTTAACAAAAAGGAACCTATATAGGTTTAACAAAAAGTAACCTATATAGGTTTAACAAAAAGTAACCTATATAGGTTACCTTGCTATTGAATGTAGCTATCTGATATCGAAAGGTTACTCGAATCGGTAGTTTGACCTGACATTAGCACAAACATACAAACAAAGTTTAATAATATTAGTGTTGAAAATTAAAATTAAATAATCTGCTATAGACTATATTCTTTTAATAATCGTAGTATTTTTATCTTATATTGATTTCATCAAGCTATGTACACCTGCATCAAAAGTAAAGCAATATGATAGACTATATAGCAGCGGCCCACAGTTTTACCCGTCCGCAGTGTTCCCGTTCCCGTAGAAATTTCGGGATACAATTATACTAACCTAGCCTATACTAACTTTCCCCTTGAGGGCATATTCATAAAAAAAATAATTATTCAAATCGGATTGGTGGTAAGCCCTTACAAACAAACAAATAGATATCTAACAATACCCACTATTACATCTAACATTTGATGGGGCGATACAATCAACGCATATGAGATCTTCACAGAAATCCCCGCAGTCTTGCTTTGTATTAAAAGTAGCTTAACGCGTCTTAACTAAGATCATATAGAGGTGTCTAAGTGATAAAATTATAGCGTTTTAAACAAACACACAGCAATAAAAAAACGTAAACTCGAAATGAGAACCTCTTCAAAAACTAGTAAACGTAAAAATGTCAATCTCAAAAGTGGTAAGAAAATAAAAAATGGAGGTTCTCTACTGGCCGCCCGAATTACTTTAATAGTCTGTCAATAAAGTTGTGAAACAACAGATTAAAAAATCGTGAATGTTTTAACGAACTTTTTACGATCACCAGCCGTTTGAAATAACCCACCTTTAGTATGAATTTATATGAAACTAGCGACCCGCCCTCGCTTCGCTTCGGGTAATCAAGATTTCATGTAGGAAAATCGGGATAAAACATTGCGTGTCTCCCGCAGGAATATACACAATCAAAATTTCAAGTGGGAAATTGGGGATAAAATATTACATGTCTCCCGCGAGTATATATGTATACACAATCAAGGTTTCATATTATCAATTTCGGGAATAAATATAGCCTATGTCACTCAGGGATAGTGTAGCTTTCGAATGGTGAAAGAATTTTTTAATTCGGTGCAGTAGTTTCAGAGCCTATTCGAAACAAACAAACAAACAAACAAAAAATCAAACCTTTCCTCTTTATAATATTAGTATAGACAACAATACAAGAGACAAAAAGCGCACTAACCACCCACAGAAACTCTCTAAATTTCAAGAAACAACTTCAACACTCCCCCGCTACCTCTCATGGCAAAACCCATACCAATCCACGATCCCTTATCTCGTAATTACCAACACCATGAGTTGGTAACGTCCTAATAACTCCGTAAGACCAATAAAGACATGATATTTATAAGCACTTATTACTGCTTACTTCCTTTTCGTTATTAGACGTTGTCTCTCGTTGTTATGAGACTAGGAAAGTATCTAATATCAGGAACGCACTCACCACACTCATAATTTGCTACTTGCTACTCATCTTATAGTTTTAGCCTAAATTATTACTATTTTACACTAAACTAATGGAGCCACATAATTAACCGGGTATAAAAACAGTTTAGCTATTAAATGGTTTGTCACATTCTGACATACGCAATTTTCCGAAGAGCAAAAGAGACAAAACACAGTGTAACAGTGTTTTAGTTACACCGCGTTTGTTAATAAGGCTTAATTATGTTGTTTTAGCCAAAATTATTAATATTTTACACTGAACCTTAGAATGAATGAGATATGCTTAGAATGAAATAAAATCGCTAAACCTTTTTCCTCTTCTTTTTTTCTTCAATCGTCTTCGGCTGGAAAATACCGACATTGGTCCACATTTTGTGACAATCCAAAGAAATAGAGCGAAGTGTATCCGTAAACTTAGTTTCAATTCAAAATGAGTAGTGTTCGCATAAACTTAAGAAACCAGCATGCTAGACTTACTTGATAAAACTTTAAATATTCAGGTCACGATTGTTGAAATGTAAACGCCGAGTTAAAACGTTAGTTCAAAGTTAACCGTCGGACGTGATTTTCATTCGGTAAAGACGCCAAACGGGTGAAACGTACAACATCAATTAGTACCTCGCTAGCTCTGAACACTTCATTAGTTCTTTTAAACTTTTCTTCGAAACGAATCTCTACTTTTCTAATGAAACAAAGAGTAGGGTAAGGTGTTTTTCGTATATGTAGTACAATTTTGAATATTTTTATATTCAAATCATTATAAAGTTTTAAAATTTCGAATGAAACTTTATATAGAAACAGGGGAAAATGAGTAAAATAGTTTATTCAAAAACGCACCGAAAAGAAAAATCTAATAGAAAGCAAATCTAGACAGTTTTGTTGTGATATTTCACTTTAGTTAGCTTTTTTCAAGGTATCATATTTCTTTTTGATTCCTTAGATGATTCCGGATTCCAACGGGGCGGCAACAACGCTAGTAAAACCGCGGGGCGATGCTAGTAAAATGATATAATATTCTATTCTATGTTGATACAATGAAAGCTAATAAAACTAGGATCGCTATTCACAGAATGTCTCTATTCCGCCTTTTAGCTAACAGTTCCCAATTTAGCAAGGCCCGTCCAATATCCAGATAGAATTTTAATAATCCCTTTATAATGAAAACCTTTGTTAGTAACAATGTGATCGATTTAGGATTTATAGTTCGTCGAATAATTCAATAAAGCCAATTATTGAATCGATTTAGGTACTACCTATATACATATTTAGAAATGAAAATGTAGTAACAATATCTACTAAAATATCATCTAAGCGCAAAACACTCATAGTACGGATTTAATACTATATTACAATATTTTCTTACTAGCAGCATCCCGCGGTTTTACCCGCGTTGTGTTACCGTGGTAATTTCGGGATGAAAAATAGCTTATAACCTTCCCGTTGAATGTGGCTATCCACTTCAAAAATATTTTTTCAAATCGGATTAGCAGTTTCTGAGATTAGCGCGTTCAAACAAACAAACTCTTCAGCTTTATCATAACAGTATAGATTAGAATCTAATCTAGATACCTAGATAAAAGAAACATCTAAAAACAAAATATCCAATGTCAAAATTCTTCACCCCTCACCTAACGAAAAATTCAAAAAATAGGTTACCCCTCATTTACAAAAAGGAAGAGGTCTCGTTTCGTTCCAATTACAATTAACATGACGCAATAATAATTGTTCCACAAACCCTGTTATTGGAAGTTCCGAAACCGTCACGAATTTTGAGGGATTACATTAATTGTTTCGGAACAATACTCGAGCCCGATTTTGGGAATTTGATCACAATAAAATATTTCTGGAAAGCCCTTTTGTTTCGTTGAGTCTCTTTTATCATTTATATTTTTTAATTGGAATTATTTTTGTGTTCAGATACTCAAATACCGAATACGTGGAAAATATGTTCTTAAAAATATTTTCCACTTCGTTACGACAATTCACACACAACATTTTACTAAATTTAAACTTAATTTTGGTATTGGATTTAGTAATACACTTGTTAGAAAACAAAGAGTAAATTAACTATTTATTTGGATCATAAAAGAAGTCTAATTTAAAGTACAACCAAATCCTTCTTTCTCTCAAAAAAATAAAAAATATCACTTTAATTTACTTTGAACTCTGGCAACATTTCAACCACTTCTTAAGTGAAAAGAATACCCATTTTTATCATACAATCTTAACGTTGCCCAAGGCGTGTTTAGACTTCAAAAATATCTTGAAATTGACGTCATAACAACGTATCTCCATCTTAACAAGACGTTAGTATCCTTTGTGGTTTCTGGTCTATTGAAACGGAAAATACGGTCTGTTGAAATTGCGTATATACGAGCAACTTTAATTGCAAGATATTGAGCAATTTAAGTAACGTCCCACTAATGTGCAAAGGGCACTCATCTTAATGAAGATATCAAAGTGATGAAAACAGCAACTTTGTAGAGAAGGCAATGGACAAGTTTTGATAAATGACACTACATTACACCAATAACATAGTTTACACACACCCTTACATGAAGTTACTCCAATTAAACTATTATACTATCAACTTTTATTTGATAAAAATTGAATTGGAATGACAACTATCATAGAGTTATTTATTTAAAGTGTACAATAGTCCTCTTGGTATAGTTTGACTAAACGCTGTTAGCTCATTGATAGTTAAGCAACTCGGCTCCTACTTGGATGGGTCGCCGATAGTGGTATTCCTATATGAACGCTACCGTGCCTCGTAAGGCACTTTAAATTCGTTACCGGTTGTTTTAATCGATAGACCATGTCGGAGACCTACTTTAAAAGCTTCAACACTAGAGTTGGCCACTAACTGACATGAACTTGCTTAGTGTACAAGTAAAGTATTAGCCTGTAATGTTCGGAAATGGCCTCTCATCTCATTGAAGATATTATTGTACAAACTTTATAAAATTGCCCGTTTGAGAATACCTTTTGAAAGAGAACCGTCGACGTAAAACGTCAGTTTTCTCACCAATTTTGCTTTAAAACTTAAAGAAAATGGAAGTTGATGTCTGTACTACTTTTCTGACTTGTTTGATTTAAACTCATATATTTAACTTAGTTATTTATCAAATGTGTGCAGAAACGAAACGTGGTAGTTACTAGCTTATTTTGACAATAGAAAACTTAAGAGAATAGCTAAGCATCACCTGCCGAAATTCGGGAAAGGTAATTAAGAATGTAAGTAATTAAGAATGGAGTAAGTTACTGGCCAAAACTCGTATCGGAATATTTCGCTTAAAGACCTCCGGCATGGTCTAACGATTGAAACAACCGACAATTTTAAGTGCCCTCCGAAGCACGGTAGATCTCAGGAGTAATGCCACTATCAGCCACCCATCCAAGACCAAGCTGCACATTGCTTAAATATCGCAATAACTTAACATAACTTAGTCAAACTACGTCACGAGCACTTCATAAATACTTTACAATCTAATATCTTATCTTATATATAAAATTCTCGTGTCACAGTGTTCGTTCGCGTACTCCTCCGAAACGGCTCGACCGATTCTCATGAAATTTTGTGAGCATATTGAGTAGGTCTGAGAATCGGCCAACGTCTATTTTTCATCCCGAAATTCCCGCGGGAACGGGTACAACGCGGGTGAAACCGCGGGGCGCAGCTAGTAATATATAAAATTAATACAAACCAAAGAATGATAAAAGGAATAAGAGGAAAATATGTTTTAAGTTATGTTAAGAAATTACAAGAAAAGAAAATGTTAGTGTTAAGTTATTAACTTATGTTACTTCAGCTGAGATGAGAGAAAAGTTGAGTTCATGAAAACATTAGTTGGGAAAATATTAATTTTGTATTACTAGAATTTGTATGAAATATTTCTTGTTATTTTTCCTACGAATTGAAGTAACTTTTCTAACTATCTGAGGTTTTTGCGATACCTTAAGTAGTTACAGGGTCGTTAGGCCGTTCCATTTGCAAACTTTTTCTAACTTTACTGAAGCTTTCGTTAATGGAAAGCTTACTAGAAGTAACATTTGGTGAAGGCAGCATTCATTTTTCACGAGTTCTCTAGCTGCCAGTCGGCGAAGTCTATTGAATGCGTCACTTATATCGAATGAAATAGTCTTGCTCACTTATAGTTGGCACAGCTTGTAAACTCGCTTAGTGTAAAGAAAGCTATTTGTAACTTTTTGGGGAGTACTAGGGGTTTACTACATCATTACCATTACAATTAATCTAACTAAAAGCCGAGCTTTGTCAGAGCTGAGGGTGCGTAGTTATAATATTCTATCCAAGAATCAAAATTGTTAATCTTCATTATTTTTTAATGGTAATAAAAATATATTTATTTTTCGACTGATTGATAAAATAACACATCATATGAATTTAATGTTAAAGCATAAAACAATAGGCGTTATAGTTTTTCAGTAAAGTGTACTACAAAAGTGCTCTGGTTGTGGAATAGTGTTAGGGCTCGCTTCGCTCGACCTGATTACTCTTAAGTTTCCGTATGTGAAGGTTAGATGAATTTTACAATTCCGTACCCAACAGCATATTTTCCGCACCCGCTGTCCGCTGTCAGTTAAGCCCGCAGGGCGCTAGCAGTACCTAATACTAATGTATTTTTATAGCGGTTCTAAAATCATACTTTTATTTAACCAAAATTACTCAAAAAACAATATCAATTAATGAGATTACTAGCCGCGCCCCGCAGTGTTACCCGCGTATATATCCCATGTGTATGTATACCTATATTACTGTAAAGTTTCATCCAAATCCAGTAGTTTTTATGTGAAAGAGTAACAAACATCCATACATCCATCCACATAATTGTAAGTATAGTGACGAAACTTCTAGACAGAAGCAATTTTAGGGCTCTCACCCAACATAGGCAGTAGGTATATCATTAGTGTACGAGTATCGTTCATGTTGACTCTTGGTATGCAGTGTGTGTGTGTGTGTGTGGTTGAGGTGAGGTATGTGTACTATAGTACACACGATGGAACAGAGTGGGGCCTAACGAGGCACTCCAAGCTCCATCATACACGTTACATAGCTCCTTGGGAACGCGTATTAAAGAAACACAGACTGAGACAGACATGTCGTACTGATTTAGGTCAGACATTGGTCATTTCTGTCTGAGCGCTACCGTGCTTCGGAGGTCACGTTAAATTGTCAGTCCTGGTTGTTTCTGTCAGACAATGTCAAAGGCTTTTAGGTGGTCTAAAAACAACTTCAACAGGGTTGACCACCGACCTACTTGAACCTTTGCACCTGTGGTCACAGAAGACCTAGAAACCAGTATTAGGGTGCTTTCAAATTATGCGTTTCGTGTCGGACCGCTGCGGTGCCGAAGCGGTGCGTTTGTCGTGTTGTGAACGTACGATCGTGTGTTTTCATACAAAACGAGCCGTGCGGCAACAGTGCGTACTAAAATTATTTCGCGGTACCGACGCCGCACTGTTGCCGCACGGCCACCGCTTCGGCACCGCAGCGGTCCGACACGAAACGCATAATTTGAAAGCACCCTTAGATTAACTTAGTCACTTGGCTATAGGCAATCTAAGCAATATAGATCATGAATATTAAACACATCTTGGATGGGAAGGATTATAGCCATTATATATTCGATAGACATGCCCGTCGGGGCTCTACCATACATCTGTTGAATATATGCATATTGGAAATGCAGTTAGATATGTATAAGAACTAGTGCTATAGTAATTATCCTACTTGAACTGTGACATCAAATCCGTCTGGTTAGGTTTAGTATAGTCACACCTTGCGGTGGTCTAGTGATATGTGCACTCGCCTGACTGAGGCCAAGACTGAGGTCCCGGATTCAACTCCCAGGTCAAGCCAAAACATGTTCCCTTCAAAAATGGATTTGAGAACCCGCATTGGGCAAGATTAGTGATCACGCCTAATCCTTCTAACTGTACTGTTAACTTCAGTGAGATAAGAGGCCTTTATCCATCAGTGGGACATTACAGAATAATACTTTTTTGTTATAACACAATAAATTTCACATCTAAAAATAGTAATCATATAACCACACTAGCAGCGCCCCGCGGTTTTACCCGCGTTGTGTCCACTCCTGTAGGAATTTCGGGATGAAAAATAGCCTATGTTATTCGTGGATAATGTAGCTTTCGAATGGTGAAAGAATTTTTAAAAACGGTCCAGTAGTTTTTGAGCCTATTCATTACAACCAAACAAACAAAGTTTTCCTCTTTATAATATTAGTGTAGATATAATATCGTTTCGCAATACGCGTAGCACTGAGAACATAGTTGTGTAAATAGCAGACCAAGTAGAGGTGACATAATTCAGTTATAACTCGTGTTGTAGGATTGTCGCAACACAAGTAATAACTGAATTATACACGAGAATATTCCTTTTATTATTTCCGCTATTTTTAGTAAGTAAATACATGGGCGATACGTCTTCCTTGTCGATATATGGAAGGAGATAGCTAGCTTCGGTTTTGTATAGCGTTGTCTCTGTCACACGCTAGTGATGTGAAGTTTGACAACATCTATTGAAAAACATGCAAATCATCAATTATCATCAATCTTCCCTTGAACCTGAAGGGAATAATATGTTTGAAACGGTACGTATTTTTGTATATAAGTTACAGTTTGAATGAAGAAAGTGCCGTTTGATTTATTTATAAGTATTTTTTTAAGGGCAGGTTCCTTCAGCTTACACTAACGCACCAGTAAACGTTAAGACAAAATGTCAGTCTCAACGGACGGTGGAAAATGAAATAGGTATCCTTGGTTTTCTATTGGCAGTCCGAATAAAAGACTGTCATATAAGTCAAGAAACAACTTAAGGCTTTAAATTTAACAGCGTAAAAATCGGGAACTTTTTAACGAACATTTATTACGATATTATAAACGTACGTAGCACAGACTACAATAGTATACTGGCAACTCTAAGTCGTAATGAACTAGAGACCACCTAGATACAAAGTTCCTGCCAATAGAATGACAGTTGACAGTAGCGGACTATTTTCAGAGGATGAGGTGTAACAAATTGCCTATACATACCTCATACCTATGAATGTAATGTGGTTAGCAAATATTTATGATCATAACATAACTGATGTTGCTGTTTACAATTAACGTCTTTGATAAGATTTGATAATTGTTTTTATTTGATTAAGTAATTTATTACTCTGTTTACTACAGTGAAAGATGATCAGGATGTGTTTAAATGTGCCATTATCAATCTTGTCAAATTTCCGGATGTAATAATTATTGCATAATTAAAGTGATTAGTAATTATGTAAGGTAAGATGTATACATAATCGAATTATTGGTTTGGTTTGCAAGATTTTGTAGTTAAAGTAGAGCATTTTTGGTGACGTTTGTTTAAACTGGACAGCTCGCGGGTAGCCTGACGTTGTATTCCTGTATACAACGTCACGCGACCCGCAACCGTTGTCACACTAATCCGTTGCGGGCCAACTGCGGGTCAGTGTGACTCCTTTCATACAAATACAAGGAACACAACGTCACGCGACCCGCACCCACAATACGTCCTACAAAATCAATTTACTTTTTAAAACGAAATCACTACATAGTATAAAACAAAGTCGCTATTTTTGTCTGTTTGTTTGTCTGTCTGCTTAAATCTTTAAAATTACGCAACGGATTTTGATGCGGTTTTTTGTAATAGGTAGAGTGATTCAAGAGGAAGGTTTTTTATGTAAAAAAATTCCCGAAATTCCCACGGGAACGGGCACAACGTGGGTAAAACCGCGGGGCGCTGCTAGTCTTAAATAAACTAAAATGTAAACCAGTAAAACAGTAAAGGGTAAAATATCCTTTTCTGAACATTTACAGTTACTAAAGATTACAATTACGAGTATACGAGATAAAACTCGCCATGTCAAAAGAAAACCTCTACAACATCCTAATTTGAATGAAAACTATTCACAAAGGTTTTCTCTAAATAAACACATTAATTCCGAACGAGTCCAAAACACTCGAACACTGTATCACTACACGCAAGGCATACAATACCTTATTCAAATGCCCCAAAGGGCTTCCCTTTGCGATCCTACTGGATCCATGTTGATCCCTCAACAAATAGGGGACATGTAAATAAAAACATACAAATCAAAGCAAGCCTTGTTCATATATATAAATAAGTTATTTGAATAACTGGCAGTGCCTTCCGGGTTGCGTTGAGCCCGTTCCTTTGGGAGTTACGGGATTGTAAGTTCGAGTACGTTAGTGGTCAAAACAAGTGTCCTAGTTTGTCTGAGTGACAATTATATAATCTTATAAGTATTCGTGTATGTATACATATATAGTATTAGCAAGTTAGATACCATTAATACAAGCTCAGAGCTTACTTTGGGTCTTAATAAACCATGTGTGAATTGGTTCGGGTATATAATATATTATATATAGGTATTATAATATTATACAGGGTGATTTCGGGGTCGTGATCCCAACCATTTTTTACTGACTCAGTAAATAAATGATTGCGATGCTACCTGTATTTATTTTAATTTAAACAAAGATGATTCGTTATTTACGTATTTTTATTTAAAAATTATTATTGACTCAAAATGCGTGGTAACCCTACTTTTAATATTTCTTGACATAAGTTTTCTTGGGAAATAGTAAGGTGACCATGATCTCGAATTATCGTAGTTTTTTTTGCTGACTAAAATAAGTCGCTGGTGTACTGTTAGTCCTAACCTATCGTGATGCTTAGGAGAAAGTAAGTTAAATGCTTCTTTCTTGCTCCACGACCCTGTAATCACCCTGTATATTAGTGTTTAGACGTCTTACTTTTGGGATAAAAGTAAGTGTGTTGTTTTCTAAACTGTAATTTATCTATGGGATTACCCATGTTGTGCCCGTTTCCGTAAGAATTTCGGGATGAAAAATAGCCTATATAACCTTCCCGTTGAATGTGGCTGTCCATTACAAAAATAATGATTCCAATCGGATTGGTAGTTTCTGAGATTGGCGTGTTCAAACTCTCCAACTTTATTATATGAGTGTAGAAGTATAGAAGAGTAAAACATGTTAACATTTTCCCTGAAAAAGTAAAAATAATACTTTTTCAGCGAAAATGGCGGAAGATGAGAATATTTTTGTAAACGTCTTTCGAACTTAAAAATTTGCCTATTCGCTTTACTTAAACGATAAGCAACGTTTTTTCTTGGATTTTTGTTATCACTACATATTATAAAACAAAGTCCCCGGCCGCGTCTGTCTGTCTGTTCGCGTTAAATTCAAATACAACTGCACAGATTTAGACGCGGTTTTTTTTAAATAGATAGATTGATTCAAGAGGAAGGTTTGTATGTATAAAAAATCCCGAAATTCCCACGGGAACGGGCACAACGCGGATACAACCAGGGAGCGCTGCCAGCTTATTAAAAAAATTACGCTTCTTTGCATAAAACGTACAGTTAAGGTAGTCTTATTGGCCACGACAAACCGCGGGGAGCTGTAAGTACTTAATAATATTATTTTAGTGAGAGTTTATGAATAAGGTAGTAAATAAACACGGAATTCATTACAAACACTCAGGAATCAATCAATTTAAATAATCGTTTGTCATTATTTATTAACGATACCTTCTTAAATTAATTTATGAACGCTGTAACATAACTTATAAACACTCGTATATAACTACTAACAAAACTATTGTATATCTGTTAATTAATTGCTTTAAGAAATCCCAAATTAAAATCTAGGTTTATGCAAGGGCAATAATGAATAATCTATACATATATGTAAATAAAATTGGAATGTCTTTTTGTAATATTAAAATAACTACTGCATATACGAGTAAATACGGAACACATACCAAAATATTTCTTTTTTAATTTTTATGTCTGTGTAGATAGACAAACCAACAGACTGATGTCTGTATGTTCCGGCTAATCTCTGAAATAGCTGGACCGATTTTGACGGTACTTTTACTTTTACTCAAAATAAAATAAACATTTTATCTCGTATACGCATTGTTCATAATTTTGACCTGTCACACTGAAAACCAGCCCAAAAAAATAATATGTAGCGAAATATGTAACGTTTATAGTATTTATAACCGCCCTCCAGACACTGAACTATGTTTTAACTCCAGCTCAGATTTCCCTCGAGCCAACTTCACGACCGGTGGAGAAATGAAGAAGGAAAAATATGTGACGATACACTATTTTATATAGCGAAATGTGTTGTAGTTTTTGTTGAAGGTAACCTTCTGTTGAAGTACTTTTTAAACTTAGACTAGCAGCGCCCCGCGGTTTTACCTGCGTTGTGCCCGTTCCCTTGAGAATTTCGAGAATTTTTATACACATAAACCTTCCTCGTGAATCACTCTATCTATTTAAAAAAACCATATCAAAATTCGTTGCGTAGTTTTAAAGATCTAAGCATACATAGGGACAGACAACGGAAAGCGACTTTGTTGTATACTATGTATTGATTATTAATATTTTTAGTAGCGAGAGCCTTTGAACTTTATAAGAACAGTTTAGGTTACAGCTTTAAAATCAATGACTTCAAAAACATGAGGGATGATTTTTGTGTTCGTTACCTTATACCTCCGTAATATGAACGTATTTTCAAAATAGTTTCAGTAAACATATTGAAATAATAGCAGCAGCCCCGTGGCTTTACCCGCGTTGTGTCCGTTTCTTTGTGTGGGAACTTCAGTATTTACAAAAATAATTATTCAAATCGGATTGGTAGTTCCTGAGACTACCGCTTTCAAATTAAAAAACTTCAGCTTTAGTATATCTAGTATAGATTTTGCAGTAATTTAGTTGGAATTAAAATGTTTTTAATCTTATGCTGTTACTAGCAGCACCCCGCGGTTTTACCCGCGTTGTGCCCGTTCCCGTGGGAATTTCGGGATAAAATGTAGCCTATAGCCTTCCTCGATAAATAGACTATCTAACAGTGAAAGAATTATTCAAATCGGTTCAGTAGTTTCTGAGATTAGCGCGTTTAAACAAACAAACAAACAAACAAACAAAACAAACTCTTCAGCTTTATAATATTAGTATAGATTCTATTAAGTAAATGATGAAATGTAAACAAGTAGTGACCGTTGATTCTTTCCTATCGTTATCAGTTAGTATGTAGTGATGGCATATTCTTCTCCGAAACATCAGATATTGGGAGATCAGAAATAAAATATAAATTATAACCACCTCTTTTATATACCACCATATACCATTTTTCTAATTTATGATCCTAAAATAATCGTCACAATATTTCTTTTGAAAACGGCTTCTGGTGAGAAGTATCAAATACACAGATTGGTGACGCAAAGTTGTGGAAAATTACGATTTATTTATTCACCCGAGCTCGGTTATGAGTAGCTATAAACTTTGATACTTTAATACTTATTCAAACATCGTTATTTTAGTCTCGGCGACAGATTGTACACAATTAACTATATAATGTCTGAAACTATTGTGTAATATTCATTGTCTCTGTAAACAAGACGCCATACGCATACTAGAAATAAATATTGTGATATTAAGACTAAATTATAAAAATGGCTACAGAACCATCGAAATTGGTATTGGAAAAAAAAAGAGAAAGTGCAGAAAAGCAAGTGGATGTTGACTACGATGAGTTGCTGGCATCTGCGGGCGAGTTAGGGAAGTACCAGGTGCTGATGTTCATATACTCGTTCCCGTTCTACATGTTCGGAGTGTTCGTGTACTTCCAGCAGATGTTCATTACAGAGCCCTCGCAGAAGTACTGGTGCCGCGTGCCGGCGCTGGACCACCTCTCCGCCGAGCAGCGGCTCTCGTTCGCCGTCCCCGCGGACGCCGGCTCCCGGTTCGGCATCGCGCAGTGCCGCGGCTACACCGCCAACTGGACCGAGGTGCTGCAGAACAACCTCGTCCCTAATACCACTTGGGAGACTGCGCCGTGCCAGCACGGGTGGGAGTTCGATAAGACTGACATCCCGTACGAAACGATCACTAGTGAACTCGGTTGGGTGTGTGATAAAGGAAGTTACCAAGCCATTGCTCAGTCAATTTTCTTCCTTGGTTCTATAGTAGGAGGATTGCTATTCGGATGGGTGGGAGACCGCTATGGGAGACTTCCAGCGGTTATTGGCAGCAGTGTCGTCGCCTGCATCGGAGGAGTCGCCAGCATATTCACGAAGGACCTGATCCTGTTCTCATTGACGCGGTTCATTGTGGGCATGGGATATGATAACTGTATGATCATGATGTACTTACTCGTCCTTGAGTACGTGGCGCCGAGATACAGATCTCTATTTTCAAATTTGACTTTTTGCGTTTTCTACGCTGCTTTTGCGACAATACTTCCATGGTTGGCACTACTCTGCGGACATTGGAAGACCATATCTCTAGTCACTAGTCTACCAATGGCTATCGCCGTCTTGGCTCCGTTATTTTTTTCAGAGAGTCCAAGATGGTTACTCTCTAGGGGCCGCGTTGAAGAAGCTATCAAGAAGATACTCGTAATTGGTCGGACCAATAATAAGATAGTACCAGATAAGTTGATAGAGCAATTTAAAATGACATTGAACAGGAAAGGTAAGGAAGAAGAAGCGAGTTGTTTAGAAATACTAAAGCGACCGATCACAAGAAAAATGTTTATACTCATATGCGTAGAATTCATGTGTTGTTGCATTGTCTTCGATGGGTTAATAAGAAGCATAGGACAGCTGGACTTCAATTTCTTCATTTCCTTCTCAATGATGTCCTTTACAGAGTTCCCATCAATGTTGCTAATAGCATTTAGCTTGGATTTAACTGGCAGAAGATGGTTATGTTTTATAGCAATGATCATCAGTTGTGTGTTTACTCTGCTAACAGTTTGTGTACCAAATGGGTTGACTTCAGTGATGTGTAGTTTAGTAGCTAGGTTCGCAGTGAACATGTCTTATTCTGCAGCCATGCAATGGGCTGCAGAACTGCTGCCTACTTCAGTCCGTGGAACCGGATCATCAGTGGTGCACATTTGTGGCTTTCTAGCAACATTAGTCAGTCCATACATAGTATACTTAAAAGTGTATATTTTCTGGCTGCCGGCTGTTATTATGGGAGCAATAGCTGCATTGGGAGGAGTTATTGCATTAGCGTTACCAGAGACAGCTAGGAAGACGATACCTCATACCTTCGATGATGCAGAGGAATTGGGCAGAAGTCAGGAGTTCTGGGACCTGCCTTTCTTAAAGAAGAATGCGAAGGAAGAGTTTAATGGAGAAGTTAATAAAAGCTTTGAAATGTAATTGCAGTAACAACTTGAAAACGTTACTTTTTTCACATATACTATATATCCTCAAAATCTGTACTTTTATAGTATTGCAATCTTGTTTGGCACTAATAAACATTTCTAATGTAAAATTTCATTTACTATTAATAAAGTCTTAATTTTAGGATAACTACTGTTGTAGCAGACATGTTGAAGCTACATTCCGTCAGAATTTGTTTACAAACAGATATAGAAACGATGACAAGCATATATTTATCACATCACATGATTACAGTTTATTTTCAGCAAAACAATGAACACAGGAGGTATTTTTAATACATTGTATAATATGTAACCTGTCTGATACTTATGTAAACACTAGGGCTCATAATCTATATACATATATAAAAGAAAGTCGTGTTAGTTACACTACATACGAGTATTTATAACTCGAGAACGACTGAAGCGATTTGGCTGAAAATTGGTGGGGAGGTAGCTTAGAATCTGGAGTCGGATATAGGATACTATTTATCCCGTATTTCCTACGGGAACCGGTGCGCTGTGGGTGAAACCGCGGGGTACGGCTAGTAAAAACTACGAGTAAAACACTGTTACACTGTGTTTTGTCTCTTTTACTCTCCGGAAATTGCGTATTGCTCTAGGGGCCATATTAAGAAACGCGTATTAAGAACATTTTAGCTATGAAATGGTTTGTCACTTTCTGATATACGCAATTTTCCGAAGAGCAAAAGAGACAAAACACAGGGTAACAATGTTTTAGTTACACCGCGTTTATTAATAAGGCGATAGCTGTTCTGCGCGGCAGTTCTAATCCTAGTTGGCGATAGAGTTAAAATTGTTTAGATAGAGCTTACGTTATTTTCCCATCATTTATGGGGTCGCCCCCATACATTTAGTTGAGCAGGTAAAACTCGTCCTCCTGAGAAAATTAGTGTAGACTAGAAATGCCCGCGGTTTTATCCACGTTGTACCGGTTCCAGTGAGAATTGAAGCATCAAAGTAGTCACAAACGTTTGTTTTAAGGTTGGTAAAATCCACATGAAAATCTGTTCAGTAGTTTTTGGGAAAATCAATTACATATAGACAGACCAGCTTTTGGGGACTTCGTTTTATAATGTAACTAGCAGCGCCCTGCGGTTTTACCCGCGTTTTGCTCGTTCCCACAAACCTTCCTCTTGAATCATTCTATCTATTTTTAAAAAACCACGTCAAAATCCGTGCAATAGTATTTGAGTTTATCGCAAACAGACAGACAGACAGACGGACAGACAGAGGCGGCCGGGGACTTTGTTTTATAATATGTAGTGATATAAGTAACATAAACAAATAAATATACCTGGACATATTCACACACGGTTAATTAGACCTCAACTAAGCTCTAAGCTTGTAATATGGAATCTAACTAACTGGTACCACTACATAAACATACACAAATACTTTATAAGAATGTATAATTAACACCCAGACGTCGTCGCCAACAACTATGTATGCACATATTGTTGACTCCGGGTGGGAATCGAACCCGCAACCCCCGACACAGTAATCGCTCTCACTGCCACTGTGCCAACGGGCTTGTCAACATAATAAAGCATTTTAAAGATATACCTGCCTTCAACAGTGTTGACATAACGTCGTCACACACCCCTAACTAAACGATTGAACGTCAAAACTTTGAAATAACGTTTGAGAACCTTTGAGATCCTTACCAAACTTCCATTAATTGAGATTCAACAGATATCATTAGAGCACGTCTTGAATTTAATTGATTTTCAAGTTGTTAAGAAAATCGATGCATGAGGATGCCTTTCCAGAAAAGCTTTGCAGTGCTACGTTACTATACTATACTTGGTATAATCAGCAAACGTAACATATCAGTGCGAGAAGACACGCTGTCACAAGCGCTTCACCCACCTCCTGATGAAGGTCACCGGACGTGACCGTAACGTGCTGAGGAACGCTCAACAATAACCTCCTTCCTACGTAAGTTCCCGTTTGAACAAATAATAATGACATTAACGTACGTACGTCTCAATAGTAAAACGTAACATAAGCGTGGTGGTAAAAAAAGGTATTACCTATAATGTCCTGCTGCTGAGCAAAGGCCTCTCATTGCACTGATGATGTCAGTATAGTGAGGAGGCTTAGGCAATCGTCACGCTTGCCTAATGCGGGTTGATGATATCAAACCCGAGCCATGTTTGTAAAGTAGAAACTTGTATCAAGCGTGGTAGTATGCAGTAATTTTATAAAACGTAGCAACGCAATGTAGTACAGCATAGCCCTGGTGGAGAGGCATTAGGCTTGTACTTATCAGCAACACTTATTTCAACACTTCACGATCACGACATCACGACACTATTCACGGTCGCTTGAAGATACATTTTAGTAAATCAGTATTTATTCTTCAATACAATTATCTATACTAATATAATAAAGTTGAAATATTTGTTTTATTATTTGTATACTAGCAGCGCCCCGCGGTTTTACCCGCGTTGTACCCGTTCCCGTAGGAATTTCGGGATGAAAAATAGCCTATAACCTTCCCGTTGAATGTGGCTATCTATTACAAAAAGCATTATTCAAATCGGTTCAGTAGTTTCTGAGATTAGCGCGTTTAAACAAACAAACAAACAAACAAAACAAACTCTTCAGCTTTATAATATTAGTATAGATATACGCGCTAATCCAGAAACCACCAATCCGATTTAATTAATTATTTTTGTAATGTATAGCCACATTCAACGGGAAGGTTTTAATTGCTATTTTTATGATTATTTTAATAGGTGAATATTAAAAATAGCATAGCAACGTATTATAGCTGTGAAAACATCATTCACCTTAACACAAACTTTTAACACCTATGCTTATATAAAATGTTGGATGAAGAATTGAGCCCTAAGGAACCCACGACCCGACGCGAAAAACATTACGAGATTGAGTCATATTATTTCTTTTTAAGCCATAGCCAATCCATAACCAATCGTATTTTACTCATAAAATATTGAAGGTATAAAATACATACGGGAGGCCTGGAAGGGCGAAGTATTTACTGCCTTCTCTATTTCGTGAGGGAGACAAACTTTTAGATATTTTAGATGAATATATCTTTTATTTTATCTTAAAGTTATTTATATCTTAACCGCCTTATCCTACTAATCATACTTCCTACTTCCTACTAAATGCGAAAGTTTGTGAGGATGGATGTATGTTTGTTGCTCTTTCACGTTATAACTGCTATACGGATTTGAATGAAACTTTATAGTAATATAGGTTATACATCAGAATAACATATGGGATACATTTTATCCCGAAATTCCTGCGGGAACCGATACAACGCGGGTAACACCGCGGGGCGCGGCTAGTTCATACATACATAAATGTTAATTCATTGAAACTTTTTTGTGAAGTGTTTTGGCTCTTTTGCTCTTTGGAAAAAAGTGTATGTTGGAAAGGGATAAACCTATATATAATCATTAGATAGCTAAAATGCTGTTTATAAGTATGTAGTTGTGAATAAAGTTTCAGGTTTTTAGAGTTTAACTCTAAACCTTTTTTCGTGCGCGTGAAATTTACGGTCCCGGTTGTGTCATCGCTACACACTATCGTCCTGTCCTGCTTATCTTAAGTGAGATGGGAGGCCTTTGCCCAGCTGTGGGACGTAACAGATTAATACTTCTATTACTACAACCATCACATAACTATTCGAGGCATTGAAGCGGTATAACTAATTACTCCGACACCAAGGTAAACTAACTTAATTCTGTAACTGAAATCATGGTTAATAAAACATCTAGCCCGTATATAAAGGGAATAAAGTCCAATTTCCCTTACCACTTATTTACTTCAACTAAAACACCGATGTTATTTGATTATAAACTTTAACTGTATAGTAACATGGTTTACTTTAGTTTGTTGGATGTTGTTTATGTTAGTAATCTATTATTCTTAGTCGTAACGTTCATTGTAGTTAAATAATAATATAACGTCAAGTTAGTTACATAAATTATTGCTCTAAATTGCTCAATAAAGACATTATTTATTGCTACAGAAGCGTATTAACTATTTACTAGTATAACGAAGTACGGTGCGAGAACTTGATCGTTACAAGTAATTAGAGATAAATGCTTCCTTACCATATACTTAATGAGTGATTTTTACACGTAATGCATGAAAAATTACGTCAACCAGTTAACTGATGTATTCAGAAACGTTTGTTAAATAGTCACTTAAGTAATTTATGTATTTTTTCATATACGACATGTCAAAATCACTCATTAAATCTCTACTGAGGAAGTATTTGACGTCTCTGAGTACGGGCGTAAGTGTCGATATGGATGTCTCTGAGTGCGGCTGATGATTATACGGGTATGAGCCCGTCATTATAGTCTCAATAGATTTAAGGGTTCTTGTGCAAGCCACCTTTAGAATTTAACCTAGATTTGGCAAGAGAGTTCCACTATAGAGAAGTAACACTAATTAACCGATATATTTGTCTTAAGATTCTCGTACAAACTTAGTGCTCATATTTTCCAAACACCCGTAATTAAAATATTTACTTTGGTGATAAAAACATATCAATGATGGATTATGATAATGAAGATTAACGCACTTTTGATAGCGTTGCATTTTTGCTTGGTAACTAAGTAAAATTTTGTTAATCTATCTATAGATGTAAAATTGTGATTGTATTTAAATATATAATTGTGATATCGGTTAGTATGGTTACTGCAGGGTGTTTAACACTGGATGCTTAATTATTGAACTGGCTGAGCCTCGTGGTTTTTTTACCTCGGAAACTACCAATTCAATTTAAATAATTATTTTTGTAATGGATAGCCATATTTAACAGGAAGCTTATGAGCTATTTTTCTGATAAAAACGGACACAACGCGGCTAAAACCGCGGGGCGCTACCAGCCTTTTTAGGGTTCCGTAGCCAAATGGCAAAAACGGAACCCTTATAGATTCGTCATGTCTGTCTGTCTGTCCGTCTGTCCGTCTGTCCGTCTGTCCGTCTGTCTGTCCGTATGTCACAGCCTTTTTTCTCCGAAACTATAAGAGCTATGTTGTTGAAACTTAGTGTGTAGATGTATTCTGTGAACCGCATTAATATTTTCACACTAAAATAGAAAAAAAAAAAATTTTAGGGGGGTCTCCCATACATAGAAATGAAAAAAAATTTTTTTTTTTCATCAAACCCATACGTGTGGGGTATCTATGGGTAGGTCTTCAAAAATGGTATTGAGGTTTCTAATATCATTTTTTTCTAAACTGAATAGTTTGCGCGAGAGACTCTTCCAAAGTGGTAAAATGTGTGTCCCCCCCCCTGTAACTTCTAAAATAAGAGAATGATAAAACTAAAAAAAATATATGATGTACATAACAATGTAATCTAACACCGAAAATTGGTTTGAACGAGGTCTAGTTAGTAGTTTTTTTTTTACGACATAAATCGTAAACCGCAAAAAAATACTGATTATTCATTCAATAACTCAAATGTAAATAAAAAAACATTTATTTCAAGAACTTCTTTATTATGTTACTCGCTGCTACGGAACCCTTCATGGGCGAGTCCGACTCGCACTTGGCCGCTTTTTTTTAATGTTTATATTCATTGTTATCTTCTGTTATCAGAGACGAGAAAAAAGGTATTTAATTTGAACATGGTATGCTTCGCTTGTCGGCAGATAATCGGCTAGTTTAAATTGCGTATATACTGTGCTACTGGTTAGAAGAAAATAAAATAAATTGCTTCAAAAATATTTTTTTAGACAAAATAAGTATGACACATTGTGTTAGTAATTCCCATTATGAGATTGATTTCCTCTTTCACGGTTAAAAGGCAGTAACAAATTATCAGTAACAACGGCTTTGTATATGGCACTTGCAACGCAAATTACATAAATATTGCAAAAGTTATTTCCTCTTGGCATTACATTTCAAAGCTATTATTGAATTCTCCATTAATATCTTCCTTTACTCTCTTCTTCAAGCAAGGCAGTTCCCAGAACTCCTGACTTCTGCCCAATTCATCTGCATCATCAAAGGTATGAGGTATCGTCTTCCTAGCTGTCTCTGGTAACGCTAATGCAATAACTCCTCCCAAAGCAGCTATTGCCCCCATAATAACAGCTGGAAGCCAAGATATATACACGTTTAAGTATGCTATGTATGGACTGACAAATGTCGCTAGAAATCCACAAATATGAACCACTGATGATCCGGTTCCACGGACTGAAGTTGGCAGCAGTTCTGCAGTCCATTGCGCTGTTGCAGCGGTCGACATGTTCACTGCAAACCTAGCCAGCATAGCACACATTACTGAAGCTACTCCACTCGGCACACACACAGTCAACACACAAAACACTGAACAGAAAATCATCACTGAAAAACATAACCATCTTCTTCCAGTTAGGTCTAATATAAACGCTACCAGTAACATTGATGGAAATTCTGTTAGAGACATCAAAGAGAATGATGCAAAGAAATCCAAGTCCAGCTGTCCTATGCTTCTTATTAATGCATCGAAAACCACGCCACAGCACATGTACTCAACACTTATAAGTATAAACATCCTTCGGATCATCGGTCGCTTTAGTATTTCCAAACAGCTTGCTTCTTCCTCTTTGCCTTTTCTCTCCAGTGTCATTTTAAATTGCTGTATTAGTCTATCTGGTACTATCTTATTATTGGTCCGACCAATAACGAGTATCTTCTTGATACATTCATCGACGCGACCTTTCGACAGTAACCATCTCGGACTTTCTGAGAAAAATAACGGAGCCAAAAGGGCGAGCCCCATTGGGAGACTAGTGACCATAGATATCGTCTTCCAATGTCCGCAGAGTAGTGCCAACCATGGAAGTATTGTCGCAAATACAGAGTAGAATAAAGAGAACGCCAGGTTTGAAAATAGAGATCTGTATCTCGGCGCCACGTACTCAAGGACGAGTAGGTACATCATGATCATACAGTTATCATATCCCATGCCCACAATGAACCGCGTCACTGAGAACAGAATCAGATCCTTCGTGAAGATGCTGGCCACTCCTCCGATGCAAGCGATGACACTGCTGCCAATAACCGCTGGTAGTCTCCCATAGCGGTCTCCTACCCATCCGAAAAGAAACCCTCCTACTATAGAGCCAAAGAAGAAAATTGACTGAGCAATGGCTTGGTAACTTCCTTTATCACACACCCAACCGAGTTCACTCGTAATCGTTTCGTACGGGATGTCAGTTTTATCGAACTCCCACCCGTGCTGGCACGGCGCAGTCTCCCAAGTGGTGTTAGGCACGAGGTTGTTCCACAGCACATCAGTCCAGTTGGCGGTGTAGCCGCGGCACTGCGCGATGCCGAACCGGGAGCCGGCGTCCGCGGGGACGGCGAACGAGAGCCGCTGCTCGGCGGAGAGGTGGTCCAGCGCCGGCACGCGGCACCAGTACTTCTGCGAGGGCTCCGTGATGAACATCTGCTGGAAGTACACGAGCACCCCGAACATGTAGAACGGGAACGAGTACACGAACATCAGCACCTGGTACTTCCCCAACTCGCCCGCCGATGACAGCAACTCATCGTAATCAACGTCCACTTGCTTTTCATTAATCTCTGCTTCTAATTTCTTTTTCTTTACCAATGTCTTTGGTTCTGTAGCCATTTTTGAACCTAAATATTTTATTTTAACACTTTTTCTACACTAACTGTGAATCGCGTGTGATTTTTAGTGATAGTGAGTGTAGTACAATATTTTTCCATGTTATAAAGTAATTTTATACAATCTCTTGCTAACATTACGGTAACGATGTTTGCAAACGCATTACATTTTATAGCCAGTTATTACTGAATTCTTAATTTAAAAGTGTTTCCCCAATGCTCAGTCACAAATCGGCTTGAAACGTGTATTAGAAGGCTTTTTAGGGTTCCGTATCCAAATAGCAAAAAACGGAACCTTTATGGATGTCTGTCTGGCCCTCTGTATGTCACAGCCACTTTTTTCCGAAACTTTAGTAACTATAATGTTGAAACTAAGAAATTAAGATTTTCATTCAAAAATAGAAAATAAACAATAAATTTTGGGGGCTTCCCATAATTCGAAATGAAACTCAAAAAAATCTATGGATCGGTCTTCAAAAATGATATTAAGGTGTCTTATATCATTTATATAATCATCATAAGGGCAGAACCCTTATTTTTTGCCATTTGGCTACAAAACCCTAAAAAGCCGTCACTTACAAGAACCTTTCATGGACGAGTCCGACTTGCACTTGACCGCTTTTTTGTAAATAGTAATACCTAGATAAAATACTTTATATAAATAATAACATAAATTCGCATAGAGATAACATTCTTTGTCTATCGTAAAAATATACTTCTCTGTTCGTCTGTATACTATGTCGTCATTTTTATGGCTACTACTTTATTATAAAAAATCTAAACCAGCATCTGAGGAATTAGTAAGCTGTTTAAGGGCCTATGAGTTCCTAAAACGGGCTACTATAAACAATTTTTCAGCCAAAAGTCTTAACGTTACAAGAACAATTTTTGTTTGTTTTTAATCTTGATCATATGTTTAATCATACTACTGTTTCCGAAACACGTTAACTATTAATTTTCTCGATAGAAAAAAATCACAAAGATGGGTCTTTTATACCTTACTTTCACACTTAGGGCCGAAACACATAACCGCGTTGCGGCGCCGCGCCGCTAAAATCGGCGGTTTGCGTTGCGGCGTTGCGGCGCCGCGAAAAAGAGCATTACGGTAGGGTAACCACTAACCAGTTCCTCGTGATTTTTTATTGTGGATAGACGTGTCTTTGCCATGGACAATCGTAAGAAACTTATTGCTTATTTGTTATTAAAAAGACATTACTCTGTTTTAAATAAACGACAAAGAAGATACTGGATACATCCATTTAATAAGGCTATGAATCCCGATGGCGAGTACTTTTCTCGAAAATACAAAGCATTAAAAATAGACGAAAATAAATTTTTCGCCTACTTTAGAATGAGTATATCATCATTTGAAGAGCTACTACGCGGGTTATCAAAATATATAAATAAAAAAAATATTAAAGGAAGGAAACCTCTTACAGCTTTAGAAATGTTGGGCTTGACTGTAAGGTAAAGTAAAACAAATACGTTTTTATTGATAGTTTTTATTGATTAATTACTTACTTGAAGAATACTTTAATTAGTCTTTCAAAAATACAATGTTCAAGAACAAACAAACTAAATCATTGTCAACAAGTATGACATCATAACGCTGAAACTAGCGCCACGCTGCGGTGCCGCGCCGCTACAATCGGCAGTGCCGCTACTGCCGATTCTCGCGTCGCGGCGCCGCAACGCGGTTATGTGTTTCGGCTCTAAGGGCCGAAACACATAACCGCGTTGCGGCGCCGCGACGCTAAAATCGGCGGTTTGCGTTGCGGCGTTGCGGCGCCGCGAAAAAGAGCATTACGGTAGGGTAACCACTAACCAGTTCCTCGGGATTTTTTATTGTGGATAGACGTGTCTTTGCCATGGACAATCGTAAGAAACTTATTGCTTATTTGTTATTAAAAAGACATTACTCTGTTTTAAATAAACGACAAAGAAGATACTGGATACATCCATTTAATAAGGCTATGAATCCCGATGGCGAGTACTTTTCTCGAAAATACAAAGCATTAAAAATAGACGAAAATAAATTTTTCGCCTACTTTTGAATGAGTATATCATCATTTGAAGAGCTCCTACGGGGGTTATCAAAATATATAAATAAAAAAAATATTAAAGGAAGGAAACCTCTTACAGCTTTAGAAATGTTGGGCTTGACTGTAAGGTAAAGTAAAACAAATACGTTTTTATTGATAATTTTTATTGATTAATTACTTACTTGAAGAATACTTTAATTAGTCTTTCAAAAATACAATGTTCAAGAACAAACAAACTAAATCATTGTCAACAAGTATGACATCATAACGCTGAAACTAGCGCCACGCTGCGGTGCCGCGCCGCTACAATCGGCAGTGCCGCTACTGCCGATTCTCGCGTCGCGGCGCCGCAACGCGGTTATGTGTTTCGGCTCTTAGTTTGTTAAACAATTTCAAACGCATATTTCTAAAATTAATTTGAGTGATGTAAAATACCTCTTCCCCTTGGACCGCCTTCTGGTGTAAACGTATCCTAAACTCCACGCGTAATTGTTTTAAAATAATTAAATTAATTTAGTGCCAAGAAAATAAAACAAAAAAATAGGAGAGCAGAAACATTGAGGAGTTGTTTGACGAATCAACGCCGCCTGCGCACCGTTGCCGCCATTCCTCCACCGAGCCACCGCCGCCATCTTACCACCCGCTTTAAGCCACGCCCACCTGCTTACGCAATTGGCCGACAAGGTGTAAGCATTCCTAATTGGTTAACAAGGACAAACTCAAGGTCGCGCATCCCCACCGGTCACGCAGCGTCCAATAAGGTACCTACTCCTTGTGTATTCTGCTCGCCTGGTACTTTTGTGACCAAATGAACAGGTCTGCGTCGGAATCTGAATTGAACCAGACAGTGAGAATGGAGCGGACACCGCCTAATTATGCTTACCAGCGCTCTAAAAGAAGTCGTGAAGATATGGAAGAAAATAATAACTACATTCGCCTATTAGAAAACTTTAAAGAGGAGATGGTTTCAATGATTACCCTTTTAACAAAAAATCATGAGACGGATATTAGTAAAGTTTTCTCAACTTTAAAGGAAATCAAAGAATCTAACACAAATATTGAAAACTCAATAGCGTTTCTTACCGCGCAGAATGAAGAATTTAAAGGCAAAATAAACCAATTAGAAAATAAAGCTGTTGAAGATAAAAAATATATAACTTTACTAGAGAACAAAATAGAAGACCTGCAAAAGGGAAGTAGAAAGACCAACTTTGAAATAAAAAATGTACCTATGAAGAAAGCGGAAACTAAGGAGGATCTGATAGATATGGTTCTATGCCTTACGAAAAGTATTGAAGTAAACTTAGGCGCCTCAGATGTAAAGGACATCTATAGAGTACGAGGAACAAGAACCGAGAGCACAACTTCATCCGTCATAGTTGAAACTTCCTCTACCTTATTGAAGACTGAAATTCTAAAGAAGAGCAAAACATTCAATCTCAAACACAAGAATAAACTATGCTGTAAACACCTCGGATTTAAAATACTCGAAGACACACCTATATTTTTGTCAGAAAACCTCACCCCAAAAGGTTCCCGTCTTCATTTCTTGGTTCGGGATCTGGCTAAGTCTAAAAAGTACAAGTTCTGTTGGACTTCCTATGGAAACGTCTATGTAAGGAAGGATGAACGTTCGCCTGTGATAACAATCAGGAGTGAAGAACAGGTACATAACTTATTATTACAAATATGACTAATTAATCCCTGTTATATTCGTATACTCCCCAGGATATTGTATACAGTTTTCTGCTTTGTTTTTATTTTGATTTTTGTAACTATTGTACACAGAAACAGCTTAATAACTACTTTATTACACCATGACGAACACCCAATTAGTATAATAACCAACCGAACACATTACACTCTTACAAAATACTCCACATATACACATACCTCTCTCAAACATTCAAGATATCTAAACTATAACAAACTAGCATTCATAAACACAATTACATACATCAAACACACTAAAACTAAATTATTTATATTACTATATCTAGTTTTAGTAGGTCCTATATTATTTAGAAAACATTCACAATTTCCCGAACAAAATATTATTACCCTATATACCTTATTAACATTAACCACAGTTATCATAATACTTACAATATGTAGGTGTAGATATTTTTGGAATGACTTGTATCCGACACACTACTAATTTATGACTGAAACATTACACACTATTTCAGAATTAGATGAACTTGAAATTGCTCGAAGCTTTGTATGTGACAGTTCCAACTTAAGTCAACATTTAGTTATAAACAAAAAAGACCTAACGATTACAACACAAAATATACGTAGTATCTATTGCAACTTCGATGATTTCTTACTTACGATAAACAACTTCAACTTTGAATGTGACTTAATTGTATTAACTGAGTGTAGATTAAATTCATCCAAACTTATTCCACAAATGCCAAATTACCACTCATACTATACCAAAACCCAACACAACCAAAATGACGGGGTAGTGGTTTACATAAAAAGATCTCTGCCACATAAGGTTAAAGAAATCAGCCTTTCCCAGGCATCATGCTTACAACTAGAAGTATGTAATTACGTTGTTCTAGGCATATATAGGTCTCCTTCCCATCCAAACGCAGAAGATTTCATTGAATCCCTAAGCACACACCTGCAATCTATTCCTAAGCAAGAACGTAAACAAATTATTTTGACAGGTGATATTAATATTAACATCCGACCGAAGAATACTGAGTCTTCTTCTGAATATAAAAATAGAGTAAATTATCTTAATATGCTTTCTATGTATGGTATCCTCCCAGGACATACTCTACCAACGAGGTTAGATAGTTGTCTAGACCATTTTATGATCAAATGCGATAAGAAAAAAGTAAAAGCTACAATAGCAGTGCTAAACACTTCCACTACAGATCACCATACTATTTTTCTATCACTATCAAAAACTAAAAGCAATTATACCATTCCCTTAAAAATTAAAACAAAAGTTGACTTTAACAAAGCTCTCAATTATTTAAAACAAAAAAATATATCCCACCTTCTCTTCTGTAATAACCCAAATTTAGTTGTAGAAAAGCTCACAAATGTGTTGAAGGAGTCTATAGATGTCAGTTCTAACACTATTAAAGTTCCTGGAAGTAAGAGAATCATTAAGCCATGGATCACACCTGGTATATTAAGATGTATAAGAAATAGAAACAAATTACAATTGCAACATAGACGAGACCCATTTAATGACGTTCTAAAAATAACATTTACCCGATATCGTAACTACTGCAACCGTCTATTAAAAAAGCTAAAAAGAAAATACGACAGAGACCTAATAACAAATTCAATAAATAACAACAAATTGCTTTGGAAAAACATTAAACATATCACATACACTAATAAAGTAAACAAGTCAAACCAGGAAATCTTAAATATCAAAAACTCCCCCATGGAATCTGTTAATCATATTAACGGTTATTTCAGTAATATTGGAAAGAACCTAGCTGAAAACATACCAAGTATACCAATAGATAGAGCCCACAATACAAGTACTCACTCCCAACTCAACTCCTTTGCCCTCATAAATACAGACTATAGAGAGGTGCATTATACTTTAAGGAGCTTAAAATCTGATAGTGCTCCAGGCTGGGACAATATCTCTACAAAATTCCTCAAGCACGTCAGTCAAGAAATAATCCCGGTATTAAGCCATTTAGCAAATCTCTGTTTTGAAAAGGGTGTATTTCCAGAACTTTTAAAACGGTCCATTATAACCCCTGTATTCAAGGGAGGTGACAGAGACGATGTCAACAATTACCGGCCAATATCAATTCTGACGTCAATATCCAAAGTAATTGAAAAGTTACTAAATAATAGACTGTTGAATTACTTCAATAAATTCAACCTACTGTCTTCTAACCAATTTGGTTTTAGACATGGAATATCGACGGAAGATGCTGTAACGGCTCTTAGCTCGCTAGTCTGCGATAAACTAGACAAAGGGGACAAATGCATTGGAGCATTTTTAGATTTGAAAAAAGCGTTTGACACCGTCTCTATCCCCCTCTTATTGAAGAAGCTGCAAGGTCTGGGTATTAGAGGTAAAGCCCTGGCTCTTTTTGAAGACTACCTTACCAACCGGAAACAAAGGGTTAAAATTGAAAATTACCTAAGCGAGGAAGCTGGTGTCTCTTATGGCCTTCCCCAAGGAAGTATACTTGGGCCGACCCTATTTTTGGTTTATTTGAACGACTTGTGCAAAATTGATCTTTGTAATGCTAAGCTATTTGCTTATGCAGATGATACAGCAGTCATTTTTTATGGCAAGTCCTGGAAAGAGGTTAAGAGAAACGCTGAACTAGGTATGGCTAAAATAGGGAATTGGCTTAGAAAGAACAAATTATCGCTAAATACCGACAAAACAAATTACATTTGCTTTACCATTAATAACCGAACTCAGCCGGGTCTAGCATTCGAAGTAAAAATTCATTTATGCGGAAATGTCGAAAACACAAATTGTCATTGCTCCATCATAAACAAAGTTACTTACACGAAATATTTAGGAGTTCTGATTGATGAACATCTCTCGTGGTACCCTCATCTAGAACAAGTAGCTTGTAGAGTAAGGAAACTGGGATGGATCTTTAAGACTCTTAGGTATGTTGTGCCTTCTAACGTAAGCAAACCAGACCAAAAAAATGTGTTAAATGAAATTTACTTAGCGCTGGTGCAATCAGTCCTCACATATTGCATCCCGATATGGGGAGGCGCGGCCAAAACCAAATTTCTTAAATTAGAAAGGGCTCAGCGTTCACTTGTCAAGACCATGTATTTCAAAAGGTTGAGACAGCCTACAGAAATACTCTATCAAGAAAGCAATATCCTGTCAGTACGAAAACTATATATGGTGCAAACCATAATAAAAAAGCACAAGGATACTCTTTATAAACCCCCGAACCAAATTGGTAAAAGAAGGAAACCCGCAGTTATAAAGGTTCCCTCAACAAAAACACAATTTGCTAATATGCAATATAGTAAACGATCAGCAAGGTTGTATAACGAGGCAAACAAGAAACTTAATATTTTCTGTAAAACTCACAGGGACTGTAAACGTACGACAATAGAATGGGTTAAAACATTAACTTACGATGAGGTAGAGTTATTATTACAGAGCTTAACATAGAGAGACCTTCACTCACAAACACACACACACACACACACACACACACACACACACACACACACACACACACACACACTTTCAAATTAATCTGTTTCGCTGTAAATATTTATATTTCTGTTTCATAAAATTATTAATTACCTCCCCTTACTTTTAAATATTATAAAATTGTTAAACATACATTAGCTTAAATTTTAGATGATAATAAGAATAGTATATAAGTATAATAATATGTATACCCAGAGTATTATAATGTATATTCTAATGAACTTGTAGATATGGAAGAGCGAAGTTTCCTAATACAGGCATTGTATGCCTAAAAGGTTGACTTCAGCCCTAGTTCAAAATATGTAAAAAATTGTTACTGAATAAATCATTATTATTATCATTATTATTATTAAAATAAACTATGACTGAATACTGTTCGAGTAAAATTTCGATTCAATCCAACGAAAGGTGGTAATTCTTAAAAAAATAAAAATAAAAATGAGTCGCAAAATTCTACCACCACCATTTCCGCGCCGTAGTGTTTCTCGCTCTTTTCTACCCAGAGAGACAGTGACCGAAATGGCTGGGATATCCTGGCCTTAACTCAAGATATACGTATGATAGTGCGTGTGCGGGCCAGTTACGGCTCGCGGGACGATGTATGAAAGGTGTCACAGTGGCCCGCATCCGGCTCGCACCCGCACTATGTGTGTCTTGAGGTTAGTCTATACCGTTTGAAATATATAGCAAAGATTTGAATTACACTCCCGGACTCTTAAATCGAGCCACCTAGCATAATGAGTTTATATCGTCCTTATCAAAGTCCTTATCTTCAAAAAATTATATGAATGACCAAAAAGTTTTTATGCAGTTTTGTAGCTGGCATATTTGTCGCCTAGTTGACATGCAATTGGTTCTAAATTTAAATTTAAAAACAAATGAAGAGCTGTAGTTGTTGTTGTGTTATGGAAACCTGAACAATACAGAAACTGTAAATTAAGAGCTTTGATTATTGATTTTTTCGTATCTACGGGGTGAAAAACGTTCCTCAATTGCTTTTGTAAATTTTTTAATCGTTTCTGGTTTAAAATTATGGATACTTCGCCTGAATTAGCGGCTCAAGCTGTGGCCCTTTTTTCGTCCGGTTTAAGCCAGAGAAACGTGAGTACGCAACTCCACAAAAGCCGATCCGCAGTTCAAAGAGTGTACCACAGGTTCTTAGAGACTGGGGGATATGTTCGTCGTTTACGTGGACCACGCCTTAAAGTTATGGACGTTACTAAATCATTATGCTAGGTGGCTCGATTTAGGAGTCCGGGAGTATAGTTTCGGAATTACAATGTCTAATAAACTCACAGTAAACATAAATTAGTTAGATTACAACTTTTGAGTTGCTGTAATAATCTTCCATTAGTTCTTCTATGTTGCTCGGCAACCAACTGTTAAATAGTATAAGGCTGATGAGCAAAAGGTGGAAAAGTATCCTGTAATGTACCTAATACGTTGCGCCATTTGGTTAGTGTAAAAGGTGTCGAAACAATGCCGTTGAATGCAATTTTGTCTCTCCTGAAGGAAAGTTTTCTTAAGGTATAATTTCCATCTTATTAGTATTTTAGAGATTTTTCTATTAAGTAGCATTGTTCTACCCTGTAGCATACCCTAGGCCCTAGAGACGGTGTCTTTGTTTTAATTGATCCCTGCACAAAAGCAAAACAAGCAATTGCATAGTACTACAGTTAAGTTCATGTTATCGTATCGTAGATTCCTGATAAACCCCTCATCTGTGGAATCAGTATTTTCATCGAAAATCTAATTTTAACATCAAATATCTTGAATGGTCATTGTTCGCGCCTTTCAATCTGTCAATCTGAAGGGACAAAAGAGATTGCCAATCTGAGATCTAAGGTTCATCTCGATGAAAAGACTCTTTGGACATTTTACGTTTGAAAAGGAGTTATAGTTTCCAGTTTGTTAAATACATTGACAAGGTATTTCTCTAGTTTAGAACACGAAATAAAGAAGGTAAGTGCTTCGCTCTTCCGTGGTATAAAACAAAGTCCCCGGCCGCGTCTGTCTGTCTGTTATAAACTCAAATACTACTGCATTTCGGTTAAAACGCGGGTAAAACCGCGGGGTGCTGCTAGTAATCCTATAAAACATTTACCTCGTTTTATAAAATTCCATTCATCGTTCATTCAATTAATTATTTCTTTAATGATTATAAACTTCACTTCAAACTTCAAAACCGTTTGCAAACTCGAATGTGAAATGTGAACTCCTCTTGATTATGCTAATAAAAAAGTTTCAATAGCTCTTAGCATAAAAATGCTTTAATGTAATTTGTGGCTCTTGGGAATACTAAGTCCGTAGGAAATTGAGGAAAGATTCGTGACTTAGTTAGGAAATGGACTTGGCAGAAATTCCCTAACTTTTTGAGTTAGAGGCAGACCTCAGACTGAGAGCTGTTTCTAACGACCCTAATTGTTAGGTCTCTTTTTTGTTAGTCCTACTAATACTATATAAATGCGAAAGTTTGTGAGGATGTGAGGTGTGGATGTACATATGGTTGTTACTCTTCCATGAAAAAACTACTGGACAGATTTGGATGAAACTTTATTGTAATATAGGTTATATATCAGAATAACACAAGGGATAATGAGAGAGGGGAATTTTATCCCGCATTTCCTGCGGGAACGGGTACAACGCGGGTAACACCGCGAGGCGCGGGTAGTTCAGTATATCTTTTACTAAACTACCGTTACTTGAGCCATGTCAGAGGCCTTTGGCGGCTCAATAACTCTGACATCAGGATTGGTCAAGTTGACCATCCACTCGATGAAGAAGAAGATCTTAAAAGACAACCAACGCAATTTTTAACAACGGTACAAAAAAAATAACTTAATGTTTAACCGTGGTGCCTCCATGCATAGACGGCGACTACCGAATCTTTTGAATCATTGAGCCCTTACGCTATAATTTTGTGTTATTTATATAAAATTTGCTCACCGCCAACAAAATTGCTGCACTGCGCTGGCACCCCCTTATATATAGTAGTAGTATTCTAACTCAATGTTTATATAAGATAAAATAAGATTAGGTAGGTATATTATGTCATAATTATTAAATCACAGCGATAACACTTACCTTGTGTTCCGTTCTTCACATACACCAAAAACACTGCATTTCGCTATAAAGAAGAATACACTACAAAATACCTACACTTATCAAATTCTCACGATTTGCACTCATTTCATAAATATACGAAGCGAGATAACGTGTTCAAAAATAGCCGATCGTTTCGAGCGGTTTACACCACTCGTGGTCACGGAATGACTGGCTGGACCGGAAGACGAGTAAAAAGTTCTACTCGTACAAACTACCCACATTGAAGTTTTTTATCCTACTAATATTATAAATGCGAAAGTTTGTGACGATGGATGTTGCTCTTTCATGCAAAAACTACTGAACGGATTTGGATAAAACTTGACAGTAATATAGGTTATACATCAGAATAACATATGGGATACATTTTATCCCGAAATTCCCGCGGGAACGGGTATAACGCGGGTGAAACCGCGGGGCGCGGCTAGTTTATAAATATCACAAAATGTTTGAATAACCTGTTTTTATCATTGTTAACCTTTGCTTCCTTAAGTTGCATACTAAATAAATTCAATAGTTCCCGTTTCAGTGTTTCAAACACGTGTTTCAGTTTCAGTATTCCAACTTAAAACTAATCAGAAACATACTTGGTTCCAACTTAGAAGCCACTTAATGCCAGTTCAGTGTTGCACTCGCTAAGTAAGAACTTAACTTAAATTATATTACTAACTTATGATTAAGTAACTTTTAAGGGATGCAAAACTAAATGCGATATTAAAATAATATATCCATACATAGCAGAAAAGAGTAATTAGGTATTTTAATAATTTCGCGATAAAATAGATTAATTATTGATGTCAAAACCTGGGATTAAAGGCCAATAATGAAGCCAATCTGTCAAGATTATCTATACTTGATTACTCCTCAGTGTGGTCTAAAGACATTTATCCACGCATGCCAAGACTGATACATGGGGATCAGTCCCCAGGTCGAGCGAGGCATGTTTCCAATATACTCTTCAAACAAGGCTTAGACTTGATAATGAGAACACTACAATTTAATGCTTTAGAAAGCGCTATCATTCCTTCCGTTGTGATTCTACTTACTGTAGTAAACTGAATTTACTGCAGTAAAGTAGAGTAGAACAATTTGCCCTCCAGTGGGATATTGTATGCATTTAGGGTGGGTTATTCGAAAGGGTTGGTTTTTAATATACGTTCGTTAAAAAGTTAACGAATACTTACGTTGTTAAATATCTGTTAAATACAAAGCGTTATTTCATAACTGCAATGATGGTCTGTTTAAGTTATTAGGCCAGTATGAGGCCAGTCAACCTTCGCAGTCAATAGACAGACATCATTTTTCGTTTTCTTACATCCGTTGAGTTGAGACTGACATTTTGTGTTAACGTTTACTGGTGCGTCAGCGTAAGCTAAAGCAACCCTCATCCTTATTTTTTTGCATAATTGTGCATGCTTGCTAAAGCTTACTTACTTACTTTACTAACCTACAATAAAAATAATATAATTTAAACTGTTTTGTCTCTTTCGCTCTTTATGTCTATCAAGTTGTTACCTTACTACAATAAGTAATTTAAGTGAATTTTATTCAAAGCTTCTTTTAAACCAATCATTTTCATATCAAAAATATTATCCAACATAACCGAATCAAAGCTAGAAGTTTTCTCAAACTACGTCGCGGTGTTACCTATGCGATTGACTAGTCTCGGAGCCTACAGCTACTTTGTAACTTTCATAATAAATTATAGTTTCACTAGCTGCGCCCCGTGGCGCGATGTTAGCCGTGTCGTGTCCGTTCCTGCAGGAATTATGGGATAAAGTTTATCCCATGTGTTATTCTGATGTATAGTCTATACCCCTGTAAAGATTCATCCAAATTCGTCTAGCAGTTTTTTCGTGAAAGAGTAACAAACATACATATAATTAGGTCCTCACAAACTTTCGCATTTATAATATTAGTAGGATAGTTTATTTATTGCTGTATAACTGTAGTAGTTTCTGTCTTCTTCTTCTTCTTTTTTTGGATCTTAAAGTGATGTACATAAAAACAAGGAATGTTGAAAGCGTTTCCTTATTTTTAAACTTTTATTTTATCTTTTATTTTCCTCATGACTATGTGACATAGGTAATGAATTTTTTGGTGATTAAATACCAAATTGCTTATCTGCATAGTGATTACAGAGACATTAAAGATAGGATTAAAAGACCAACCTCAATTTTATCTTATAATCAATAATTTTATTACAGATAACTGGTTTACGTTCTTAAAAGTATCTATTAGTAATTACATGAAAATTTAGGTACATTTTCAGTGCACATTTTCCACATTTTGCTGTAGAGAATAATTAATGTGAATTCTACTAATTCCTATTTCTCTTCCGACGTTCGATCAATCCAGGAATATCAAAGAATTTCTGTCCTTTGCCCAAATTAATGGCATCTTCAAACGTATGAGGTAACACTTTGTTGGCAGTCTCAGGTAAAGCTAATGCTGATAACCCTCCGATCACGCTAATCACACCAAGAAGCAGTGCAGGCAGCCATGCCACGTATTCGTATAAGTAAACGATAAAAGGACTGATCACAGCGGCAAGGAAACCACAAATATGTACCACGGCTACTCCGGATCCTCTCACTGAAGTGGGTAGAATTTCTGCTGCCCACTGGATCGCAGCAGAATATGACATATTGACAGCAAACCGTGCACTAGTAGCTAATACAACTGACGCTGTACCAGTCTCAACAAACACAATACAGACGCTCGTTATACCACCAATGAACATGACCACAGCCGTCAACCACCTCCTGCCCGTCCAGTCCAAAATTACAGCTGTTAGCGCCAAAGAAGGTAACTCAGTAACAGAGACTATTGAAAATGATATAAAGAAGTCAGAGTCCAAATAACCAAGGCCTCGAATCAAGCCATCGAATACAATCGTGCAACACATGTATACTATACACATCAATAAAAAGGATTTTCTCAGAACAGGTCTTTTCATAATTTCTATCCAACTTACTCTCTCTTCTTTTTCTTTTTTTGACATTTGAATCCTAAATTGGTCAATAAGTTTTGGTGGAACCACCTTTTTATTAACTTTACCAATTAATTGAACTGTTCTAATAGCTTCTTCTGTTCTGCCCTTTGAGAGTAGCCATCTGGGACTTTCCGGTATAAATAAAGGACAGAGAACCACGAGTAACATTGGCAAACTTGTCGCTATGGCAATTGTCACCCAATGTCCACAAGCGAGAGCAATCCAGGGAATAACAGCACAAAAAAACCCGTAAAATATACCAAAACCCAAGTTGGCAAATATTGTTCTATACCTTGGTGATACAAACTCCAAAATGAGTAAATAACCCATTATCATACAGTTATCGTATCCCATGCCAGTGATGAATCTGTATATGGAGAATTCAACTAGAGTCGTAGCGAATGTACTGAGCACTCCTCCAATACATACTGTCACGCTACTTAGAATCGCAGCTTGGAGTCTTCCATAGCGGTCAGAAACCCAACCGAATAAAAATCCTCCTGCAATGCATCCGAAGAAGAATACGGATTGTGCTATGGCTTGATAGCTTCCTCTGTCGCAGACCCATCCTTGTTCGCTGGTGATAGTCGCGTAAGGAATATCAGTTGGGTCGAATTCCCATCCGTTTTGGCAAGGAGCCACTTCCCAAGTGTCATTAGGCCTCACCCCAGTCGCCAGCACTTCAGCCCAATCTGCCACATAAGCATAGCACTGAGATATCCCAAATCTGGAATCTTCATCTACTGGAATGGCGAGAGAAATCCTTTCTTCTTCACTCAGGTGTTCAAGCTCAGGGATCCGGCACCAATACTTTTGCGACACTTCTGTTATAAATATTTGGGTGTAGTATGCGAAGGTTCCGTACATGTAGAATTGAAAACCTCCGATGAACAGAAGTATTTGGTAAGGACCAAATTTTCCAGCATGTGACAGCAAATCATCGTAATCCACGTCAATATCTTCTCCTTGGTTCAACTCATCATCTTTCTTTTCCACTGTATTGTCCATTTTTTTAAATACTTTTGTAAGAAATGTCACCGCTTTGCTACCATTATAATAATATTATGTATATTGGAAACTAAATTAAACTACTGCGTAGGTACTAGGTACGCTACCTAAGTGCGCTTTCACGCTCAACCAACCTAATACTAATCCATTTTATGTAATAAATTAAAAATGAATAGTTTTATCGCATTCATTACATTCTTGATATCGATATTGATTAATGCATTAATTGATTCGTAACAACATCATTATTTAACAGATTGTGAGATTAACGAATGCCTTGTAAACTGTATTAATTATCTACGAGTGAAATAAGTAATGTTGCGAGCAAGATATTTGGATCTTGATCTATTTAAGCCCAGAGAAAATTGGCTGGAAATTGGAGTCTAGTCTGCATGCAGTTATGGCGCGACTTTCGATGCTTTGAGAGGATTTTAAATTTTAGATTGAGTAGATAGAATATTTAAGACCCTTCCCAGTATCGATAACTTCTGATCCACAGATTACTTACCTCTGTGTAAGTAATTTAAATACATTCCGAGGGAAATTGTCCACTAGGATGATAATATAACTTAGTGCATACGTATTGGCATTTACTTATTATCAGTTTATCATTTACTACGTTATACGTGGTATTACCACGTAAAAAGTATTAACTTTCATGATTTCCGGAGTTAATGTTACGTTTTAAGAAATCGTTAGTTTTGTTAAAAAATGCTAATTTCAAAATAACTGTAGAGTACATACATGATCAATAGATAGACCACAATTATATTATTATTCATTACTACGCGACGCCTCTGTAGGGTAAATTATATAGCCTAGTTTACACTCATCCTTATTACTAACTAGCAGCGCCCCGCGTTGTGCCCGTTCCCGTCGGAATTTCGGGAATTTTTATACATATTAATCCTGGCTGAAGGCTAAGGCTGCCTGTTATTAGATATATTTACCAATATCTAAGCTGAGATTGTATGCAATCCCATTGGTTATACTGCACAGGCACCCTAATTCATAATCAGTAGTCCGTGGTAAACCACATAATCCAATGAACATCCAAGTATAGACTACTTTTGATGCCAACAGAAACAGTAACTGCGGGTATAACAAACAGCAAGTAACGAATAAAACCAAAAATCGTGTTCATATTACACTTTATTTTCCCAGATAAGAACATCAACAAATCTCTTAAAAATTACTATAACGAAACTAATTAAAGGTCCAGCTAATCCTAGCCGTATAATATTTACATTAAGCTCTTTGGCCTGTACAAAAAAATATACACAAAAATAAACATTAAAAACATATCTAACCAAAGTCAGGGTAACATAATTTAAAATTGTCAAATTATAACAATTCAAATAATATATTAATAAAAAATAATTACAATTTTACAAAATAATTTTTACAATGAATAAAAGTGCGCACAATACTGCCGACGGTAAACGTTTAATTTACAAAATATACGAAAAACTATCATTGAATAAGATCGTACGAAATGTTAAGGGCGATAATTATAATAGAAACACATTACGTCGATAATTACGCGTACTAATGTACTTTAAGAAAACAGTACTTTAAATAACCAACCAGTATCGACTAATTTAAAATAATAATCTGATTAATAACTAATCCATTATAAAAATCATTTTTCGACATGTACGTTTTAATCTCGGCTTAAAAATTAAAAGTAGAACATACGTTTCGGGGACAACTAATGATATTATCTTGAATCAACAAATTAGTGTTGGGTAATACATCCGTGAATTAACAGATAAAGTTATGTTTATTGTAAAATCAATTAACAACACTACACTATAACCATTTATAACGCACTATTGAGGATTTAGAATGCTTTTTTATGCCGTAAAGATGGCATATTCACTATCCGCTTATTAACTCGTCCAGTATAAATGTCACTAGCCATGATTATACTAAACGAGTTCATTAGCCAAGAATCCGTTTAGTAGCTAGTAAACAATCTTGATGTAATTAGGACTAAGGTGCGTTTCCATTGCAGCGGAGTGGAGCCGAGCTGTGCTGAGCTCAACAGACCAATCACAATTCATTACGTAGATTTTGACAATGTCAAAGAGTTGTTTGACATTCCCAATGCGCTGTGATTGTTGAATCGGACTTGCACGGCTCGAATCGGACTCGCACGGCTCCGCTATGCTTAAATGAGACGCACCTCATAACAGTACTCGCGTATACACTAACATTACATCTAAACCCCCATTGTAATTTTACAAATAATATATGATTACCAATCATACGATAAGCCTACTTTCAATACAGACATGGCGTAAAGACAAAACTTGAAATAATCTCAATATTGTACGGATCCTTGCTTTTTTAAACATTGTCGTTGTTGTTTGTGAAAATAAATTTACATAGATTGGCAATAAATGTATAAGACAATATCAATATGAAAATGCAAAGAGAATTGTTATTTGTTCACTAAAAAATCCCGTTTAAAACACATATTTGTTGGTAACATGACATAGTTGAAAAGGTAAAGTATGGTGGGTATTTTTACCCAATTCCCCCAGTTATTCACGTTTCTATCTTCACACCACATCATTAAACTAGACGCAAAAGTACCACTTGACGATTTTATAATAAAAAATGAAAATATTTATACATTAGCCTAATAATAATCTAGGAACATGTTGTAATAAAAATAGAGACTAGTTCCTAGATTTATTAGGGAGATACAATTAAAAATAACCTTTATCGGTAACGATTGAAACTGTGATCCAATTATTTGATACTTCGACGTCACGGAGGACAAAAGCCAACGAATTATGGTCAATTAGAGTCCATATTTGGGTCGGTCTCCAACTCACTAAAGATATCAGTACAGCGAGGACGGTGTTATAACTATGCTTCAATGTACACACTATCTATTCAATCTTAATTATTGTGCCAGGGTAATCCATACTAATATTATAAATGCGAAAGTAACTCTGTCTGTCTGTCTGTCTGTTACGCTTTCACGCCAAAACTACTGAACCGATTTTGCTGAAATTTGGTATAGACATAGATATGACCTTGAGAAAGGACATAGGATACTTTTTATCCCGAATTTCCCTCCGGATAAGATACTGTTACGCTTTCACGCCAAAACTACTGAACCGATTTTGCTGAAATTTGGTATAGACATAGATATGACCTTGAGAAAGGACTTAGGATACTTTTTATCCCGAATTTCCCTCCGGATAAGATACTGTTACGCTTTCACGCCAAAACTGCTAAACCGATTTTGCTGAAATTTGGTATAGACATAGATATGACCTTGAGAAAGGACATAGGATACTTTTTATCCCGAATTTCCCTCCGGATAAGATACTATTTTTCTATATTATGTTTACTATTTTTCACCTAAGCAATTGTTTGATGCTTCGCGCTCACTGGGACGGCACGGCTAGGGATTTTAAGGTTTGCTAATATAAAATCAAACGTATTCGTATATAAACAAATGCTATACCTACTTTAAAATAGCGCCACGGCATCGAAAAGGATTTGTCAATCCCGCGGCGTCATTTGAATGCATAGCCATTTATGCTGTATTTCTATGAAGCTACGTTCGAATTTTCACAAGCAAAAATGATAAATCCCGAGACGTTCCGTCCCGGTGAGTGTGCAGCTTGAGTCATACTTTGGTAAGATCCTAAAGGTTAAAAATAAAACTACTGTCCAAAGTAACAATCTAATGCGGACGAAGTCGCGGGTAAAAGCTAGTTACTAATATGTTTAAAAGTTAAACTACACAATCGAATTTTTCTTTCAAAATTCTTGTAGAATCTATAAAACTGGTTTTCTGTTCATACAATTGGATAAAACAATTTCGATCTTACACTAAGAGCTGATTTTTCAATCACCAAATAACTTATTATTAGGTTAATTTGACATCAACATTGTTGTCAAATGTAGTCGCACAAAGTCATCTATAATTGAAAAAATGCTCAAATAAAGGTTATTTTAAGTGATATTTAAGCATGATTAATTAGTACAGTAGGCACAAGGGGTCAGTACAATTTGGCTTATTACAGGAAACTTACTTATCACATCAACAATTACATTAGATCCTTGGGCGAGAAAATATTAAAATTGGAATGTAAAATAGAAAAAACAATTAAGTACAAATATATTGATTGAAGCTTGTTGATGAACAAGCAATAATAATTCAATAGTACCAAATTTTACATCGCAATAAGTATTTAAGTACTTCGAAAGTTGAAAGAAATTCAAAGCTTGCCGAAGCTAAAATTAAATAACCACCCAAGGCAGGGTAAAGCGATTTATTACTAAAATTCATTTAACCTATTTACCCTACTGTAGCATTGAGCTGAGATCTTGCACCCTAACACGTATCCTAAAATGTAAAATCTACGGGGAATCTAATTCGCGAACTAAATAAAACAAGGGGATCGGTATAGCACTTGAAAAATCTTCCACCATAAAGAATCGGACCAAATAAAAACTTAAGACAGAACGCTGTCAATATTATGAAGCCTTATTTGTAAACATATGTGCAATGATAGAGGTGTAATTTGTTATCAAAAAGGTAATACAATTCAAAATATTACCAAACCAAATTACACTTCATTAATCATATTGTCACGTGCGAGTGTCACCAACATTTTACATGACACAAGGCGTAATATAATATCATGATTGATGATGATTTGCGGTGCATCGATCTTGACTTTTTATCTGGCCCGAGCATAAAGATACAACGGAGTACCGGATAAAGAAGCACCTTCGTAAACTAAATGCAATCTTTAACATTACACATTACACATCACTAGTAACTGTAGTAAGGCTTACTATACACGAATATGTTGACAACGGCACAGCACTGCCGAATGCAGTTGATACTAGTGTCTACAACAATAGGTTGTCAGTTGACGGCCAGAACTACGGGTTGCGCTCACACACAAAATGTAAGTCTGAACGACGAGAAATCATGGCTGCCAGTTAAGTTAAGAAACGCTTTGTAATTAACAGCATAAACAATCGTGAACTTTTAACGAACCTATGTTACGATAACTCACCGTTTGATACAACCCACCCTCATTTATTCGAGTTAGTTAACAACCGTAGCTCACATAATGCGATCGAATTACTGAAACCACATCTTAATGGCATTCTCTACGTCAACTGAAGTTGCCAATCGCTCGTGTATAAAAAGCCTTTCTGTTTGTTGTGTATTATTAATTGTGATTACAAGAATATTTAAATAGAGAAACAAATTGTATTAATACATTTGAATAAATATTTAAAACTAACATTTATTACGTGCCTGTATATAACTACTCTAATCTAGAGAAATAAATTTGAACTATCCAACCAGATATGTGTAACAATAGAAATGAATTTAAAACGCTATTTCACTACTAATTAACTCTTAAATTGACTGACACAAAATTTCACTAATACAATTATATAATAATTACTATTAAAAACTTTTTGTGTGTTAAATATCAATTCACCGATACGATTAATCGATTGAATAATATATTAGTCGATTACGTTTCCATATGAATCGATTTCCATCGACGTTTGTTTGGTATTTTATCGAATCAAACTTGATCGAAAAAATATCGAAAATCGCTCTTTTTCGATGTCGAAAATCGGTGTTTTGCTATACTAACTTTTTTATCGGTAATCAAACGGATACATAATGTTACTAGTTCAACTTTACGTCCATATTTACGCATATTGGTTAAATCATTACGTTAAAGGTGGAATAATCGTGCTAACAATCTATACTTGGGATATTTTTATTCTAGGCGGATTTATACAGCTGCCCCTAATTTATATTTTGGTATTAATGTTTCTAATGTAGTGTAACCGTTCCTTGGTAACTTTATAACGTGAATTTTCGTTATTTTAGGTATCCGTACAGTATACGGTACCATTATAATATTACGGTATTTCAGTCATATATACCATTGTTTTATTATTTAACTAGTGCGTTTGCACTTGATATTCGTATTCAATTTTTATATATACAATTACAACGTCTTGTCTGTTAGTATGTCGGTATTTTTATAGGAATATCCGACGTTATTAAATATCCGTATTAATTAAAATGTTCGGTTAATTCCTTGATTTTTTTCGTGATAACTTTAATAATTATATTAATAACATTGTCTTCAATATATTATTCCGCTTTGGGTAACAAAGATAATAATGTAACTAGCCGAAATGTTTTGCATTTTTTATATCTAACAAATAATTAAATAAGTAATTGAATATCTTATTACATTACAAAAATGTACATTAGTCATTACGAATACACAATGTAAAACGTAACAGAATATCTGAGAATCGGTAAATCGCATCCGGATAATTATCCGTATCCGGGCAAATTAAAAACTATTTACGGATCAAACCAAAAGTCAATGTACTAATAAGAAAACCAAATAATTTTCTTTCTATACATGTGGGAATCGAATACGGATTAGATTCACTTATCGAATCTGTAATCGGACATATTTAACACAATTGTTATAATTAAATAGTTCCGTATATCAACATCAAAGTATCCATATCCGTACAATTACGAAATACGGACACCTCCAATAGAATAATCCGTACACATTAACCAATCGTATCCGTACACATAAATCCGATATCCGAACATATTAATCACATTTTTAAGTAGAATTACACGATGCTGCCGCATTTACCGTTAGTCAGTGACAGGTTTGGTCCCAAAGATGGCCTCCCTAGCGTTGAATGTCCGAAGCTATTAACTCCGTTATCATATCCGTTTATGTATTGGTTGTTTTGAAGTCCGATCAAAAGTTCGACTAAAGCGTTGGCGGCGTTTTGGGCGGTAAGTAATTCGAAGATGATGCAGTTGCATTCTGGTTCTGGATTTTTTAGTGAACTCTTGTTGCTTGAGCTCGAACTTGTTGAGTTGGTGCCTGTGAAATAAAGGTTTAAATTAGATATCTTTAATTATTAAGAATTTTTTTAATACATGTTCTCTATTCGAGGTAGATTGTTTTGTTTTAAAAAATGCATATTAAATTAACAGTATATACGTGAAAACTGCTATAATTCGAATAGTTTAGAAACTGCTGAGTAGTTTTCGACATAAGACAAAGACAAAAAGACTTTGTTCTTGATTATTTTACTACTTTCGAACCTTTTTTTATTTTTTAAACTACTATCTACAGTAGTTTTGTTGTTGTTGACTAACTGTTATTGATGATTCTGACATTTTCTTTATTATTCGTGTGTCAACAAATTAAAATCTGTTTCTTATAATCTTTAACAAGTTTTTATGTAAGTCTTGTATGTTATACAAGCTACGTATGTATAGATGGGTTGTTTACCGGAGGTGGAAGTATGTAGCGTGGCGTGCAGCGGGCAGGATATCTGCAGGTCGCGCGGCGGCTGCGGCGGGATGCCCGCCAGGTGGTTGGCGGCGGCGCGCGCGTAGAACACGCAGCCGTGCCCGTCCGCGTCGGGGAACAGGGGGTTGCCGTTGTGCTGCGGGCCGCCGGGGCGGGTTAACGTCCACTCAGTATGTGTGACACGTACATTAATTAACATTTTATAGGACAATTTCACACATGATTAATAAGATTTAAGCTCTAAGCTTTATGGAATCTAACTAACTGATGTTCTCACACAAATACTCAACAATGTTAATGAATTGACACGTTGTCGCGAACTAGTATGACTGCACATATTGTTGAATTCGGACAAGAGTCGCGCTCTCACTAACCACTATGCCAACGGGCTTGTTACACGAGTATCTTGTCACATACCCATATGAGCAGCTGCGCGGCGGCGAGGTGTCCGGCGGCGGCGGCGGCCCGCAGCGCCAGCGAGCGCTCCGTCACGGGCGGCGAGCGGGGCGGCGGCGCGGCTGGGAATATAACAATGTGTAAAAAACATTACAATTGTAAGGGTGCCAGTAATAGTTGAACAAGGAATCAATCACTGCTAATAAGATTTGATGGACTATATTATAATCGATAACAGAATCTTCACGAAGCTGTACTGATATTAAAAGTAAGGACAACAATAAAGGCAAACCTGACTGACACACATCAACAAACAATCGAAACTACTGTACCTAGAAACTTGAAATTCAGTACAGGGGTTCCTTTCATGATAAGTGAGCACTAAGAAAGGACTTTGCGAAATTCAACCCGTATAACAGGAGTAACAGGGCTGTCACCCGAGGCGGCTGCTAGTAGAGCATACTAACCTAAGGCTGCCAGCAGAGCGGGCAGGCGGCCGCGCGCCGCCGCGCCCACGAGCGGCGGCCGCTCGCCCGCCGCGCTCACCATGGAGCGGCGCTCGTACTTCACGCGGATCAATATACTAACCTAAGGCTGCCAGCAGAGCGGGCAGGCGGCCGCGCGCCGCCGCGCCCACGAGCGGCGGCCGCTCGCCCGCCGCGCTCACCATGGAGCGGCGCTCGTACTTCACGCGGATCAATATACTAACCTAAGGCTGCCAGCAGAGCGGGCAGGCGGCCGCGCGCCGCCGCGCCCACGAGCGGCGGCCGCTCGCCCGCCGCGCTCACCATGGAGCGGCGCTCGTACTTCACGCGGATCAATATACTAACCTAAGGCTGCCAGCAGAGCGGGCAGGCGGCCGCGCGCCGCCGCGCCCACGAGCGGCGGCCGCTCGCCCGCCGCGCTCACCATGGAGCGGCGCTCGTACTTCACGCGGATCCAGCTGCGGGGAAATAGAATTTATAAATACACCCGGACATTCACACATGGTTAATTAGTTTAATTACACCCAAACTAAGCTCTATGCTTGTAATTGGTTTAACTTTGGGTGGCTAGCACAACAACTCTTCAATCTATTTACTACCTATATATGTTTAAAATCAAAAGCTGTTCATTAAAAATTGAATTTTATATTGCACGAAATAGAACACTATTTAATACGAAGGTCATTAGATAGAATGCTTATGCAATCCATCCTATTAGAACTTTTTAAACTTAAAGGTGCTCTGATCTCTGCAAAAATTACTGGATTAAATGCCGCAATTTAAGTATTACTTACTTTCAGACGTTTTTGTCTTACTAATTATTTTGAGTATTATTTGAGACAATATTTTCATTATGACATTTTGGACAAGTGTTGAATTCAAACTTGTTTCCCTTACCGTTCTTTCTCCTCCCTGCTGGATGTAGCGACCGGTTTCACGTGTCCCCTCAAGTCCGCTTCCCATATTGAATTAGCGAGGGAGTTACCCAACGACACCATCACAGCTACGTGACTTAGTCTGAAATAATAAACATGTGCTGAAAACCTGTAATATTGTTACTAAGAAATAAAATAGGAATATAATATACTAAGATTACTGAAAAATTTCTCTTTAATTCTAGTTTTTACAGATTGAATGATAAAATTTGTATCAACAATTTTATCTATTTTGATACGAATTGTTTATATTCCATAAGTTATGGCTTTATTTATATGTACCAATTTTTGTAACACAAAAATATATTCCTTAATTTTAAAATCGGACTAAAAGTTGAATAGATTTTTAACTTTAGTTACTAAAACAGCAGTTGGTCTGTCCAAACAATAATCAAACAATTCTAACGTCATTTATAGCGAGTCAACAAACAAAAATAGTCAACAATCACCGCGGGGCGCGACTAGTAATGAATATACTTACGGCCATTCGTCTAGATCCAGGGATCGAACCCGCGATATGTGCGAGCCGAGGTTCCTGTGCACCCCTGAACACTCGATGCAAATCAGGATGCCTAGGTTCAAGCTCGCCCAGTCTGGATCTGAAATTAACAAGTACTAGATAGTTATAAAATATAAAAAATGATTTTGTAGTTTGGATATAACTTTTTGTTTTGTTTACACACTGTTAATTTGTGTTTATAATTTTTATTTTATTTAATGTCTTAGGTATCGTATAGGTTGTCAGCAATACTCTAATAACTATAACAACATTTTAAGCTCTCGGATCGGACCACAAAATTTCCATAACTAGTACAAATAAATATACCCGGACAAAGTCAGTCACAGTTAATTAGACCCTATCTAAGCTCTAAGCTTGTATTATGGTATGTAAATACCTGATACTACTACACATACCCACACAAATACAAATATTTTACACAAATATTTTATAAGAATATATAATTGACACCCAGACGTCGTCGCCAACATCTATGTCTTCACATATTGTTGTCTCCGGGCGGGAATCGAACCCGCAACCTACAGTAAGCGCTCTCACTGCCATTGTGCCAACGGTTTTCTCTAAAAGTATGTACGATATAAGCTAGTGTCACTTTGCATACATTCTACGTGTAACCTTAGTTTTATTAATAAATGGTACTAACCTGGCGCGCCACAGTCGCAACACTTGTCGTTCCCGTACACCCGGCGGATGTAGTAGGTGGCTCGCACGTCGCCCGTCGAGTTCGCACCCGTCGGCGCGGGCTGCCGGGACGTCTGTAACGGACATAATGTGTTGTAGGACGGCTTCGGGATCAAGTTTGACAATACTAGTATCTCACTAAGTGTAGTATGTGACATTTGAGTTTGACATTATTTTCATGGAAATTTTTTGTCAACTTTTGGATTGGCTTTAAGAATAAAAAATGCATTATAAATATTGTCAAAAATATCTTAATTGGGGGTAGACATAAGTTATTAATTTAAGAGCGGCCGGTCAGTATCAACAGGTAGAGATAGGTTATTGGAATATTAAAAAAGAGGTCTGACCCGGCCCTGCAGGCTGGCGAGGATCTGCGCCTCGACGGCGGCCACCCAGGCGTCGCGCTCGGCGCCGGCCGCGCCTGCTCCTCCTCCTCCTCCTCCGCCGCCCGCACTCGGCACCTCCCAGCGCCAGCGCTTGCCGTCCAGCGACACGATCGTGAACTCGCACACGCTCGCCTCGCTCTCTGCGATATCATAACAACTTATTAGTTTCATTCTTTAAGAAAAAGTTAGCACAACAACAGTTGAAAGTACATATAACGATACACTTTGCCTTTATTTTACATTTTTATCTGACGTTTCGGCCCCTTTACAAATAAAAAGCGAAGTGTATCCGTAAACGTAGTTTCAATTCAAATTTAATAGTTTTCGCTGAAACAGTATAAAACAAGATTTTTGAACGGCACCAAGAAAACCAGATACATATATTTCTTTCTTAGTTTAATTGTAAGAATCTCATCAAAATAAATTGAAGATAGTTTTACCCGCGTTGTACATATGGGAAGTTCGGAATGACCTCCTGTTCAATGCGACTATACATTACAAAAACAATTTTTAAAATCAGATTGGTAGTTTATGAGATTAGCGCGTTCATACAAACAACAAAACTTCAGCTACTATTAGTATAGATATTAAAACAAGCTTATAATAATTCCATACCATCATCGCCATCTTTCTTAACGCCGCTACTTTTCATCCGTCGATGCCTCTTCTTGACGTGTGGAGTGTCTTTATCAGTTCCGTTGGTAGAGCCGACCTCTGCCTCGGAGGCTAACGACTGCCGGCTGGAGGCTGGCTCCTTCATAGTTTCAAACGCCGATAGTAGCGCTTTGTCTGTCGCTCGGGTTGGCTTGTCTTTGTAACCTGGGGATGAGAGATTTATATTTTATTTAATACAGTAACATTTGCAATGTTTAAAGATGTATGGAGATTTAGCTGTATAAGTACCTACAATATAATTTTAAGTGGTGAACCCAAAGGAATTATTAAAAAGGATTTCATGTGTATTAAACATAATTTAGCTTAGCTATATACATAACAATTGTGGACGTTATGATAAGTGATATCAAGCTCATATACTGAATAAACCTAATTCCATTTCATTTACTTACCCAATGACAATCCACCGATACTATCATGTATATCCAGGCTCTGCGAGTGTCCGTTGTACCCTGGTACTGTGGTAATGATTGACTTGGAGCCCCGGGGCTTCTGTCCCGGCACCTTCACCGTCACATACTGCAATGATATCTCCTTCCCGTTGACATCTTCCATGTAATCCTGAAAAATAAATAACCATATAATTATTTAAAATATTGACTTTACTTATTTAAATATCGTATTGGGACTTTACTGAACGCATTTTGAAATCTATACCCTATTCTATACATATTATAAAACAAAGTCCCCAAAATCTGTCTGCCTGCATGTAATCGATTTTCTCTAAAACTAATGGACGGATGTTCATGCAGTTTTCACCAATATGCAGAGTAATTCAACAGGAAGATTTGTGACTACTTTTCATGCCAAAATTTCCACAGGAACGGGTACAACGCGGGTAAAACCGCAGAGCACTGCTAATATTATATAAAGCTGAATTAGATTTTTGTTTGCTTGAATGAGAAAATCTCTGTATTTACCAGTTACTTATCCTAGAATTCCCGTAGGAACAGATACAACTCGTGTAAACATTTGTACAATCCAAGTTTATACATTTCGTAATATTTTTAAATATATATTATTCATATTAATGGAAATACCTAGAAACTCTTATCATTATAAATCAGACCAACAAAAAGATTACATGATTAATTCATAATCATTTCTTTAAAAAATTACTAAGCAAACAACAATCATATCTGGAGCTCCAAATCTATAGGGAAATAAATAAAAATATTCTAGGTTTGTTAAGAAAGTCCTACTAGCTATAGGTTTTATAAACTGAAAATACTATAAGCAGCTCAGTTTTATCCCTCTAGTACCCTTTCCTGTGGGAATTTTGGCATGAAAAGTAGTCGCAAACCTTCGTCTTGAATCACTTTGATTATTGGTGAAAACCACATGAGAATCCATACAGTAGTTTTTGAGAAAATCAATTGCATACAGACAAACAGCTTCTGTGGATATTGTTTTATAATATGTAAGAAGTAAGATAAAAGGAAATAACATAGAAAGATACTCACATGTAAACTGGGATGATAAGTCAGCCTACCATCATCACACAGCGTCACATATTTCTTCTTCCACTCCTTATTCAGTGCCTTACTGCTCTTCTTATACAAATACCCTTGCTTCAAAGGAATGGCTCTACCAGACCCAAGCTCCCCATTCTTGAGCCTATCATCTTTCTTCGACGGTGTAAAGAGATTAGATCTTCTACGAGTCTTCCTAGAAGTGGTGGGAGTAGACAATGGTGTTGGTAAATCTTTTGAGTCTTTCACTGGTTGGAGGTTGTCAAGGCAATGTGGGGCTGTGAACTTGACGTTGTTGTTCTCTGTTGCTATGGAAACGAGGCCCGAGGACGACCCATGGCTTCCTAAGGAGTTGCCCCATCTTGATGATGAATCTGAGCCATTGGTGCTGTGGATCTCGACTACGTGGGTGGATGAGATGCCGCTGCTGTTTGAGGAGGCGTCGAATGATGAAGCGCCTCGGTGGAGGTGGTGGGATGATGCTGAGAGTGTGTGGTGGCTGCGGGGGAGGGAATCCTGGAAAAAGAAAAAGAAACATTTACAACTTCAGGAAAGCAACTTTCAAATCACCTAACTATAGAGATATAGGTCAATTTTCATGGAGTTTTGATGACAAGGCAGACCAAACTGAATACAGACACCAATGTGGGAGAATTAAAAGGGTGCATGAATGAAGAAGACCCTATCTCTTAAATTAAAGGAGACTCAAATCAAAGGAACCTGAAATCAAAGGAACTCTATACAAATACATATTATAAAGCTGCAGAGTTTGTTTGTTTGTTTGAACGCGCTAATATCAAGAACTGGTCTGATCCGATTTGAAAAATTATTTTTTTAATGGATAGCCACATTCAACAGGAATGTTATAAGCTATATTTCATCCCGGAATTCCTACGGGAACTGACACAACGCGGGGCACTGCTAGTATTGATATAAAAAAGGAAAATAATACATCGAAATCTAAATCATTTCGTTAACAAATCCAACAGTTACACAACATAAGAATTAATTGGAACAATTATTTTCCAACATTTTGCAATTAAATTATCAACAAAAAAGTTTAAACTATAATTGATTGCACAAGCAATGACAATTAATGTTTGATCAATGATTTTAAAGAAGTTAACGCCATTTGCACTTACAATGTTATTAACAAACTATAATAAGGAAGAAATTACTTAACTATGATGGATAGGTATTATAAATTATTACGCCTATAATACCTATGATATTTAAATGAGTATTGTTGTTCATTGATTTATTATTATGACTGTGTTTACTTGTTTGTGTTTGCTTTTGTAGTTTGAGTGAAAAAGTATCTGATTTAAATGTAGAATATATACCTAACTTAGTTTTTTAAATAATCATTACGAGTATCATACTCTATCAATCTAATTTGAATAATTCTTTTTGTCTTCGATAGCTCATTCAACATGCAGGTCATAGTCTATTTTTTTATACCGAAAATCGCGGGGTACTGCTATTCTGTCTATAGGAAATACAGATAAAACCTGTCACCTTGTAAAATACCTAATTGCGATTAGATTCTAGATTAGTTCAGTACAATATTGACACCATTCACAATTAAATTATAATGTATAAATTCTTTGAAAAATTATTTCAGTGTTGGATAGTCCACTTATCGAGAAAGGCTAGGCTATTTTTCATCTCGAAATTCGGAACGGGCACAACGCGGGTAAAACCGCGGGGCGCTGCAAGTAATCAAATGAAATAAACAAAACTGAAGCAAGTGTTACAAAACAATAACAAAATCATAAACAAACTGAATGAACACAATTATCTGAGGTCATTACAATTGAGTTTATCATCGGAATCACTATTAATTGTTACAATAGACTGCTGTGAAACATTGAATGCTTCGAATTCTTAATCTAATTGATATGTGCCAGCCCTTGGATGGTGTTTAAACTCTTTAATAGGTCACTCTTTATCATTCATGTTATCATTCAATAAGCATTGGCATGTAGGATCACACTGTAGGGCAAAGATCTCGCTGTATCTGTTAATATTAATTACTAGCAGTACTTCAGGGCTAGACACACAATATACCTACCTGTTTCTGTAGTAATATAATAAAGCTGAAGAGATAATTTTTTCGTCTGTTTAAATGCGCTAATATCAGAAGCTACCAATCCGATTTACATAATTGTTTTTGTAATAGATTTAGCTATTTTTCAACCCAAAATTCCTACAGTGGCACAACATGGGTAAAACTGCAGGGTGCTGGTAGTATTGAAATATAAAGCATTCTATAACCTTTCTCTTGAATGTGGCATTTTCATCATCTATAACAGATCATGATCATCAGTTTTCAACCAACTATTCATGAATGAAAACTTCAATAATATGGTATGAAATCAACAAAACATAGTATAACAACATGGTATTACCATACCATGTTACTCAATAAAAACAAATACAAATTGGTCTGTTATAGCACTAAGAATACATTTCAGTCCCTTACAGGTATGACTCACATAATTTATCGTTCTCGAACAATGGGTAAGGCATATTTTAACAATAATGTGCCCACATATAGTTAGAAGGACTGCTGTGGAACGCTATCAAACCAGTTTGCTTTATCAGTTGTTGTGTTTGTATTCAGCCTTTTAAAATACCATGGCAATGCTAATCTTTGAGAATAATGACTGAATAACTTGTGTTGCAGAATTCTGAGGAACTACAATAATAGCACTGTAAGGGTAGTTTAATTTAGTTAGTAATAACAGCAAAATGATGACTTTAGAGCGTGGTATGGTAATATAATAATAATGCAGAAAGATTTATTCTGAAAAACTAGGTAGGTAAGCATTTCTTTCACTGACTATACACTAGATTAGATGATATTTCTTCCCTAAAAAAGCATATTTGTACTGAAACAGTTGTAATATGCTCAATATAAATACATACTAGGTATTTATTGTAATTAATCCATACAGGTGGTTTTTTATCCAGTGGGTAATATTAATGGTAAAAAAATGCAAAAGTACAAACCAGTTGGTATGATATAAAACTAAAAACTGTCTATTTCCATCACCTTTTTAAATTCTAGTCAATTTAATATCCTATTGTTTTATACTTATGGGAAAATTGCAGCTGGTAATAAAATGTAGAAATGTGATAGCAGGTGCAAGGGCGGCTGACAGAAAGTTAGGGCAGCTGGCATTTAGGAATTAAGGTATTTTATTACCTAGTTATATGCCTACATTTATAATCTAAAAATTGTATTTATGTAACACCATGAGCTAAGTTTAGCTATTTTGGATTTATGAGATAAATGACACATGCAACATTCTTCCTATTTTCTTTTTTACGTGACTTACTGCCGATCATAGGTTCAATCAACGAAATGTTTTGGCATTATAATTAACTTACCTTGTAAAGAAATGTGGAATGATTGTGACTCGGCGAATTAGCTACGGGCTGCGGGGTAACAGGCCTGGATCCACCAGACAAGCATTGGGATGATGACGACAACCTCGTACCAACAATCTTCTGACACGCTGCAAATAAAACACCAAACTTATTCCAAACTATTCACCATTGCACAACAAAACCACTTCGAACTTATTTTTTTTTCACGCACATTCAAACTTCGAAGATTTTCTACGATCGCGTTCCTCGGCTCTTTGTATGTTGTAACACGAACTCCTACGCCTCAAACTGGATATCGGTGACATATTTGATTTAAAAATTAATGTTCTCTCCATTTTTCCATTCAATTTATATGATAAATCACAGCAAAATCGAATCAAAATAAATAAGTTCACAAGCGTCGAAAAATGTAAACAATACAGCCGCGACGCGAGTGAACGAATGAACGAGATATGCGCGAAGTGCGAACGATAGACAACCGCGCGGCAGGGGGCCGGTGTTACCACTGCGTGAACTAGAACTCCCCGAACTCCCCGCCAAAGGCGAAACGAGATCTATCCAAAAAAGCACACGTACCAATCCCATCAACCGTATAATCACGCGAGACGTTACTCGTAAAATTTATTACGTAATGTTTATCTCTCAGTTCCATTCGAATAGCGCAGTATCTAATCTACCATCAATGAATTTCCTAACGCCTAATCGAAAAAACCTGTATTCCAAATACATACACCATTTTAATACAGCTACTAAGTATTTTAGTACAAAAAAAAAACAATAAAATGAGTACTTAAAACAGATTTATCGATATAAAATCGCACTTTGTAATATTATCGTCTTACCTACCATACTAATAAGCCCTTATGTCAGTTAGGAATAGTTACGTTACAATAAACTTGCAATAAACAAATACAATTTAAAATGTAGGTGTGTGTGATATAATAATTTAGAATGGTTAATGAATGTTACTAGCAATAATTCAATGAATTGCTTTGGAGAGATCCTTCGTCGTACGAAAAAGGTAGGTATCTATCAGGATCAGGAAGCTATTAACAATTAACAAACAAACCGGTAATAAATTGATATTTAAGGCGCATTCAACAATCGCAAATCAATAAAATTGGTATTCGTATGCGGAATTCAATTTCAAACGAATTCAAAACAAAAAACAATGTGAACCAATAAATGTAAATCAGAAAACGGTAACTACATTCCAAATAACATGTAAAACTTTGAAATAACAACATTGTAGTTGAGGAGCTAGCTATTAATATGGCCTACTAATAACCTAAATGTAGTTCTAGTACCCATATGGTGATCCTTGCTTCAAGTGATTAGAAATTATCGTAGTGACTCTCTAACTAGCTAGAGCTAGTGTTGACCCTACTCTGGTCAAGGAAATTATTGTTGTGAATCTAGCCAGACCTCACAATATCAGCCCTAGATAAACCATGTTATTTAGAATAGTAAAGATTGATACACTTACCATCTTGAAAGACCCGCTCCACGTTGAGGCCGTACGTGGCGCATGTTTCGTAGTATGAACATCTTCGCAGCTCATTCGATAACTTACGAGCTCGATTGTCGTCTACGACGCGTGGACTACTTTCACTTATGGCATCTGGAAGAGCAACCAATCATTCAATAGGAAGTTTGTCTAATGCTTATACAATTATGTAAATTACATAAATCAAACATAGACATAACGTTGACCGGTGTTTTCGTCGAATAAAATGAATCGTAATACTGGCCAATAGCTTGTTGAATAACAACTATTGATGTTAAACAAAGGTCATGACTACTTGGGATTAAAAGTAGTGTTGAACTAAAGATTTTTATGTAATGGGTGAGAGCCTCGACCTAGTAAATACCACATAATAATACTTTTACCGGAACATTTTACTAAGTAACATGAAGAGCCAGATCATAAAATAATATTAAAATAGCGAGGAGAGTATGGTATTCGCAATAAACTCACCTTGGGTGCCAACCAATATTATCGGAATCTCAGCGGAATTCCGATAGTGGGACATTTTATTGAAGTAGTTGGACACGGTATTATAGCTAACTTCGTTCTCAAGACTAAAAACGAATATTACCGCATCCACCCACGCTGTAAACTGAAACAAAGAAAAAAATAATTGAGCATAATTTGACATTATTAAGCTAATTAAATGTCATGCAAAGTGAGTGGGCTCTCGCAATTTAAATATTAATACACTGGATGGTAACTTAATAATAATCTGAGAGCAAAATAAGTCTTAAAATTGTTCAGATAAAGAAGTTACGAGAATTAAGAAGTCATCTATTTATATCAAGGATGCTTTTATATTTGAGGGTAGCATTAAAATAAAACATGAACCGAAAGAGGTCTTTTAATGTATTTAGAATCATAAAAGTCAGGAAGTCGGGAAATACGTACGCCATGATATTCAAATGTATCCCTTGTATGTACAAAACTGTAAGCAGGCGACATGAAACAGTATTCTTCATGTTGTTTTTACTATGCAATATTCTTACGTAAAACCCCCTAACCGTAGTTACCCCTACTATTGCGAAATTGCTTTTAAAAACCGCACCCTTGCCAAGCTGGGTACCTATAGTAATTACATGGGGGCAATTTCGTGCAGTCGTAGGGTTTTAAAACGGAAAGGGTTACATGATACCTTATACTTCGTAATATATGCAAGAGAATGTCCAATATTACATAATTTTAACTAGTTATTAATTAGTATGATAGGTTAATGGCTTAATAACTGTTATGCGTTTGCATATTAATTTATGTAAGTAGACTGTATTCGAAAGAAATATGCGACTGTTTGTGTTATAAACAAAAAAAAGTAACACTTTTTTAGAAATGGTGTTTATCTTAGATACCTGTCAAAACGATATCTTGTTATCTCAAATATCGAGTTTATCGGAATAACTCTTACTGGAGTGTTAGAGAAATGTCTATAGATTATATCTTCACATATTATGATAGCATAATAGAGTAAAAAAAATTGTTAGGGTCAGTAAGTATTTTGCACGTTTTTATTTGGCACGTTATTAGATAGGTAGTAGAAGGAATCCGTAAAATATGGTAAAGATAGATGTTATGTACGATAATAAAACAGGTTCTTTCTAATTTTGCCATATCAAGGTCGAAAGTCACTCAAGACAATCAAAATAACGAACTTTAGTAACGGCCACTATTATTAAACAAGCTTAGTAATATTAGTTATTGTAGTTTCACTAATTTAACTACAAAAACTAAAAATCACTTGACATTAAGTCTACAAAAATTACATAACAAAAAAAAACAAAATCCCGATAGAAAAATACAGATTTAAAATGTCAGCATCTTTTTTTATTATACACAGCACAATGTCACACGCCTAACTCAGGTTCCACTTGAATGAAGATACGTAGGAGGGTGACAACCCCTTTCCTCTCATAACAATCGACGGCTGAGGAGTTTCATCCGGCGACGAGACGGGAGACCTTGAAAAACTCTTCTAGAACCGTTCAAACAAAAAAAACTAATCAGAAACAGAAAAAAACCACGAAATAACTCACTACACTGTTACTTAATCTGAAAATAAAAACTTTTCCCAAACTCCCGCATTTCGCTGTTCTTAATAACCAACATTTACCAAAACATTGTTACTTTGCCTTGTTCCTAAAACAAAATATTTCGAATATCCTTCAAACAACATTAGCCTTCTCGAGTTTTCGGAATTCGTTAATGGAATTGTTGACTCAAAGAAAAACTTTTCGGAGAAAATTGATTTTCATGACAACAAATAGAAAAAGTATAATTTTTATGGAAAATATCACTAACTACAACAAAACAAGATTATAGAGGAACAGGCATTAATCTATTTTTTATAACATTCCATTTGTAAAATAAACCAATCCTTTATCATTATCAGTCAGCTAAAAATATCCAACAATCGGATAAAGATAACAAATCGTATAAACGAACGGGCGAGCGAGGCCACATTGAAATCACCGATCATTATGGTGAATCATTAATGAGGATTTTATTTGAAAACCCGTCAAACAAGAAAACATGAAAGAAATATAATACAAAACTTTGTATCGATCAAAGCAAGATAATTAATGTGAATCGTATTGTTTTATCTAACACAAAAATATATTTCAAATATTATTTATTAATAAATATTATGTAATAAAAATCACTGTCAATAAATAATAGCAATTAAACACTATTAATGTAACTCAAAAGGTTGTAAAAGCTAAAACTGATAACTACATAATTGTTTCATGGTGCGTAGCGATCGGCATTTAGCAGCTTAACACTTTTAACATTAAAATAACTGAAATATGTACATTATAAGTGGCAGTTCCTTACCAAATATTAACTGGACGTTGATTATTTTGTCACTTAGTATATTATGTGATTCATTTTAAGTGATTTAATGGGTTAAAATTGTTTTTCACAAGTATTTGATATCAGTTCGAGTAGGTGTGCAGTCAGGGCGGCAAGCCGAAGGTAACTGGGCGGGCGGGAGGTTCACTAGCTAGGCGGCGAAGCCTCATATTAACTCCATTTCCTTCGCACGCATTACCAGCCCCTACACAGAGTGAGATAGAACAAATGCAATGGCTTTATGCAGGTCTTGCAATATAATTAGACACGTATATCGTACAAAACATCAATTGGTTGTTATTTTCGTATCTTTACAGTCATCAATTTGTTGATATTTTGAATGAGTATGTTTTTCCAATAATATTTAATGTTAATTCCAATAATGTTGGATTATAATCAGTAAGTTTGGGAAAAGTTCAAGAATGAGATACTAAGTGAAATACGGATTACTAAAAACCGTAATTGAATTATTCTTAATTGCAATTGCATAATAGCAACGTTGGTAAATAAAAAAATAAAAAAATGTACCGGCCGAATTGAGAACCTCCGCCTTCGGTGTTTGAAGTCGGTTAAAAAGTAATTTCGCACAGATGTAAAATTTGAATAATTGACTCAAAAATCAGTCAGTTAAATTAACACAGACTTTCATAAAGAGTGTATTGCTCTTTTGAGAGTGAATCTAGACCTTCAGCCTAGAGACAGACTCCGAACTGAAACGGTTGAATACCCCTTGTACCCGGGGAAAAGGTCACGAGCTTCAAATATAGTCTGAAGAAATTAAACTGGAATAACGCTATTTTCAACCAGAATAATATTATGTCTGTCATAATAAATATTTTAGTAAAGCCAAAATTATGATTTTACTGATGACATTTCACGTAAATATGGCAATTATATTATAACTAAAAATAATGTTGAATTGAAACTTGTAGTAAATACATTATTGTGATCTATTTTCTATCAATAGAAATTCCTTGTTAAAATATGTTAGAAAATGCATAAAAAAAGCACTTTCATCTTCGAGCCACGCTGACAAGTTGATGTGATGGGGAAGCGAAATTACGAGGAAGTAATCGTACGTGGATAGCGCTCATGCGTGCGGTGACCATCGACGCGATGTAACTTGCTTGTCGAACCACGACAAAATAGTTTCACATTTCCCTGGAATTCGGGTAATTTTATGATAATCTGTTCGGTTTGGATTAAGAACGAACGAAATAATTGCGTTCGTTTCTTCATTCTGACCTATAGAACTGTTATTTTTTTAAATTCAGATTTAGAAATAGGGTAAATGCACCTAATTCTGACTCGCTAAAAAAAACCATTAAAAACTGTTCAAATAGTAAACATTAAAAATTGCAAACGGCACATGCAGATAATAACTTAATTGAATTTATTTCGCCACAGTTCCGCTCATGTTTAATTTATCTTTTGAGGCCATTGCACTAGTAACGACGATATAGTGGTACATTATTTCCCTACTAATGGCGCCGATAACACATCCTTTGCATGCGTTTTGGGATTACTCGACAACCCACACACTCACATAAAGCTTTGAAGCGTAACCTACGTGTTTTAAACTTTTAAAAACACGTGGTCGTCATGCTTAATCCTCCACGCTATACGTACTTAATACGCATATTCAGTGAAAGAGAAAGGGCCTTGCCCTGCAGTGGAATCTTACAAAAGGCCTTTGCCCTACAGTGGCTTCTGCAAGAACGTAGTTAGAAAAGTCGCGAGTAAAATTTACATTGCTCTCGCTTTATAAAATTATTTTTGTCCACCCGATCATTTTAAACAGGATTAGTAGGAAGAATTATATCTCATTCAAGTTAACTGCAGTTATGGGATTAGCATAGTTGCCTAGCTATCTGTGCCAAGCTGATCCGCTGTGTCATACTTCATAAAATCAACCTGTAGTCAACTATAGGTACTATCTATTACAGAGCTCGTATTCGTAAGCCTCGAGGACTTTTGTATACGTGCTTGAAACTCGTTTGAATTGGCCACACAAAAGGTTGTGACGAACAATGAGTACTTGCGATTACGCAGCTAGTTTTTTTTATTCGAAGCCTGGATGAGATCGGCGGAACAGGTAACTTGATCCACGGACGTGACCCTTGTTTCAAAAGATACAATATCAACGTGTTTATTAACAAGGTGATAGGGTTGAAAATGTGGTGAAATCTATCCTCGGACACTTACATTGTTTAAGAGACCCGATACTCTGCGGTAACTAGTTATATTCCAAATCACAATAACAAGGCTCCAATTTCTCTAAAGTGAGATAACATTTCAGTATTAAGTTGTTACAATTAGAAAGTAGTTACAATGACTCTTTTGTTTCAAATTAAAATCTAGATAACTGTATTAGTATTGTTTGGCACGCGATGCCTTTTGATTCGTTTAATTTACTTTTTCTTGGGTGCTTATCAATTCCATATTCTGATGAACACAACACAGGAGGCTTTTGTCTTTCAGTGGGATCGTACAAGCCTTTATAAAGAACTAGCCGTGATCCACGGTTTTACTCAAATTCCACCCGTGACCGTGGGAATTCGGGATAAAATGTTTCCCATGTGTAATTTTGAAATATAACCTATAGTAAAGTTTCATCCAAATTTGTTCAGTAGTTTCCGCGTGAAAGAGTAGCAACCATACTGCCATCCATCCTCACAAACTTTCGCATTTAAGTAGGTACCTATTGCATTAGGAGGATCAAGGAAGTCTATTAAAAATATTGGTTGAGACTCTTTCCATCCAAATCCAACTAAGTAACTGCGTACTCAACTACAGTAAAACGAAAACCCGTCAATACATTCCAAAACAAACCTTTTTGAATGCACATTATTCATCGTTCAATTGTATAGGTAGACTATAGAGCACCGTGGCTTAAAGTCGTATTCAAAGATGTAAAACGTGACTGGAAGAAGTTGAGGCTCGGTCGAACAGTCGTTGACTCTATTGTGAGACGTTACCATTACAATCGACAATCATTTATCATTCTCTATAGTTTGTTATTAGAATGAGAACCTTAGAACTTGAAAGGTCAACCCATTACCTACAGTACTCACGCTATCTTTCCTAAAGTTCATCATTAGTTCCGTACTTATGACGTTTACTTGCCAATCCCAATAATCAATTTCTACCAATATTTAGAGATAATTAGAACAAGCTTTGACATAGCTTCTATTCGTATTACGTGGTTAGTAAATGTAGCAAATATAGGCGGTTTTATAACAGGTTAAAATTTGACATTTATTTTCATAGAAATAATCTTAAAACTTGATCTGCTAGCGTAAAATGTAGGCATTAATCAAAGGGATTGCTCAGAGTGATTTATTGGGATCGGTCATATGACTACATTGTTGTGGACCAAAATGATAAGCAGACTCTAATTAAAAGTTAAATGGAAGTCAAAAATCGAATGTCTATTATAATTTATCAAGTTGTTCTTAGAAACAAGAAAATCGCTAGAGACTGGCACTAGAGGCAGTAAAAACGAAATTGTGAACTAATTAAAGTACTTACTGGATGTAAATTAAATTGTCTGGAGTAAGAAAGAATGGCTCCGAACTTTGTGAGTTTTTCCAAACAAAGATGGATGTTTGATGTTTTACAAGAAGTACCCCGCGGTTTCACCCGCAGCGCACCCGTTCCCGGGGAATTTTCGGGATTTTTATTAAGTATTATGCTATTCCACTATACATAATATTATGTATGGACGGCTGGACGGCTGGCACATTAAAATCGGTCCAGCCGTTCTCGATCTATAAATGGTGTAACTAACACGACATTCTTTTATAATCTATATACATATATAATCTATATGTATGTATACATGCATAAGTTATAGAGCTTACACTTTCAATGTTATGACGAGAAAAATATATGGTAGAAACATTATAAATCCTTTACTTTTGACCCATTTTGAGGAAAGGTTATCGATTTAAAGGTTATTAGGTTATGCCAGTGGGCAGGTTGTTGGGGCAATTGAAAATAACTCTTATTGATTGAACTTAGTAAACATATAGTTAATCTTATGTAAACTTAGTTAATTTCGATGGTTGGATAAGGGTGAGTTTCCAAAGAAGCGGAGCGCAGCGGAGCCCGATTCACCAATCACAGCGCATTGACAGTGTCAAAATCTTTTCTTATTGCATTGTTATTAGTCAGTTGAGCTCCGCACAGCAGCTCTGCCCGTAGCTCTAGTCCGCTTCAATTGAAAACGCCCTAAGTACTGATATCTTCCTACAGCGAAATAAAAGGGTTTTGTCCAGCAGTGGGACATTACAGACTGATACTTTATTTGTATTTATTTCTAATTGTAATGCGATGAACAGATAACAATTTATTGAATAAAACGTTATTTAGGTAAACAGAAACTTAATACAAAACAAATTGAAGTGTATTTACGTAAATATAGTAAGTACATACACCGATGGCTGAAGTATCTAAAGAAATTAACATCTTTTACATAAAACATGAGGCTTATCCAGACCTCGACGCTGTATTATTTACTGAATCATTACGAATAAACTTGTTGATACGTTTACGTATTTACTTCGTTGTATGTTTACGTATATTTACGTTTGTAGGTAATTTGGGTATTAAACATTCATGTTCAATAATCATTTCTAATCAACTGTTAAACTTTAAAAAAAAAATCGTTTTAAAACTATCAATTTCAAAAGAAACTTAGTTAGTTTAACCATAACTTTAACTGGTAGTTTAATCAAAGAGAAAATATAGAAATTTTCCATAAGAATGAATGCACGCGGAAAAGTTTTCGAGTAATAAATACAACTGGTATGGTGAGGGGGAGTGAATAAATTAGATAACATTATAATATATTGCCAATTTCTTACGCAATCTCACTGATTAATGGCACACGAAACTTTTCGTTGTTTTACTATAGTCAGCATTCGAATTTACTAAGTATCTACCTCAAATTATATTGTTCGTATTCATACTTCAGATAAATAATCTAATGTTTGTGAGGTTGTATGTTTGTTACTCTTTCACGCAAAAACTACAGAACGGATTTGGATGAAACTTTACAGTAATATAGGTTATACATCAGAATAACACAAGGGATACATATTATCCCCAAATTTCCACAGGAACGGGTACAATGCGGGTGAAACCGCAGGGCAGTTCTAGTACGAATATAAATTAAATGTTAAAATACGTTTTATATATGAACGTTAATACTTGAAAAGGTGAGCATTTCTAAAGAAATCTTCATATATTATTTAAGATAAAAAGGGATAAAGAACTCATAAATTGGTCTATCTCAAAGTGAAAAACCTTTTTAACGGGATTTTATGGCCGGTAGACTTAAGTGAAATGGGTAAGGCAAAATTTTGGGCTTCAAGTTATTTTCTAACTCGCACCTAAAACTACTATATATTATAGACACAAATTGAAATTCCACTCCAAAAGTAAACCTCACTAGCGGTTTTGGTAGTTTGTCTCTACAGTTCATTCATTCATTTAGGTTCACTCAGCGCTCCGCTTCAACCATCCCGAACTCCAAATATTTGACCTTCGATTCAAAACTTCGCAAGTCAACCGAAGACTGTTCACACTGTTCACTGCTCAGTGACCTATGCCTATGAGAGCAACGCACTTTCAATGTGAAATAACGGTCCCGTTTGGTAGTTAATGGACAATATTATTATAGCAAGGAAATTGATTTTCATCAATCGTTTAGACCGTTTAGTAATCGTTTTGAATTAGGTAAAATTTCATTGATTAGATAAAAAAAAATCGACTAAAGAGTAACTAAGATGGCGCAAATTACTCAAGCTTTAGTGTTTTATATATATATGTTTGCATAAGAATAAGAATTTCGATAATTAAGAATGCACTTTATCCAAGTTTATTTAATCCCCATAGACGAAACCAGGAAAGTAATTTGTATATAAATAAATAATGAATTCGTATAATATATTAACGGCTTACGCAGGTGGACTGGTAATTTGGGCACAATTTAAGGCTCTAATTTACAGAAACGCTCACAAGAATATTTAATGAGAGAGCTAACTAAACCACATTTAATTCGGCATGACCGTAGACCAATTTCAGAAGGAACAAAGTACAGAATGAATATTAATGAAAATACATAAGGGTTTTCCAGTAATTATAAGTAGTTTCAATGGCGCCCTCTTTGCTTTGTACAAATGTCTATGTGTACAGTTCATGTCGACAGAGAGGCGCCACACGCAACGAACCCTCGTTTTACCATTTACTCGACTCGAGCCGAAAACAAGTACATTCACCCTATAAAATCCCTCTGACAAGTTGACAGATAGAATTACCTTCATTCACTGTCGTGTCATTCACTCTTTTAGTCTCTGATTTGAAAAGTAGGTATTCTTTCTTTTCAAGAATTCGAATTTAAAACGAATTTAAGTAGCGTTCTTTTAAAAAGTGGAATGTAATGAGTGTCTATTTTTTAAAATATAAGTTACCAATTTTAAGTAAAACAGTAATGTTGTAGAAAATATTAGCCTGAAGTTTCTCACAGCTGGGCAAATGCCACCCTACCAGGGGCAAGCCCACGCAAAAATAGGAACGTAGTTGCTATTTAATTATGGTTTTAGCCTGGCAGTACCTAGGTTCCCAGGTACCCAGATTTCAATACCTATATTCATAATCACCCAGCAGGAGTATAGACTAGCTAGAGTAAGACAAATATCAATTACTAGCACCGTCCCGGTTTTACCCACAATGTGTCCGTTTCCGTGGGAAGTTGAATGTGGCTATCCATTACAAAAATAACTATACAAATTGAATTGACAGTTTCTGAGATTAGCTTGTTCAAACAAAGAAAAAAAACTCGTCAGCTTTATCAGTACAGATAGCCAATAGATCCAATGAGCCAACTAGACCAAGTATTTCGTCAGAAGGAAAACCATTGTTACTTCCATTATTTCAAAATATTTTGCAACAGTTTAATAATCCTTTATTTGGTCGGCTGAGTGCTCTAGTCCTATTTATATCTATTTAGTGGCATGTGTCATGCCAATTTAGACCGAGTGAGGAGGTGCGGGCTCTTCATAGATAGTAGGGTGACCATAGTTTAAGATCCCTTGAATAAAAGGTACTATAATCTACAACAAAAAAAAAAATAAGCCTGAAATGAGTTAAAGTATTTTCATAAATTTCAATTGTGATTTTGATTTAATTAAAATGTTATCGGAGTTTACGTTCTAACAATAAATAAAGTAGTTTTACTTCATTCAATTCATGCTTACATTGGGATTAAGTAAAAAGTTGGATTTTAATAAACAGCTCCATACTTAGGTTCTTTCTAATCGTACAGTGCCGTTGCCACTTATCATTATCACATGAAGGATTTATTTAATTTAATCGCAGCACTTGTAATTTACTTCGATAGTTGAGATTCTTAGCTAGGTAAATATATGTATTTAACCTCTTGCGGACAAACTATTTACTTGGAATAAAGCTCTTACTACCGCACTCAGATACATTCATTAGATCGGCACTTAACTAATTGACGTATTTTTTCATAGAATTAATGTCAAAATCAATCATTTAATTTACATTACATTTCTACTAAGGAACCATTTGTCTCTGAGTTACTTATAAATTATTATTTTTTCATATTTATTTTTTTCTTGAGTCGAATTAAGCCTCCTCTTTATTCCAAGTCGGTTAAACAAGATCCCTGAAAACTGAAACCCGTAGCCTTCAACAAAGCCTTCACATCTATTTCAGTATTGCGTTATGTTCGCGTCGGTTTGCGGGTCACAGTGTATACAGGGGTGAGATGTGACGTCATGCTGAATCTCGGCGGTAAAAGATGGGATAGGTTACCTTATATGGTCCGGTTGGTCGGGGGTTAAAAATAAGGCAGGGTGTATCTTGTGAGGGATATAATTATGTTATTAGATGGTGTTATTTCTTATTTTAGTTAGAGTTTTTATGGGTGTATTGTGCTGTGACCACGGTTACTGTAAAGGGGCTGAAACGTCAGATAAAAAAGTTAAAAAAAATAAAAAAAATAAAAAATTAGTTCCTGTTTGACATGTGAAAATTATGTCTCTTAAAAAATTAAGGATTTTCCGAATGATACATTCAAAAGAGTCTCTTTGGGGTAAAAACTGTATAAAAATATTTAACATTTGCTTTTTTCTAAGGAAAAAATACGTATTGCTAAACCTATTACTCATACCTATTTATAGAGAGATTGGTAATACAATTACAAAATGAAGGATAAGAATAAACAATCACTGAACCTTTTTCCTCGGTAGATCGGTATAAATTTACATTTTAGCTCTCAAGAAGAATAGGTGGGTACCCAAATCTAGCCTAGAAAAAAAGTCTAGATTTGGGTATTATAAAATCTTGTGACAGAGTAAGAAAAACAATCTTCGGTCTTCTTTCCCATAAACCGATAAACTTTTATTTTTTAATAAGCACAAATGGAAACAATCATCATGTTGAGAGTTCCCATAAAACTGCTATAAAGGAGAGGCCATAGTATACACACTAGTTATTATAGTAAGTGTATTGTGGCCCATATTAGGAGCATTGCCAATTGAATTGTTAATATCGTTGTTATTGGCTATTCACTGTTTGGATAGGTTCCGACAAGGTGAGATGGTACCTACGAGATTTAATGTTTTTAGGGTTCCATAGCCAAATTTCAGGGACAAAACCCTTATAGTTTTTAATAATATTGGTGGTACAAAAATGTGAAATTATGAATACTATAGAGTAATAGACTCTATCTATAGAAGAGGGTTTCTCAAAAATGTAACCTTTCAAGAAAAACTGTATGCTAAAAATTGAAGGTACTTGATTTATGTTGAATACCAGTGTGACAATCCATATAGCTGTGTCCCGCGGTTTCACCCGTAACGTACTGCGAAAGAAAAGGCCTCTCAGCTCACCGAAAATATCAGTACAGTCAGGAGGATTGAGCGTTATCACTATGCTTGCCTACTATTGGTTGGTGATCACAAACCCGAATCAAGGATATATATACATATATATATATGTCGGAATGGCGTCCGCCATTACATTGAAAACACCACTTAAGTCAAAGTCAACTTTCTTTATTCAGGTTTGAATTTACCACCCATTCGGAAAAGCATCAGCAGAGAAGAATGGGCAAGAAACTCTGCTGTCAGCTTAGTCTTTTATACACGGGTTTATTTCATAACAATCATAACGTGTGCACCGGGCAACCGACGTCGAACGAGTGAGACGTGTTTCTTTTCGCATCGCCTTATATAGGATCGAAGTGGTGGGGATGACCGTTGCACGTGTTGTTTTCATCCGATGAGGTTAGGCACCGTCAAACGTCCATCTCCGACACGGCCATCCTGCTAGCACACGTCCTCGTGTGTTAATCTGCAAAGAAATAACCAACGAGAGTATTTGTTCGCCTCGGCCACTTCTGACCAATCATATTTCTACAAACAACTCAAATAAAGAAACTTCGTAACTGTATAGTTTTTCTTTTAAATTACTCTAATAAAACCATAAAAGAGCCATAAGAAAATATCAACCAGAGCCATGTACCACTGTCGCTTGTAACAACAAATTAACACACTTTAATTAACCACACAAATCGAAACTTCACACTAGTAAGCCCTCTATCGCCACGGCTCTCTAGCCGACCAGCAATCGCAATTGCTCTCTCACTATGCATATCCATCAAGTGGATCGCCCATGTGCATCACCCTGTGACTGCCGAGTCTACTCCTGGACTCTATGGTTCCTCCAGAACCCGACCTCCGCCAGAGTTGCCTGCTACCGCGTACTCACGGACTACAATGTAGACACCGATTTCTACTGAGCTACGGCTACACGACAACCTCTGGTACGGTCCAACACAATACGGCCGATAGAGTCCTTACTCGAGTTTCCACCAAAACAAGTTTACTCATCCTCATCAGAATCACTATTAACATCAACTTCGACTGGTACATGACCTACTGGCATCTTTCGTAATCTATCGTGTTCAGATCAATAATCATCAGATTAATAATATGATCAAATAGCGTAAGAAATCACAAAGTAAATTATGATAACGTTTCATCTACCAAAACCCTGAGGCCAGTAACAGTGACAGACTCTGGTTCATTATTCACACACAATTAACAATTTAATCACAATTGATTTGCCACTGAGCCCTTATTCGTGGTCACAACACAAGATTTAGCAAACGCATTTGCCCTTTATGCACTTCCATTTCGGAATGCCGAGTCGTCCCATGACTCTACGGTCTTCGCTACCAGGCAAGACCCGACCACACTACCCAGGGCTACCGCCTACTGCCTACCCACGGACTACTACAAGTAGTAGACACCGATTTCTAACGGGCTACAGCTACGGCACCCTGGTGCGGTCTCAGACTGACCCACCGACATAAAAACCCAGTAACAATCAACAGCTTAATCAACCTCACTGTCTCCACCTTCGTCTGAGTCAGCTGTTACCCGCCCCACAGGCATCTTCCTAACACGATCATGTGTATACTTGTAAGTACGTTTAGAGTTCAAAGCTTTTCAACGTGTAACGATCACCATCGTTCGGTCACTCCTGACCTAAATAACTACTTCAACGAAAGACTTAGTAAAGCTCAAACTATTATTCTTTTCCAATGAACAAATTAACTACCTCAATATTCATAATCACATTGCTTATCTCAACATAATACTAGAACATCGTCAGGCACAAGTACCCATTAAAAATCAAATTAATCTCAAATCAAAGTAAAGGTCAAGTGTGTGTGTCTCTATTGTCCGGCTATCCCCGTAGCCCTAATACGCAGTCATCCCTGTGACTGGCTGTGATCATCCCAGTGATCACCCATAACCCTGATCATCCCTGTGATCAGCCACTCTCGTGATCATCCCAGTGACCACCCGTGATCATCCCCGTGACCACCCAGACTCAAGAGGACACGCACAACTAGTTACCACACAGTCAAAAGTGACTACAGTTCATCATCACAAGGCTCAGAATTACTACCAATGGGTACTTGCCCTTCAGGCATTTTCCTATACCAGTCAATGACACTATTTTGTGTACTCGTTTTCCTCTAAACCTCGCGGCCACAGTAATTTGCACTCGCTCGGTCAACCTGACTATTAAGAAGCTTGTTCTTCCTTAAATTCTTGATTTCAATCAAAAGTTAATTACAATTATTATCAATCGGGAATCTTCAATGCTATGTAACACATGAATACTAGGTACCACGTCATTTTCAACTTTAACTTCAATAGACTATTAATCTCAAATGCACATTACAATATGAGCCATGAGCAAGTAACAGTAAGCTTGTCTAGTCACGTCTAGTCATGGCAACCAGCCGACGAGCAATCACATTGCTCAACAACACACGGTCTCAGCAGACCACTCCACAGTACGGTCAATCCAGACCACGACCATCGCCGAGTTCGAACATTGAACTCAAAAAGTCACATAGTCACATGAAACCCTTACTCATACTCTCATATTCCACAACGGGATAAACATCCAAAATACTTTCAATAAGCTTTCTACTTTATCAAGTGGTACGAAGATTCACTACAAAACTCTCAATGTTAACCGACTCAAATATCACAAAATAGCTCACCGGATATTTCCCAACAAACCAATCATTACCGCAATACATCACCAATTTAACATCCAATGTGAATTTGTCGTGATAGATTCTTGAACAATTTGGAATGCCGCAACCCCTCATTTTCCTCAGGTAACAGGACCGAGAAGAGAACCACGCTCCTCCCTAGACGAGGTTCATCAACGCTCGCAATAATTACCAGCATTGAACCAACATGAAAATAAGAAAACATATTAGAACATATCACATTACGTACAAGATTAAACTTGACTCTTTCGGAAGCTCATAATTACCTTCTTAACTCCACAATAGAGTAGAAAACTAACTAACTATACTCACAGAACATTCCAAGTTTTATAACCAATTGCAAAATACATTACGTAAAGCACCATAGTCGTTGGGATGATGATTCAGACATATCTCTGAATACTACGAGCTTCATAATCCAGGGGAAGGTACATGAATTTCAATCCCGTCGTCGTCGTCGCCGTCGTCGTTGATAATATGCACTAACGAGCTCAGCTTGCAGCTCTCAATATTCTTTCATCTTATCATAAACCTAGCTCCGTGGTTGAAATGGTTTATGCTCGTCCACCCGTGGGAATATAGCATCCTTATCATTCTCTGTTGGAGGCTCAGTGGGCAATAGCGATCCTTATCCCTCTGCTGGAGGCTCAGTGGGCAATAGCGATCTTTATCCTTCTCTGTTGGACGCTCGGTGGGCAATAGCGATCTTTATCCTTCTCTGTTGGACGCTCGGTGGGCAATAGCGATCTTTATCCTTCTCTGTTGGACGCTCGGTGGGCAATAGCGATCTTTATCATTCTCTGCTGGACGCTCGGTGGGCAATAGCGATCTTGATCATTCTCTGCTGGACGCTCGGTGGGCAATAGCGATCTTGATCATTCTCTGCTGGACGCTCGGTGGGCAATAGCGATCTTGATCCCACTTCTGATGTCGGAATGGCGTCCGCCATTACATTGAAAACACCACTTAAGTCAAAGTCAACTTTCTTTATTCAGGTTTGAATTTACCACCCATTCGGAAAAGCATCAGCAGAGAAGAATGGGCAAGAAACTCTGCTGTCAGCTTAGTCTTTTATACACGGGTTTATTTCATAACAATCATAACGTGTGCACCGGGCAACCGACGTCGAACGAGTGAGACGTGTTTCTTTTCGCATCGCCTTATATAGGATCGAAGTGGTGGGGATGACCGTTGCACGTGTTGTTTTCATCCGATGAGGTTAGGCACCGTCAAACGTCCATCTCCGACATATATATATAAGAGACAATAAGAATAGTTATGGTTAATTGTCCCACAGCTAGAGAAAGGCATCTAGTTACCTTTTCTCTCTCTTAAACTTAGAGATAGGCTCTTGTCGATGGAGTTCTTTCCACTTTTCTCTATCTTCTGCCATCGTCTTCAGCTGTTCTTACGACACGACCTTTGCTCTTACTGTTTTAAAAATAAGTCTGTCTGTATACCTACACATTTTTAGCATCAAAGTAAACGACAATACATGAAATAACAGTACATACTTTCAAACTACATTTATGCTGTTTACTTTAATACTACAGAATAATACAACGTAGGTACCCACTTCTGTTCCTAACATAGCCAACATCAGAAATTCAATTCCTAACCCATTCCATTGAAATAGGTTTCAAATCGATTCTAAATCTGAATGCAGGATCAATTTCCACTCAAATTTGAACAGGCTCGTTCAGCCGGCGTTGTTTGCTCGACAAACTATAGGAAACACGGTCCGTGGTATCGATTAATTAACTCAAGTGATGTCGATGTTCGATTAAAATAATCGATTCCGAATTAGTTCTGCTATTTGATTGTTTATCGGCGGCAGATGTTTGTTAGAATATAAACATAACATTATACATATTAAAAATGCGATGAATTGAAAATCTTATTTTTGAAAGTCGGTTAATAATAAAGTGAGAGAAAAGAGGGAGAAGGCGAAAGATTAGGACGGTCAACGATGTCTGAGGGAGACTTATGTTTGCCCAGCTGTGGGACAGGACAAAGAGATAATGATAAATTAAGTTCGAGTAGGTCGTAGTAGGTCGAGTAGGTTAGTGGTCAACCCGAGAGATTTTCAACTGTTTAGAGGTCTTTAAACTGAACAGTCTGAATGATATAGTTGCGTTGCATCGTCAATGTTAAGCGACGTATGGCCTGACTTCATTCGGATGGGTGACCGTTGAATTTTATCGGACGCAAAAAAGGGATATAGGATTCACATAATATCTGTGTATTCGAGTGTTTGTGTGTCTGCCAGTGGCATCTTAGCTTCTTATTTAAACTAATGAAACAATTTATAGGTAAAACCACGGGGAAAAGCTAGTCTGGTATAAAAGATTCCATAGACCCTGAAATTGCAATAGGAATGTTTTTTTGATGTTAAAAACTTGATAAGTACTAAGTCCTTTAGTACTTTAGCATTATCTAGGTACTATAAAGAGTCATTGCCCTAGCTAAGTATTTAGATAAGAACTTAATGTAGTACTTAATTATCTCCAGCCTTCTAGTCCACTTTATTGAATTATATCTAGTTATCTAGATTTACTTGACTTAGTCTTTATCTTTATCTAGGTATTGTTCTGTAGACCTTCTTTGCAGTCTGAATTTATCTTTTACAGTAATGTAGATTTGTTATGTGTTTTTAGTTAGGTGTTTTATTATGACTATTTTTCTATGACAATTTCAAGTTTATTGTGCCTAGCGGTTTTTCTCGATTTTAGTTTGTTCCTTGAGGAGTTTTGAAAAAAATAATCAAGAGATATTTGAGTCGAGTTCTATCGTAAGTAAACTAAGTACATACATCATAAGTAATCATAACTCAATAAGAGGTATACTAGTATGTTTTAACTACGAGTATATATCAAAATTTGAGAATCAGTCTAGCTCTACATTCTAAGTACATACCTACATAGCAACAAATTCAATTAAATAAATTAACAAATAACACACAATTAGAATATTCGTTAGACCATGTCGGAGGCCTTTAGGCGGTCTAAAAACTCCGACACCAGTGCTGGCCACTAAACTACTCGAACTTACTTTTACTAAAATATTTGAGACTAGCAGCGCCCCGCGGTTTTACCCGCGTTGTGTCCATTCCTGTGGGAATTTCGGGATGAAAAATAGCCTATGCTACCCGTTGATAATGTAGCTTTCGAATGGTGAAAGAATTTTTTAAAATGGTCCAGTTGTTTTTGAGCCTATTCATTACAACCAAACAAACAAAGTTTTTTTCTTTATAATATTAGTGTAGATAGTTAGACCTAATGCTAGTTCCGTATTCAGAAAGTCACCACTTATGTGTACATACACATATATACAACCTTTAAACCTACATATTTCTTTCCTAGCTACGAAAGCCGACAAAACACAAATTCCTTCACTTAATTTATCCTCAGTTAAAACAGTAATTTAATCCGTTAGTTCAAAATAGCCACATTGTAGAAAAGAGGAAGAGTACAATTGACGGTGACATAACTGCCCTAATTCTATGAACATTTTAAATAAACTTAGAACCTTGTAACATTAAAACTTTTTTAACAACTCTAACATGTCGATGAGAATTTTCAGATAGATTAATGTGACAAAGTACTACGGCGGTCGACAGTTTCATAAGCTGACCTGGCATTCCATCTACCAGGATATAATTACGTGTAAATTACAAGCGTTTGTTGTGAATTTAAAGTACCGTTGAAGGTTTCAAGGAATGCTTATGTAATCTGGGAAATTCTGTACTAGTAATAGTCCAAGGCTCAAATAACTTTTGTAGGGCGAAAAGCCGACTGAAGATCTTTTTCTGAGATTTGCCTTCTTGAAGTTGAAATTGGTTAGAAACTGGAAAATTCGAAAACTAATTTCAATACTTTCTAGTACTCGTACCTACCTATCAAATCTAGCCAAGCAGTAGGAGATAAATATGTGAACTTAACGAATTATTTATTTGACTATTAATTGAAACGTACGTTAATGTCATTATTATTTATTTAAACGGGATCGTGAGGGGAGAGACGCTGTCGCGAACGCTTCAGCCACCTCCTGATGAAGTTCACCGAATGTGACCGTAACGTGCTGAGGAACTCTCAACAGTAGCCTCCGTCGTACGTAAGTTCCCGTTTAAATTAATTATTTATTGTATAAAATGCATTGATTTCGAATTCAATACGTAGTAAGTTATGTTCTACTTCAAATAATATTATTTAACTCAAGCTCACTCTCCCTCCTACGTCATATTATTTAAACTCTTAAATCTAACAAGAAAACCAACAAAATTGACCAAACTCAAAGCTCTTTAATTCAATAGACCTCAGTTATAAAACTACCGTATTTGGTTAAACCAAACAAACAGACATTAAACTAAGTTCGAGTCGTAAACGTCATGTAAATTAAGTATCGTAAAACGTTAGTATCGGTTTTGAAGTAAACAGCTAGTAGTGTTCACTTTTATAGCAACAATCGATAGCCGCATCCTGACGGGTGTGTGTTCACATTGTAGCACGGCAAAGACGCGCGGTATGGTCGCGGAATACATTCCTGCTACGGTAAAGTAAGTTCGAGAAGGTCAGTGGCCAACACTGGAGTCGGAGTCTTAAGGCCGCCTCAAGGTGACGACATGGTCTAACGATTGAAACAACCAGGACGGACAATTTAAGGTTCCGAAGCACGGTAGCGCTCAGATAGAAATGCCACCATCGGCCACCCATCCAAGTAGGGGTCGAGTTGCACGTTACTTAACAATAGCAATCAGTTAACATCGTTTAGCTAAACTGCGCCATGGTATCGGAGTTTTTAGACCGCCTAAAGGCCTGTAAAACTCTGAAATCTTATACGAACTTACTTAGGTAGGTACTTTTTTAGTAAATCAATTAATTTGACACAGCAATCAATACCAGCCCAAAACGTGGTAGGTACAATGTAAGCGCACAACTACGAGTAGGTCACTGGAGTGTCATTTCCAACTATTCGAGCCCCTGTATCTTTTTCTATAAAACTTTATATTCTTGCACACGCGACGCCGACACAGGGCACTTAATAGATGTTGAATTATTAATTTGTATTGTATTGATTATTTCATTAACTCCGGAAAGAAATAGAAACTGTTCCAGTTGATTATACGAAATTAGTAATTATTAGGAAAGTTTAACGTTTTTAGTTTCGTTAGTATTATGTTTTGTTATACGAAGGATTGTGATGTATTTGAAAAGGGTTTCAATATAAAAAATAATTCATGATAACTTACTTGCATTTCAGGAGGTCCGCCTTCATCTCTGATGAGGAGTAGGTAACTGTGTCCATCTATAATAACTTCCTTTTTGAATCTGCCGCCTAAAAAACCAACAATATTTTGTTACAAAAAATATGTTTCTCTTCACAGCAGGTACTAACGCCATCTGTTGATAGCATGATGAAACTTTTACTAACGCCATCTATTGTAAATATCAAGCAACTTTTTATTTGTTTAGTTCCTTTGAACGCCAATAGATGTCGCTTAACTAAACTTGGACCTTTTCCAATATTTGTTTCTATTAATGTGTTTATTGCCATAATCACGATACGAACGCTTATTAACAGCACTGTAGCTTTCAAATAGTTTGTCCATTTCCGACATACGCTATTTTCAGAGAGCAAGAAATAAAATACTTTATAACAGTGTTTTATAGCCGTTAAAGGTTTTTTCTCAATTTAAAACTACATCATTACCTTCAGGACTTTCTTCTTGCATGTAAGCTCCCGTTAAGTACCGGTGAACCAGCGCCGACTTCCCGCTGTCCGGTGAACCCAAAACTCCAACACGAAGCTCTGTCACACCTCTCGAAGATGTCCATTCTTGACTGTTCACAAATGAATCTGTAACAAAAAGAAATAAAGTGAGTTACAAAAGGCAAAGAATTAATAAGTAAGTATAATTAAGAATTAAAAAGGTGAGAAAATTGGTAAACAATTTGAGTAGGAAAGTAAACTTTAACAGCGCCATCTAGTAGGAAGTAGCAGAACTTTTAGTTCATTATTTTTCCGTAAGATGGCGTTTTACGAATAATATGCCAAGTTATAGCCAAGGCATTGAATACATATTACGAAAATGGAATATGCGCACTTAAAATATATACTTGTATTAAGTTAAGAAATAAAATCCTGAACTTTTCAAACAACCATACAAATGACTTCACGACACTCAGTAAAACATAAAACCTTACATTATCAACAAAAAGCCGAAAGAACCATTCAACCGTAACAATACATGCAACAGTTTAGCGACTTCACGCTTTCTAAGATAAAACATCACGTGCGTTACGTCACAGTCTGTCCATAACATTACGTAAGTGTTAGTTACAGTTTGTGACAATTTTATTGTTATTTTGTTAGAGGTTCTTGACCACGTTAGTTGTTTTGAGTTTATGTGAAATGAATGAACGAATGTCACCTCAGTCATTCATTCATTCATTTGAATAAATTAATTGGCCAACGTTGATGTTGGAGTTTTTAGACCGCCCAAATTCAAAATGTATTTATTATATCAGATGATTACATTCATTTATAATCATCAGAGGCTCCGACATGGTCTATCGACTGAAACCGGGACCGACTACTTAGCTAAAGGTAAGTCACCTACGAGTAGCTTGCCTAGAATGCAAGCCAATAGTCTATTACATTTTAGGTGAACTAAATAAAAATACTATATAGAAGATCCATATCGTACTACTAAGGCATAATGGGATATTTTAAATTAATCTATTTTTTCGGAGGGCACGGTAAGTTGGCACGGTTGTTTCAATCGTTAGACCATGCCCCAAACCTTGAGCCAGTCGAAAAATTCCGACACCAGTGTTGACCACTAACACGAACTTATACACAAAATCTTAATTCGTTAACGCCATGGTCGCAAATGGCTCTACTGTAACGAATCACAGCCTTCGAGTCACAATGGAGGAACGAACCGTAACGATAACTATTATAACGTTATTGAGTTACCAAACCAATGATTTGGAGGGAAAAACTTTGGTGAAAAACGTTTGTCAAGTATTAAACTAACGGTTGGCTAGCTGCACATTGAGTGACCTCATGTGCGCGACGACAAGGGCGTAGGGGTAGCACACTGGAGCGGGCTCATTTAAATAGTTAATTTTTGTGCCATCGACACGAAGAAGAAGAAGTTGGCTTGATTTTTCCGTATTGCTGTTCTTGTTAATCGGGAATAGGAAAACGGAACGGTTTGTTAAAAGTTAATGTTTGAGAACTATGATCAGTCAAAGTCAAAGTCAAATATTATTATTCAGTTTTTGCCCCAAAGAGGCTCTTTTCAACGTACGACAAAGAGATAGAAATTTCCTGTTAAATATCCCTACACTTTTGTCATGAAAATAAATATATTCAGTGAACATATTGTTAATATTCATAAATGGTAAAAGATTACAGTAACTGCAAAATTCAAATAATAATCTCAATAATGTACCAGCAGACAGTCTGTAATCTTAAAGAACCAGACAAGATAAATTCAATACCTCGTAACAAGTCAAAACACATTAAACAACTTTAACGACACCGTAAAATAATTTCCATGTTAACCCTTCAAAGGCGTATTTAAAATTCATAAGCATTTCAAACCTCCTTAGGGTCAGACGGACCAACCCCCGAATTGCCGTACGGGTCTGATCGACCCTGGGTAATAAAATAGATTTATTACAACCTGATTTTAAAGTAACGTTAATTTTGTGGTAAGTAGGCGATAAAAATACGGGTGCTGTTTTAATAGATTACCTTATTAGGAGCCTATTGTTGACGATTTAACAGTTTACCATGACCCGGTTTACTATTAAAAATGTTGTTACCTTTAGCTTTGTTTCGAGTGTGAAATTAGTTTATATGCTTGACGAATTTGCATGAAATTGGCATATAGTATGATAGGTTTACTATACGTTTCCTGATATATCTATATATATATATATATATATATATATATATTTTTTAAACATTAAACTTTACTTTACTTTATGCCCAATCCTCCTCTCTGTACTGATATCTTCAGTGAGATGAGAGGCCTTTGCCCAGCAGTGGGACATTACAGGCTAATAATTTACTTTACTTTTAAACTTTACTTAACTGTCTAAAAAGGGAGGTATTTATTAATACTTATTTTCCTTACTATTTCCTAAAGCTAGCTATTCTCAGTAGCTAAACTCAATAGTAAGACTTTTTTTACAAATCTTAATCCAAACACATTACGTTTACACTTACAATGTATACAAAACCGACAAACTAACTGTACCGTGACTTAAATACAAATGTTATTATAACAAAAAACTAAAATAAGTTTATCAAATGAAAAGTTTCCATGAATTTTCCATGTGTTTCGTTTCGTGTTGCGTTTTGCGTGTTTTTATAATGAACTGTTAATGTTAATGGTGGATTTGGCCTTGGCCGTGATTGTGATTTAATTTACACTCCCAGTTTTATATTTATAGCCACTTATTTAATAAAATGGAGGTTCTATTTGCCTTTTAGTGTTAGGAAAAATGTAGTTTTCAAGTAAGGTAAGAGTTGTGAATTATTTTTTCTTTTTCTATAAATATTTTCTTGGGATTTCTTAGGTTTCTTTTTTAGGATAGTTACAAGTTTCTTTTAGTTTTTACATGCGAAAACAAAATTAATGGTGTTTTAGATTTATACTTTGTTTTTTCCTTAGTTTAATTTACACTGTTTGTTTTCCAAATAAAATAAAATTAATAAAATAATTAAGGTATAAGTTTAAAAAAATTTAAAAGTGAAGTGTATCCGTGAACGTAGTTGCAATTTTAAAAAACCGTTTGTTTGTATGCAAGTTATTTATTTGCAAAACCCGGATAAAAGGTGTAAAAATAACAGTGGAATATGTGAAATAGATTTTCTCTCATATACATGGAAATCTCAAAGTAAATGCTACGTAATCTCAACGTCACAATAACATATCAAAACAAACAAAAACATATGACGTAATAGCATGTTATTGCAACAGGTTCAATAATGCTTTAACAAACACAGCAAACCACATAAATTATTATATTATGACATTACTACAAAGAATATGTTTTATAAGTATTTAGGAGTTAAGGAAGTTAAGTTTTTATTGTCTACAATAAAAAGTAATTTTATAATAAGCATTTTATAAATAATTATGCTCATTGGGATGAGAGCCTTTGTTCTCAGCGGGGCATTGAAAATTCTAACTTATATTAAATTTAATTTTAACAATATATCTCTGAAAAATACTTATTTTTCTAAAAGGCAATCGTAGTGTTTATGCCTAATCCTCACTGTACTGATGTCTTCAGTGAGATGAGAAACCTTTGCCTAGCAGTGGGACAATACTGGCTAATACTTTACTATTACTCTATTACTAAATGGGGGCGCCACCATTGCAATCCACAACAAATAATTCCAACTTTGTCCACAACCTATTAGTTCCAATATTGGCCACCCTCTACTTGTATCTCTACGCATGCGTCACACTCTTTAAAGCGGGAAGCGACACAGGCCAAATATGGCTTCCTTCCGACCACAATGCGGTTGGTACGTAATGACCCATTGGCGCTGTAGGGTTACACGTCACATACGTCAATTTTGTATGGGAGATTTAGTAGACGAAAATCCGTTTGTGATTTTATGGGTTTTGGACTCGTTCTATTAGACATTTTAATATGATAAAACTAAAATGATAAGAGTGAGATGACAGTACTTCCGACATCGTTTAAATTGGGCTAGTTTACGCGAGTAAGTAATGCGATATGTGTAAGAATTGTTACTGCATTTCTGCGAATGCAGATTTTAAAAACACTCAATCCAAAGAGGTAATACCTAATTATGCGTTAACTGTTACGCTTTGTATAAGAACAGTAGTATTGAACATTAACTAAAATAATAGTAAATTAGTTAAAATATTTCTGATGAAAATAATACAAGATTGAACAGGAGAGCTAAACTTTCTGTAAAGAACCAAACCAACGAATAATATTGCACACCTCTAAATTACAATTAAAATGAGGCCATAAATAAACCACGTCCTTCCTATTTCCTGCAGATCTGAAGTATCTATCGGTCACTTGAAATTAAAAAAATAAACATACAATAGAACAAATTCTATAGCAACTGATCTAGTGGACGTTCAGTTGTTACAAATACGTTCAATTCAAATTGAAAGGAGTTTTTCATTCCAATTCATGCGTCGTGACATGACAAATGTTTTCCAGAAGATTGTTACAAATAGTTTGGAGACACGTGGCTATTGTAAATCTATTTTTTTCTCTTGCTTAATTTGAGTATTATGTAAATTAATCTATGGCACAGCATGGTACAGATTATATATTCTATATTTCACATTCTATATTTAAAAATGTTCTATTTTGTTCACTTGTAAACGCATTCAAATTAAGATGTTCGATTCTTAACTTAACATTTTTCGTCGTGTACTGAGGTATTTAGGCTCAGGGGTCTTGCAACGCCCCGCGGTTTTACCCGCGTTGTGCCCGTTCCCGTGTGAATTTCAGGAATTTTCTTACTTATAAACCTTCCTCTTGAATCACTCTATCTATTAAAAAAACTGCATCAAAATCCGTTGTGTAGGTTTAAAGATCTAAGCATGCATCTAAGAGGAAAGATCATACTTACTACTTTTCATACCGAAATTCCCGTATGGGGATGAAACCACTAGATATACTTACATAATCAAAATCACCCTGTTAAACTGTTCCCACTCAAACTAACGAAACATAAATATAATATCTCTATTCACCGCGAGAAGCCTGAACAATGCACCGAAGGTCTCTTAAAGGTCGTCCATAGATTTGTCGGAAGTAGAGAAAAATGTGGGAGTTTTATTGTTGTCTTTGAGACATTATTGCTTCAAGGAGAGTATAAATATCTTTAAGCGAATGAAAAAAAATGAGATTCTTTTTTCTTTCATCTTTATGATAGAGGCTTTTGCGGCATACCTACCGTCTTTGGCGCAGTGGGGTAATATGCGCCTCCTTGGAGGTTTCTTATAATGTGTTCTTGATATTAATCGAGATTACAATCTCAAAAAATCGAGGTATTGGCACTACGGCACAGGCGGCGAAACATAGATTTTTTGAAAAATGAAATGATAGGCACTCCAATGATATAAGATTTAATGGTTTCTGTTTTTTTTTTCAAATTACAATCGGTGTCGATGCACCGTGGCAACCCAATCAGATATCAAATCAGTTTATCGTAATATGAGGAAATCCTCTAATAACCAATAAATAAACACATACACAAACACAAGTACATATCGACCAACAATAGATCACGCATGATTGACCTGACCTTGACTAGAACCTAATGACTGCTTTACAATGGTACATAACCTTTAGTACTTATTAAACTATTATATAGTTCCTAATGTATTACTTTTTAAGCATGGCTCGGTTTGAGATCACCAACCCACAGTAGGTAAGCGTAGTGAGTGAATACGCCTAATCCTCCTCACTGCTGATATCTTCAGTGAGACGCGAGGCCTTTGTCCAAGGTTATACTTTTTGTTGTATTTAACCGACTTCGAAACAGAAACATGAATAGTTAAAACGGTAAGTAGATGACCGTTGCGTAATAGATAAGAGTGATTTAACAGGAAGGTTTATATGTATAAAAAATCCCGAATTTCCCACAGGAGCGGGCACAACGCGGGTGGAACCGCGGGGCGCGGCTAGTATAATTAACGAGCTGTCTACAACAATCTTGCAAATTATATGTATGTGTATGACGCCGCGCCGGCGCCGATCGCATGTATGGATAGTTTTACAAAGTATGTTTTCATACATACATAGTGTTCTTATTGCTATCAATGAAAATTATATAGGTATAATAACAGTTTAACCAACTTCAAATAATTGATAAAGGAAACTCATTGAGATTCGATTTCTTCAAAAGAGCTCGTGTATATTAGTTTGACAAAAAAATGCATGTGTTTTTATATAATTGTTTGAAACTTTATTTTGTATATATGATAGTCACACTCTCACGGGGATAGATGACTACCATGTGGGTAATACCGCGGGATAATGTTAATGTATAGTCGATAAAGCGATAGAAGTACAGTCACGGCACGAAAACGTTTTTTACTTTAAAATCCTTAAACTGACATCATTTACATGATAGTTCAGTGAATAATCAACTATAATGTTAAACGACAGTACTTACCTATAAAATTATCCTACAAAATCTATTAAGTTTCATTACAATGCATTAGAAGAATGGAAACACATCCTCTATACAACAAATTACACAATTATATGCCTTGCTGCTCTCACATAAGTAGTATATTATTATACTTAAAGGAGCAAGTTATTCTAAAAATAACTGCCTTAGTGCTAATGAGCGCAATTTCTCAGTACAGATACAACCATGTTGTAATATGCACTCGCTAACTTGCTATAAAAGGATTATGTGATGAAATAGTAAATACTTGAAATGTCAAAAGATTTAGCGAGTTTGGCAATAAGCAGAAACTCCTATAGAGATTAAAAATAAGAAAAAACTATAAACTCCTTTTTGGGTTGAGAGAAAAACAGAATTTGTGGTTGGCTTAGAGATAGATTAAAATCTGCAGTTTAAAAAAGTGTTTTTATTCGACTGTACGTATTTGAAAAAAGAACTTTTCAACGACATTTAAACCGTTATTAAAAAGAAATTAAAAAAGGAATCACAACATTTTTGCACAAAAACTGCCAGTGCTATTCAGGTTTACATTATATCCAGCCAGTGTTTTTGTTGGTTTTTTTTTAAATTTTTTGAATGGCATAAAAAGGGGTTAAAACGGCCAGTGTCATGTTTTGCGGAATGTTCCATAGAGCGTGAAATGAGACTGCCAAGTCGTGAAAGTGATTAGGGTTGGGACACAAACCTTAAATAGATAAATTGCGTTTTCGGGAATTTGTCGGTTAAATATTTATTACCGAAAACTCGAATGGATTGATTCGATTTTACTGTAGAAAATTCGAATAGATTGGCGGTGAATAATATATTGCCACTTTAGACTACAATTATTGAAAGACGAAAGTCTGTTTATCAATTTGAGAACCGTAATGGCATTCTTGAATATTTAATCGTGCACTCAAAAGTTTAAGCCTTTTTGGAAACATTTATAAATAATACTCAAACCCTTTCTCTATTAATTTAATTGTTTTCTGTCCTAGATTTGGTGTCAATCCTGGACAATTGTCAATCAATAAGATAATTAATCAATTACTTTAAGTAATTTCTTGAACATATTATGTTGCTTCTACTAAGTACACCAAAATGACATTCAAAATTAAAATGTCACAAAATCCTTCACAACCAACATGACATATCAGATTACAAAAACAACATCTTAAATAACATAACAAAAGTATCATTTAAGTGCCATCTCTTGAGAAAACTTGTAAACTATAAATAATTTAATTATAACTGTACAATGCTACGTTTTGTGCGCATCTCGTATTGTTCTTTGAGCAGATGGTTGCTCCATTTTACCTGCCTCAAACTCACATCTGTCTCGAAGCCTTTGTGAGTTCGCGAATTGATTGTGAAATCTTTGTGGAAGAACCCTAATCTTGAGTAGGGATGGGGTAGGGAGTTATCGATAAACTGTATCGATATCAACGTAATAGATGAGGTGATATTGAAAAGAAACAAATAAAAATAAAAAACTTTTTAATAAGTAAGCTTTTATTTTTATCCACTATCCTGCATTGTCATCGAGATCAGAAATGCATATAAAATGTTAGCTCAATAACGGTAACCGGGAAATAGATGATATTAACAGTAAGAAGGCAGTGACAGGTAAAAGAAAAATAAATGAAGTAATGCTTGTAAAAACTAAAGTAACATTGTAAAGCGCGGTTGATGACACTGTGTTCACAAAAAACAAGTTGACAAATCCTAAAATAACTCACTCAATGTTTAACGATGGTTTAGAACAGTCAAAAAGTAAGAACAATGGACATCGAAATACATACAAGGCAAAATAAAGTAATGCAGTGTAACTAACAGAGTTTAAAATCAATTCCAATCACCTTTCACAATGATGTTATTGGTATAGTGAGTGACTATGAAAACGTTATAGCTGCGATCGTTTACCGATATATCGATTATTTAATAGATGCATTTTAAATCGTTAGTACACCTACAAATCGAATCAAAACAACTATATTCGAATCTAAAGTAATGACGGTTATCTATTTTAAATTTTTTGAAACTGCATTAGAGGCGCATAAAATACGGAATGCTATAAGAAGGTTAGGTTAGTAATCTTTTATTTATATTATAGATAAAACTATTCTGGTATTTATGATAAAGATACCTCGATGCCTCGGTGGTCTAGTGGCATGTGCACTCCATGTCAAGACCTGTGGTCTTGGGTCAAGTCCCGGGTCGAGCGAAAACATATTTCCTACTTTACAAACATGGGTTGGTTTTGAGATCACCAACCCGCATTAGACAAGCGTGGTGATAACGCTTAATCCTTCTCACTGTACTGATAACAGCAGTGAGATGAGAGGCCTAGCAGTGGGAAAGTACCGGCTTATACTTTATGATAAAAATAAAATTATAATATAGTAATAGTGATTTTATTTATATTGACATTTTTATTTTGAATAGCTTCAAATGAAAACAAATATTACGTTATCGATACTAGAAGAATTTTATATAAGTTTTTACGAGTTTTCATTTTACGACCAATAAATGTTAAATATCGTTATGTAATCATATTTATCACTTGCATAGCCGGGGTTTTAAGTGCAATGATATTTTATACTTGACAATAATTCATAGAAAAATACTTTCTAAAAAGATAACTATTTATTACCAAATCTAACTTGAAGACTAATAAAATTGAAACCAAAAACTATTCAAAACTGACTGGTTCCTAAAATAAGAGCATACAAACACAGTATTCATCTTAATAATATAACTAAAGATAACCCAGAAACAACGACTGATGAGTAAAAGAAAAGATTCAATCTAAGAATATTGGCCCCAATCTTCATATCCTTATCTTATCAGTGATAGAAAGATCAATCATGAAAATGGGATCGAGTCTGAATTCCAGATAATGTGATATTTGAGATGTTTGTTTTCGCCTCCGCGTGAGATGATATTTTTATCTGCAATATATTATGATGTGATTGAAGACGAAACGGAGTCATATAGCTTTTAAATAATTTGTCTGTTTCCGGAGTTACGCAAGGCTGACTGAAAACGATTGGTTTGAATAATGTGTACTATCTTATTTAAATAGTGCGTCACAATATGAATTTTAATAAAAACATAAGATTTTTTTAATTACACTGTATTAATTTTATTTATAATTCACTGAGAAAGTAATTTATCGAAACATATAAAAGAACGCTTTCTGTTTATTTTTTAATTATACACACTTATAATGATGCTAATACAATGCTTCAAAAAGCTCCCAGCGAATTGAGAAAGTGCTGTTGCATTAGCCAAATTAGTTATTCTCGATATGACAGTAACTTATTGACTAGTATCGATTAAAAATAAAAGTAAAACAATATCGATAACTTAGTTATGCAAGTAAGGGCACATCACTACGTGATTCCCATTGCTCTCAACGTGATTTCGTAACCATAATCACATATTTTCTGATAATCGAATTTCGGTTTGCTTCCATTATTAAGACGTTTACTTCAATCGTTCTTCCCGCCCAGTTTTAAATATAGAACGCCTACTTTTTAATGCGAACTTTTTGTATGTTTTTTTTATTTGATATGTTAATTTGATTATTTAGGGGTTGGAATTTGCGGTTATTAAATTGTATGTTATGAGAAAATGATTTTCATTGTTTATTTATGGGTTTAAATTGAATTTGTATTGAAAATACGTTTAAGGGTACATTTTGCATTCCTTTTTTCTGACATTTCGGTTCGGCCCCTTCACAGGAAACATGGTCAATGAAGGCAGGTGTCACAGTGTAGCCATTTTAATGCCGCCTACCTTTTTCAAATACACATAAATATGATGTAAGACCTAATGTTCAATGTTCTAAAAGCAGTGCTCAAAGGCAGTTTTATTACAAAACTATAATCAACGCCTTAAAAAGGGTTGAATAACTTTCAAGCGAAAAACCTTTTTCAAATCAGGTTTTTCATAGAATTCCCCTTTATTTAAATCGGTTAATAACTAACGTAGATAGAATATAGAACAGGAGATATAGACTTAGGAACCTTTGATTTTTCTAGTCGGTTAAAAATAGTTGGTGTCGCCGTCAAAGTTGCACTTCTATCAGATTCGCATGTTTCAGTTCAACACTACAGTGTGTTCGTTCTTGTCAACTACATAGTAGACAGGATAAGTAACTAATACATTTTAGTACTAACCGTTTCGGAACAGCTTGAAGCAGTTAGGGCATCCTCAATGGTGTCTAACTACATGGATATTGGGTATAGCGGCCACATGTGCGACAAATGTGTCCATTTAGGTTCAGTTCGACGGTGCCATGGTGCAAGCGACGGCGACTAGCGATTGTTTACAAAAAGTGCAAAATTTTTGGTACTTAAATGTATGGTTTCGACTTGGTAGAGATGCCACGGTAAGCGACTGCGATAACAATAAGATGTATATTGAAAAAGTAGACATTAATTGTATGGTAAGACCTGAATGTTCTTAGGTCAATAAAATTGGTTGCCGCCGCAGCCGTCGCTATCGCTGTACCGCGGCACGGCCGTTTGAGACATTACTTAATCAAATAACCACAACAAACAATTGCCATTAATTTCATAACTACGAGTACATGTTGATTCATAACATCTCATTCCACCGGACGCAAAAACACAAATAAAATTAAATATAGAACGTTATAAATAGGGTTGGGAAAAATAGCGCACGAAAGTATCGATAACGAGAGCGCGCATTCGATCTCGCGATTTACGATTCAAACCGCGCGGCTAAACAATGACTTCCGTTTCCTGCGGCGCGACGGCAAAGACCCACGTGCGCGTACGGCCAGCGAATAACACACGGGAGGAACTGTTATGAATATATTATTTAATGAACTAGCCGCCTCGCGCGGCGTTACCCAAGCTGTACCGGTTCCCGCGGGAATTTCGGGATAAAATGTATGTCATGTGTTATTCTTATGTATAAGCTATATTACTGTAAAGCTTCATCCACATACATATGTCATGTCATTCACATACATACATCCATCCTTACAAACTTTCGCATATACATATAATATTAGTAGGATGAACTTAAATTAATATGTACACGTAATTAGCTAGTATTGTATGGTTGATTGTGTGACTGATATGGTTGGTAAAGAAGTCTATGGTTGGCTAGTACAGTCAGCCAAAAATGTGGTCTACCACCCTACGGTTTAGATTCATTTGAACGTCATGAAACAACAAGGTCAATTTTCATTTAATAATAGCGGTCCAACTAAGTCACCCAATGATGTCAAATGTCAGGCATCTCAGATAACAGACAAAACGTCATAACATAATTGTGCATAGAAAAGTAACCTTAGCGATCGTTACATCTCGCAGAAACTTTTGTCAAAAGTGGTAGACCACTTTCTTGGCCGACTGTACCCACTTGTAAGCTAACACGAAATTAGGGCTGCCTAATCCTCCTCACTGTACTGATATCTTCGGTGAGTTGTGAGTTTGTGAGGCCTTAGCCCAGTCAATACTAGAACATTAGACTATGTTACTTTAAAAAAATTAAATGTACTGAAAAAGGTTGGAAATTATTTATCATCATAATGGCTATTATCTGCTCACAATACAGAACTATATGGTTATATATGCTTTTTTCAAATCCGTCTGGGGTAGTTGCGTAGTTTGACTAAGCAATGTCAGTTAATTGCGACTGTTAAGCAACGTGCAGCTCGGCCCTTACTTGGTTGGGTGGCCGAAAGTGGCATTTCTATCTGAGCACTACCGTGCTTCAGAGGGCACGTTAAGCAATCGGTCCCGGTTGTTACAATTGTTAGAACGTGTCAAAGGCTATTAGGTTGGCCACTGACTGTAACTCACTTAAGCGCATTAAAACAAACAATAATCAAACTCTTCATCTACATAAATACACATCTATATTTAAAACCCAAAAACTTTCTCACACACACAGTTATAACGACCAACTCGACTCCGGCAAACAATTACCACAATAATAAGTCCATTATAAAGCGAAAAATAATCTCGGCAAGCTAACGAGTTCCATTGTAAGCTTCCATTGCCCTATATAGGTCAACTGTCAGAGAGCGCCCTCTACCGACCTACCCTACCCTGGCTAGCCTACCGGGAGTGGCGGGCAAATGGTTTTTCCGATTGCATACCCCGACCTATTTTCAAACCCAACTGCATTTTCTTTACAACTTGCCTAGAAGTTTTCAATTGGAGTTCCGTCGCATCCAGCCTTTTTTATTATTTAATCTCTTCCTTTGTTGTTCAAGTTTTGTTGGAGTTTAGAGAAAGAAGCGCTTTAGTTATCTTGGGTTGGAAAATCAAAGTCTGCTTTGTTCTTAACAACCTGAATAACCTTATTACGACTGAAGGAGGTTCGCAATTCGTACGTATTTATTTTTGTTTGTTACCTCATTTCTCCGTTTATGAGCCGATTTTGAAAATTATTTTAGTACTAGCCGCGCTCCGCGGTGTTACCCGCGTTGTACCCATTCCCGCGGGAATTTCGGGATACAATATATCCCATGTGTTATTCTGATGTATAAGCTATATTGTGGTAAAGTTTCATTCAAATCCATTCAGTAGTTTTTACGTGAAAGAGTAACAAACATCCATACATCCATACTTACAAACTTTCGCCTTTATAATAGTAGTAGGATATGAAATGGCCATGTTTACACAATAGTTCCATTTTAAAAAGATACTAATAAAAGTGATAATTTTCACAAAAAGAGTAGAGTTTTTGCGATAAAAAGTATTAAAACACATTTATTTTTCACTGTTCGTCTCTATGTATATCTATAATAGTTTCATTTTAGATTCTATACCTCTGTAAAATATTCACACTAAAAGATCATTGTTAAGCATGAAGATAATATGTAGTTTTCATTATCTACAAATAGCTTAAATAATAAACAGCTCATCAAGTCTGTCCAAATATCTAAAGATTAAATGTAAATGGCGGCCATTTGAGCCGAACGCGGTTTGCCTGCCAAATGAGATTATGTTAATATTAGCAATGTTACCTAAGATGTTGGAACAGGGATGAAATATTCAGCTAATATTATATTAAGGAGTTCTTCATGATCCTTCCCACAGAGCTTTTTGCTTGAAATAATCCGATTACTTAACTTTGTGTAAATTGAAGTCAGTTTCATCTATATTATATTTTGAACTAACTATTATCTAACCTATAGTTCATATCACCTATCGGCTGCAGTGACTTGGCTCTGATATTAGTTGGGATGTTTTGCGCTTAAACGACTAAGATACCCAATTTTTTGTACTAAATGTGCGAGCACATACACATATAGATTTGGCAAAATTGCCTTCTAGATCCCTTCAACTAAATAATCAATAAATATTTCAAAACCTTCCTAATCATCATGAGAAATCACTCAAAACAATACTGAAGAATCCTTAATTGAAAATTAAACTTTAACCTCTATTTTCACTCAACAATGCTGTCAAAAGGTCATTGAACCACATATTATCAATCTTTCAACTGCAATTTACACATTTGATTCCGTATGACTATAAAAGTCAATGTCACCTATGCGTCACCGTATGATGGTCGAGTTATATCAGGCAATGCAGTCACTAGTACGGTTTTATCATCATTTTATTAATGAAATTACGCTGTAATATCTGATATTTAAATCAAGTGGTTTTGTTGCGTAGTTTTATCTGGTTTTAACATAAAACGATTGTTGTTTGTATGTGGTTAGCATTAATGAGTTAGAAGATAAGATTAATCCAATCTTTGTTTTGATATTTTTAGAATTTATTATCAATACTAAAGTTTAGTTTTATAGTACCAGATTAGATTAGATTTGAGTAGTGAGCTCTACAGGTCGAATTGAGAAACCTCCTCCTTTTTCAGGTCGGTTAAAAATTACACGACTGTTTTGACAATAGAACACAGGCAATCAATAAAACTATACCTAACTACCAGCAGTTATCTGTAGCGCTCGTGGCGTAGTCTGACTAAGCAATGTTAGTTCATTGCGATTGTTAAGCAACGTGCAGGCAGCTCGGCCCCTACTTCGATGGGTGGCCGATACTGGCATTTCTATCTGAGCGCTACCGTGCTTCGGAGGGCACGTTAAGCTGTCGGTTCCAGTTGTTTCAATCGTCAGACCCTGTCGGAGGTCTTTAGGCGGTCTAAAAACTCTGACATCAGGGTTTGCCACAAACCTACTTCAAATTAATGAATGAGTAATTCTAGGTAAGATATTTTGTTCAAATCTTTAAACAATAATCGTAAAGACACTATTATATATTCTGTATTAATATTTGAAAGGAGTGACATTGACATACGTCATGAGGACATATAAGTACACTACTAATGAGAGGTTAGAATACGGATGTTGTTATTGAGGTATTGTTTTGACTAACATTAAGATAACCATTTTTAGTTTAATACAAACTATAGTGAGTGTTATAACTATACTATCTTCAATGAAAGAAGGAAGAAATTGCATCTATCATTTGAGTATAAATGTAACTAATTTGACTTTTATTTCATTAAGTAAATTGTATTAGAATGACAGCTGTCAATATTTTACAAAAATAATTTTATAATTATTGTATTGATTACAGTATTCCATAATTCTAATCATTGATTTTAGTGATTATTTTTTCTTACATCAAAAAAGGAATTAGTAAATAATGACTCACTGCTGGGCAAAGGCCTATCATGTCTCTGAAGTGAGGAGGTAAAAAGGAATTACATACTTACATTTTTTCGATACACTCCAAAAACACATCACAATTCAACCCCATCACTAGAACACTCAACTCATATTTCCCAACCTTCCTCACCATTTATCTTCATAAGCTTAACTTGGAGGTAACAAATTCTATCAGACATATCGTAGTAAGATACCTTGGGCTCACGGTTCTCCCGAGGGTGTTGCAGGGCATGGCACCGGCCCTTCTGTGACCCCGATAAATTAGGGGGAAAATAGGGGGCGTAAAGCGGTTGGAAATAATATGGGAGGGAAATCTATTTGATTCAAGTAATTTAATGGAGTCACAAAATGGGTATCTTTATGTTGTGGTCGAATGAAAACCGACATGTCTTTTGGTGTTGTATGGGAAGACACAGAAGAGTGACTTGTTTTGCTAGTTTGTCTCTCGAGAGACAAAACATGATAAAATAAAATACTGCGTTTTAATTGGACGGTAAATTCGAATTTTGAAAATTCCACCAATCAACTCACAGTATTTTTGTATCATGTCTTGTCGCCTTCTGTCAAGTTATATATTAGGTATATGAGTGTGAATTTTGAAGCTCGATTTTAGAGCTTAACAGCTCCTGTATGACATAATTTCACAGGTTAATTACGGAACCTTAGGTATTTTCTTGAAGTCGGTTAAAAACTACTCAAACTTGCACGCTAAATATATTAAGCAAGTTTGTGTAGGTAAGTGGCCATTGTGTCGGAGTTTTTAGACCGCCTTAAGACCTCCTGATGTTTTTCTAACGATTGAAACAACCGGAACCGCCAAATTCCCCGCTGCAGTGTACATCTTGCTCCAAACCGTTGTGGCACCATAAAATGAATTTGTTATGACTTTTTCGCAGAACGGAACTTTTCGGATCATATCTACGTGGCTATAGCGCGTTTAGTTTATGGTTCTGTCTGTTTGTAGTAGCTTTCTTATAAAGAGCATTTAGGGAGGTGAAGGTAGGTATATCGACTAGTTGTTTTATGGGGCTTCGATTGGGTTTATTAGATGGCAAGAGGAAAATAATGGATGTTAATAGGAAGATTATACGTAACTTTTTTCAGCGGTATTTGCAAAATGCTTTTTTCTGTCTTCATAAAGAGAAGGTTCACGGTTTGTGATATTTTTTATGTTTGTAATTGACCTTGTTTATCCGCCGTTTACGAATTATCGATTCTGGACATTATTTTTTCGAAATCAATGATTCAATCAATAATCTTTAATTAAGAAAAAGTATGCTTGCAGTTCACATACAATTATGTGGAAGTCGGTTTTCAAAAAACACCCATTTTATGACAAAAACAACCCATACCACATTCCAGATACCAAATCGACCTCATTTATAACCATTAAACAAACAGGCCATATAAAATTCCTAATATAAATGCATGCCGACCTGGTCTGACCCACATACTCGCTATGGACAGATTTGACCCGTTTCAGCCCATATGATAGAACAATATGACCCATATTCACCCAGGCTCACGTAATTGGATGCATTCCAACGTGGGTAATATATTGTATGGGTCCAATTGGGCACTCTCCTTGAAAGTTTATCGCGTTCCATTTGTCTATGCATGGCAGTTCAAGGGTTATTGAATTAAAACGTTGGCGGTATGCTGTTTAAAAGTTTTGGCATTTGGTATTCAATTTATGGTATACTAGCCGTACCCCGCAGTGTTATTCGCGGGAATTTCGGGATAAAATGTATCCCATATGTTATTCTGATGTATAACCTATATTATTGTAAAGTTTTATTCAAATCCGTTAAGTAGTTTTTGCGTGAAAGTAACAAACATACATCCATTCTCATACATCCTCACAAACTTTCGCATTTATAATATTAGTAGAATAATATAGAAAGCTATATATATTTATAGGTAAATTAACATGAACAATTAAAAACATGTCTTTATAAATAATGCGCCTGTCATCTAACATTAGATTTACGACCGAATCAATAATCTTTTAGCTACATTTTTTTAAGCTATCGCGGGCCTTGAGCGCGGGGACCGAATCCAAAAATTCCGTAACGAAAAAACCTCACGCTCCCCACTCCGACGGGCAAGGAGGTGTGGCTTGAAGGCCGTGCATCGTCTAACGTCGTTTCAGTTCGGCAGTCTTCGACACGGCGTTGTGTGCGATTGTGCGTTGGGGGTGAGAGAGAGAGATGAGACGGGGGGTGAGAGAGAGGGGTGAGAGAGAGGGGTGAGAGAGAGGGGTGAGAGAGGGGTGAGTGAGAGTGGTGAGAGAGAGGGGTGAGAGAGAGGGGTGAGAGAGAGGGGTGAGAGAGAGGGGTGAGAGAGAGGTGTGAGAGAGGGGTGAGAGAGAGGGGTGAGAGAGAGAGGGGTGAGAGAGAGGGGTGAGAGAGAGGGGTGAGAGAGAGGGGTGAGAGAGGGGGTGAGAGAGAGGGGTGAGAGAGGGGGTGAGAGAGAGGGGTGAGAGAGAGAGAGGAGGCGGGAGGGGTGAGAGAGAAGAGGCGGGAGCGGTAAGAGAGAGAGAGAGAGAGAGGAGTCGGGAGGGGTGAGTGAGAGAGAGAGGAGTCGGGAGGGGTGAGAGAGAGAGGAGGCGGGAGGGGTGAGAGAGAGAGAAGGCGGGAGGGGTGAGAGAGAGGAGGCGGGAGGGGTGAGAGAGAGGAGGCGGGTGGGGTGAGAGAGAAGAGATATCAAATATGTATATCAAATATAATTGCATAAATTGATACAAAATGCTATGCAATAGCTTCACCGCGGCAGTCCCCGAGTGCCACACGTCTTATTTTTCTTACAAGACTTATATTCAAACCATCGTGACGGATTTTCAACCACAGACAACTTCTTCCATTACGATAGAGGTTAAGTGAAGGGGTATGTACGAGTATACTGCATAATATATTGAAATCCTAAACCATTTTCCTCTATCCTATGTCTAGAAAAAACGACAACATTAGTTGACGTCGAACTCTTGTAGTAAATAATAAAGTCTACACAAAACCCTTCAACTAATTTAAATATGACATTAATTCGCACTTCATAACATTTTCCATACGTTGAACAAGACACTTTAGAGGTCATTCTACTCGCATTTACAGCATCTGGTGACATATGCCACAAAATAAACTAACACACTTCCAAGATAAAATTTATATTTATGACTAACAAGTTTTTGTTATGCGAACTGCATAATTTTTTGTTTTTTTTCGTCTCGTATATTTTTGCACGAAGTGGCATAAAAATGTACTTGAAACGTGTTTTGTGAATTATAAAGTAGTTTTTACATACATAGGTATTTACGAAACTTGCAAGCCAACGGCACTTATGTCAAACTATAAACTTTGTCTATGACTTGACTGCTGCAAGTCCCCGCACTTGGGTATTTCGCTCATTATCGTTCCGGCAATACTACTAGAAAACTTTACGTTTTGAAAGTTGGTTATTGTCTGGCCATTTTGATCTTTCGGACTAACGTAACTTTTCCCCAATACAACTATGAATGTAAGGTTGTAATCTTGTCAACAATGTTTTTCATTTAAACAAAACAAAAGACTATACCATTTTTAGGGTTCCGTAGCCAAATGGCAAAAACGGAACCCATATAGATTCGTCATGTCTGTCTGTCTGTCTGTCCGTCCGTCTGTCTGTCTGTCTGTCCGTATGTCACAGCCTTTTTTCTCCGAAACTATAAGAGCTATGTTGTTGAAACTTAGTGTGTAGATGTATTCTGTGAACCGCATTAATATTTTCACACTAAAATAGAAAAAAAATAAAATTTTAGGGGGGTCTCCCATACTTAGAAATGAAAAAAATATTTTTTTTTCATCAAACCCATACGTGTGGGGTATCTATGGATAGGTCTTCAAAAATGGTATTGAGGTTTCTAATATCATTTTTTTCTAAACTGAATAGTTTGCGCGAGAGACTCTTCCAAAGTGGTAAAATGTGTGTCCCCCCCCCTGTAACTTCTAAAATAAGAGAATGATAAAACTAAAAAAAATATATGATGTACATAACAATGTAATCTAACACCGAAAATTGGTTTGAACGAGGTCTAGTTAGTAGTTTTTTTTTTACGACATAAATCGTAAACCGCAAAAAAATACTGATTATTCATTCAATAACTCAAATGTAAATAAAAAAACATTTATTTCAAGAACTTCTTTCTTTATTATGTTACTCGCTGCTACGGAACCCTTCATGGGCGAGTCCGACTCGCACTTGGCCGCTTTTTAAAATTAGTACTTCCATTTCAAAAAACGAACACAATTTTAACATCAACCACATGTCTTTCTGCGTTCATAATTCAAACAACTGTCAATTGCTTCCATGACACATGACGAAAAAAAAACAAAAGCGGCTACGCATACGAATGCATTCTGCCAATAACCAACCACAGGATATTAATTACAAGAAATGCTTATTACTTACGATAAATGATACCCGGATATCGCAATAGGATACTTGTCAGTATCTCTTCGAAGCTTGTTTAGGAATTAGATATATTAATTTTACTGAGAAACTGTAAATAAACCTTTAATATGAGACTATTTAATTAAACCTTTTCCTGAATATCTTTTTACAGATAGATAGACATGGTTAAAGACTTTTTAGCAAATATACATTTTGATTGATAAAAACATTCAAATCTCTTATTAAATAAATTATAATAATTCGTTTAGACGGAATATGCCAGTCTGAAACAAGTACTAGTCTTTTTAAAAACATCCCTAATGCTCACTCGAGGGTTAAAATTAGTAAAACGCAAGGTGAAAACTAATCGTTAACCATAAAAATTCTTCAGTAAACTATAATTAACTTAAAATACCACAAATACCTCAAAACAATTTATCAGTTACAATCAAATAAAAAAAAACTTATAACCAGAGGTTAATATAGAACATAGACGTTAAAGAGCACCTTTTTAAAACAATAGAAAAAAATGCATTCCAAACAGAACCATAAAAACTTGACCTCTAACACTTAAACGATTCAACCGATCATAGTTCTTATGAAATTGGTCGTAACGTATATTGTGACATTTAGGCACGCGACAGACCAGGTGCAAATGTAAAATAGGAGCAATTTATTATTTTTTACATTATTTATAAATTAGTGTCAACTTGACACGGTTGAGAAGTCATTTGAAGGTTAGATAATTTGTTTCAATTAAAATGATTGATTTTTTATGATTATTTGGGGTAATTTAGTTTTAATTGATTGCCGTTTTGAGGATTTAAATATAAAAAAGAATGTTTTAAAAAAAATATAAATGGGAAATGTTCATGAAGATATTAAGAGGCTTATTGCTTAAACTCTCTCTTTCTCACTCTCTCTCTCTCTCTCTCTCTCTCTCTCTCTCTCTCTTCCTGACTATGTGTCACACATGTTGATGGGGTCAGTCTTAAACAATACAAAGAATGAAAATAAATGTTTCATAACATTACTGCTTTGATTAAATTGATATTTATTTCCAATTCAATTTCGTTTTATATAACTTTAAAGTGCATTCCGCATTTGACATGACTTTGTACTTCATGTTTGGGCTTAGTAATATTTTTACAAAGGCGATATTTTTTAATAGCCCATTACACTGTCTTATAAAAGCTATAAATATTTTACAATGTGTGCTCCAAATCAGAGCTTCTTTGATATTGTGTTCTTTCTGATGAGAATTGTGTCATGATAACATTTAAAACATATGTCTTACTTATTATATTTATGATAAAGTAAACAATGTCATAAAAGTGTGTCATAGTCATGTCATGTCATAAAATTGTCAGTAATAGTAGTTTATGCAACTGTCATATAAAGAAGGGTATTAAAACACGAGTGTGAGTTTATGAAACGAGCGCAGCGAGTTTCATAATAGTAACGAGTGTTTTAATACCCGTGTTATATGCAGTTGCATACACTACTTTATCTTCACTAATGCAATTAATCAAACAAAATTTTAAAAACAAAACACATTGCGAACCATTAAATTCACTCGTACGTGTATTGTCGCAGTGAACTTGCCGCCATTAAAATCTAACCAATGAGAGCGCAGCTGCGCGCGCAGGGCCGCAGGGCGCGCGCCGCGCAGGCCGCGATGTTATAATGAGATTTTACGATATCGATGTGGATATTATAACATCATGTGCAATTGCTTAAATTGAGTGTTTTAGTTGTCTGCGCTATAACAGTAGTAATTATAAGTCAAGTATTGGAAACATAAGTAGAATGTTACAACATTAGTGTAGATAAAACGGTTTAAAAATACGTATGAGAATCTCTACTTCTTTAGAGATGGCTAAAACATGATTTAAATATAAAAACTCGGTGCATTATTGAACTCAAGAAAATATTTTTTTATATCATATTATTTCTTTTTGTTTTTTTTTTGTCAGTTGCAGTTCGAGGGGTTATGAAAATCGAGTAATTTATGCTGTAAAAATAAAACCAAATTAAAATTAGCTCATTTATTTGTGAGTTACTCTATCACTGTCTTTACGTAATATGTGACATACATACACACACACACACGCATAATTTACGAGGCGTAAAACCACCTCTTCTCCTCTATCGACTGTCAATGATTAATTAAATAAAGTAATTCCAATAAGATTAATTGACTATCATAGTTTAATCTCGATTAATTTTAATGATGGACAGATACGAGCTGGCAACTTGAAGGCCTATTAAAGGTTGAACGTGCAACGACCGATGCATCGTATCGTAGGTTTATCTTATAATAACTTGATGATTTTATATTTTATTTTATGAAAAAAATTGTGACAAAGTTTATTGACTCTTCTCAAAATAGAAAAAAAAATCGACAAAATTGAAAAGGTCTCCTTTTTAAGTTTTTAATGAGATTAAAACTAGTTTCGTAAGTTACTTTAGAAACCATTTATGTTTTTTTAGAAACATTTGTTTTATATTTTACGATATTTTTTTTAGTATAATACAATTATTGATTACTTAACTAACTCATTCATTGCCAACCGTTATGTAGTAACTACGGATTCCACCTTTACATACCCGTGTGACACAGTGTCACTGACACTCGAGTCACTCGACACGTATCGTTGAAGGATATAAGTCCCAATAAGAAAATTTACATGGACACACACGGTGTGTTCTCTGTAATTAATGCGAACAAAAACGAACTCCGTAATAAATTATGTAATGAATAATTACATACTAAGTGGAAAATTAATAAAACTTTAATATCACGTCAACCACACACGAACATACAAGTGTAATAATAATACAATTGTAAATTAGTCTTCCTTGTAATTTCAATTTACAATTCTGTTAATTTATGTAAAGTGCTCGTGTAAGAACTGTATTGACATAATTATTGTTTACATTAATCACATTATTTGCTATCATTGAAAAATAACTAAGGCACGTTGAAGTTGAGCGATTTACAAACTATAAATTGGCGAATTCTGCAAATTTTGATTTGATAAGTGTGACGCAACAAGCTTGTTCAAAGGAAGTATGTACTATGAACCCGTCTCGCAGGTCCTCCCTCAATCTAAGCAACTTCACTAATATGTTTTTATTTAAGTAAGTACTGAAATGTAATGACGTAATACCATTCGTTAATATTCATGACTCACTTTTCTTTAATATCTTTATCGCGCGGAACAATACGATATAATAAGTACGATATTATAATACAATAGATAACTAAATACGTATGTGTGTCTGTAGAGTGCCGCCAAGTTATCAATGAAATAAAATTATGTAGGTATATTTAACGTTATGAATTTAGGCAGTGATGTGTCGTTTTGATTACAAAAGAAATGTAGTTATGTATTTACTTTGGTTTTTATCTTTTTATTCTTAAAATGTATTTATTTTGGATTTCATCTTTCTGTGTCACAATTAATTCTTATTTTTAATACTGTCATGATGATAATATTGTAAAATAAATTATATTTACCAGAGATAAAACAAGATATTTTTTTATTGTAGAGTTTTACTATTTTATTTATTAGTAAAGAAAACCAAGATAAGCTAGTTACAGAAACCAATTTGGAGAGGTCCGTACGGAGTTTTTGTCAATTTAATATGTCAGATATTACTGTATTTATCAAAATGTGTGTTGGTAGTAGGTACTTTACTCGTGAGGTTCCAACCTGTAAAAACTCCTTGCTAAAAAAACCTTAATTTAAGATAATAATATAAAATATTTTCTCAACAAAAGAGGTCTGAAACCTAACAAACGCAAAACCTCTTTCGACTTAGACATTTACTACAAAAACTTCTTGTTAAATACTTTTTAAGAATCCCTTTGCAAGTCAAAGGCTACTCTTCTTACAAAGGATCTAGGTAGTTAATTATCTAATTAGTAGGAAGCTCCTGCCTTTTATCTCTTATCTTACATTTGCACTATAATTAGAATTAAGGTGTATTTAGCTAATTACAGTGATGGTAAAGATAAGATAGAAGTTTGGATGTTTTAATAGTCTTTGAGTTTTTTTGCTGGTGTACTTTGAATTATTGCGCAGTCTCTAGCGTGGTGAATACGCCGTACTCAATGTACTGATCTTCATAGAGATGGTGATGATGATGAGATGGATAGGCTTTTGCCCAGTGGGACATTACAGGATTACCAATACCTATTTTTTAGTTTAGAATGATATAATGTGTAGTTTCATTCACGGTCTGCGCAAATTAATAGGTAGGTAGATGGATCATGGTTTCAATCATGGCAGCATCGATTGCTGCCATGATTATGGCTTGTTCGATTTTAAACGTATGAATAATGTTCGGAATAAAATTACTTCAACACGTAGTACATTTGACAAAAAAATTATGTGCCTGTTTGCGGCACAAAAGATTGTTTTAGCAAGTGAAAACTATCCGCATATAATTTTGTTTCGATCTAAAAAAAATCTTAATCAAGAAACCGTAAATTTACGGCCAGTAGTATAAGTTAAACCTTATTTTAATATACTAAACACCTAGTAAGATAAATTCAAGTACAACAAAGATAAAATTGTATGCCTCTTCATAAAATTTTATCATTTGTTGTACTTATCAAAAAAGTTATCACTAAATTAAAAAGAAAACGTCATACACTACCACTCACCAGATTTCCGTTTCTCATTGACAAGTACCAATGATTTGGTCCTCTTAACTCTTAGGGACCTCCTTCTTATAGACCTCATCAAAGCCTCAGGCATTCGAGAAAACCTAGGCGAGTCCACTCGCTTTTCCGGCATAAAGAAATTCTTCACCGCCAACATTGTCACTTGTTTTACAATTACAAATCAAAAATTTAAAATTCCATTTTTAAACTCCTGTCACTGTCACTAGGTACAATCCTGTTTGGCGTTCATAATTTTGAATATAGAATAGACCGATTATACTTATTTTTGTTCCATTATTATTCCATGTTCGTGTGTTTTTTTAATCGAAATGTTTGAATCTGAACGGAACGAGCGATACGTGTGGCGTCTGCGGTGCCAACGCGAGTACTGGAGGTTTGAAGGGGAGAGGCGGCAATCAGCTAATACCGGCAAGCGGACCTATCTATTGAACTTGGTTTTTCTTTTCGTGTTTTTATTTCTTACTGCATATTTTTTTGCTATTTTTCTTATTTATAAGTACTTGTTATTCTCATGTGTCTTTAAGAAATATCACTGCAAATGCTTTTTAAATAAAAAATATTGTAGTCTAGATCGAAGAGTAACCAAGTTATTGATCTTGTTTCCAAGAAGAACTGTATTTCATGGAACTTACGAAACAGTATTGCAAAGAGAATAAACATAGATACTTTTAAGAATAAACTTAGTTTAAAAGTTAACTGTTACCTATTAACCAACGTTAATTGCGTTGATTATGTTTATGTTATAATTAAGTAACCTAAAGGAATAAATAAATGCTTTAATTGATATAAAAGTCTGCGGGCATACAGTCAATAAATCCACCATTGCTTTTTAAATGTCAAATTATAAAATGAACACCTTCTCACTGTACAGATCTTCGGTGAGGTGAGAGGCCTTTGCCCAGCAATGGGATATGCGTAGCAATATTTTTAAATACCTTATTTTACAACCGATTAATAAAATTTGAAAAGCGTGACCCGACCAGTAATTTTGGTGTCTTCATAGACAAAGCAACACCGTGAGAATAACACAAGTACCTAATCATTGTTTTATTTTGTAATCGTTATTTATGTGGAGACGAAACGCTAGTACAATAGATTGCATTAATATTTGCGGAATGTCTATAATAATAAGTGATTTATATTCAGTTTGAATCAAATTGTCGGGCCTAATTTAGTAGCAATAAAATATGTGTTTCAAGTTGATGCAGAGTCAAATGATAGTCATAGATAATGTTGTCAAATACATGACAATAAAATTAATACATGTCAATAAAATTGTCAAATACTAACAGTGCTCCGCGGTTTTACCCGTGTTGTGTCTGATCCCGTGGGAATTTGGGGTTTTAAAGTAGGTACTCTAAAACCATTTCCAAGGTCTACTTTATATATCAGCTGAGATTTCAAAAATGGTGTACAATTTGGTTAATCAAAAGTGTTTTAGGAGTAATAGTTAGGTTGCTCTTGCAGCGAGTAGTTATATTATAACATTTATAACGTAGTAGTTGGACAAATCGTGATTGAATTTATTGAAGTACTTACTGAAATATTTCTAAAAATGGATAATTTTAATGATCACATCCCACATCCAAATTAACCAATATTCCTCTCTAAAAATAAATTTCAAAGAAGAATGAACGAACTTATTTTATCATAATTATTAAAATTACGAATATTCATAAGTCTGAAAAGGTAGATTTCTCTCTTCCTTTTTATTTATATATTCTCGTTGTTAAAAACATTACAATATTTTCGGAGCTAAAGAATTTAGTGTGTAAAAATGTTTATCTTTAGAAGCACAGCATTATTTTAGTTTTCTATAGCGCTAGCGATCTTAGATTTGCAACTTGGCTAGGCCTGCAGTATTGAAGCATTACATTTGTATATTTTAATGATAACCAAATTAGAGAGTAGAGCTTAGTAGATTCTAGGTAGACTAAGGCCTCTTTCAATTTTAGCGTTTCTAGTGGTCCGGCTACGCGCTCAGTAGTGCGCAGTCGTTGCGATTGTTAAGCAACTTGCAGCTCTACCTCTATTTGGATTAGTGGCATAGTGGCATTTCTATCTGAGCGCTACCGTGGTTTGGAGGGCACGTTAACCAGTAGGTCCTGATTGTTTCAATCGTTAGACCAAGTCGGAGGCCTTTGGGCGGTCTAAAAACTCCGACACCACCACTAACCCATTCTAAACGAACTTATTAATGATACAACGTTTGGCATCTACTATATTAAACACTAGCAGCGCCCTGCGGTTTTACCCGCGTTGTGCCCGTTCCCGTGGGAATTTCGGGATAAAATGTAGCCTATAGCCTTCCTCGATAAATAGACTATCTAACAGTGAAAGAATTATTCAAATCGGTTCAGTAGTTTCTGAGATTAGCGCGTTTAAACAAACAAACAAACAAACAAAACAAACTCTTCAGCTTTATAATATTAGTATAGATAGTACGTATAGTATTAAGACGACTACTCCTGAAGAGGAAAAAGGTTTAGAGATAGGGTAAGAATGAAATAAAATTACTAAACCTTTTCCTCTTCACGAGCAATCGTCTTCGGCTGGAAAATTGACGACATTGGTCCACATTATACCACAGAAAATAAAAAAATAGAGTAATACAGATGGTTTCCACCAAACGAAGCATAGCAAAATAGCATAGCAATGCATATCTCTTGAAAACCGCTATTAGTTCTTATATGTAGCTTTACTAAGCGGTAGTTTGCTCAACAGAGCCAGCCATTCATTATGCAAAGTGTATTAAACTGAAAACCAGTTTTTAGATAGAGTTGGACTCATTTGCTTTTATTTTATTTTCACTATCATTTTCTATAATTTGTGCGTTGTTGTTTTTAAGTATGATTAAAAACTGAATTTCTTTAAAACAGCTTGTTACGAGTATGTCTAATCCTTTTCACTGTACTGATCTTCGGTGAGATGAGAAGATGAGAGATGAGAAGAAATCTTTGCGTAGTGGGACATTAGTCCCAAAAAGGTGTGATTTAGACTTGCCGCCTTATTTTAAAGTGGTTTGTCTCTTTTGCCCTTTGGGAAATAACATACGTCGGAAAGAGACAAACCATTCGATAACTAAAATGCTGCCAATAAGCATTAATGAATAAGGCCCTTGGATTGTATCAACCACTAGAAACCGACGAGCAAAACTCGTCATAATAATACTCTGCTGTACTTTTTTAAAAATCAAGTCATTGACAAAACGAGCAGACCCGCATGTGTGTGAAGTTGGCAGATCACTTCCCAGCAGATCAAAAATAAATTGGAGTTCCCTTCGCATGCAGTCGAGTTCTACAGTTCCTGATAGTTTTTAACAATAGTTCTGTTGATTTACCCCCTCTACAAAAAAACTCAGAAATGATCTGCTAGCTTCCGCGAAGTTAGCAGATCATTTTTTTTAAAGCTATCTAATCTAGCCAGAGAGTTCTATATAGGAAAAAACAATAGTTCTGTGAAGAGTTCCAGCCTCAAAACTCGTCCAATTATTTATGAAAAAAAATATCAACATATCATCGGGAAAAACATGATATTATTATGCTGAAATTTAAGAGAGAGAGTTCTGGGCTCTGCTGTACTCCTACACGATAGTTCTCTATGTATTACAACATAATAATATTTCACAGAGTTCCGGCATCAGAACTCGTTAAATTAATAATTACAACGATTTTTTATCAGCATATCATCTGAAGAAATATGTGATATGCTGATATTTTAGACAGAGTTCTGGGCTCTGCTGTACTCCTACACGATAGTTCTCTATGTATTACAACATATTTCACAGAGTTCCGGCATCAGAACTCGTTCAATTAATAATTACAACGATTTTTTATCAGCATATCATCTGAAGAAATATGTGATATGCTGATATTTTAGACAGAGTTCTGGGCTCTACTGTACTCCTACACGATAGTTCTCTTTGTATTACAACATATTTCACAGAGTTCCGGCATCAGAACTCGTTAAATTAATAATTACAACGATTTTTTATCAGCATATCATCTGAAGAAATATGTGATATGCTGATATTTTAGACAGAGTTCTGGGCTCTGCTGTACTCCTACACGATAGTTCTCTATGTATTACAACATATTTCACAGAGTTCCGGCATCAGAACTCGTTAAATTAATAATTACAACGATTTTTTATCAGCATATCATCTGAAGAAATATGTGATATGCTGATATTTTAGACAGAGTTCTGGGCTCTGCTGTACTCCTACACGATAGTTCTCTATGTATTACAACATATTTCACAGAGTTCCGGCATCAGAACTCGTTAAATTAATAATTACAACGATTTTTTATCAGCATATCATCTGAAGAAATATGTGATATGCTGATATTTTAGACAGAGTTCTGGGCTCTACTGTACTCCTACACGATAGTTCTCTATGTATTACAACATATTTCACAGAGTTCCGGCATCAGAACTCATTAAATTAATTATAACGATTTTTTATCAGCATATCATCGGAAAAAAAAAAACGTGATATGCTGATATTTTAGACAGAGTTCTGGGCTCTACTGTAGTCCTACACGATAGTTCTCTATGTATTACAACATATTTCACAGAGTTCGGGCATTGGAACTCGTTAAATTAATAATTACAACGATTTTTTATCAGCATATCATCTGAAGAAATATGTGATATGCTGATATTTTAGACAGAGTTCTGGGCTCTGCTGTACTCCTACACGATAGTTCTCTATGTATTACAACATATTTCACAGAGTTCCGGCATCAGAACTCGTTAAATTAATAATTACAACGATTTTTTATCAGCATATCATCTGGAAAAAAATGTGATAAAATATGATAACAAAAAATCGTTGTAATTATTAATTTAACGAGTTCTGATGCCGGAACTCTGTGGAATATGTTGTAATACAAAGAGAACTATCGTGTAGGACTACAATACAGCCCAGAACTCTGTCTAAAATATCAGCATATCACATATTTCTTCAGATGATATGCTGATAACGTTGTAATTATTAATTTAACGAGTTCTGATGCCGGAACTCTGTGAAATATGTTGTAATACATAGAGAACTATCGTGGAGGAGTACAGCAGAGCCCAGAACTCTGTCTAAAATATCAGCATATCACATATTTCTTCAGATGATATGCTGATAAAAAATCGTTGTAATTATTAATTTAACGAGTTCTGATGCCGGAACTCTGTGAAATATGTTGTAATACATAGAGAACTATCGTGTAGGAGTACAGCAGAGCCCAGAACTCTCTCTCTTAAATTTCAGCATAATTATCATGTTTTTCCCGATGATATGCTGATATTTTTTTTCATAAATAATTGGACGAGTTTTGAAGCTGGAACTCTTCACAGAACTATTGTTTTTTCCTATATAGAACTCTCTGGCTAGATTAGATAGCTTTAAAAAAAATGATCTGCTAACTTCGCGGAAGCTAGCAGATCATTTCTGAATTTTTTTGTAGAGGGGGTAAATCAACAGAACTATTGTTAAAAACTATCAGGAACTGTAGAACTCGACTGCATGCGAAGGGAACTCCAATTTATTTTTGATCTGCTGGGAAGTGATCTGCCAACTTCACACACATCAGACCCGCAAATGCTTGCTAGTCACTTCAAATACTGTTACCTTTATTATGTAATTCATAATCATAACCAAAACCTGTTTGTTGCTGAGGTCTAGATCTTTGTACCTGTAGCACTAAGTCTAGATGTTAAAGACCTCACCCACTATGGTCATAACAGTCTTTAAATTGACTTATTGACAAAACTGTTTTTTTTGTCAGTTTAACAGTTGTGTATACAATGATACAAATTTATTAAGGTGGGTTGTGTCAAAAGGTTGGTTAACGTTACATGCGTTCGTTAAAAAAAATCACTTTTTTACGCTATTACATACAAAGCGTTGTTTCATAACTGAAATAACAGTCTCTTACAGTTATTCAGGCTGCCAGTCAAAGTCACGATTTTTCATTTCCCTACTACATTTGTTCTGTTGACCCTGACATTATGAGTTAACGTTTACTGGTGCGTGAGCGTAAGCTGTAGCAACCCGGCTATAGTCTAACAGACAAAAGTCTGCGACAAATTAAAAAGTCACGTCAATCTTCGGCCACATTTGAAACCAAAAGTTCTTAACTATTTTCGGATAAGAATAATAAATTGATTTAATATGGATAAGGCATACGTCTCATGTTTACTCCTTCATTTGTTTTCATAGTCCAGAAGACCGTCAACTAGTAACTATAGTCTTGACTATAGTGTGTTCAGGCTCTTATTGCTTACCTATAGCAGTAGGTATAATCTAGGTTTTGGTCGTGATGCTAAGTGCCTGGATCGTGTAAGATGGCTTGATAACAAGATGTGCCTTGTTCACGATTTGTTTGGGAACGGATTCAGATAAGTAATGGTTTGGATTTGATATAAACTCAATGTTTTATTGGCTTTATAACTAACTAGCAGTGTTTAATGTTTAATTTAAAATATTCTTACCTATCCCTTTTTAACAACACTAAAAATTACGTCCGTACTCATCTACATCAAATAATTCCTTAGTTGAGATTTAATGAGTGATTCTGACATATAATATACTAGCAGCGCCCCGCGGTTTTACCCGCGTTGTGTTCATTCCTGTGGGAATTTCGGGATGAAATAGCCTATGTTACTCGTGGATAATGTAGCTTTCGAATGGTGAACGAATTTTTAAAAACGGTTCAGTTGTTTTTGAGCCTATTCATTACAACCAAACAAACAAAGTTTTCCTCTTTATAATATTAGTGTAGATGAAAAATTACGTCAATTAGTTAAGTGTCCATTTAATGTACGTCTCTGAGTGCAACAGTAAGACAAACACAATCAAAAAGAACATACATCACTCCAAAATTTCTAAAAAACAAAGCTACATAGCTCAGGATAACCGGTTCGATTCCCGGCCCGTGGTGGTTTCGACTCGTGAGCCCAAACGTGGGAGGACTACATTCCCGAGTGGACAAATCGTTGTCATGTAATTAGATTTCAGACAGGTTTATAACAATTTACTGTATATACAAGCTTCGTTCTGTGTGTTTACTCGCCTATAATCGTTTCTTAGGATGAAAAGTAGGAAAGAAAGGATACGGTACTATCTTTTCATATTTAAGTCATGCCTATGTTTGAAAAGTTTAAAAAAAGAACAGTTTTTTCTTAATATTCGTAGTTATACTCAGTAAAAGAACTTAAAATATTTTACCTAAATATTGTAACTATAGCGTGGAAGGAATTGTCTAAATATTTACTACTAGCAGCGCCCCGCGGTATTACCCGCGTTGTTCCCGTTCCCGTGGGAATTTCGGAATGAAAAGTAGTCTATAACCTTCCCGTTGAATGTGGCTATCCATTACAAAAAGAATTTTTCAAATCGGTTCAGTAGTTTCTGAGATTAGCGCGTTTAAACAAACAAACAAACAAACAAACAAACAAACAAAACAAAACAAACTCTTCAGCTTTATAATATTAGTATAGATGATTACTTATACTACTAAACTTATCGAATTACAAGAGAGTTATAATATTAATAAAAAAATGTATTAAGTAAGAAAACAATCGTTTATTGCGGACCATAGTAGCCATAATTACCGTTAAATATATTCTAACACATCCCAATTACAATTATAATGTCTAAATAATATTTAATGTAAATATTAAGCTACATCCAGAAACCGCTCGAAGCAAACCCCTTATCCCTTTCATCTTTGACCTTTCAACTGTTATTCCTATTAGAACAAGTCCTACTGCCTTAGGACAAACCTGCTACACATCTGTCCTCCCACACATCTTCTATCCTTGTCTAACATTTCGTAAAATACGGTTGAATGAGAGAGACGAACATGTATCAATAGAATGAATAGTGTGGGACCTAATAGAGAACCTTGTAGGACGCCCGTGTAGGTTGAGTGCCTTGAGGTATTTTATTTTAATACGATTGTCGTTGTAAAGTCCTTTCTTTGCTGTTTTATTGAAATTGAGTTTATTTAGTATTCGTAAAATAAATAGATACTTTTTACCTAGTATTTTGGCGTACCCATTTTCAAGAAATAACGTAATGAGTACGATTTTATTAATTTGTCTATCGTTGGCGTCTAATTGGGTATATTTTTTTAAATACGCTCACTAAAAGGTAGAACTGCGGGGCTTTTTTAGTTTACAGATGTAATAGACCCCAAAACCGAAATATTAGAAGCAAAAAATACCACATCAAGTCCAAATCAACGCTTCTCTTGACAAAGCACCACAATACCTGAAAAAAGGAAAAAATATCGTTAATAAAATCGTCACACAGCAAAATTAAAATAGTCATAAATAAACTAATTCTCCGTACACTCATAAACAGATCTATTACTGTCATGTTTCATTACGTCATAAACGAAAATGGTCATGACACAAAGTTAACGACTTTGTCACAAAATGTTGACAGGTTTATGTCTTGTCAAAGGTATTTTAATACTTTTTAATCACATTTTGATATGGTCACCTGGTTTAGGATGTGAAGTTATTGCTTGACACGGTCATAAATTAGCTAAATTTTATTGCAGCGACTGTACAATGTAAGGACTTTTAAGTTTGCCATAAAACTACGACAAAGTTTTAAAATGACTTTAAATAGTTGTATTTCTGTACTAACAAATCATAGGTAATGTGAAATGATATTTATAATGATGAATGATATTATAGGAGAGAAAACTTAAATGACATCTAATGATAATGATATCATTCATTATAGTGAAAGATCTTCGATTGAATTATGAATAAGAATAATGGAAACCTATAGAAAAAAAATGTTCAATTTCAACTAATGATTAACAATATTGAAAATATTGTAAAACAAATGTGTTTATTTTTTTTAAAATTCCAACTCAAATCTGAAATAGGCCAAAGAGTTGACGCATTCGATTTAAAAAAAAGCACCAACCTTTTCGGACCCTGTATATTTTAGTCCTAGGTATAAATCCTTGAACCAGTTGTCTCATTTACTCATTCATAGGTTTTGGGTCAACATGAATTTGCGCTTTGGGGGTCAAACGAGAGTTTTTGTGACATTGTTTCATTGGTACGGAATACTTGATGCAGACGGAATTGTTGATAAAGGGTAAATGAGGTACGAATATTTTTAGATGCACTACGAAGACAGCTATAGATTAGATAGTATAGGTATGGTAGGGAGCTTAGATTGAGTGAGCTAATTTATAGTTGGAGAATTATAAACAAAAATTTTATTTGAAAAAATATAGTGACAAATATGTTTGACATTGACATATGTGACGTGATTTTAGCAGACATAGAAATTGCGTTCTATAGAACTCGCCGACAGCTTGTAAACCCGTTAAACCGACGCATATATCATTAACCTATATTTCTTTATTAAGTTTACATATTCCAAAATCCTATTTAACAAGATTCATGTAAATAATTTATTTTTGTTAACAACAATTTTCTATATAGATGGCGCCAGTGACGTCAACCGATCCCTAAATTCCAGAAGCGAATGTTTATTTTTATTTAAAGTAGTTGTGATGCTATTGGGTTACGAGGCCTTGTTTACGTTAATATATTTGGTTTGATGACGTCTTCATTGTGGAAACAACGGGACTATAGTGAAAAAATATATCAAATTGAAGTCTCTGACTAACCCTATCCCGGTCCCGGTTGTTTCAAACGTTAGATCAGGTCAGAGGCCCTAAGGCGGTCTAAAAACTCTGGCACCACGGTTGGCCACTAACCTTTACAGAGTACAAACTTTACTTTGCTCCAATTACACTTATGCGGTCGCTGAATTTGTTTCATGCGGCGATCGGCTTTGTGCAATAAGCCTTAATATACAGCGCATACGAGTATTTAAGTCTTGTATCAGAAACATAATAAGACAAGCCCTGTTATAACCTCCCCTCCCGCCTGTAATGGCCCACCAGTGGGCAAAATCGATACAAGCAGCTACTGCTTCAAAACAATGTTAATTCATACACATTGTATTTAAATTGTCGAATACACGCAGATATCATAAACAGGTGAACCATAGTCGATTAATTACAAAATCCATATAATTCCCTTGAATTACCAGTTATGGTGGTAGGCTGAGAGGAAATCACCATATCGGAGTCGAAGGTAACTTCCATACGGAGTGAAGGATAGAGTATTGCAGACAGATAATTAAACAAAATATATGTATGTAGAAAATATATACATACTTATAAAAGCTGATGAGTTTGACTTTTTGTTTGTTAGCGCTAATCTTTTCTGAGACTTAGTTGTACGATTGGAATATTTATTTTGAAATAGCCACATTCAACGGGATTTTTCCGGGAACGGGTACGCGGGTAAAACCACGGGACGCTGCTAGTGTAAAATAAAATAGCGTAACCCCCGACCGATATTTCTTACTCAATCATACCCAAGAAAAACTAAATAATAAACATTTCGAATGCCACAGATAGGCCCAAAAGTAGACATTGCCTTATGTCTTCTTTTGGAAAAAAATCGTTAGTCGCCGTCGTCGTCGCTTGCATCGTGGCACCCTTAACCAAACCTGTACAGATATACCTATACATAGCATAATTAGAGAAAAGCAAGACAACATTTCCTAAATCCGCGCCAAAACATGACCAGACAAGACATGACATCATGACATACAAGACAGAGAAACACAAAGCATCTTGTTCTACCATCCATATCTTAACAAGCATTCAAGCAAAGCAATAAATAATCGCGCCACAAAAGTCACCAACAAGGCTTAAACACTTTACGAGCCAAAACTAATATTATAACGATGGATTTACGACTCCAAACCCCGTATTAGTCACATTCAGAGCAATAACGATTACTCGATTATTTATTGGGTGAAAATCATTCGGGCGTAATGCGAATCGATATTTGAATTGATTAGTGGATTAGGGTTGTTTTTAGGGTTCCGTAGCCAAATGGCAAAAACGGAACCCTTATAGATTCGTCATGTCTGTCTGTCTGTCTGTCCGTCCGTCTGTCTGTCTGTCTGTCCGTATGTCACAGCCTTTTTTCTCCGAAACTATAAGAGCTATGTTGTTGAAACTTAGTGTGTAGATGTATTCTGTGAACCGCATTAATATTTTCACACTAAAATAGAAAAAAAATAAAATTTTAGGGGGGTCTCCCATACTTAGAAATGAAAAAAATATTTTTTTTTTCATCAAACCCATACGTGTGGGGTATCTATGGATAGGTCTTCAAAAATGGTATTGAGGTTTCTAATATCATTTTTTTCTAAACTGAATAGTTTGCGCGAGAGACTCTTCCAAAGTGGTAAAATGTGTGTCCCCCCCCCTGTAACTTCTAAAATAAGAGAATGATAAAACTAAAAAAAAATATATGATGTACATAACAATGTAATCTAACACCGAAAATTGGTTTGAACGAGGTCTAGTTAGTAGTTTTTTTTTTACGACATAAATCGTAAACCGCAAAAAAATACTGATTATTCATTCAATAACTCAAATGTAAATAAAAAAACATTTATTTCAAGAACTTCTTTATTATGTTACTCGCTGCTACGGAACCCTTCATGGGCGAGTCCGACTCGCACTTGGCCGCTTTTTTTTCTCGGTTTCTCACGTGTAGTTCTATTATCTGTGATCTTGTGTATCAGTACGTGTATGTGATAAAAATATGTTTAATGATGCGAATTACCTTTCTTATAGTGTAAAGCTAAAGTCTGGTCTATCTGAACGTATAGTAAAGTGTAGCATATATCTAGACAACACTAGACGTTCGTAGTGAATCATTTTTAACCGTCTTCAAAAATCAAAGATTCTCGATTTTTATATTTTGTTCTCAAATTTTGTCTTTGTTACCGGATATCTTCATCATTCATGTACCTACTTACTGATTTCGAAAACTCTTTCGGTATATGTATGTATTGCAGATTAGTATCAATTTGAACCGATTTTCAAAAAGTGATAGTTATAGAAACCTTGTTTCAAGCATTGAGTTATAATCTACTAAGTATTAGTACAATATAATTCAATGGATTCATGTAGGGTTTCACTTATAAAAGTGAACTACTCGTATACTGGCTGGCTCGTAGCTTGTAAGTTCGGATAAATAAAATAGTATTTTTGTCAATTAAATAAAATAAACGCTAATACCTACTTTTCCTAAGGTATCTAATAATCAAGTGACAGACAAACACAATGACAGTAAACATTCTTCAACCATTAACAATGGTCGAGGAAATAACACATAATTATACGAAAGTACTTTCGTTTCCTTATAATGGTAGATATCTAGACTTTCTTTGTTATTTTTACGTTAAGATACCTAATAAAAATCTAACCAACTTAAAACCTAGCTATAAAGATATAAATAACTAGCAGCGCCCCGCGGTTTTAACCGCGTTGTGCCCGTTCCCGTGGGAATTTCGGGATAAAATGTAGCCTATAGCCTTCCTCGATAAATAGACTATCTAACAGTGAAAGAATTATTCAAATCGGTTCAGTAGTTTCTGAGATTAGCGCGTTTAAACAAACAAACAAACAAACAAACAAACAAACAAACAAACAAAACAAACTCTTCAGCTTTATAATATTAGTATAGGTAGATATATTGAGTCGACTTCGTGACAAATTTTGAATAAATCAGAGTCGGTCGGAACAAAACACATCACTACATAGTATAAAACAAAATCGCGTCTGTTTGTCTGTATGCTTAAATCTTTAAAATTACGCAACGGATTTTGATGCGGTTTTTTGTAATAGGTAGAGTGATTCAAGAGGAAGGTTTTTATGTAAAAAAAAAAAATCCCGAAATTCCCACGGGAACGGGCACAATGCAGGTAAAACCGCGAGGCGCTGCTACTGTACAATATTGTAGGCGTCAAAACTAGACATTTATTTAAAAAAACCTATCAAAATTCAAATGTCTTTATTATATCAGATCATTACAATATTTATTATCGTCAGCTTAAAATTAAGTTTACGTTAGTTCACATCGCGCCACCTACTGAGAAGAACTAACAAGAAACTCAGTGGGGTTGTCATTTTTTTAATGATTGTATTAACAATTTTAAGCCTTAAATAATGGAGCAATTCATTTCCAAACGTCTGAGTCTAGAACATATTCCGAAATAGAGTAATATGCCTTTTGGCTGAGTATCTTTAGAAGCTATCCATCCATGTACTACCCATGGTGAACGTTGCTTAACATTGTCGATATATTACCCTGTCAGTATATTTAAAATCAATTAGTTAAGAAAAACACAGTAACATATAGTCTACAAATATAATTTATGGGCGACATTAAAAGAATCAATTACAAACAAATTGAGGGAGAAAATCCAGAGAGGGTGAATTATTTAAACAAAACTGTTTGTAACATCTGGCTTATCGTTGTGGCGTAAGGTACAGAGCGGAGCAAATATAGAGAAGTTAGTCTATCCTAATATTATAAAGAGTTGAGTAAGTTTGTTTGTTTGGTTATACCTATGCTATTTTTCATTCCAAAATTCTTATGCGATCGGGCACAAAAAATATTCCAAAAACCGCAACGCAGTTACAATGCAAACCAAAACGCGTCCACCGCTCAGTACTTGACTTAAACCACAAATTATGAACTATCTATAGCACACCGTATCACCGAAATCGGTCAAGCACGAAACGGTTCACGGTACGTGCTTCAGTCGTGTGGCGGTTGGGCACGAGGTTAATGGTCGATGAAAATGGTACAAATAATATTTTTTTTGAAAGCTTGGAATTTATTAAACAAAGATAGTAGAGTCAATTGTTTTATGATAATTAAACAATATTGAAGTGTCATTGACATCGAGAGTTTACTAGCTGCGTAAGTGTCAAAGTTTGTACTAGAATTCGGCGCCCGACCCCCGACCGACCGGGATATCTATAACGGGACTGAGATTAATCCTAGTGTCGAAGATTTAGACCGCCCAATCGCCACTAGCCTTCCAGGACGTCAGAACGTGGTCTAACGATGGAAACCACCGAGAGGCTGACAATTTAACCATCCGAAGTTCGGTCGTATATTCATAGGAATAGCTGCTAGTAGTCATGGCCTCGCCGTTAGATTGAAATGCTAAAAAACAAGTTAATAACATAAAGTTATAAACCCTAAGTACTCCGAAGTAAGTAAAGTAATTTCATGAACCTAGTAAGTGGTCTACATCAACTCGGTAACCACGTCACAACTGTTAGAAATTCCCAAATTGCAACCACAAGTTTTGAGTGTCAATTAGCCGAAAACACGCGAAAACTAAGTTTGTAGAACATCTAAGTTACCTGTGATAGCTCGTTAAGTTTAAGAAAGTATAAGTGGTTAACTAACTTATAGACTTACGTAGAATAGGTAAATGTTTCAATTTGGTATTATAGTAAAAATATCGACACGAGAAATGTTTAAATGTTTTTAAATATAAAAAATGGTGATCGGACATACTTTAATAATGTGTCCCATTGAATAAAGAAATACTTTGTTTAGCTGACAGAGTAATTTCCAGTCCAAATTCATTCACTCCCACATTTACTATGTATGTTAATATTATCGCTGGATTTGTTAATAGGCGGACACTAAAATGACCGAAAACAAAAACATTATTTTTCTGTATTATTAAATGTCAAATCAGTTGTTCAAGCCGCCAACATTTGACATTTATTTACATACCAAAATGTCAAAACTTGATTACTTGAAACAATCAAGATTAGTTACCGGGATCGGTTATTTACTTAGCATTTTATATTCCTCAAATCATTTGTCAGAGCGTTAAATATAAAATTTTCCTCATTTATCCTGTTCGTATGTGTTCCATCTTTTCTTGAAAACAGTAAAATGTTTCATGCTCGTTTCATGTGAACCCTGACTGGAAACTGAAAATAAACAGCAAATCACCAGTTATTTAGGTTATAATCCACAGATGTTACATACAATGTTATGTTACTTCGAATTATCGAAGAATTTGTATTTCAATCGACAAGAATAAGGTTAATTATAATTATTACTCTTTGACTCTTTGGAGAAATATTAAAACAAACGATTTGGATCTATATTTAAAAATACTATTCTCTTTGTAGCGCTCGTGGCGATGTAAGTTCATTGCGATGTTAAGCTACGTGCAGCTCGGCCCATACTTGGATGGGTGACTAATCATGACGCTCATATCGACGAGGCTTAATGGGCTGATGTTTGTTATAAGGCCTTTTTCAAGATACAATTTTTAGTCCAGCGTCACGCGCCGCAGTAGTGCGCAGTCCGCGCGCACGGATGTTCTTTTGTTTTTCATACAAAACGCACGCAGGCTGACAACTGAAAACACTTAATTTGAAAGACCCCATCGCTCAAGAACACATCGCTACTACTTTTCCTAGTCTATATTTGTCTATGGCCTTTATGTTTATCTTTAATTATCTTCCGTCTACACTCTATGCTTCAACCTAACTTCGATCACAGATTTGAAACCTAATATGTTTGCTGTAGGATGCATTAGAGGGTGCCAGAGGGGTGCAGAGGGGTCTTAGGAGGGTGCAATCGAATGGTGTCATTACATTGCACTTAACTACTCAGATTTGATGGATGTGTTCAATTCAAGTGATGGATTTTGGGGAGAAAATTGTGGATATATTTCTTATTTTTATCAGAGGATCATGTAGAATGGTTTAATATTTGGTGACGTAAAGCTGTGAGGAGAGTTCAAATATTACAGAAGAGTAACAATTTTTTTCAAATATTTTTCCCTTTCTCATTCATTCCTTCATTTCGAATAACTGTCGGAGTTTTTAAACCGTCTAAAGTCCTCCGACATGGTTTAACGATTGAAACAACCGGGACCGACTACTTAACTTCTTCTTCTTATCGAGTGGATGGTCAACTTGACCAATCCTGGTGTCAGAGTTATTGAGCCGCCAAAGGCCTCTGACATGGCTCATGTAACGACTACTATCCGTAGAAAGTAACCGGGACCGACGGCTTAACGTGCCCTCCGAAGCACGGAACTTAACGTGCGCATGTTATACCCATCGTTACACTTAAATAATAAATAAAAATCGGTCTGCATCTAAATAAAGAATAATCCATTTTAACGCACAAATAAAGATGATTATTCACGATCGAGTTGCAAGGGACGAGACGCGATCGATAACGTAATGTGATCACTGTAGGGTTTGCATCGTGTGTACATGGTTTTATGGATGCCTGAGCTTTTAAAAATATATTTTGTTATTTTCCATCATGATAATAGATTTTTGGAGTGTTTTATTATAGATTAGTACGTAAGGAAAATACTTTAAGGTCAGTATTTCACGTTAAAGTTATTTAATAATTTACTTTCCCCAATCTGTGTTCTGTGAGCCAGATTCCTTTGCTCTTCTCTAATTTAACTATAGATAGATAGATCATTCTGATCAATATTTTGATACTTGGTCCTTTAGAATCAAAAAGACATTACAAAAAATTTAAACATAAATTTTTCAATAGACATTTATTAACACAAATATTTTGAAAATATTCAGACCAATTAATACTCTAATCACCACTATAAAGCTGCAGGCACACCCTCGAAATAGAAGCGGCGTCCACCGGCGCACGCAACGTTATTTAACACGCGTGAGCACCTACCCTTAAACCCTGCTCCATACCTACCCCTATTAGAACCTCGCCCCGTGTAAAAATCGCGTGATTATTTCACCGTTAAAAAGTTCCAATGATTTTATCTCTGAATAATTACATAAATAAAATTAATTGAGACTTTTGGCGCTAAAAATATTTGATTGTTTCGTGACAGGGGTGAACTTAATAACTGGGCTTATTTTAGGTGACAATTTAAACAACAAAATTACATATACTCCAAAAACAGATTTACTAATTGAAGGTGGTTTACCTAAACTAGTTTAGGCAGTTCTCGTATCTATTGTACTAATACCCTAATGGAACCAGTATGGTAATCACATCTCTATGTCAAGGTCGGGAGATGGCATGTTTTACAAAAACATTATTATAGTTGACGCTAGAAATAGGCGAGGAGCGTCCTGGCTGGAGACAGCACGTCAACTATTTTCATTAACCCGGTTTTTTCGCGATATTGACTTACTTTTCGTCTTTAAAGGTCAGTTGGTGCAGAGCAATATTATGGGTTAGTAACAGTGGCCCGTGGTTTTACTCGCACTATACCCGTTCTTGATTGATTAAGCCTTTATTTAATTTGTCGATTTTTCGCTAGTGTATAGTGGCCCTTACTACTGTTTAAACGATTAAGTGCTATTCCTAAAAAAAACGTTAAAATACCGTTAAACCTCATTGAAACCATAGACAATCCAGAATGACACAAAACTTTTTGCTTAAAAGTAAACTATCATTAAAATAGTGCTTTTAACAAAAAACTATGACCCAACTACCGTTATTAATGGTTTTAATGTCAATAAATGTGCTTTATTGAACAGATTCGATCTATTTGTGTCAATGTTTGACAAATGATTGTTCCAATGACTCGTGATAATGTATTGGCCGAATTACTTCGACTTTGTAAATAAATTTCATGCGATAAATTATACAACTAGTACTGTAGATATGTATAAAACCGATATTGATGTAACGTTTTTATATAACAAAACGTTTTGGAGTAGCTATCTAATTTTCACGGTAGGTCCGTATTACTTAAATGTGTATATATTTACTTTATGCAACGAAAGATATCATTAGTATGTATTTTGATTTTTCCTCAATAGAATAACTTTTAGAATAATCGATGACAATCCTCTATCATCACAAAAATCATAAATTATCAATAGTAGGTAGACAAAATCTGACACCAGTAATGCTGTCCCAAAACTTTTGTAAAACCTTTGAGCAAGATAAATATTTTCAAAAGCAACGCAAAACTAACCACCGAAAAAACTAATCCTCCATAATCCCAACCAGAACTGCCAAAACATCGATCATTCCCGCCGAAAATTGATCTTGACATTGACATTTGAAAAAAACTGTGACGGATTTGACAGCAGGGGTCCAATTAAAAAGTATTTACTTACTAATCCCCACACTATCTCGAATAGAAGACGAATTTGAATTTGAATAAGTAACCTTTAAAAAAAGAACATTGCTTTTTTTCTGGACTTGTAAACCGAATGTCGCTTAATTAAGTTGGACAAATCCTTTTGTAGATGCATACTTCAAGGTGACTATTGGTTTCACGGTAGCTTAGCAATACTTGACATAATGCCATCTGTTTTTATACTAACTCCTTGTCGTGAGAATTAGAAAAAAAACAATGAACATAATCATTTCGATTTACGAATTGTACTTATTATTGTTTTAAATTAACAAAGAGGTTGTAAGACAAAGTTTATTGCAACAATAAGGTTAATTAACCTTAGAGTATTTATTAGTTTGCGATACTTAAGTTCAATTTATCACTAAATTAATTATTTTAGCTTATTTTAGCTTTTAGATTATACTGCAGGGGAAACCGCGGGGCTTGATAGTTTATAAAACCTACGTTTCTGTGCTTTATTATTCCAAAAATCTCTAACACAAACAAGTCATAAGACTCCAAAAATAAAGAAATTGAATTCTCATCCCCATCTCAAGGGGCAGAGGGGAAGATATGCAAGTCTCACCCCATATCTATATTTTATTGAAGGTATTACAGGGGTGTGCGAATAAAGATGCAATATTAAGGGGTTGCTATTGGACAGGGATGGGGGATGGTCTGAGTGAGGCGGGTCTTGTAGACCCTAAGGTACAAACAGTTTAATAATAAAAGTTGCATAAAATACTTTATCTACACTAATGTTGTAACATTCTACTTATGTTTCCAATACTTGACTTATAATTACTACTGTTATAGCGCAGACAACTAAAACACTCAATTTAAGCAATTGCACATGATGTTATAATATCCCCATCGATATCGTAAAATCTCATTATAACATCGCGCCCTGCGCGGCGCGCGCAGCTGCGCTCTCATTGGTTAGATTTTAATGGCGGCAAGTTCACTGTGACAATACACGTACGCGTGAATTTAATGTTTCGCAATGTGTTTTGTTTTTAAAATTTTGTTTGATTAATTGCATTAGTGAAGATAAAGTAGTGTATGCAACTGCATATAACACGGGTATTAAAACACTCGTTACTATTATGAAACTCGCTGCGCTCGTTTCATAAACTCACACTCGTGTTTTAATACCCTTCTTTATATGACAGTTGCATAAACTACTATTAGATCCATATTACATTTCAATAAAGATATGACTTCAATTTTGATATATTTCATACATACAGATCGCAAACAAAACATTATTTTTGAAATCGGTTTTAAATAAGAATCACCCTCATAAGAAAACCATCCTTTATTAGACTAACTACACTTACTGCGGCACTCAGAGACGTTCGTTAAATCGACACTTAGTTATTTGACGTAATATTTCATACATGACATGTCAAAATCACTTATTAAATCTCTACTAAGGAAGCATTTGACGTCTTTAAATACGGGTGAATGACAAATGACAATCGCATTCTATTTGGTTATCAAAATGTAACATGGACTGCATAATACAATCGCGTACATTTTGATTGTTAGGTATCCAAATAGAATGTGAAAAGATTGTCACTTGTCTAGGGGGATAGGATACATCTAAAACCGCGCCAAAAATACAACGCATAAGTAAGATAATTATATAACACGCATAATAAAATAACACGACCCATACAAAACCCATACATCAAATAATCGCAGCCATGCAATAAAAAGAATCTATTACCATCCAAATAGCAGAAATTAGGTCAATAACACAATAGATGGAACAAATTTATGACCCGTGACATGATTTTGATAATACTCTTTCATACATAAATCATACACGGTAAGAATTTGTATGAAAGAAGTTGTACGAAGTATGAAAGAAAAAATGTGCGTAGAAATAAGAAAAGGAGAAAGTTCAAAGTGCTGGACAGTTTTTGATATTTATTAGACTTTATTGTGGGATAGTTACGGTGAATTTACTTTGAGAATTTTGAACTACGCACGTTCCACTATTTGACACCGACATAGTTATTTGTCACACAAGATTATTTTTCGCAGGGCTGCATAAAAATGTTGGTCTATAGATTTTTTTATGTATAAAATTCATAATAATACACATTTTGTAAGTAACCAAACCGAATTGACAGTTCAAAGCAAGTATCCATTTCAAACTTTGACGTTAGAATTCTCCAGCTCACAGCGTGTCAACTAGCGGAATGTCAAAAAAGTACGTAAAAAACGGCATTAGCCTGTAATGTCCCACTGCTGGGCAAAGGCCTCTCATCTCACTGCATATTATTATACTGCAGAACAGGTGTGGAGACTGGAGACTTCGAAGAGTATTATGTGAAGAGTCAACCATCGCTATCTTGTCGTAACCATAAAATAAAACCTCATAAACATCCGTATCTATCTAAAACACATTTTTGTTGAGAATTCGAAAAAGGGCCACCTTTTCAACAACAAAATTCCTCAAAGTCCGACATCACGTCAACTAATTCAACAATAGCTGTCAAACATCTGCATTTAATGCAATGGACATTAAAATGCAAGATGAGGAAGAAATCTCACTTTTTAGGGTTCCATACCGAAAAAGGTATCATTCCATACAAAGGTTCCATACACAAAATATAGAAAGTCTCTATATTTTGTGTCATTACTAACGCCCGTACTCAAAGGCGTCAAATGCTACCTTATTACAGATTTAATGAGTGATTTTGACACTACGTCAATTAGTTATGTGATGAGTTAAATGGAAATCGAATGCGGCAGTAAGACTCCGCTATCAAGGTTTATGTGAATATTTTTATTCAGTATATTTTATTCGCTCGAGAGGCTCTTTTAAATGTACCAACGTGTCCGTCTGTCTGCCACCAGGCTGTATCTCATGTAGCGTGATAGCTAGACAATTGAAATTTTCACAAATGATGTATTTCTGTTGCCACTATAACAAAAAATACTAAAAACAGATCAAAATAAATCTTTAAGGAGGCTCTCATACAACAAACGTCATTTTTAGCCGTTTTTATACATATTAATATATGGTACGGAACGCGTTGTATGCGTGTCCGACTCGCACTTGTCCGGTTTTTATTTACTCTTACCAACATACAGATTACAGACCAGAAACACCAGTGATTGGCATTGTCAGAAACTGGAAACGCGCCATTGATTGACATGACCTCGGATGGAACCCAAAATTCTTCCTTCCGTATTGCAAAACCGGTTTGGATTTTTCTAAAAAGTGCATGCCCTAAGTTCGTGGGAATTTGGACGTTTGGGTAAGTTCGTGCTGATTTTTCTCACGATTTTATTTTTATTACCTACTTTTTGGAAACTGGATTTGGTTAGGTTTTAATAGTGATCAGAAGACCTGCCGGGTTAGTAACTAATATGATTGAATCTAAAACAAATCGAAAAATTATCATTTTCGAGTTGAAACTGACATTTAAGGACCATAGTACGAGAATACGATTGCGCTGAATCAAAATACAAATAGATAAATGATGTGACGTACAAGACTAATTTGAATGAAGTTATCATAACAACTTTTATATGCTTGATAATCATACAAATTCTTTAAGTATGCCTTAACTTAAACGTTCCAGCATTCAACAATGACAATATTAGTCAAACATCAAACTAATAACAAGATTATCTTTGTAACACATAACTAAAATCACATTACAATACTAACTCCATTCAAAAGCCATTAGATGACAATCTCTAATCCTTTATGAATGACATCTTAAAAACTTTCTTTAATAAATAAAAATATTACTTTGACCTTAGGGTTGCGTGTGTGACCCTTGGAGTTAACCCTTTGGTTGACAATAGATCGGACTTTCTGTCAATCATTGCCGCCAATTTTGTAGTTCATAGAGAAATGTTTTGTTCATGTAACGGTTGAAAAAGTTTGTATCCAATGTTAAGGGTTTTTAGTTAAAAAAGGGACGTAAGTGTGACGTAGTGGACATAGTAGCAGGGTGTAGTTTCATGTAAATAAGAGGGTTTAATAGAAAGGTTTCATTCTTCATTGACTCAAAAAATAAACTCAGGGATTGCTATATCTATGCCTGTTGGGTGTCTATTAAAAATCTAATAAATGCAACTTTCCTTTTAATTTAAACGGATGAATTAAGATTTATCTATCGGATAAATTAGGATAATCGCTTTTGAACCCGATTATCGCAGCGTGCGGCAGAAAAATAAGCCTTAAACAAGACAGAGATAATCAATATCTATTACTATAACACTTTGTTGACGTTGAGGGTGGATTGCACAGACATTATTAATTTAATTAAGCGCCAAAACATGTTATAAAACAAATGAAGTTTGTTTTAAATTGTGCTTTATTTGGTGCAGTTTAAAGTACTTACATATTAAACTTTTGTTTCTTGAACATATTAAGGTAATAAATAGATTTAATAGTTCTTATGCAATCGGAACCAAGGGATTTCAAAGGCTTTATAAAATAAGTATAGTTTATTTTATACCAACAACGTAGCTCCCAATAATTAGGTTAAATTCAAGACGTGTTTTTTTACTGGTACCTTTGTTTTTTGGTATCTAACATAACCCTAGTTGGCTAGTTGGCCCTTTCCAATTCATTATATCTAATAGTTATTTTCTGAACATTAATAAAAAAACAACCATCTCGACCCGAGAAGAGGAACCTAACCCAACTCCAAAACAAATGTTACTTAACACAAGACGACGTTACCCTTTCAATCTAATAATAAAAGAGAGTGCAACAACTCTTTGCTAACAACGTTGCAACTCGTAAACAAAAGACGTCAGACGTCAAAGACGTCAAGAATACGATCGCAATTAGGGTGGAAGGTAAAGGGGTTGATTACAAATCGGTTCACACGATTGATCCGTCATTGATCTGTTTGCTTGATCTGATTCGTGATTGTGCTTTTAATAAACGCAGCGTAACTAAAACACTGTTACGCTGTGTTTTGTCTCTTTTGCTCTTCGGAAAATTGCGTAAGTCAGAAAGTGACCAACCATTTGATAGCTAAAATATTCTTTGCGTATTTTTATTAATAAGAACCTAAGGGTTAAGATTGGTTGATCATGATGTTTGTAGCGAATAGTGTGTTGGTTTTGTAATTTGTAACTTTTTATTGGGTAATAGAGTAGGGCTACGCTGACATATTACAACGTCCTTGATCAGATCACTCATACTTTAAGATTCTTTGTTTTGATTGACTTTCTCTCGAACTCAGAGACGTAAAATACTTCCTTAGTAGAGATTTAATTAGTGACGTGTAATGTATGAAAAATTACGGCAATTAGCTGAGTGATACAACATCCAGGTGCTAAACTAGCGACTTGAAATCTGGAAAATTTTAAATAAAAATAAAGTAAAAGTATTAACCTTGAACATGTCCCACGTCTGGACAAAAGTTCTTTTATTCTTATATGTTCATTTAGGACAAAACTTTTTAAAATATTTTATAACTCTTTCATGTTTCGTTAATGTATGCAAATAAGTCATGCACAAATTCCAGCTGTAACGCAGGTGTTAGTATTTGAAATAATGTACTGACTGATCCGATATCGATTCAATAGTAAACGCCAGGTGAACCAAGTAGCGGGCATAGCTAGTACTAAAACACTATTAGTCTCTGATAGCTGCGTAATACCTAGTATAGAGGTTATTAACCGACTTCTTTCTAGTGTAAAGAACAAAACTGTTAAAAACTATATTTTACTATTAATTGAAACGTAGGTTAATGTCATTATTATTTATTTAAAACGAAGGCTACCGTATGTGGCCGAAACGTTTTGAGGAACTCTCGACAGTAGTCTCCGTCGTACGTAAGTTCCCGTTTTAAATAAATAATAAAAACTATAATTTCCCACAAAAATAGCAAATATTACTTATTTTGAAACTGATCTTCCTTTGTCTGTGTGTCAGTCTGTCTATCCTATAATATAGTCCTGTCAACTACAATATTGTTTAAAATGTTACCGAAAATATTGTGTTTTGAGAAAAAAACGCCCCTTATTAAATGTTCAATGGTTACTTAATCTTGAAGTTTTAAGTTATTATAGCAAAACTAAGAAAAGTCTTTAACATTAACGGAATAAGGCATATTTTTCTATATCTAATGGGAATCGCTAACATTATTGTGATTTCTGTTTTGTAGTCCAAGACAGAAGGTCAAATTTTGCTTGAACAAAGATTTTTCACAGCAAAATTGTCTAATTCTTGTGGTCTAGTAAATCATAGAGATGAACAAGGGTCCAAAATAATAGGAAGTGAAGAAAAATAGCCGTAATTGTAAATATTTGACCGATTTATTTAGATTTTAGGGGCATTTTTGAATAGAGGAGATTATTTGATGTGAATTCTGAGATTTTGGCAAGATTTAAGAATTACATACTGTTATACGAGGGCGAGGGTATCGTTATTTAAACTAGGTGGGAAGCAATTGGGATTAATAAATCAAAGATTAAATAGGAACTTCAGCTTCAAATCAAATATAGTAGATAAACTATGCCGCGCCCCGCGGTGTTACCCGCGTTGTATCGATTCCCGCGGGAATTTCGGGATAAAATGTATCCCATGTGTTATTCTGATGTATAACCTATATTACTGTAAAGTTTCATCTAAATTCGTCCAGTAGTTTTTACGTGAGTGAGCAACAAACATACATCCATCCTCACAAATTCTTCGCATTTATAATATTAGGATAGGATTACTAGTATACTAGTTCTGTAGATGAAGGGGTCACAGAACTGTCTTCTGTGACCACGGTTCCTGTAAAGGGGCCGAAACGTCAGATAAAAATGTGAAATAAAAGCGAAGTGTATCCGTAAACGTAGTTTGAATTCAAAATAAGTAGGGTTCGCTTAAACTTAACAAACCAGTAAGTAAAAAGAAAGACAACTTATTTTCGCATACACTCGTGAGCAAAAAAATCGACTCAGGCGACACACCTGCATTCAAAAGTCACTGGCAAAAAAACTGAACGCAAAAATATTGTTTTCTTTGTAAAATCTAAAAGCTGCTAGTGTTAGCTTCAAAATGATATAACATATTGTAATGTTTCTTGCTCACACAACCCAACAATATGTTGTTATCAGTAACTACCCTTTTTACGCTCGTTTACAATAGTGCTTATTAAGGGTTACTGACCCATATAAAAGGTTATTTACCTGACCTACCCTTATCAGTTAACCGTCAAACGTCAACCGATACACATCTCCGATAACAACAAACAAGAATTCTACCTGAAAATGGACACAACAAGTGAAAAAGCTGCTCAAGCGGTCACCCTATTGCGACAAGGCCAGAGTCAGCGTGAAGTGGCATGTGCGCTAAACATGAGCCAGTCTGCTGTTTCCAGAGTTTATCGTCGTTACCAAGAGACTGGTTACTTTAACCGAAGACGCGATTCCGGAAGAAAAAGGTGCACATCGGAGAGAGATGACCAATTCATTGTCAGCACATCGCTGAGAAATCGGGCCCTCACTGGCGTTCAAGTCCAAAAAGAGCTCCGAGAAACGCGAGGAGTGGCTGTGAGTGGCTGGACAGTCAGAAGACGACTGAAGGCAGCTAGCCTTGAGTCAAAAAGGCCAGCTACTGGCCCCAAATTAACCCCAGCCCATCGAGCAGCCCGCCTACGATTTGCCAGAGAACACATTGATTGGACTGACGAACAGTGGAGCTCCATTCTCTTCTCAGATGAAAGCAGAGTATGCTTGCATGGAAGCGACAGAAGAGGACTAGAAGCTAAAACTAACAGCTTTGCGATGTTAAAATCAGAAATTGAATGAAAGCTTTTTTGCTAGAATTTTTTAACCGCGAGTGTGCGTTCTGAGTCGATTTTTTTGCTCACGAGTGTATTTTTGTATGTGGGAACTGGAAGGTGGTTAGAAAAACTTTGAGCTACAGTGAGAACAAACCGTTAACCACTAACATTAATAACTTAATTGATAAAGCCCTTTCCGAGATTTTATTTTACGCAGACAACCCCGTAAGGCAATTTACTAATCCTAAAGAAAAACAATAAAGGAATTCATTTAAAAAACTCCTTATTTACTTTAAAGACTAAATTGTAACATCTATAAGTGAGATTAAAATTAAACCATTCTTATAATTCAGAAAGCAGCAGCTAACATTTTTGAAACCGCCGCGGGGCAAATAAAATGTTACTTGACGCATAAAAGATTATTCCGCATTTGTGAAGATCGAAGCTTAACAATGGAAATGATAACGGAAGCGGTCTAAAGGCGGTCTATTATGTTTTTTGGCGGCAAAAAATAAGGAAGCAAGATGTAGTTATAGTTATTGTTTGGTTGTTTTAATTTTGGTAGTTGAGGTTGTGATTTAAATAATGTTAGGAATGTTGTTACGTTAAGTGTGTTTCGAAAATGTGTTTTTTTGTTATTAGTATGTCTCAGTTTGATTCGCTTAAGATATCAGGCTAGCATATCGTAAGTCTGGTGAAAGCTAAACCCCAAACAGGCTATTTTACTGTACTTTTGAATTTTACCGTTTTTAGTAAAATGCTACCAGTGACTTTGCTCGCTGTATTCCCATTCCCGTGGGAATTCCAGGATAAGAAAATCCTATAAGACCATAACCTTCCTCTTAAATGTGGCTATCTATTACAAAAAGCGTAAAAAAATTTAAAATCATACTCTTCATCTTTTGACATTACTTACTACTTAGTATGGATAAAAAATCATGAAACACTAAACCGGATCATATTTTAGGGTCGACTATATAAGAACGTGTTTTACATAATCCGTGAAATTGGATTACATGACGAACAAGTTGAATTGGGTAATATTAATTCTTTTTTGCTCTTGTATTTAACAACTGCGTGCAGTGCATTATTTCTATCTGAGCGCTACAGTGCTTCAGAGGGCACGTTAAGCAGTCGGTCCCGGTTGTTTAAATCGTTAGACCATGTCGCAGGCGTTAAGGCGTACTAAAAACTTCGATACCAATGTTGGCCAGAAACCTACAAGAGAATAATTTAGTGCATGTATTCTTATTAGAATTGAAGGATAGAGTATCGTCGCCTGTATTGTTGCTGTTTAGATTGAGAAATCATGATTACGTTAGGCTTCTGTAGGAATTCAGCGAAAAAGAGTAGTCATAGCCATCCTTTTAAATGACTCATTCAATACAGAATGATTCCAAAATCCATACAGTGAGTGGTTTTTGATATAAGCGTGAACGTACAGACAGAAACACTCGTTTGGAGTTTTAGTTTTAGTACTATTACTACTTTATATTGTTTAAAGATTCTAATGAGAACTGCGAGACTTTTAAAATAGGAAAATATTGTATTCAACCGGACTTTTTTATTAAATCATAGCTAACAACATTCTTCATGACAGCACTTTTCATATTTTATTTTAAATCGGCCTATTTGTTTAGTTACATGTTACAAATGTCCACGGACTCGTCAATCTTATAACAGACCTCATTTCACGTCAGGCGTTAGACATAGATAAAAAAAAACTGTAAATTTATTTTATTCCTATATATTATTTTACACCTTTTTTGATCGACCGCATATTACCGAAAACTTGCTAAAATAAATTGCCACATACTCATTCCTACATCACAAGTGACACTCAAACAAGTATTGGATTATCCAGCTAGTTTGAACTCAAGGGTTGAAAACAAACGCTTTATTTATTCATGGCTTGTAATGTTGTAATGCGATGGGGCACGAAATTGTCACAAAGCAGTTATGGGTACTTTGGATACCTTAAAGTAAGTAAGTAAGTTCATATAGATTAGGGGCCAACCCTGGTGTCGGGGTTTTTAGACCGCCTAAAGGCCTCCGACATGGTCTAACGATTGAAACAACCAGGACCGACAATTTAACATGCTCTCCGAAGAATGAATGCGCTCAGATAGAAATGCCACTATCGGCCACCCATCCAAGTAGAGGTCGAGCTGCACGCTGCTTAACAATCGCTTAATCAAACTACAGCTACAAAGTCAGGTAATAATACTAGTCTAATTCATAACATCTTTAAATGCTAAGTTACAATAGCTACCCCAAAGAAGCACTCAATGTTAGGGTGTCTCAACACGACTTACCACTGGCCTCATGTAAACCAGACAAGGTGATTTATCTGTTTATAATATCTGTTAGGACAACTCCAAACCAGAATCGTAATAATGATATATGTTATAATGCTAATTTTTATTTATATAGATCATTTTAGGGTCAAGTCATTGTTCGTGCGAGTATTTTTTATATGCTAATTGCGGACTTGGTTTCTAATAAGAATTGGAATCTGGTTTGTAATAGCAATAAAAATAAAAGTACTTACTGTGAAAATAAAATATGTATGTGATAACCTTGCTATTTGGTATGGCTATATTTTATCAAACAGAATACTTAATCAAAGATCAGTCGCATTGAATTTTGTTTCTTTCGCTTATTGAATCAGATTAACGTTGTGTATTGTTGATCGAAGAATCTAAAATATATAAACACAATACATCTTTTTTGGTAACGGTGGGTAAGTAAGTAGAAAGTCGAATACAAGCTCTTACTTTTGACACCTCGATCACGACTCCGATAGCCGTGATCGTCTAGTGGTTAGGACCCTACGTTGTGGCCGTAGTAACCCAGGTTCGAATCCTGGTCACGGCAGTGATTACACTGTCGCGGCGGAGTTTACTTTTGTATTTTTAAACTATTTCTGCAGTTAAGGATAATAAATACAAAAGTTGATGAAAAATAATCAGGACTAGGATACCAACATAACACTTAATCCATAAGAAAATATAATAATACTAACGGATCACAATTTTTTATAGATAATGTTAACGACAAAGGATTTAGATAAGATAAAAATTAAGTCATCGCAAATATAACTATGTAATAAAAGCAGTTACTTATTTTTGACCTTGTTTTAAAAATAGTAAAATATGTAACTTATAAAATACACACAACGCCATCTAGTGACGAATAGATGAACTAAACATTTTATTTCACCCAGAGTAAAATTTAGTTTTGCTACTCGCCGCTAGATGGCGATACGAACGTAATAATATGAAGCTTACTACACACATAATAGATGGCGCTGATATGTCATACAATAAAATGTATTATTCCTCAATATATATTAATAAATATATTTATACTTTTTAATAAAATACATACATAAAACAGATAAAATTTCAGCTGTAAAATCAAGACGTTTTAATTACATTAATAGTTCATAACAAAATTATGGCCAACATACACACGCATCACATTTGTTTACTTTCCCCCTTATAAGGGAGGGCGATATTACTTGAATTATATATGAAAACTGTTATTATTATGCGTTAGTAAGCGATAAATATTAAATAATTACGAATAAGTTAACTGAAACAATGTATGTTATGGAATGTTTAGTACTTACATTGTATTCATATAATCGTATTTTAGTGTGGGTTGGGGGAATAATAAACTTGCATGCATAAAAATTAAGCGGAAATTTTAATTAATTTTCCTGTCTATATCTCCTCCTCATTGTACTGATATCTTCAGTGACATGATGCCTTTGCCCACCAGTGGGACCTGAGGCTGCTATACTACTAAGTACGAATACTTGTCTAATCATCGGTGCAGGCACTTATATGTAAAAGGTATCTATTAGTTCTTGTCAAACATAAGAGCTGGCCTGTTGTCGATGAAGTTCTTTCCACTTTACTCTGTTAGATATAAAGCTCAGTTTGGGTATAACCTAACTTAGTCTTCCTGAACGACTTGTTATGTATTGTGTCTTAGGTAAGCTTCAGCGGTTAATATTCATATTTAACATAATAAACAGCCTCCGTGGTCTAGTGGTTTGAGCGCTCGGCTCACGATCCGGAGGTTCCGGGTTCGATTCCCGGTGGGGATATCTCACAAAAATCACTTTGTGAGACTGTCCTCAGTTTGGTTAGGGCATTGCAGGCTGAATCACCTGATTGCCCGAAAAGTAAGATGATTCCGTGCTTCGGAGGGCACGTTAAGCCGTCGGTCCCGGTTACTTTCTACGGATAGTAGTCGTTACATGAGCCATGTCAGAGGCCTTTGGCGGCTCTATAACTCTGACACCAGGATTGGTCAAGTTGACCATCCACTCGATAAGAAGAAGATTCATATTTCATCATGAACAATAAACCAAAACATTAAATTTTTCATCGAAATAAATTAAAATATTTGATAGTTAGGGGTGGATTATACATGAATATTATTTAGCGTCTATATATGTTTATAAGACAAATGAGAGTCGTTGTAAATTGTGTTTTATTTTTTGCATAATAAAAACAACTTTAAATCTACATTGGATGGGTAAAACGCGTGTAAAACCGCGGAGCGCTGCTAGTATTAATTCACTTATAATAATTATAAGTGTAGATTTGGAATGTTATTTCATTTATTTATCCTATTCTATCTACCTCTTCTAGAGTTGTATTTCAGCTGAAGCTCGTTGCGTGTGAATCACAAACTTATCACTTTTATTCCCCTTTCAGACAGATGTGACGTTTTTCATGACACCTCATCCTTTTTCAGGAAAAAAAAATGGTTTTCTCTCACCCTATTTTGTGTGTACCAAACATTTACTTGAGAAAAATATTTAAGTTCTGTGATAGATCGGTCTGTTTTATCGGAATTTATTAATATTTTTGGAACCAGTCTTATTTACCATTGGTAACATTATATCCTATGTACTCGGAAGGTTGTTCCCCGGGCATTGCTGGATAAACCTATGGAACTACTTCTCTGATTTGAAAATCTTTATGTTAACATTATTTTTGTCTAAAATAAGCACATTCAAGAGGAAGGTATAAGATATTGTTTTTCGAAACCTCGGCACGTTTACAACGGAAGTAAAACCGAGGAGCGCTGCTAGTAGCCAGTCAAAACTATTCGAAGAGGCACAACTCATTATATTTAAAAAAATAAAACATCCATGCATTTTATACCTAAACTAGCAACGTCCCGTGGCTTTGCCCGCGTTGAGCCGCGTTGCACTAACGTCACTTGAAGAACCTTCCTGCCAAGTTTCATGATTCTAGGTGTAGTCACAGAATAATAAGTACTACAAGTAGTAGTAGTGGTTGAGGCTGTGCGTTGATTATCAGTCAGTCAGTCAGGACTTTGAATTTTATATATATAGGTAGATAAAACGACACTACTACTATCTAATCTACCATGGTTCCACTATATTATACGCATCGTCATTACCGTCATAGTGTCACGTAGACTATTGTTCTTGTAACCTTCATGGTAGGATGATCTTGTGTACGGGACGGGACGCCACTGTGTCTAGTCGATGGTTTTGCGGTAATGAAGAGAAGTTACCGAGATTCAGGTGGGTTTATCGTACGGATCTACGATAGGAATATTATGCAGGATTACCATTTATATTCGATCGGAATTTGTTCATAATTTACGAATTTAAAACGATCCTTATTTGTTTCTAATTTTCTAACACTTTGTTCCTACGAGTACATCGAAGCCCTATTTGTCATTCACAAAGTACAAAACATCATCTATTCAATCGTCAGCTAGTGCCTTTTTAAATGACAGTTCCGACATGAGGTAGATCCGATTTTTTAATTTGGTTTGACATTTTACACAAGCGCAATTGTTACGTTATTACCATCAGTTTCCATAAATACCTATTATAAGTTAAAATACTACTTTTATATTAAACGCCGTACTCAGTAGCATCAAAGAAGATTTTCCATACATGATTTTAGACATTAACCGCCTTATTAATATACGTGGTGTTACTAAAACACTGTCACTCTGTGTTTTGTCTCTTTTGCTCTTCGGATAATTGCGTATGTCAGAAAGTGACAAACCATTTGATAGTTAAAATGTTCCTAATACGCGTTTATTAATATGGCTCGTAATGTACTCGTATAAAAATATACGTCAATTACTTAAATATCGATTTAATTGACGTCTCTGTTAATCATTGTATGTGCAAACTGTATCAAAGCGAAGATAATAGTAAAACTATCGCCCAACAAACTACGGCGGTCACAAATATCCCCAACTCGATCCAAACCCTCAACGTGATCCCTCTTCATAACGTATACCTCTCATCTCATCCAAGATTGAACAAGTCGTCAAGAGCTCTCGACTGTCGTTAGAAAACTGACACTGGATGCGATATACCTAAGATTTAATGTTGGACGTTGATATCTATCTATAATCACTACATAGTATAAAACAAGTCGCTATTTTTGTCTGTTTGTTTGTCTGTTTGTCTGTATGCTTAAATCTTTAAAATTACGCAACGGATTTTGATGCGGTTTTTTGTAATAGGTAGAGTGATTCAAGAGGAAGGTTTTTATGTAAAAAAAAAACCGAAATTCCCACGGGAACGGGCACAACGCGGGTAAAACCGCGGGGCGCTGCTAGTAATATAATAAATAATGCTGAAGAGTTTGATTTGTTTGTTTGTTTGAACGCGCTTATCTCAGAAACTACCAATACTCTTTGAATGGTTATTTTTGTAATAGATAGCCACATTTAACCGGAACGTTATAGGCTATTTTTCATCCCAAAACTCTTATGGGAACGCACAACACGAGTAAAACCGCAGGGCACTGCCTTATAATAGCATTATTTTCATGGCTTCATTGGGGTATCATGGCCGACCAAGTACTATTTATATGATGCCATTGCTATGCATCGCTACCTCCATCATACAATCAAAGCACAAACGCCCCGATCTGCCCAATCTCTTGTTGTAATAAATACTTTACTTCAATTCACTTAGCACAAACGTGGTACATTCGTCTTAATATTTCAATGGGACGTGTTGGCACCGTTCATGACAAAACACTGAATCGCACACAAATGATAGATGCTATTGACTACACGAGGAATACGGGATTTGACTGACAATTTTATGTGTTGGGAGATGATAATACCACTACACGATTCAATTTTGGCCTTTAAATTTTGAAACAAATTTTTTTGGGAGATTATTTTTAAAATTGCATCCATTACTTATCTTTTTAAAAATAATATTTTAAATAAAGTCGGTTGACATTTTAAACGGAACTTAAACCGTTGTTAACCTTAAAAGTGTATTTAAAATATTATTTTTAAAAAGGTTTAAAAAAAATTAAACGTTATATCCCGAGGTACTTAGAATTGATCACGTGCATTCGTCGTATAGAGTTTAATTTATAAAAATGTTCAGAACCAGAGTTAGAATATAAAACATGATTACCAATATTGTAACCAAATTGTCTTGGAGTCAAACATAGACATAACCAACAGGTAATATCATCTCAATAGAGATATAAAAGTCGTTCAAAACGCAGCGTTCCGTAGATCCGAGCAAGCCCATTTATTTTATAACGTATGATATAACCCCAATATATCCGCTGTTTTGCCAACAATGGAAAAAATAAGTTTTCTATGTCGTTATAGAATATATATTAGAATATAAAGCATGTTTTTAGATGTAAGTAACGTATTTTGAGACCTGCGAAGTAGCCTATACTTAATTCGGTCTTGTTTCTGATTAAAGATATCCAAAATCATGCTGAAATAGTACTCTTTTTGCACAATATTGTTATTTACAAGTACCTATTAAGTTCTTTAAAGTTTAAACCTGATTGATCGAGCTTCAGTGTTATTTTATTTTTCAAACAAAGCTTCATGGCCAACAGATTGTATGAACTTGACCTTGCGTGACCCCTCCAAACCTAACAAAATAATTTCCCAACTCAAATGGCGCCATCTATCGAGAAGCGGACGAAACCGCGGCTGCAAACAGTTTTTAATAAATGGATTTTTCTCTAATAAAGCTGACAGTCAATTTCCAACTTTAATCTCAAAATCTAAAGCTTTGTTTTCTTGTAACAAAAATAATGTAACTCAATTGCACTTCTTTAAAATGAATGTCGCAATTTATTGCTGAGTTCTAGTGGCTATTCCGGGAAATGAAGTAGTTTGAAACGGGTGTAATAGTACTTAGAGCACTAAAATACAGGTTTTAAAATTCTACTGTAATATACTGTTAACGGTTTAGAAAGTAATAAAACCCTAACGTAATTAACATAACAATATTTATTAGTTCGTATGCAGGCAGGAATGGAAATTAATGTAAGTTATGAAGGTATTAAAGGACCTAATATTAGAAAGTAGAACGCAAATAGGTATTTTAAGTCAGGCATTGAAAAAAACATTTCTTTGTAACTTATATTTTGTTAACTGAAACTATCACGCAATTAAAAGCTGTAGCGTAAATACAATTTCATTAATGATTAAATCATTGTATTAATAGATTTATCAAATCTTGACCGTGCTACGGAGTTACCAATCATAGCTTGGTCATGCTACGACACCGGCTACGCTCCGAGATTTCGCTACAAAATCGGCTACGGACCGGAGATTTTGCTACGAAGTTGGCTACGGATTCGAGATTTTGTTACGAAGCTCGAAGTGGCCTATCAAATTATGATGATGCTACGAAATAACCTATCGAAACATGCTACGCAATTGGCTAATTATCCGATGATTTTGATATTGATTAATTAATTAAGGATTTCCATTTTCTATGTTATTTCCCTTTTATATTGATTATAGCAATTGTAAAATAAAAGAACATTGTAAAAGAACTAACACGAAACTCAGTGGTGAAAATGTAAATAACAATAATGCTATTCAATTAAAAACGTCTACAGAAATTAAGTAAAGTGACATAAAGGTCTATTAACATTAACTCCGTTTATAGTAGAGGTAACTTGCTCTACCAACGAGATAATTTGCTCTTTAAACCAGAACTTGGCTAAACTAAAGCATAGTACATAATATTGGCACTTCGTCTAGCACTCGATAGACGCAAGTGGCAATCAGCAATTCATATCGGGTTCATTACTGGAGCAATCAGGTAGGCCATGTTCTGTTCTGACTCCTGGCTCCTCGGGGAGTTGGCATGATTGCCTATCTTGCTGCAGGTATAGGTTTGATCAATAATGTTACATCTCTAGTTATTATAGGTATATTATATGTATTAGTAGCGACTCGCGGCCTTACACGCGTTGTACCCGTTCCCGCTGTAAATTCTTTCTGATTCTGTTGTATAACATATGTTACTGTGAAGTTTTATCCAAATCTGATCAATGATTGATTTTTGTGTGAAAGACCAACAAACTTACATACATCCTCGAAAATGTATTATTATAATATTAGTCTAGGACTACTGTTTGGGTGGGTCGCCGATAATTGTCTAAAAACTCTATCATCACGGTTGGCAACTATTCTTACAAGAACTTACTTACTTACTACGTGTCATTTCTGCCCTTGAAGGCACGTTAAACTGTCGGTCCCGGTTGTTTCAATGATAAGAACCGTGTCCCCTCAATCTCCGCCTTATCTGAAGATTTTTGGCGCGAAAATAGAAAATCTTTCAAAAGACAACACACTCACTGTAATATTGTCAGAAACAATCCTAAACCAGACCTATATGAAACCTGTTTCAAATATATCATGAAATTCAGTTCCAGTTTTAACAAGTTTAAGCCGAATCAAATATCCATTTAGGAGTTTCAGGATACCTAGACAGATACAAAGTCTAGACTTTAAACTTAGGTACTAGTTCAGAGTTAACAATACTAACTAGACGTTTTGGGAACAAAGTGGTTAATAATTTGTGTTTAAATGGTTTTGTATAAATTACTTGACTTTAGAAGTCTTTGGGTCACCTAGACAAAGTTAAAGCTCTTGAGACATTCCCTGTTTTCTTTACACGACTAAACAAGCATCGTTATCGTTGAGCAAGTTTACAAGGTAATAGACGACAGAGGAGATAGTAAAAATACCAGCTGCAGCTGTACCATGACATCATAGAGAGCAACTCAAGAACCAAGCAGTTTCGTTTAGGTTAGCGGTTTAATTCGTATCATGAAAATTTTAATGTCTTTTTTCGTTAATTACACTTCATCTTGATCTAAGTTTATTAACTATTTATGTTTTTTAATCAAATTATATTTCCATTCAGGTGTCTTAGATTTTTACAAACCTTAATGACATTAATATAACCTCAACAAAGATGACATAAGGATGCGTTTCCATTGGTCAGAGTTGTTTGCACCGTGAATTATCCAATCACAATACATTACGAAGAGATTTTAAATGCACTGTGATTGGTGAATCAGGTTCCGCACCACTCAGCTCTGCTTCTAGAGAAACGCACTTAGACCACAGTATAACATTTCATCGCAGTAAGACTACAACCGCCACAGCCTAAAGAAACACAGTAGTACAAGTGCTCTTACATTTCACCTCCCTACAGAAACAAGACAATGTTTACCTAAACTTCAACAGTGACAATACATAGCACCTGTAGTATGCCCAGTTATTTTCCCATTACCTGCGCATCGGTCCCCATAGATTCGAAGCTTAGGGACGTCCATCAAGGAGGTAAATGCAATTTTGCGCCCCGCACTATCAAAATTCACAGCAGGTTTCCACCAAATAATACTTTTTTTGGAAACATACGGGCTATATTTTGGTTGCGGTGCTGTTTCAGGTGTATTATAGAAATTATTTTATTATCATTACTGTTGTCACTACCAGTGGACATGACTCTTAGGCCTTTGCCACACCTAAAGTCTTAATAAAATGTTTCTTGTTATTTATTTTATTTATAGCATTGCTCATTGCGCTAGCCTTGCATATATATCATTTAATATAAAAATTACGTGTCACGTTGTGTGTCCGCGAAAAACTTATAAACTACTGAACCGACTTTTAATTTGCACACCGCGTGCAATTTAATCCAACTTGAAAGATAGGATAGCTTCCCAACTAGCAAAAAGTGGTTTCATTACTATCTCCAGGAGCACTATTCCGTAGGACTATAAGAGACTTATATCCGCTAATAAGTCCGGGAAAGGGCCCATTTTATAAGTAAACTTTTACTTATATCGTGTTTATAATAGACCGCTTCAATGCCGTTTACGCCTATATTGCTCCTATATTAGAATTACGTCAATCCAATTAGTCCTGCAAATGCCAATATAAGTAAATTATAGGATAATTTGAGATGAATACGCGCCTCGCAATGCTCGAATTCTGTTCAGGAATTGTTTTAACTATTTGATTAAGGGTATAGTTTGTGTAAATATAACTAAGTTTAATTTAATATTAATGAATGTCAACCATAGTAGGAAATCAAAAGCTTATTATTGTTAGTCTGGTGTATATTCGTAGGGGAATGTGAATTTTCCGAAAATTCTATCATGGTTTTAATTAAAATTTTAAAGCGCCTCTTGTAATTAACTTATTTACATTTTAATATTTAATATTTTATTATGAAAATATCATGAAAAGTTACCATTTTTTTTGTGAGCATTGCCAAGTGTGACTTAGAACCAATATAAGTAATATTGGTTCTATATTGGCCAGTGTTAAAACCGAAGAATTCGCCATATTGTAACCAATTAGGGTTCCACATTGTCAGATAAAAACAAACTCTATTGATGTTCATAGCTTAGCATGTTATAGGAATATTGTAAGGGTTTGTTGTGCGTGCTAGGTTAAACATTATTTTAAACATTGTTTTTATTTAATATCTAATTATTTTATTCAGGTTCCCAACGATCGAAATAAAAGTATGATGATATTCCTGGATACCCTGGAGCCCTGGGGGTGAAATAGTAATGAATAGTAATGTGTAGCTTTTCTTTATTTGTATCTAGTAGTGTTCGTGCAAATTAAGGCAAAACATCGTTTATTCTTACATTTATAACTTCAAATAAAGAGATTAATGCAGCGTGAGAAATATTGAAGTTTAGGGCCCAGTTTTTAATAGAATAACGCAGTTCTAAATCTTTGTTGTAATCTGAAAGTTCTGCCTCATTATCGCTTTCAGAATCGCTCAATGATTTTTCACTATAACTTTCGTAGTCTGACCCTCCTCCATCTAAAGTACTACAGTTATCTTATCCGGAACCCTCATCAGAATTCGCGATGCGCTCTTCACCAATTAAATTTAATACATCAGTGCTCACTGTGGCTGATGTCAAATCCTATAATAGAATTTGCGAAACTATATAAAGCGTGTTTTAGCCTATATTGGTCGTTTCAAGCAAAAGTGATCTTATAAGAGTTTTGACCAGGATTGTTTGAGATTACTTAGACTATAACACTATTATGGAAAGCCTTTATAAGTGTATCTAAGCTTATAATGGCATGCGATAAATCAATATAGAAAACATTTTATCCTACTGCGAGCTGTTATAATCTTAGTGATTTAATTATACATATTTGAAACGCGGATATAAAATACACTTCTAGGGTAATGTAAAACCAGATAAGAAGTTTAAATGCTTTTCAGTAGTTTAACTTAAATTTACTTATATTGGCCATAAAAAAATAGCCTAGATGAGGTTATAAGTATAAATAACAAGAGTGATTGCGCCTCAGTGTATATATTCCTGGTAGATGCTCCTCGAGGAGTCTTAAGCTTTAAATGCTCCTAAGATGTTATCTTAAAGGCGCATATAAGTCTGAGTTTCCAGACTGATTACTCCTGAGTGCAATTAGTTTTGTTACTAGCTTTTATAGGAGTCTTAATCCAGAAGTGGCCACGAAATATGATCCTATATACCGATATAAGTTCAAATTATAGGATTAATCGTACTGAAGTAAAAACGGTATTCATTAATGCTGTTAAAAGCGCAATAGCAAATACCAAAACCTTTAACGGAGCTATATAAGTCCAAATAGCATTATAAAATCGTATTCCAGGACAATTTTGCTAGTTGGGTTACATCTCAATTTATAGTGATTAGGCTGGTCCACCCCTTAATGTTTATATGACAAAACAACGTTTGCTGGGACAGCTAGTACACATGTTCAAGACCATTGCAAGACTACCAATGAACCCATCATAGATCCATCCCCACATAACCGCGCCGTTTCCCCCGTAATTCCGGCCCGTTTGTCGCCGAGTCAAGTTTTCCGGCGCACAATAGCCGTCGTACCGTCCTCTATTGTCCGCCCGATCTGTCCGGAGTCCCACTCCGACGTACATACTGAGGGCACAAGGCACGAGAAGATAGCGGGTGGAATACATTGCTATAATAGCAGGCGAAATCATAAGAATATAATAATAATAGGTGATTCAAATTTACTTTTCAGCAATTAAGCACACCTAAACTAATACAAATTGAAATCCTAACAATGTTATATATATGAAAAACATCTATTATCATTATACACCGCTTCATGTTCTTTATGTTATAACAACATTGTGATAATCTGTTTAGTGATCTCTAAAAATGACGCTGTCATGTCTACTAAATTACTGACATAGAGGCCTTTAAAACAGACGTAGTCTAATTTGTTTTTACGTGTGTTGCAGGAAAACCTTCACGGCACAGCTACTTCTTCATAATATTTTATCTCTCCAGTCGACTTCTTGTGCCTTGTACCACCCAACCCCAACATTACAAGCAAATTTTCCACAGTATGGCAAGAATTCGCTTTAGGCCGACTTGATGCGAGATACGATTATGTGATGTTAAGGCTTTCAGGTATTTGGATAAGGGATTTAGCGTTAGGTTATTATAATTCACTATTTGTAGACATAAAGCTTCGATCAACAATAGACAACTAGATGTCGGGTCGGCGCAAATCATACGGCCAGGTGCTTATCGGCTCATTTGAAAAGTGAGCCGATCTTATATTTAGTGCCCTCGAACCACAGCCAATGTAAACACGTGTCACAACACAACACAATGCCGCAATGTTTATTTAAAAGTTGCAAAAATAATGGCCGGAAAAACAATTCAACGGCCGGAGTGTCTTACTTTTGGTAAGTACATGTAGAATAAGTTATATTTTAAGCTAACTAATAAATAATATCAAATTTTGAAAAAAATACTGTTTTGAAGTCACCGATACAAATGTTTGGCCAACGTTGGCGCAAAATTTTGTGAAACAGAACAGCAAATCCATGGAGTAGATTTGTAGTAATAATTTATTATATATAATTAATTTATTATAGAATTATTAACTGCACTGAACTGTACTTTTATTATTAAGATTATAATCATGAATATAAAAATGTGGAATTTAAGTATATTTTTATTTTTGACATCCAGCGATAGAAACCTTGGCCAAAAACATACACAAACACAACAGAACACTAGCAAAAAAACAAGTATGTATACTATCAAACATAGATAGCCCAAAACATAAATTATTTTAAGTAAACTTTTATGTGCATATTACAAATTATTTAAGTGTTCAACACGACTCCATTCCATCTGTAGTTCTTCAAAAAGAACGAACTGTTTTAAAACTTTTTTGTCAGGTTGGTAGTAAACAAAATAAGCTGTCAAACCGGACAGTTTTTAGCTTTGATTTTGTACGTGACCCGACATCTAGTTGTGTATTGTTGATCGAAGACATAAAGAAAAATTCAAAAATGTGTCTAAGAAACTATTTTTATTCCTTATTACACCTATGTTTTAAGTCGGTTATTGAATGGCAATTAAATGGTTTTTATGACTATCCTCACCTTTTTATTAAGTCGATATGGTTTATTATACTTAAAACATCATAACTTTCTTCACAACAAACATTATATTACCTGTAACAAATAATACAACAATTAGTATACAACAAAAAACTTTCAAAGACAAACAAATAGCAGAGTAGGACAGACATCGTATTAAAAGTATATGAATAAGCCTGTTTCCAATAAAACAAAGGATCTAAATTGCAACCGAAGCGGACGTTTAATTAAAACCGTAGTTAAAAACTTTACAATGCAGATCTCCACCTAATTCGGGCCTTTTATCTTACGTTTAATTTGTCTTTATTGTCCATTGTTAATCTTGAATGAGATTTAAAGGAATAAAGGTTTTCTATAGAGCTAAGCTAAGCTATGCTACGTTGATATAATACGTTTGTGTTGATTGGTGGATGCTAATTAACTAGCCGCCCGCGCGGTTTTACCTGCAAACATTCTTTGGCATAATTTATGGAAGACTAGCAGTGCCCCGCGGTTTTACCCGCGTTGTGGCCGTTCCCGTGGGAATTTCGGGAATTTTTTTACATAAAAACCTTCCTCTTGAATCACTCTACCTATTACAAAAAACCGCATCAAAATCCGTTGCGTAATTTTAAAGATTTAAGCATACAGACAAACAGACAAAAATAGCGACTTTGTTTTATACTATGTAGTGATGTGTTTTGTATGTTTATCCCAAAACACTATAACGATGGGCACAACGCGTGAAACCGAGGTGCGCTACTAGTATTAAAACCTATACCATAAAATTGTAATCAATGTGTATACACAGACAGTCAGGCCTCTCAAAATAGTTTCCTACACATTCGACCCCCTATAATTGAATATTCGTTTGGTCCGGCCTGCGTTTGACGGCCTATGATTGGTGCGAGCGTATACTATTTTAAAAGGATTAATTTGCCAATATGGCGGATGTTTAATTAATGAAACTGTCAATACGACTTGATGACGACTTTTTTTAATTTATTTACGTTATGTGTTTAATTTATGACGAGATTTACGATAAATGTTTTATGGACAATCGTATCTTAAAGGTGTATGCTAAATCAATCTCTTGATAGGAAGGGGGTAGGATCTCAATCTATACATCACTACATATTATAAAACAAAGTCCCCGTGTCTGTCTGTTCGCGATAAACTAAAATACTATTGCACGGTTTTTTAAATAGATAGGGTGATTCAAGAGAAAGGTTTTTATGTATAAAAATTCCTGAAATTCCTACGGGAACGGGCACAACGTGGGTAAAACCGCGAGGCGCTGCTAGTATATAATAAAGCTGAAGATTTGGATTTTTTGGTTTGTTCGAACGCGCTAATTTCAGAAACTACTAATCCGGTTTGAATAAATATTTTTGTAATGGAATGCAATTTTTCATTCCGAAATTCCCGCAGGAAAGACAACAACGCGAATAAAACCGCGGGACGCTGCTAGTTGTGTTATAAGAGTCCACTTGCCGTCTCACGCCTGCACCATGGCACCACCTTCATTTAATACAAAAACCTCCATTATAAATGAAACCCAGTCAATCACACCAGTAATCAAAAACATCAATCTTAAGGCACCAATTTATTTCCAAGTCATCGATCTTTTTAAAATATGTCCTCCTCGTTTAGGAAGCATTCAATTATTAGTTTCAATTCGGTGGAATCTACTCTTAGGATTGATTTTTAAAACGTTGTAATTCATCAGTTCAGGATAAACGACGTTACCATCTATACACCGACCAGGAGTCATCTAAACAGAACTTTGAACTTATCAGGCTAATACTTTACTTGTTTACCATTGCACATGCAATATTTCAATTTCTTATTACACGACACAATTTATGTCGTGCGCTAGTTTCGTATTAAAATAACAGTTTTGACACCGAGGAACGAATTCGATTTTGATTTGGTTTCAATTGGATCGCGTTAGATGGTAGCCTGACAGACCCTCGGAGGCACTCCTCACCAAATCATCTGGAACGCCCAGTATCGATTGCTTTCGTATTGTTTTTGATAGGATATGATGAATGGGATGGACGGAGTATTATTAAAAATTCTAGATACAAAGAATTTTTTTATCGGTAAGTTAAAAAAATATAAGCCAGTTCTAAATAGTAATGATGAATGTTTTTTTAAAATCGACAATTCACCGTGACGTCACATGAAAAATTTCTACTTTGAACGACTAGAATGTTCAAACAAGTCACTACATGTCAAATTGACAGATATCTTTAGTTAAAACTACGTTTACAGATACACTTTGCTTTTATTTTCACATTTTCATCTGACGTTTTGGTCCCTCTAGCTAGATCTAGACGTACCGTGGTTACAGAAGACTGGCATTATGACAGATATTCAATATTCGTATTCGTAACCAACAAGTCGCTTACGGACAGGTTAATTGCTTTACTTCGTCTATCGATATTTACTAACTCTACGTCAAATTGCATAAAGGGTTAGGTGAGGGGGCTCCAGGGAGTGTCGGTTGTTTGTTTGTTCATACAAATATGAGTCAGTAATTGATGGCAACGCTCGATTAATGCTTTATAAAGTTTATGGAGAATTTGAATGAAATGTTTTTGAAACATGATTTGGTAGTAAGAAAAGAGGTAGCCTCTTATTTGTAGACGGACTATATAAGCCTTAAAGTGTTTTGAATTAACCCGTTATCTCCACCCGAGCCAATCAAGTTTCGACAAATATTATTTAGGGTACTTCTTAAAAACTTACAAGATAACTCCACCAGCAAAATTCAAAAATACGGCCTAGAAATAATCACATCTCAGTATCATCTGGGCAATTCTAATTACGGTTCTAAAATAAGCCATAATTCAAAAAAGCCAATCCCGGCTATAATTCAAATCGGATCAGGGACCTTATGCCTTATTTAGGGGGCTTGGATCACACGCATTTATACGTAGGAAGGTGTATTTGTGAATGCAGGATTGTGTACTTTTTACTTAAGATTGGGGTATTTTGGACCTTTGATGGTTGTTGTCAATCTATACTAATATTATAAAGCTGAAGTGTTTGTTTTGTTTGTTTGTTTGTTTGTTTGTTTGTTTGTTTGTTTGTTTGTTTGTTTGTTTGTTTAAACGCGCTAATCTCAGAAACTACTGAACCGATTTGAAAAATTCTTTTTGTAATGGATAGCCACATTCAACGGGAAGGTTATAGGCTACTTTTCATTCCAAAATTCCCACGGGAACGGGAACAACGCGGGTAATACCGCGGGGCGCTGCTAGTACTGGTATAAATAAATAGTAGCGCTAACGTGCTTCGGAGAGTACGTTAAACATTGGTCCCGATTGTTTTAATCGTTAGACCATGCCGGAGGCCTTTAGGCGGTCTAAAATCTCCAGAGTGCTCCGGCTAAGACTTCCGACATGATCTAACGATTAAAACAACCGGCACCGACTGCTAAACTTGCTCTTCGATGCACAGGAGCGCTCAGACAGATATGCTACTATTGGCCATCTATCCAAGAAAGGGCCGAGCTGCAAGTTGCCTAAAGTTCGCAATGAACTACCATTGCTTAGTCAAACTACGCCACGAGCTACAGTACAATACTGAAAACCCTATTAAGAAAATCTAACAATCTGTACTAATATTATAAAGCTTCTAACTTTGTTTGTATGTCTGTATACGCGCTAAACGCGAACGGATAACCACAGTCAACGGGACGGTTATGGGCTATTTTTCAGCCAAAATTCTCACGGAAACGAGTAAAACACGGGTAAAACCATGGAACGCTAATAGTTTATAGTAAAATCAAATTAAGGCGTCTAATATCGACTTCTATAAAACTCTCCACTCGTTTTCAAATCGCGCCCCAAAAAAATGGAAAGGTAAAAAATTCAAGTTTAAATATGTATAAGTAATAGGCTAGGGGCGTTATTAGGTACGTAATTTATAGCACCAATTTTATTCAGGATCGCACCTGCCATAGTGGGCCTTTGGAGACAGATTTCAAGCTTATTGAGGGAGGAAAATGCAATTTTTGAAAACTTTATTGATAGATCGTTGGGGGAGTAACCGATATACTGTCGGTTTTATAAGGGAAGTTTTTAATGTAATGGTTTTAATGTAATGTTTTTGGTAAGTGGATGTAATGGGGTGGATTTTCAACCCGTTTGGTAAAAAATATTTGTTTGGATTCGTAAAGTAAAGTAAATCCGTGTTGTTTTACTATAAGGCAAAGGCCTCACATATCATTGAAGATATCAGTACAGAGGGGGTTATTATTTATTTAAAATATGTTGTTACTTATAGTACATGAAGTTGGAGTAAAAAGGGTGTTTCAATCTAGCTTATTAATACATATATAGAAAACGTTCGATTATGTTACGAAATAAACAGATCCCAATTTTATTATTTTACAATTATTATACCTTCAATTTTATTTCCTCCTGACTGATCTATCTTCAGTGACATGAGAGGCCTTAGCCCACCAGCGAGACATTACAGGCTATTTACGTTACTTTATACTATTTTGAAACAACTATATAGAGAAAATGACTCGGATCTTAAATAAATAGCTTTCTGTAAGCTTGTACTAAACAAGCGCAATGTGACGCAAATACTGTAAGCTCACAGCTTAGGATTTACAACACCACAACCTGTTCTAATTTCATTCGTGACGGTACGTTCATACGAGCTGTCTGACACACGGCGTTTACGAATGAACACGAATTGAGTTTACAATTTCTAGTAATTGTTTATTATTCATTTTAAGACTATTTTAAGGGCCGAAACTGCGTTAAGCGTGCGCCCGTCGCGTGCGGTTTCATATAAAAGTGGACCGTCGCGTGCGGCTTCATACAAAAGTGAACCCTCACGTGCGCGCGCCGCGTGCGCCCGCCGCGCGCGCCCGCCACGTGCGCCCGCAACGGTTCACTTTTGTATGAAACTGCGACGGGCGCACGTTTAACGCAATGCAAGAGCGTGACACTTGGTTTCTTTGCAAAATGTTCTAATCTCTGAAATAAACAAAATAACGTTAACCAACGTGACATATCCATCTAATAGGTATGTTAAACGTGTAAAAACAAAATTACCTTCCAATCCAGGTACTATTATATACAGGATGTTCAATACACTTATACATCGTGTTTGCCACAACTGTGTCCATTAAAGGATTAGCGCACGGGAGCACAATTAGCAGGTAATGTGTGTGATTAATCCTGATTTTGCACTTCCAAGAGGGAAGATAATCTACTTAGTACAAGAGGCTTGGAAGAACTTAAAAATGTGTTGCTTTGTTATAGAATTTGTGATAAAGGATTGACAAAGAGGAAAAGGAACGGACATTTTAGATATCTAATAGATTAACATCAGAACTATGATGTTAATTGAGGTAGTAGTTCCCGTGGGTTTTACCACAGTGGAAACTCCAGTTCTTGTGGAAAGTTTCGGAATCAAAAGTCTAATGTGTTGTTGCAGACTATTTATCTATCCCTGCCAATTTTCATTCAGATCTAATGAGTAATTTTGGTATGCAACGCCCGTACTCAACTACGTACTCCCTTAGTTTAATGAGGGACTATGACAGTAATCACTACATAGTATAAAACAAAGTCGCGTCTGTTTGTCTTCTGTTTGTCTGTTTGTCTGTATGCTTAAATCTTTAAATTACGCAACGGATTTTGATGCGGTTTTTGTAATAGGTAGAGTGATTCAAGAGGAAGGTTTTTATGTAAAAAAATTCCCGAAATTCCCACGGGAACGAGCACAACGCGGGTAAAACCGCGGGGCACTGCTAGTGTATGATAAATTACGTCAATTAGTTAGTGTCGTTTTAGGGGCGTCTCTAAGTGCAGAGGTAAGTAAAAACATATATCTACACTTTGTAAAAATAATCGCAATACATTATTCAGACACTCAAACTTTCGCATTTACTCGTATATAAAGAAGGATAGATCAAATACAAAAACTGCTACAAGTAATAAAATGTCTAACTACCTTTGAAACTGAAATAAAAATATCAAGAGGAAAGTCACAAAAGATTATATTCTCTACACAAAAGAACATAAGAAACAAATAAATAATATCAACAAGAGAATCTAATTCAGTGAACAACTAAATAAAAAATATCAATTCCAAAATGGTTCAGGTTATAAATAAATACGCGCGGAATAAAAACAACGATAAGGTTCCGTACAAAATACAATATTTATGAACAAGGGGCGAGTTATATCTGGCGATGAAATATTACCTTGTGACAAACGTCGCTTCGAAGGTTCTGTACGTAACGTGGATTGGTTGATTTCAAAAATGGAATAGGATTATTGTCACCACTGACGTACTATAACAGAGTGCAAAGTGTCACAATTGACAATATAACATTATTTAGGCTGTTAAGCTGTCATTTGATCATGTCAGAGGGCCTTTGGCGGTCTAAAAACACCGTAAACAGAGTTGGCCACTCACTTGTACGGAATGAACAAATATATATATATGTTTTACAAAAGCTCCTAGGTAGGTGGTAGGTATCTGTGTAGTTGTCAGGCACACTTAACCCTAACCTAAACGAATTCTAATCCTCCTTTGATCAGTCGAAACGCCATTTCAACAAGCTTTCATTTCAACATTCGCTCCCAAAGGTAAAATGTTATGGAACCCTAAAAACAATACTCGAGAACAAATCGTCCAAACGGAATAAGTAATGAGACGGCCCTCGTTGCAATATTTTTATTTCTCATCGTCAATTTAATAACACCCTTTGTACCGAACGCCGCGCTTGGAAAGTATTTTCTTTTCATTTTTATATTGTTAAGACACCGTCCGATTTTGCTTCGTTGGGTTTAGGATATGTAGAGAGGAATAGATGAAACGCAATAAGGGTAGATGCTTTGCAGGAATTCTAGTTGATCGAGATTGCCACTCGTCTAATAGTACGTCTACGCTACTCGTCTATACTATGACTGGGCGATTAGATCATGTATAGAACAAAGCAAGGATTCTACCGAAATTGACTTGGCTTGTCTAAAGGGACTAGTAATATAGAGAAGTTCTGGAAAGACACAGTGGTTTTGAAAATTAGGGAAAATGAAAAGTTTTGGATAAAATATAGCCTTGAATTAGAAGTCATAAATTGGTTAATAGGTTTAGAAGAATCTTTACCTTGATTTTAACTTACAAACTATAAAAATGTAATACTATCAGAGACACAAGAAAATAACATTATAATCAGTTCCATCTTTCTTTTCAGCTTGTTCTACGACTACTCTACTATACATTACGCTTTCGCCCGTTTGTTTTGAATTAATAACGTTTATAAGGTTTTCATTCAGTTCTTCGCGAGTAAATATTTGGTAGACTTTTTATAATCAGTATGTCTGCCTTTATTGTAAAAATACAATGTACCTACTCAGTTCGAGTCGATCTGTATACCTAACTAAGTTACATACCTATAATATAGACTTATAGGTATTTACTTAAAACGATCTATGAGGGTTTCTAGTCACTAGTTTGATTGTCTATATACTTAGTCATATATATAATATATACTAGTCACCTTCCTTAGTTGCTTGGTCATTTCTAATTGTTGGCTTATATAAATCTTGAAAGACACTGCCATATTTTTACAGACAGTCATTTGAGTTTTTTTATTGGGCAACTCAAGTAATATTTCTTAAAATTGTGTTAAAATATCGGCCGTCAAAAGTTAGTAACACAGCATTATCACGCTTTTTGTAGGCTAAAAATACCTAGTATCATAAAATCAATTACATACCAAAATGAGGTCGCATTTCGACATCACAAGCGCATCCAATACCGCTCTCATGAAAATTACCTTTCAAATAATTTTGTCAAATTCTCTTTATACCAATTCTCTAAATGAAGCATAAAGACGGTATTTCAAGAGTAATTAATCATGATGTCGTCCGTTTGGCTGGAGATTAATTTGAAGTAACAGATTCCCCTGAGATCCAGGTGGCCCGCGGGACAAATGACACTGCGGATGATGTTTTAAGAAAGCCACGTGATCTACGGATGGGTAGTCGAGCGGCTTTGTTAATACGGAAACCTAAAAATGAAAGCTTTTTTGGGTACTTTCAAATTATTTGTTGTCAGTGGGACAGTTTTTGACACAAAAAGTGATAAATAAAAGGAACTCTTTAAATATTGTAACTTTTTTAACCTTATCTTCAAGTACCGCGGCATTAAGTAAGTAAATGAGAGTAATTAAAAACTATATTTAAAAAAATATAAGTTTAATACAGAATCTGTCGTCCCATACCTACGACTTTTGGTAAAAATACATTAATTAAAAATATAACTGCAATTAATCACAAACTTCACTTATATAATTGCATAACAATTAATTATCACTCACAAAAACTACCAGACCATATTCGAATGTATAGTTTAGATGAGTGTACATTTATAAATTCATAATCATCACAAATAAGAGTTTTCAATATTGTTACCTAACATTCTTAACAGTGTGTCCCCACCTCTTTAGCAATAAGTCAAAGGCAATCACTCGGCAAGGTCCCGATGATCGCCGATTCGTCTCCAATAGTGGTCCATTTTTCAACCTTAGGGGCAACGAGTGCCCTTTGTACCTCCACGGCGTCAGGAAATTGCCCCTGGATAACTGTTTTGTTACCGTTTTATTGGTATATATCTTTATTCGTTGTCATACCTGTCAGTCTAGCACAACGACAGATAGAAGGCGACAAGAAAGGAATAATAAATACTATGTGCTGATTGGTGGGATATTTGGTGTGAGAGTTTTCCACCGACTTGTCACCAATCAACTTACTATCATATGATGTATTGTTGCCTTCAAACATGTTTTTTGTGTGAAACTGGATACAGTCAATTACTTCTTAAGTGTCCTAAAATGTATTATTTTCTTTCCATCCATACTAACTCCATCTCTGATACTTTTATCGTATAAAATCACAAAACATTCTTCTTCTACACATGGAATTTTCTTTGGTTTAAAAATCGGTCATATTGGTAAACATTTGATATTAATAAGAAAAAAAATATTGCATGCGTTGCATCTTAGTAGATTAAATCAAGTTCTTACTTTTAAGGGAACGCAATTAGGCAATTAACTCTATCAATGTCATCAAGGGTTAACAATATTTCCTTCTCACTTACAATATCGCCATCGAAGTTTTTAACCACACATTTTGTTCTTACTTGCGATTACACATCACAGCTTTTAAAAAATAAATATGCTTTTTCATTTTAAAAGGTGTCCATAAACGCGCTGCCTAAATCCCGAGTACTTCACAGTGACAGTACGTGACGGCGCATGAAAGAGGTCTCGCGAATACTCGTAATATCAATTTACACGGTTTTTTCACTGAAATTCAGAGATATTTTTCAGCATTTTTGGTGTAATATGAGTTTGTTTTAAAGTTGTTTTTGCGAATGGTGTGGATGTTTTAAAGCTATGTATACTTTTTGTTAGTTAAGCTGTAATCCTTTTGTTTTGTTGTACCATAACAGCTCCTATAGACAATTCGCAATCGACATGGGAACATTAATTTCATAACAGTACTGTTACATAAACTATTAACTAAGGGCGAATTGCGTCCGGATTCATAACTTTTATTTCGCGCCTAATTATGTTAAAATACAAATCACATTTGTTTAAAATAAACTATTTAGTGCAAAATTAAATAACGGACAGCTTTTGTTTCGTAAATAAATTTAGGTTTTTTTTAATCGAAGATGAAAGGAAAAAATTACCTGCTTAACTAAATGCCCACGAAAATAACGTAAACGCGTTCTACAAAATATACACACTAGTGCCATCTATTGTGCCAACCACTGCAACAGCTAGTACTAACAAGAAAGTACCTGTACTCTACTGTGCCAGTAATCTATAACAATAAGAGTATTTCAAGTAATTTAATATCGAAATAGGGTTGTAAAGCAACAATATTGTCCGTGTAGACAATCTATTGGAGTAATCTGATCGTCCATATTGTTTTACTGCAGTTTTATATCTCTTCCCCTCATTAACCCAATGGTTATTGGGGGGTTCAAGTTTGGCTTGCCATTTACAAGTTTCGTATATTTCGTTCACAGGGGTTTTTTTTAATATCAGTATAATGTCATTGAAATATTTTGTAAAAGCCAAGCGCTTTGACCGGGAAAACGTTTTCTAGATATTTTCTTAACACTATGTAGTAGCAATCTATACTTCTATCTATACTTATATATACGGAAATGGGCACAGCGCAGACAGCAGCTAATATGTATATACGTAGACTTTATTTATCAATGTCATATCATATTCCTGGCGAACACGTCGTCCCTCTTTCTTTACCTCCCAACCCGCTTAACATCCTTGGGTTTTCTTGTGGCGGCTGAAAAACAGCGCGCTGTACGAAATCCTTTCGACCAGCACAAGCTGAGCCTCCCACCATTTGCCTTTTTATTTAGTATTACTTATTTTTTTTAAATTATTATTATGTTTTTAAAGTCTATGCAAATTTAATTTTAAGTAATATTAGATTTAGTTTTGTGCTCTATTAATTAAGTTCTCTGTAATATTTTTTAAAGGCAATAAACATGTTTTTTATTTATTTATTTATTTATTTATGTCTACTCATCTCGATTGTAAAGCGACATGTTCAACATTCTGATCCCGATTGTTTTAATCGTTAAACCATGTTGAAGGCCTTTCGGCGATCTAAAAACTCCGGAACTAGGGTTGACCACTTCCTCCAACTTAGTTACTTAAATGCTTCTTCATTGAAACAGGGTTTATTAATTAGTGTCTTTTCAATCCAATGAATATGGTTAAAATTAACTTGATTCAAAACCGCACACCATTCATCCCAATACCAACCAACCTCATTCAAATCAAATATTCAAACCAAGAATATTGAACTCAAAATACCTCATTCAAAGAACTAAGTAACTAACCACTTGTTTCCAATTATCTTAACGAATTGACCACTAAAAAGTAAGTTCGAGTAGGTTGACCACATTCAGCATTAATTGATTAACCACATTCGGTAGTAAATCTTAATCGTTAAGGTAAAGGCTATCATTTTGGGCTAGTGTCTCGTTTGGTTAACTGAAAGGGTGGGTCCCGGGACCCAGGTGAACGTTTTAGCTAAATTACAAAACCACGGATGCAGGGTATCATTACAGTGCACTGAATAAGTGGTGGAATTAGTGAGGCTGGGGAGTTGGCGGGTAGCAGAGCGGAGTGGACTGGGGTAATGGATAGTTGTTTGGATATAACATTTTTTATTTATTGAAACAAATAAGAGTACGAATCTCAAAAACTAACTGGATAGCCACATTCAACGGAAGTTTAGTTTTCATTCTCACGGAAACGGGTACAACGCGGATAATACCGCAGGTAAAACTGTACTGAACGTACACAGATGTTCCCGGATTATAAGTGATGTACTGCACAACTTGCACAAGATAGTTCTGTTGCAATGTTTTCTCGGTTTAAGTTTTCATAACTACATACTTAGCTCAAACTATAGTCTTAACCGAACTATAGAAGCTGTTCCTATTGCTTTATTTTATAGAATTTCTAGATGAATATTCAGAACATCCCATTCAAAATCTGAGTATTAAAAAAAGTCGAGTTCATTGCAATTTCAAATTAACTCCAATGACATTTGGCTTGTAATTTCTTAGTCACAGGTTACCGTGCTTCAGAGGCCTGTTAAACCATGTCGGTCCCAGTTGGTTCAATCGTTAAACCATGTCGGAGGCCTTTAGGGTGCGTAGACCTCCAACACCAGGGTTGGCCACTAACCTACTCGAACTTACTTCACAGCGGTATATTTCGCACGTTATATAGGTACGTACAGTATACATACAAGACCATTTTCCGCTACCGTCTCCGCTATCCGCTACCCGCTACTTCCATAGCCTGATCTCAAAGCACCGCCAACATACACCGAAATAATTAATGAGGCGAGCTTACCCGCGACAAACTTTACCCCATATTGTTATATGCGAGAAATGCGCCGCCGAGTTTGTAACTGATGCTTCTATGAATGTATGTAACACGTTCTTAATACGGCCTTTATGAGGTCGTTGCTTGGTGGGTAGGTAATGCAGGAAGTTTAACGAAGGTGCCACGGTGTGATAGCGAATGTGAATCTTTTTGAAAAAGAACAATTAATATCTAACTCTTACACTTAAATTGTATTAAGTGGACAAGTTATGAAAATTCTCTATAAAATTAATTAGTTCAGTACAAAAATATATAACCATGTATTTACTTTAGCATATTGACACTTTTACACTTTTGTCAAAAATTTGGCACATGTCATTTGTATTTTATTTATTCAACTCTCCCTCTATTCTCCGTCTACGCAACTCTCGGATTGAATTAAAAATTCCCACGCCAACGGGCAAAACGCGGGTAAAACCGCGGGGTGCTGCTAGTATATAATACTGCAAATAAATATTAAACGTTATAATTTGACAAAGCTCATTATTTTCAAAATATATTACAGCGTCGTGTCTATTCGTCAGTTAGGACGTGTTGCTTCAGCTTACGCCCACTGACCAGTAAACGTAAACACAAAATCCCAGTCTCAACAAACGTAAGAAAATGAAAAACTGTGGCTTTCTACTGGCCGGTAGAATAACTTCAGTCTATTATTTAAGTTATGAAGCACCGCTCTGTATTAAACAGACATTTAACAGCAGAAAGAATAGTGAAGTTTTTAACGAACGTAACGTTACGATATCCGTTTGAAACAATCCCCAGCCTTCATTCATTCATTTTGAGTAGTTCTAGCTCGTGGCTTAGTTTGACTTAGCGATGTTAGTTCATTGCGATTGTTAAACAATTTTAAGGCATTTCTATCTGAGCGCTACCATGCTTCGGAGGGCACGTAAATTGTCGGTCCAGGTTATTTCAATCGTTAGACCATGTCGGAGGCCTTTAGGCGGTCTAAAAACTCCGACACCAGGGTTGACTACTAACCTACTCGAACATACTTTTAGTAGTTTAGTCAACCCTTAGAAGTTAGACAACGTCATTATTCCACGTCCCACATAAGTATAGAACGTGGTACAAAAACTCTCATCATATCCGCAAACTGCAAATGCCCCTCATCATTATAACTTGCAGACCAGACTCATGACGTCATCTCCCGCTAGAGGCGACACCTAACGACTTTAACTTGCATCTAACGGCGGTGATTGCTAATGGTCTGAAAAACTACAAGGAAATGAGAGAATAACTGCTTGGTGCTTATATATTTTCTTGTTTGGTGATAACTTGGAAATATTAAAGTAATATTGAGAACTACGTAGTGATCAAGTTTATAAAGCAGCAAAAACAGGAAGAGATGCCTAATTAATTGGAGTAGGTACTCGGAACTTCGAGGTCGTCGTAACTCAAAGGGCCCTCGAGCGAAATAATACTGAAACGAGTTAATTATAACAATATTAGGTTAAACACATTGAAATAATATTGTTTAGTCTTTGTTATTGGAACCCGGGCCTTTGTGGATCATTTTACAGAAGGCTCAGTTAACTGACGAGTTAATGGGAACAAACGGGCAGAATTACGAGCTTTTACTGACGAAATGCTCTCTTACTCGTAAATTATGTTTTGGAAGTGTATTAGTTTCACGTGAACCAAATAAAATTGGAACTGAAACTTAACTGAAAAGACAATGTTGAGACATCGAAAAATTAGGATGAGATGGATTTTTAGCCGACTATAAAATCTGAAGCCTCCTCTCTGAAAGCCAGTGTCCCCAAACCCATTCATTCGAACATTTTGATAACGGAACATTAGGATGTTAGTATTTTTAGTAAGGTCTCTGGTTTAAAATATAACTACTGGGTTATTTACAAGAATAGGTTATAAATACCAACTAAATCACATCAATCAAATATTGATCAAGTCAAATTCCATGACCAGTTCAAAATTCCATTTTTAATTTATTTTCATTTTATAGCCTTCCAAATAATTCGTTGAATTACCCACGAAATAGAGCAGCAAGTACATCGCTCTTCCGTGGAAAATTGCCTATAGCCTATTACCTATAAGTAGCATATTTCAAATGTTTCAAAGTTCCACTTTTAAAATAAAACAAAAGATCGTACCTGATTCTCACAAATTATTGTGAATTGTCAGGACACATCGCATGGTTTGCGAATATTCAAAACTGAATAGAACTTGTTTATGGTATAACAATAGTATAACAGCCATTGTTTTGAATGATAATAGATTTACTATAATGTTGCACGTTCAGTTTGTGATTTGAAGAATGAAATTATTAATGTAATAGTTAATAGGAATTTGATAAAAGACATATAAATGAATGTAAAGGAATGCTGTTTGTTCAATAACATGAGCACATTATGAATAACGTCTCAAATAAAAACTATATTTATAAAGTTCTAGGTTTACTGACTACAATGTCATAAGCAGTGTCCATAGCTGACTAAAGGACAAAGTTAGAACACCGCTTCACGCCAATATTTAAAAATAACATCAAACAACCTTAAAACCTGTTAAAAATAACAAAGCCGAACTGCGAAGAAATTTAATATCCCGAAAATATAAAACTAGTGTCCAACTCAAGAAAACTTTCGTATCAATTTTGATAAAGTTTAAAGCAATATTGTTGGTATATAAAATCTGGTGTGCATGCTTGGAATAGTTTCGGGATCGGTTCTTGGACGAAGCGGGAAACTTTGAAAAACTTTTATTAAAGTGTTAATATGGTGCAGGGAAGTTAATAATAACTTAGATATTAGCGGTCTGGATGGGTTTAAGTTAATTGAGAATTTTGAAAGTGATTCATAGATCGCATGCTATCTAGGTCATAAGTTAGCGCGTATAGCTTTATGAATACGTACTCATCATTCTGGTTTCTACTAAATACGGAAGTCCAACTGCTGCACTCAGAGACGTCCATTTAATCGACACTTAACTAATTGGTGTAATATTTCATACATGACATGTCAAAATCACTTATTAAATATCTACTAAGGAAGCATTTCACATCTCTGAGTAAGGGCGTGACTTATTAAAACATATTAATAAAATGTTAGACAGTCAAGTCGCTCTTTTTATTCATTATTAAAAAAACATCGAGTTACATTTTAATAGCACACACCTTTATAATAGAACAAAACTTTTCTAAGGATAATGCATGACACAAAATAAACTTAAAAGGATAATGGAGAAGTATAAAATGTTCCCAAGTCAACGCGAGTTTGTGGGTAAAATTTTGAATGAACTTTAAACACGTCTTCTATAAACTTACAAAGAGAATCTACTCCTCGGAGACGAGAACAATGTCTTGGTGACATACAAATATTATGAAAATGTGAACGAAATAGCAGAGCATTAATCTTTTAAACAAATATGAATATCCTTGGCGTATCTAGTTAAATTACTATTAAAACAGTCAAGTAAAAAAATACCTTGCCATTATTCAAAATAGTCGGTCCAGAAATTGGAATTAAAGTTTTTAAATTGTACATTATTATAATGATTGTAAAGGCACGTTTAGACTCTAGCTAGACTCTAGACAAAACGAGTAACAGAATGTTAACTTTGACTTAAATCGATTTAAACTATCTTTAGTCAAAGGCACAAATTCTAAAAATAATGAAGAAGAAGCTTTGATCTGATATAATGTAATTTGAATTTGAAGTGGTTCGTTCAAAAGAGCCAAAACTGAATAAAAATATTTGACTTTGACCTTGAAGAGTTTTTGAAATTGATGAAAACTATCTTGGGTAAATACGAGTACGAGCATGGATAGTAAACATTAAATAAAAGCGCTGAAGAAATCCGAACGTACATCTCATATTTCTTTTCACGCTGCACATATTTTACTTATTTTTCCATTCATACAGAAATTGTAAAGTATGAAAATAGAGTGCAAATCCACAGAGGGATAAGGCATGCAGATTGCTTCCGGGCTGTATCGCATTTTTCAATTTATAGCAACGGACGACGGTTTTTACACGAATAATGGAGCCATGTACAGTTAATAGCTTGGATGCTGCAAGAATGTAGGAATTCAAATACAAATGCTACAAGATTATTAGCTATAATGGAGGCACTTACTATGGTGTTGTTGACTAAGCTATGACTGAAATTTAAAGTAGGTGTAGTTATTGGTTTCTACTGTTGATATTGAAACACTTTTTGATGATTGGAGATAAAAGGAAAATTATTAACAGTGGCCGAGTTCACAAATTGCAAGAAACCGATTGTAATAAATCGCAAATCTATGAAACTTTAAAAATCGACTCGCAGTCTCGCAACTGGTACACTCGCCCAAAGTCAACGGGGCATTAGGGATAGCCAATAATGTGAAACGATTTGTTATACTAAAATATTTCTATTTCAAATCATTGTTAGTAAAATATCAATCCACTTGAAAGCTTATAAAATGAATACTAGCTAACTATTATTGAAATAGTCGAAAATGAATATCCAACTCGTAGTAAAAGGCATAAATTCGTCAGAACTAATCCGATAGAGATCCATTGATTGAATCAAACGGCGTCAGAATACGGCTGATTGATATTAATGAATTGATGACTGACCAATCAACGGTATCTACGATAGATTACCGCCAATGGAAACTTAGTTGGGTATTCGAATAATAACAACTTTATGTGGTTCATCCAATTATAAGTTAAATATAAAAGTTTTAGGTGGTACAAAGGACACTTTGAAAGCCTTGATTGCATAGGTAGACTAAGTCGGAGGCCTTAAACAGTTTAAAAATTTCAATATAGCCATGCCACTAACAAGAGATAATGACTGTAATAGATAATAGATAAAGATACTACTTTGGCGGCTCTATAACTCTGACACCAGGATTGGTCAAGTTGACCATCCACTCGATAAGAAGAAGATGACTGTAATATTTTTCCAACATAACCCTTTTATAAAAATAGCAAAATACGTAGGCAGCGCCATAAAATTCGCTGCGGTAAACCATAATCAATACTCAATTTAATATTCAAAAACTTTGCAAAGCCAACGTAAGCCTATCTCGATGTTTATCATTAAATCCTTCAAAGCAGCTTATTCGCTCGGTAATTTCTAACCAGACAGTACAAAAACCCTTTTCCTAAATCAGGAATCTACGTCAGCGTCCCATACATTACGCACACCTATTTGTGATACAAAGATATTTAAAAATTGTTTTGGTAAATCTGCTTCACCGCAACAAGCGTGCGTTGCTCGAGAGTCTAGACAACCTTAAGGCTTAGAAAGTTAAGGTAGAAAGTCGTTTGGCAGCCCTCCTTTTGTGGGCGATTTTGGTCCCCTTTTATGGGATATTCGCTCGTTTGTGTCCCATTCAAAGTCGGACCGTATTTAGGTCATATTTGGAATAGTCGGTCCGTGAATAGGTTTTACTTTATCTTCAATGTTTTGTACCTATTCGTTATTGTAGTTTTCTGAGAAGGGTATTTTAGTAGGGAAAAGTTTTATTCTATTAACATTTGAATACGCCTTTTTGAATATCAACTTGTTATGAAGTTAGTTGGGACAAAATCTTCTTTGGCAAGAGGATAAATATGATTATGTTGCCATTGGAATAATTCCAAGATATTTCATGGCTCACCCCCATATCATAATGTTGATAAATGTTACTTACGTGACAACTAGCTCTGTAAATAATGGTACTAAAGCCAGTCCCATTCAAATAGCTCGATAGACACACCTGTACAATCCAAAACCACATTACTCATACAAAATACACTCACACATCACATTGACAGACCCAATAGGTGTACCTGTGGTATACCTACGGTAGCAAAAAGCCGTTGCCATTGTCAATCCTATGCAAAGCACATAAAGTCTTTAATATAGCATACTTTGGATGTGCATGTTCTGAATGCACCACTTGTTGGAACAATGATTTTTTATTGTCACTGGATATGACTTGAATAATTTTGAAATCAATACCTATTCAAATGTCATTGAGTACGTAATTGTTTTGAATGGGTGTAGATATATTTGAATAGCTATAGAAGTTTTTGAAGTATACTTGATATCAATAGGAGTTCTTTTGTTACATCTCATTGCCAATGTTTCGAGTGCATAAAATATCCCGAAATTAATCATTGGGCACACTTTATAAACCTCCATTGCTTTGGATAATCATGATACCTATTGTAAATTACATAAGGAAATACAATATATGTAGTTTAAAAAGGAGTTAAAGAATCGACGGATGGTATTAGTCATCCTTTATAATATCAGTAGTTACAAATACTTCTCCCATACCTACCTTAAACAACCGGGACCGACTTATGATATGGTATGGTGGTACTTACGTACCACTTGATGGTATTGGAGATCCTTTATAATATCAGTGGTTACAAAATACTCCTCCCACACCCTAAAAACTAGAATCTAATACATTGTGACACAAAGTTAGTAATAAGTAAAACCCGCCAGACTAACTGTTAGTTCTACAGCTGTTATCGTTTAGGAGCCACCGGCGCGGTAATGACAGGGGCGTGCTTTGTCATTACAATGTTTAATGTAGGTCGATAGCGGGGCCTAGTGTGTGTTTTGGAGTATACCTGATGCAGGATTACAGAAAATGCTGAAATGAGACAAAGAGGGTGCCACTGTGCAAACAATGGCGGCGCTACTATCAATATCTTTTGGGTAAACATTAGGAGATACACACTATCTTTTTCAAAAAATGCAAAAGTTATGAGAGCCGTGCACTGGAGCACTATCTTTAAGATATTATTATAACTGACAATTCTTGGACTTACGCTCCTACTCAGAGACGTCAAATAAATAGTAGAGATGAGCGATTTTGACATGTAATGTATGAAAAATTACGTAAAATAGTTAAGTGTCAATTTAATGGACGTCTCCAGTGCGTCAGTTAATTGATAACCTAAGAACTTCTTGAATTGTATCGCAATACGAAAATGTTATGCTGAGCCTCACTTCGGAAGTTCCGCATGTGTTCCAAAACCCATACGAATACACCAAGTGAGATATTAGGAGATGCGTACTTCTCCCGCTACGTGCGACGAATCCGAACTCACTTTTATTTTGATCTATTTGCCAAAGTGTTTCGGCGTTATACCCTTTTGCTTATTTTATTCAAACAAGTATATTTTGGTCATGTATTTTTTATGTATTGACTCATTTTATGTAGTCTGGATATGATTGAAGGATATTTTCTTTGTCTTGTCGATGAAAAAAAATGGTTTTCATGTTTTCATGGATATTTTGTAACAAGTACCTGATAAGGTAAATTGCTTTACAATAAAGTAGAACCTTATCTATACAATATTATAAAGAGGTAACATTTTTAAGTTTGTTTGTATGTTAGAGGTAATCTCAGGAATTATCAGTCCGATTTGAATAATTCTTTTTGTAATAGATAGCCACATTCAATAGGAAGGTTATGGCTATTTTTCATCCCAAAATTCCCACGGGAACGGGTACAACGTGGGTAAAACGCGGGGCGCTGCTATTATTATTAAAGTGGCCGATAGTGGCATTTCTACGAGAGCGCTACTTTGCTGATCATTGCCGGTTCTGGTTGTTTCAGTTGCTAGATCATGTCAAAGGTCTTCAGCGGTATAAAAACTTACAACACCAGGGTTGGCCAATCGCTTACTCGAACTTACTGACTTTGAATCTGAGGTTTTATTGAAAATAACTTTATTTACACACTTGAGGAGTTTCCACCCCACATTGGGCATAGGCATGTATCACGTTTTCTATTACAAGGCTATTTGTAGTCCATTAATCAGATGACGTAGTCGAAAATATCTAACGGGGTTTAGATGACGTCACTACCGAAAAAGGATGAAAATTGACGGCTGCTGTACATTTATCAAATCTGGGGGATGAATGTGTTCCAAAAGATGCAATCCAATTTATTTCAGGGTTGTTGTATAACATAAAGATATTTTCCACGTAACTGCTCCGGGTATTTTTTTTTGTGGGCCTACTGTCTAGACTAGACCCTTTTTATCATGTTAAGTAATAGCACAGGCACACCACAGCCACTGTCGAGATTCTAGTTAGACAGACCCTAGTCTATGCGAATGTATGAATGATGCACGACAGAGACAAATGGTCTAACAGACCTTTTTGTAAGAAAATATAGTTTAGGAGATAGTTTTTTCGCTTCGAACAGGTAGTCAAATTACCATAGGTATAGGACTACAATGTACGAAGCAAAGAGGTTTACATGTCTATCTATGGTTGAAAAATTAGACGGCTCTAACTTTAAGAAATATGGTCTTTACACAAACGGACGGTTATATATTACGAACAATTTAAGCATGAAATGCCGAAACTAATGGCATCCAAATGTTCAGAATTCCAAGGAAACAATTCAGACCTCCTGTCTAAGTAAGCCTTCGAAATGTGAGTTAACTTCAAACTTTGGTAGACCCTTTTTATATGGAGGGATACTTTGTTTTTTATAAAGGACATTCTTTACTGAATTGAAATATTTTCTAACTTTGATAGATTGCGTTTCAGTTGTTTGTTTTTAACGTTTAACTATTATTTTGTTACCTCCCTGGCAATGTATCGTAAAATTAAAATTGGCTCGCAGTTATTTCTTACTAAGTGCATCTCCTAGTTTTTACCCGCGTTGTACCCGTTCCCGTCAATATCCCTGAAATTCTTAACTACCTGCATAATTTTCCATGACAGTTTTCATTACATTATAATTACTCTAATTTAATTCATCTTCCTCACCGTACTTCTTTCTTCGGTGAGGTGAGAGATTTTTGCCCAGCGGTAGACAATACAGTCTTAATTTACTTCTACTTATAGTATCAGCATTTCAACCTTCCAACTTTCAAAAAGAAATTAGTACCATGTAAATCATCGATCTCATTACTCGTGTTAATAACATAAACAGCCGCTAGATGGCGTTGTTCCAAATTAGCGCATTAGCTCCGACCCACGTTGGGCGCCATAAACCGAGTCGTCTTATTGATGGCTCCTTTGATGGTCACATATAAACTTAACAAGTTTACTTTGATTACGGCTAATAATATAAGTTTTGTGGCGTGATCAAGCGAGGAGACCTATTAGGTGCCTATATCAGAAGTTGGTAACTCGGCAGTGCAGAGTCCAAAACTTTAGGTCGCTTGTTTCCTTACGCTCGCAGTGTTGTAGGACTTATGAATTATAATGAAGCAGCGCATTGGGATTTTATACACTCTTTGCTCGTTCCCGATGCGATTGTTAAGCAACGTGAAGCTCGGCCCGTGCCGACCTAAGGCATTTTTTCTGAGCGCTACCGTGCTTCGGAGGGAACGTAAAAATGTCGGTTTTGGTTGTTTCAATCGTAAGAACATGCTTTTAGGCGATCAAAATGTAGTAAATTTTTAGGCGAGTTGGCCACTAAAGTTGAACTTACATTTTAGCCGTAAGTTATTGTAGATTTTGAAAGGCCACATGAGTTCCTAACCTTTGTATGAGTAAAACTGTTTTCTTTCTTCTATACAAAGATATTTCCTTACCTGCAACAAACAGAAAACGAATAAGTAAAAAGTTAAATCCTAAACATTAAATTAAGCGCGAGCCAAACATTGTATTGTGTCAGTTGTCTGTATGGACGCTAAATTAAACGTAGCGCGTAGTCTCCTCCACTTGTCCTGCGACTTTTTAATTACATTTTGTAATTAAAATGCACAACCTGGGCTCTGACATTGTATGGAGAGATTACGTTGGCTACAAAGGAATGTGGGATTTTTGAGCACAATTTTTTTGATGGTGACCAAACTATGTAAGTACACAGTTTTCGACGTGCCAGCGAATATTGTGTAACCGTAGGTAACACTGATTTTGCTGTAGTGTTAAGGGGTGTCATGGGGCGACAGGGGATTTTTATTGAAAGATGAACATACATAGTATGAGGAAATATAAAATGTTCCATTTAAAAAAATTATAGGTTGCCGTCAACCGCGTAAGACAATACAGTACACAATATTTTAATTAGTTATACATTATGTAATATTGCGGACATATTTCTTTGACAAAAATATTGGTAATGGGAATCTACAGACTTCGCTCTAACTAAACAAAAAATAATTATTATAAAACCAGTATTATTAACTTAATTTAGAAAGTTCCTAAAATGTAATCAAAACGCAAACGCAATACAAATAAACGAAACGAAATGAAAGTCTAGAAAAATAAACGTGAACGTATTACAGAAAGGTATTAGAGAAGCGCAGGAGGGTTTAACTAAAATTGAGTCTCCGTCTGAGCATTCTAGTCTTCTCTTCTAAACCCACATAACCATTGGTCCACGACTGTACTAATACTAAATTAACCAATAGAATTTCGGAACACACCGTAAGAGTCCGTGTATGCGGTTTTGCGATTGGCCAGTTCTAATTCGAAACTTACGTAGTAATACTAAATTAACCAATTGAATTTCGGTATGCTGGTGAGGCGACTCGTGATTGGCCATATCTTATTGGACTTTGGGAGAAGATTCCACTTCTCATATTCTGGAGATCAAAAGTGGGATTACGTATTATTGAAATTTCGCGTTGAATTTTTCGTCGAGAGTTGGTATTAAAGGTGTTCATTTCAGTTTAGACGTCTACGTGAGGTTTGCTTTTGTACTTTGGTGGTTATATTCAAAGAATTTTCACTTTGACATTCAGATCAATGGTGGCTTTCATAATAATGTTTACGAAGACACTTTGATTCATAACGTTCCATTGGCTCGTGACTTCATTGGTAGGTTTTGACTATTTATGAGATTAACAGTGTAATAGTAAAGGGTTTTAAAAACTCAGAGGATGTACTTTCTCTATGCTCTCTCTGCTGCACCAAAGATTTGACGAGTCTCAGATTCTGTCCTTATCTACACAAATAGCAAAACAGTAGAAGTGTAAATCGTATTCTATTCGTAAAATTGAATTTTAATTGAGTATACATATTATGTAATCGTATTTGTTTGTGTCATGGACTAAAAAAAATAATACTCAAGCATTGCACACATTTAATAAACAATGTCTATATACACGAATTTAAATCATTTTCATTTTTCGACCAATTGTATTCTTCTCCTTTCTATAAATAACACAAAAATGCCCGCATTAATCCTTATCATTCTTCCATAAACTTCACCTACGCAACTGAAGTGTCATCGACCCTACTATAAAGGCAGTTTTGCATCCGCGATCGGCATTGCCAAGGAACTCCCAATATGGGTGCTTCCGGCACCACACAATGGGTTCGCAACGCCATATGCAAACTCTTTTCGGGGCTAATATGGTTTTAATATTGCAGAAGTACTTTAAAACACCAGCCTTAAGCATGAGGAAAAGACAATGCAAAATAAAATATGGATTGTAAAGAATTTTTGTTCATAACAAATTATGCTCAGTCGAACAATTTGAGTTATTTTGTTCGAGAAATATTTTCTTTTTGGATTATGGCAGATTGGAATGATGAAGCTCCGTCTTTAAGATCTCATCTTATGAAAATAAAGTTCTGGGCACATTAGACACTTAGGAATTAAATGAGGGAGATTTCCCTGCATGATTTAACAGTTCAATAACATCTTGATCTCAAAATGCATCTCTTTGTAAGTTCAAGATAAACTCAAAAAGTACCTACATAACGGATTTTCTTGCGGTTTCATAGCAGCATGACATATTCATATACATACACAATACTGTATATCTATACTAATATTATAAAGCTGAAGAGTTTGTTTGTTTGTTTGTTTGTTTGTTTGTTTGTTTGTTTGTTTGTTTAAACGCGCTAATCTCAGAAACTACTGAACCGATTTGAATAATTCTTTCACTGTTAGATAGTCTATTTATCGAGGAAGGCTATAGGCTACATTTTATCCCGAAATTCCACGGGAACGGGCACAACGCGGGTAAAACCGCGGGGCGCTGCTAGTGAATATATAATTGCCACCCAGATGTCGTCGCCAACAAGAAGTTATCCCTCACATTTTTTATAGAACCCAAAAATAGGGTATGTATCACATTGTGCGCCTGCGGCTGACAAAGTACTAATACAATATTGTGTCACTGTTAATCAGAGGATCTAATTACTGCTCATCACGTGTAGCCTCGGGCTTACAGTGAACGGGAAACGAATGGAGACGACATTGTTATTACATTTTTTGGAGGATATTAAGGAAATAAATACTTATGAGTTGTGAGTATACGTCGGTAATATTTTTTGTTATAAATGTTTTTGCGTAGTATTTATATGTATAAATAAATAGCGATTTTTTTAATACCATTCATGACGCATACGAATACGACTAAATATTTCATTAAAAAGTGACTGATGAAATAAGTCGTACAGTAGCCTGTAATGACTCATAGTTGGGCAAAGACCTTTAGACTAAAAATTCAAAGGCAGGCAGGCGGCTTTTGGCAGGCTTGCATCCCAGGTAACTAAGCATCCTTGGCAAATATTCGTTAGGCCGCATTGCTCGCTTGGTGCCTAGCTAGACTTTTGTAAGTTTTGCCTATTTGATTGTGATTTTTGTTTTGATGTTTATAAGTTTTTCAATTGATATAATTAGGTCCCCGTTTTAATAGAAATAAATAAATAAATCTCATTGAAGGTATCAGTACAGTACCAATATAGTTAGTTATTAACATTCCTGTTCTCAAAAGCAGCGGAGTTTTCAAAATGCATCTTTAACGATACAGAAGGACACGACGGTAAATGAGTTTTGAATTACTAACCGCGGTAACTAAAGCGACTGGGAGGAGCTAGGTTTTGAAACATAAAGTGAATATGAGAAGTCTAGCTTTAGATAGACATATTTGTGTGCATATTCTGTATTTTTTTACAATAGTTAAAATTCAAACTATCATGACTGGTTTTAAGACATCTTCTTCCATTAAGGAAAAAGGTTTAGAGCTGGGTTATGAAAGGAATGAAAGCACTGAACCTTTTAACTCTTCAGGATCGTCTTCGGTTGGAAAATTTATCATATCAGTGTAAGAAAAAAATATACCGGCCGAATTGAGAACATCCGCCTTCGGTGTTTGAAGTCGGTTAAAAAAAAGAGTGGAGTTAGCGACTAGGGAATAAATTTACTTTATGAATTCCCACGGAAACAGGCGCCACAGGTAAAATCGCGGAACACTGCCAGTATGTTTAACCAAACAGTTGGTATTACGTCCAAAACAATAAAACAAATCTAACCCATACCCAACATTCACATCAAATACCGAAATAGCAATAATTTCACAATTATAAATACCTTAATTTATTTACAAACATTGCTTTCAAATACTACTTACTATTTTGTGAACAACATTTAACTCTATGCCCTTATAAATACAGGTGATAACAACATGGGTAGTCAGCAGTTAGTGTATACTCGTAGTTTACGCAACGTAATGCTTGTGGTTAGTGAGTTAATTAGCCGTAAGGTGGCGTTACCTTGCCATGAAACTCTAGTGGAGTTTAATAATGTAAGAGACTGCTTGTTTCAGAGATTCTCTTTATAGATGTCTAGGCCGGGCCACATTCAGAAACTATTTAGACACTAACCACAAAATAAAACACAAATGAATAATGCCAATCCTTTTAGAATTTGAAGACTCAGTCCGGTAATCAAATAGCAAATAATACCTTGTCAAATTATAAATCCGAAAAACCTGATTGTCATCTAGGTAGTTATTGTACAAGTTTGAATTTGACAAGGTTTCAAATACCTATACTAAGCAAGCTTTTAATTACGACTGAAGATTGCGTATTGATGATCACAATAATTTTCAATGTAACACTATGCAATCTAAAGTTAAAGTAATATTGGTATTATGAATAATGTTTGCGCATTTAAAAATCATTGAGATTAACTTGAAGAAAATAAACAAAGAAAGACTTACAAAAAAATTAAACGTCTTAAAAGTTAATGTAAAAGTCAAAGGAATTTCTGAAACATTCCAACATTTTCCTGCAAAGGTAAACCGAGATCATAAAAATAAAAATTCCCAAGTATTACTAAAAGATGGAGTAGAAAATAACAACATTAAAGTAATAAGTTAATTTTAAAGGAGAATCTGTTTTCAATTACTTCGTACCAATGTACATCTGGGCTCTTGCTCGAGTTTCATTAGGTTTGGGGTACACTGGAAGATGTTGGTTGGGGATCGCCAACAATGTTGAGGACATAGCATTTTTTAAACTTACCCGATTTGTACACATAGTAAACATAAAAAACCCGTGTGAGTACATTTACTAAATGTTGAGTACACGTGGTTTCCTTTGAACATTTCTTCCATTCGTAGACTGACGCTCACCATGGAAGAGCGAAGTACTATATGCTTCGCTATTTCGGGACGCTCACTTTCTATTGAACTCACCGGTTATTAGCTTGCATATTAGCTTAATATTAAATATGTTTTAAATTAGACCTTCATTTACTTGATCACTTCATTTTAATTATCATGGATCAAACAAAGTACAACGATGCGAACGGCACAATGCACAATGCATGTACCGTAAATAAATGAAAGCATCACAGGATTATCAGACAGTTTTAAATTTGGCCGGCACGTAGCTGGTGAACTCTCTCAATTTCATCGACACTATTACTACATACAATTGCATGTTTGTCGAAAGCATTTGTGTTGTTATACATAACATTATAATCGCTGTGTCCCCAACTTTATCCGCCTGAAGGCGAACGCAATCTTTGTACAAACTTATTACAGTTACATACGTATCAAGATTTTTATTTTTTTCTGCATTTGTTTTGAATTAAAAAAGCCTTTCTTAAATTGAAACCTCAAATATTTAATAATTATCACCTAATAACTTAATTATGACAAATAAGCTCAAGACACACGTAGTGCGGGTGCGGGCCGGTTGCGGGTCGCGTGACGCTGTTCTCCTTGTATTGTATGAGAGATGCGACATGGGCCTGCAACCGAACTATATATCTGAGCGCTATCCTGCTTCGGAGGGCACGGTAAACTGTTGGTACCGGTTGTTTCAATCGTTAAACAATGTCGGATGTCTTGAGGCGATCTAAAAACTCCGACCTCAGGGTTGCAACTAAATACGAACTTACTTAGTTTTTTTATTACTTGATTCAATTATTAAATTACGAAATTGATACAAAATAAATTATCTATAACTGTGGTCAAGTTTAAAATATAAACAGGTAAATAAGAGTGAGAATTATCAAAATTACCCAGCGTCTTATCAGGCGTTAAAATAATAATTTAGGTAATGACGTTTATCAATTATTTCGAAGCTATTTCTTAGTCTGAACGTACATGTAGTAAAAATTTTGAAGACCTCACTAGAGATTTACTTACTTAATTTTTATACAGAAAGAAAGAGATGAAGTATATTTTACAATTATGTGTTATTTCGTGTCTATTTGCTGTTGGACATCTGAGGATATTGAATCTGCCCAAAGGTAAGTCTGGTGGCCTGTCCATCAAAATCAACAACACTAATTATTTTACAAGTGACCATTTGGTCTTGTCGTCGTGATAGAAGGATCTGTCAGCCGAGACCTGCGTTATTGGGGCCGACTTACCAAGGTGCCACTGAAGCACCATGCACCCTGTTTAAAAATGAGTGACTATTTAAAAAAACAATATAATACCTACTGCTTGATTTTTTTTAACCAGTTATTATTGAGTTATACGATTTTCTAAAATGGTAACTACTCTTGTAACGTAGTGTTGTACAATTGTGAAGATGGGGCCTTGATTTAATGAGACTTCACTACACTTTGGTTTGATGAACTTGCTATTGGCATTTTTTTTCAAACCCTGACGCAAAATGAGGTGCAAATGAAGTAACATGAGGTATTTTTTTATTAACCTGAAGTGTCCCACTTTTGGGCAAAGATCTCTCCCCCCTCGGTTTCCAGGTGTCCAGGGCCTGTTATGACCAGGATGGCTCAAAGCAGTCAATGTCATTTTTCCAACATTTAAATAAATTCAAATTAAGCTATTCTCTCAATGTTTCTCAGGTGCGGTTTGCAACCAACATGGTGTACAAGGTGTGTGTGTTGCAATTGAATTCTGTATTACTGCCGTGTTCATAGATCTGAGGGAGAATCCTGATGATATTCTGGTACGTAATTCAAGCTATTTTAACTACCTAGTTAAATGTCTTGTAGTGCTCTTCACAATGCGAATATTTCTTTTGTAAAATCTTAAAATATTATTTAGGAACTTTACCCAAGTAAGGTTACCCAGTCCCATGTCCTAAACCTTTAATAGCACTAAACATATAAAATCACAAACCTAAACAACTTAGTTAAATTATTAATAAATATTTGTAAAAAAAATACCGCGTCAGAAAAAAGAGAATGATTACCAGTCCTAAGTTCCGAACCAATGTCCTTTGGTACATGCTTCGAAGCAGTTCATACGAAGAAGTGCTTTTGATTTCGTTTCTTGGTGATGCTGAAGATAAGTGGTGTCAACTGTTATGTCGGAGTTATTATCGTTGACCTTAATGTCACGCTTCCCTTCGCTCCTATCAATGTATGGGAATGTCATGGTCATATTACTGACGCTTCACATTGGCCGTATTGGCTTCAAGTAAACGCCTTGTTTCCAAAAACAATGTGGATCGGTCTTACTGCCGCACTTAGAACCGTCCTTTAAATCAATACTTAACTAACTAGTTAGTAGTAGTTAGAATAGGTTTTTTCATCAAACAAGTCAGTTTAATCTAAAATGTGTCGTGACGTGAGGAGCTCAGGTTCAGTAATTATCTTAGGTCAAGTTGCACTGATAATTTAAATCATTTCAGAGAAAACGGGGCCATCGGGATTTGTTTTTTTAGTTCGTAAATAAAATTGACCTTGATTATTTTTTTGTTATAGCATTGTACGTTTGAAGGAAAAACTCCAATTGTATGTTGTACCGACTGTGACAGTGGCGTAACTTTTCCAGCTACGTGAGTATTTAATGTCATATCAGAAATTTAGAAAATTGGGTATTGTTTCCGAGTAAAAGGAGATTTTGCTTGCTTCCTAGTATAGAGAAAAAAAACATTACGACGGACAGCGAAGTCACAGTAATAGGGTCCCGTTTTTACCCTTTGGGTACGGAACCCTAAAAAATGGTGACATGGTCCTAACACTGACACTTTTAATTTCCATTCTAACAAGTACACTGATCTTCTGTGGGTCACCTGACAAAACCTTTTGTTTAATTTTTCAGTCAGTTCGCGTTGACTCCAGATGGTTTATTACTCAGAACAAATGGATTTTTTAGATCCTGGGACAGTAAGTCAAATAAGATTTACTTAAACAATTCCTAATTACTGTAACTATAACAGTAACAGTATTTTAACTAATATGGCTTTAGAAATGGGTACTTCAATTTTTTTTATAAAGGAATGTCATGTAATGTGGGCAGATATCTATGTCATCACTTATGATATCAAACAGTGCGGAGAAAATTATTTGGCTTTTGAGTTGTTCCCAATATTTTCCTAGTAACCCAAACTACAGTCATAAAGGATAGGTTAAGGTTCTTAAATATTTTTCAACTGAAGCTTAGTAGAGGAAGCGGTGGCCAACTCGGGTACTAGAGTTTTAAACTACCTCACGGTATTTATGCCAAATATACCTCTATATTGTCTAACGACTGATATAATTCAACGAGCTCAGTCGCCTATCCATGTGGTGACCTAGCTGCACCTTCTTCAACAACCACAACTTAATCAAACTACGCACAAAATATATATTTTGTACCATGAATGATTATTTTCCAGATTGCGTGGACTTCATCGATCAACTACCCTACAAATGCAAAGAGGATTCGGATTGGGAATTGCGAAGAGATTTAGACGAAACCCGGAAATGTTTTAAGACTAGGGTTGCTCTGAGGAAGTCCCTCGTCGGTCATAAGGCAGAACGCGGACAGTTCCCATATATGGTTAGTAAAGATTAGCAAGCACTGTTTCCAATTACCCATATCAATTATCTACTTATGATATCATTCAATATCATAAAATATCATTCAATTTAATATCTTGTTGTCAATTATCTTGATAACTTAAAAATCTTGTAAAAATCAACATTTTGTATCAGGCGTTGCTAGGCTACGGGGCACAGCGGGATGAAGCGCAGTGGCTATGTGGCGGCTCCATCGTCAGCGAGCGGTACATCCTGACTGCAGCACACTGCCAGTACGAGCCAAGGATGTACGTTTCCAGATGATCTTTAACGGACATTTTCATTCCCGACGCAATAAGAGTAATGTTATAACGAGCGCAATTTGTCTGACTTCGGCAATCTAGTTCATAAACATCTGAACAGAAACGTTTTTCAAATTTGATATATTATGATTTATAAAAAACGTTAAATTTAAATAGTCGTTAACTTTAGTGAAATTAGAGATAAATAATTGAATACCTTCAAATAAACTCAAATGAAGAAAATATAATAAGACATTTTTTATCTTAATCAGATCAGACATTTAGATTTTATGGAGGTAATCAGTGGGAGATTATCTTATCTATACTAATATTATAAAGCTGAAGAGTTTGTTTGTTTTGTTTGTTTGTTTGTTTGTTTGTTTAAACGCGCTAATCTCAGAAACTACTGAACCGATTTGAATAATTCTTTTTGTAATAGATAGCCACATTCAACGGGAAGGTTATAGGCTATTTTTCATCCCGAAATTCCTACGGGAACGGGTACAACGCGGGTAAAACCGCGGGGCGCTGCTAGTATTAAACAAAATTTGTTATTCAATAGCAAGTTATGCCTCGTCCACATGACTTTTCACAATCTTATTCGACTTTTGTTTCCAGGGGTGCAGTAAAATACATAGCACTGGGCATATTGAAACGTACGGATCCACCTTCGCTCTGGCGCCACTACGACATTGAGAAGATCGTGCCACACCCTGGGTACCAGTATCCATCCACGTACCACGACTTGGCGCTCATACGGACTACCGCAAGGTTTATACTCACCACTCTACCATCACATTTCATCATATTGCGATTGTTAAGCAACGTGCAGGTCGGCCCCACCGGGTGGGCCGCCGATACTGGCATTACTATATGTTACATAAAATTGTAGGTCACGCTGTTTATATCGTTAGGCTATTTGAGAAGCCTTAAAGCGTTCTAAAAACTCCGACACCAGAGTTGGCAACCTAACTTAAATACCAAATATCCTGTTATGGTCTTGCCATCTTTGTCTTTCATGCCGATTTCGGCGGCGACGACCGTTTTCTTCATGATAGATTCTGTGATATTCCCAAAGGCAGCAAAGGTTCCGGAGCGACTGCTTCATGCGACGTAATTATTTTCCTATACGTAAGAAGATAGCCTCAATTAATAGGAACGATAAGCTGATGATTAGTTTAATGTTCTAGGACGTAGAGTCCCCTCATGTCATCCTATCCTATCCTAGAGTCTAAGATATATTGTATGGGTTGAAACTGGACTTGCTCCGTGTTGCAGGATTCAATTTGAACGGAACGTGTTGCCTATTTGCTTCGCGCACATCAACCCGCCCAATGGCGACGGTATAGTGGCGGGATGGGGAGCGCTGGGGCCAAACAAACCTCTCGCAGACCAGCTCCAGACGGTATGTTTATTACTTGTTCATTATATTAAACGTTACTAGAAATTGCTATGATGATGAGACCCATATCAAAACCCTGGTGTCCGAGATATCCGAGATATCCTGGTGTCACAGTGGCAGTGAGAGCGCTAACTGTATCGGGGGTTGCGGGTTCAATTCCCGCTCAGAGTCAACAATATGTGAAGATATAGTTGTTGGCGACGAAGTCTGGGTGTCAACTATAGATCCTTATAAAGTATTTGTGTATGTATATGTTGTAGGTGTAGTAGTATCAGTTAGTTGTATTCCATAATACAAGCTTAGAGCTTAGCTTGCGTCTAATTGACCGTGTATGGATTTGTTTTATACTCTTATCAATTTCTCGTAAAACCTCGTACACCAGGATACATAGTAAAAATTTTATTCGTTTTTGAACAGGCTTGGTTGACCAAATACGAAGAGTCTGAATGTTCGGGGCTTTACCCGGCCAGCAGACGGCACAGGGCCACCGGGATCAACCACACTACGCAGTTCTGCTACGGAGACCGGGAGGGCGACCAGGACACCTGCCAGGTAACCAGACCAGATCAGAGCTAGGCCCTATCCCACAAAAATTTACAAATTTACAATATTTTTACACAATTGTTACCAAAAATCACGTAACCAAATCACGAATATACATGGCCCTGGTACATAACTAGCAGTGCCCCAAGATTCCTCGCGCGTTGTTCTAGTTCCTGAGGGAATTTTCAGGATAACCTTTTTAAATAACCTTTCTTTTGAATGTGGCTCTTGTCACTAGTACAATTGTTATTAGCCTAACAATAACCTTATATTAATCGATAAGTAATGACTTTTCAAAGCGAGAAACTGACTTCGAACAGCTGCTGCTGCTGAGACTACGGTAGTCACTGAACATATTACTGTTATTAATAATATATATTTTCTATTGACAGGGCGACAGCGGCGGTCCTCTTCTGATATACGGTCTCCAGGGTCAATACTGTGCTGACGCGTTGATCGGAGTGACTTCCAACGGACGTCAGTGCGGGACGGACCACAATGCTGGGGTTTACGTGAGACTACTTCCGTACTTAGACTGGATTCAAGACATCGTCTGGCCCAAGAAATAGACAGCATTAGAAACTTTTTGGAGGTGTATGTTGAGGATGGACGGCTGACCGCAACGGGGATCGCCAACATTGTAACTGCAGTCTGCGGTCGTGGCTTAAGGCAACTGCAGATCAAAGTCCGACTGCTGCGACATGTACCTTAAAAAGGCAATTATAAAAATATTGGTCTATGTCCCCAAAAAAAATGTCGTAAAAAGGTTTTAGTCTATACCCAGTATACTTGCAACTTTTGTTAAAAAAAAAAAGATGGATAAATTTGATTAATGAAGACTGTGTGTAGTCTATTCCCAGGCGATCTATTTATAAACATAGCTCGTCAAACTATCAACAACAATAGTTGCATGTTTGTCATAAGCATTTGTGTAGTTATACATAACATTTTACTTGTTGTGTCCTCAACTTTACCCGCCTTTTTCAACCTATTACAGTTACATTATTTTTTTCAATTAAAAAAGGTTTTCTTTAATTAAAACCTCTAATATAATTGTGAACTTATAACTGAACTATTACAAAAAAGTGCAAGTCACACGTAGTGCGGATGTGGGCCGGTTGCGGATGGCGTGACGTTGTATTCCTTGTATTTTATGAGAGATGCCACATGGCTACACCCGAACTAAGTGTCTTGTATTTTATTGCAATTATTAGGTTCCCCTCCTTTTTGGAAGTCGGGTAGACGGAACCTTCATTATTCAACAATCTATTTCCAAAAACATTTCTAAGTAAACATGTATGTTTCCTCAATAAATAATTCATAAGCTCTAAGTATGTATGTATTAATGCTTACTTTATTACTCAAAGATTTACATATTTAATAATTTTACGTTTAGGGGAGATTGTAATTTTGATTAAGTTATTGTTATTTATATATTTTTCTTGTTTCTTCTTTATTTTGAAGAGATTACGGGATTGATTCAATGACTTCAATAGAATTACAATCAGTACATTGACCATCAAGCCTAATGAAGAGTTCGCTCTCAATTCCTGTAAACGGTTTAAATCCATATCAAATGTATTTTTAACATTTGTTAAGAAATGAAGGATAAATAAATATAGAATATTTATAAAAGGCCTACTTTCACTGAAAATCTGTCAGTAAAGCTAACAATACAGTCTAATTCCATAACTACAAACAAATTCAATCACAATCACACTTTAAAACGAATACCTGCCTAGCGTGGTTTCATTTGATATTTAGAATACAATTTTATCAATGAAGACTATGTGTCTATTCCCAGGCGATCTATTTATAAACGTAGCACGTCAAACTATCAACGCGTGAGAATTGGTTAAGGATGAGTAGACTGGGCTACTCGGTCAACGATCTGCAACGATTATACAATCGATAGGTGATCGACTTACGAAGGTATAGGAAGGTACGTTGGGTACTTGGAACTGTCTCACTTTAAGGTAGTGAGTTTTGGTGACTGATTTTAGAGTAGGAGAAGGCGGGTCTTGATGTGAAATAGTACTGAAAAGTAATGTGTATTCAATGTATTAAGATGTATATTAAGAATGTTTTCATCTTGGGGACAAAACTGTATAAAAATGTTCATAGTTTGTTGGCAGGAGAAAAAATCGAAAAAATCATGACAGATTGTTTCTGATTTCATAACTCTCAAGAATTGTTTTAAAAATCTGCATCCGTAGTCGAATTGCAATCACTTTGAACTGAAATCGATATCTTTTATCAAAATGCTTCGTATTAAATGTCACGTGGTAATCAAATGTTTATGATAAATTCCCTTACACTTTGATAGTAGCAAAGCGATTACCATACGTCTATAGGGGCTGATATTGTATGAGGGAACCACATGGCACTCTAACTGCCGCACTCAGGAATGTCCATTAAATCGACATATTTGACGTATTTTTTCATACATTACATGTCAAAATCACTCATTGAATCTCTTCTAAGGAAGTATTTGACGTCTCTGAGTACGGGCGTAACGAACACAGAAACAACTATAGACGCTAAACATTAAACCCCTCTTTTTCCTTCACTGTTAAAAATAAGAGATAAAATGGAGTTAAATAAGAAAGTTAAATGCGAGTTTTCATCATGTTTGTTAATGTTTTCAGTCTTATCATTAGCTGCACGTATTCAAAAGCTCCCAAAGGTGTTTTATTAACGTTAACTCTTCAACTTATTTGCGTTGCAGTGGAGTTTAGTGTGAGGTTACAGCGAGTTTCTTATCAATGAATACGTTTAATAGTATTTTTATTGTAAAATAGCAGCGCCTCGCGGGTTCACTCGCGTTGTGCCCGTTCTCAGGAATTTCACGAGGGAAATCCTATAACATTCCCATTGAATGTTGTTGTGATATACGGTCCGTCACTAACCTTAATCAGGGTACCAAAAAATAACGCTAACTCAAGATAGAGCCACTAACAGTAGCTTAACTTTCCCGAATCTTTCAACTTGTACCAAACGAACAATTAGCACATTGACTTCGCGACTGCAATTACTACGTACACTGCTATTGCATTAGACAAAGCAGTCGTTGGTTTAACGTTACGTAGATAAGTGATGTGACGCTCTATGGATTTTACTGTTACATTTCTAAGCAAAACTGTTATTGAGAAAACTTTTTTTTTGTGAAACTGCATTTATGAAATACGTTCAAATAAACGATGCCTGCCTGCGGTTTAACCGGTACACTGGTTCATTACCTGCACAAGTCTAATCTAACTCTCAATGCGCTAGGTTTTAACTGCGCAGGCATATACAAGCTCTACCTATACTTTACAGGTAAACTTTTCCGATTGTACGGCGGCCATGAACAACATCGCTTCGTCAAACTACGCCACTAACGCATATTCTATAGCATGCTTAATTGCAGACAAATATAGTAATATAGGTAGTTATTTTCAAATAGCACATAACAACTCGACATGACTTTAACCGGTCACAACGCCAGCTAAAAATAGGAGAAAACATATTGTTTGTCCGGTATTTCCATTTCAATAATTGGTTTCATTTGACCCGAAGTCCAATGAACGTTATTGGCTCAGCACAAACATTGAATTCCAATTGTGGTTGCAATCGCCTGTAATTCACTGAGCCCTCTGTATGTGTTCGCTGTATTGTTCTTATTCACTTTGTGACTTTATACCCTTGGCTGTCGTAATAGAACTTTTATATAAAAGAACATAAATGTACTAATGCTTGTTTGGCTTTACTTTAGAATTCTATATGAAATATATCATAAAGGGTGTCTTAGAATCGTTAGTTAGGCGGATAAACTTATTAATAGTTAAGAAGCAAATTAACAAATTTTTAAATTGAGCTAGTTTCAAGCTAGAAGTCGGCGAGTTCAAGACAGCTTGTTTAATTAACGGCTCTCCAATTAAACGTGCGTTTTGCATGAAAAACAAAAGAATATCAGTACTCGGACGACTGTGCACTACTGCGGCGCGTAGCACGACAATTTGAAAGAGCCCTATACTAGCCTACAAACTACGTTACTTAATTCTCATTGTACAATTAATTAAGCTTCAAAAGCCGTTGAGCACGCCACTGAGCTTTAAACTGTGAATTTCTATAAAAAAGTTAAAAGCAATAATTAAAATAAACAGTATTTTCTATCTACACATAGCAATACTAACACATATTTAACTGAACAAGGGTTGTATTTAAACGATAAACAAAGCATACAGGACTACAAACCCAACATTTTGATGTTAATCCGCAAAGCTTAACTTCCAAGTATTTTGATCCATCATATCTAAAGCACTCCTTTGTCTTACAACTTACTTTTCAAAGGCTAATTATTCTGAAAGTACATCAAAAGCTACTTGTGAGTGATATCATCGACCCTCGAATAGCTGGGGATTAGGGGCATCCCGCCCGATACCTGCACCACCCTGTATCCCCTCGGTCAAAGCCCTTATGTACAGAATAATCAGCTTATTTTCATGATAGTCGAGGCCGTGATAAGATGATATTATGATAGTTTTGTTGTGAATGTTAGTTGTTTCGTTCTATGGGTGGTCCTTCTAGAGGTAGGTATATACAGGGTTTTCTTAGGGTTCCGTAGCCAAATGATGAAAATGGAACCCTAATAGTTTCATCATGCCCGTTTATTTGTCCGTATGTCCTGTATAAATTTAAATGAAATTTAAAGAAGAATTAAATAAAAAGATTTAAGAGAATTAGGGGAAAAGCCTTTAAGCCGGAATAATTTTCACGTTAAACGTTTCAAAGTTACACCCAAATAACAGAACAATATATTACAACCAAACACTTAATTTTCAAAAAAATATCCAACAATTTCCATACTCATTTCAGACCATACAAAATCGTTAAACAACCCAAATGAATAGGTGATCAAATAAAAGTAACAACAATAATCTCGTGTCTCTAACTCTCGAAATAATGGCGATTCCATGTTTACATCGAAAGGGTAAAAGTTAAATATTTTATATTACCCTGCACTCGACGGCCATTTGAATGGAACCTGAAATTACTTTGTTTCATGGGTTTTGTATGAAATTACCTGAAAGTTGCAAGGTATTAGAGCTTTGTTGTGAAATTCAGCCAAGTGCGATAGGCAGAAATAGATGAGTGCGATAGAGAAAATTAGGGTGTGTTTCCATTGAAGCGGAGCTGTGCTGAGCTAATAGGTTTTGAGTTAATCGAAACCGATAGTCGTTAGTAATTTTATGAAACGCACAATAACCGTACCTACACAGACAAACATTTTTACAATTTAAAATAATCGAAATAAAGAATCAGTACCAACCCTCTATTTTCATTCATCAGACCAAAAAATATCAAAATACAACGTGCCTTTTTCCTCCCCACATTTTCTGTTTAATTTTACATAAATATTCTTCGTTAACCACAAGGACAATGTTTATCATTTGGTACAGGAGGACACTTCTCTTTTGGTGAAGCACTACAATTTTATTCAGTTTGTATTCAGATGGAGTAGAAACTTCTCAAGACTTTTATTTGGTCTGAGGTTTGAACTTACTACTTAATCTAGTTGTTTTAATTCACGAGCCCCTCTGTGTCATATGTGTAATTGTGATGAGTATACATGAGTAGATAGATACATGCGTATGCATATATGCGTACATGCGTCTTATGTGTGTCACTAACAGTACCATTGGCAAGATCATTGTTTAATTTGACATACCTCACTGCGAATAATCATCAAATTTTGTCGTTGCGATGTGGTGTCGTACCGCTGTACGCACACCCTTATTTCACGAAAAAACATTGTAATTCAATCAAAAACATTGTTCTTCTACAAAGAATAATTTTCTTTACCACCGAAAGTTCAATATATAGATGTGACGATGTCGACGCTGGACCGAAGTGGAGGAGAAAAACAAGGAAGGCTGACCCTACCACTATGTGAGACACATACCTAGCCAGGAAGAGAGAGAGAGAGAGAGAGATTACCGAAAGTTAAATACAACAGAGGAGCCGTCACCTACCTCGTTCGACTATTGCTAAAAACCAAAAGTTAAATATTTAAAACATATTTTAGTGCCCGTTTATTATTCAGTCGTAAACTCAAGTTTTATAGGATAGTAATTTGTGTATTAAAAGTGAAATTTGCGGTGGTTTTACGATCCAAAACGCGGTCGTTACTATGTCCATCGATGTTTAAAATGATGCTAAACAAATCATGGCGGCGATTTCATGAGGAGAAAGTTGGAAATAAGTGTTTAAATGTTGATTGGTTTCAAGGATTTTTGTTGTAAAAATAATATTGATAACAGTCGCCTCGGCGCCTGCCATGACTGACGTCTCGGGTTCAATTCCGGGGTCAAGCAAAAACATGTTTCTGTGTGTTTCCTACTTTTCAAACATGGCTCGAGTTTGAGATCACCAACCCGCATTTGGCAAGCGTGGTGATTATGCCTAATACTCCTCAGTCCTCACTGTACTGATATCATCAGATTCATCAGTGAGGTGAAAGGCCTTTGCCCAGCAGTGGGACAATACAGGATAATACCAACATAGTCGATTTATTTAGATAGATAATTCATTCTCTACAGAGGCTTACTGCTTCGACGGTAAAGAAAGATAAATCTAAAAAATGTTTAGTATTATAATTTCTGCCGATATTCTTTTACTCCAAATTAAAACAGGTAATTCATTTTTGAATGTTTTCTTCAAAGAACCAACTTAATATAATAAGTTTCCTCCGCCTATTTCCTCATTAAAAACTGCCTATCTTTTTCAATATAACTCCCTGATAAACATTGATCGCAGAAAGTATTTCTTTTGAGATACAAAAATTTCCAACAAAACTTTTATATTATCAGGAACTTGAAATCTTTTAAATACATGAATGGCATTTTGGATTTTATTTCATGAGTGTTAAGAGCTAGTATATTATCTGAAGGATCAATCTGGATATGCGATTATAATTCTTATCTTGAGGACGTAAGGGTAGGGTATTATGTGAAATCTTTCGAGCTGGGTTTTCACGGTTATTAAATTGATCTCCACAAGTGATTCGGTGTGCGTTAAGGGAAGTGCGTTTCCGCGTTCGCGATGTACAGATTGTGGTTGATTGAGTTTGTAAAAGGGAAAGCGGAGTATATTCGTTTACAAATCAATATTGAAATACAAGTTTATTTGGAGAGGGATCAAATCAGGACGTGGGTTGATGTTTTGAAGATAAGAAGAATAACCAATGAAGGTAAAATAAATACCTATTAATGTAGGTATTTTTTATTCCTGTAATATCTCACTGCCTAGAGGTAGATACAAATGCTTTTTATTTCAAGATCATCTTCAAATAAACAGTTCGCCTAATCCAATATGATGCGAGGCCTTTGCCCTGACGTAGGACATTACAGGCTAATACGTTTTACTACTACATACAATGAAATCATATACATAAAAGGGTACTTTATATATTGAATGTATCATATACATACTCGCAAACATCACGTATGAATCCAAATCTTCGTTCGTTCGATACATTAAACAACAATCTGTTATGAATATTTTAACCCCCAGCGAGGGTGGAACATATTAGCTTCTTTAGGGGAAAGCATACTCCAGCGAAATCCCTGCTAGGGGTTGAGACATATCCCTGATTTGGAGGTAAAACTTCTGCCATATGGCGTGTGTTTCATTTATTTTATTTTCAGACGAAATGACTTTCTGTTATTGGTTTTGTTTATTTTTACACGACTGTTGAAAGGGTTGTTATGGGTATGTTTGGGTTGAGATTTTTTAGAATTTTTGAAATATTTGGGTTCGATAGTTTTTTATTAGGGAACGCTATTCCAGAAATACCAGATGTTTTCAAAGAATTTTATTTCCGGTTTCAATTAGTTTGAAACTTTATACAGTGTGTCCGCTCTGTTTGTCAATTTAAAATGTTACCAACTTCCGATCAGACATTTAAGCTATATAAACGATAGATATTACTTTCGAGTTGAAATGACAATCAATACTTATCGTTCAATGCACACTTATCAGATATGGGCATGTCTGGATTCCAGCTATAAACAAGTATAGGTACCTAGTTAGCCTGTAAGAATCAAATTTTAGTAAATTTAATTACCTATACCATCTCGGAGGCCTTTAGGCAGTTTACAAACTCCGACCCAGGGTAGGCTACTGACCTACTCGAACTTACTTCATAATCACGAGATACCCTGAGGAATTACTTTTAACCCAAAACATTAAACAGAGATGTAAAATTTAATGTGATGACTTCAGATTTCATTTAGGTGAATTTTAGAGGTCTTCAATAAGTCGGGTTTGGCTGATTAGCCAACTACCTATTATTATAATAGACTAGCTGCGCCCCGCGGTGTTACCCGCGTTGTGCCCGTTCCCATGGGTATTTTAGAACCGCTCGACCGATTTTGTGCAAACTTCACATAATCCATCTACTATACATATAGTCCGAACAAAGCCTAAACGTTTGGTTTGTATAGGTGAGTCCGTTATTGACTAATAAAATTACAACAAAAAGGGGCATTGATTTTTATATACATATAGAGATTACGGAAGGTGAACAACCAATATTTCACTAACGCCCGTACTCAGAGACGTCAAATGCTTCCTAAGTTTAGATTTAATGAGCTATTTTGACATGTAATGTATGAAAAAATTACCTTAATTAAGTGTCGATTTAATGGAAGCATCTGAGTCCAGCAGTTAAAGACTAACTGAAAATAGAACAGTGACAGCTGGAAGAGAGAGAGATTCCCTTTTGCTCTACAGTATTGTCCCAATACAGGCTGAAAATAAATAATAACTGAAAACAAACATTAAACTACCCGTTGCTAATTTAACTCTCAACTTTTTCAGTTGAAGGTATTACTCAAAAGTTGACGTCAAAACTTTAATCATTAGTGAAGTTGTGGACTGACACTGGACGCTGGGTCTATTTGGGTTTAAAACAATTTACATATCACACTTTACATACTCGCAAAGTGGAGTCATCAACGTCAATGTTTACCCGACTTAGAGAAGGAAGTAATGGATGTTAATGTAAAATATGAAGCAGTTTAATAAAACACTCAAGTTTCCTCAAGTTAAATATTACCTCATAATAATATTATTTATAAATATGATGCATTTCATCTATCTATCATCTATCTGGTGACGTAACAGCTCCTCGTTCGCCGATACTCCTTACATTGTTGAAAACGCACGCGGCGAACGACTTATTATAATTGCAACTTTATTTTTGAACAAGTCTAAAAAACATGTGTTACAGTTATTACAGTACACAAATAAAAAAAATACATATTCATTACATTGTTGTCAACGCATGCGGAGAACGACAACTGTAATCGCCATTTAAATTAAAACATATCTAACAGACATGTGTTAGAACAGTATAAATCACAATAAAGTAAAATGTACAGTATGTTATAAATACAACTAGCTGTGCCCTGCGGTTTCACCCGCATTTATTCCGCCACTGCTTACCGTTTAAACCTTCCCTGGACTACGACAAACATATCAAAACCAAAATCAGCTGAATCGGTTCAGCCGTTCTCGAGTTTGAAGCAGACTAACGAACAGCAATTCATTTTTATTTATATAGATTACATATTTAGATTCAAAAGCAAACCCAAGTCTTCAGTTTAACAAATAGCCCAGTAGAGAATAGCTATAAATTTGAACATCAAAGTAGGACTGTACAAATACGTTCTGATGTTTCAAATGAATGTCTTTAAACACACTGTTTATACAAATGCACAAAAACATGCATCTACTCTCTTTGAAGAATGCTCGCATTTGAAATTGTGTTGGGATTTTAAATGCACCATCGATGCGTTATCGATGATAAAATACGAGTATAATTTCAATGAATTAATATAAAATATTTTACGATCTAAGATCGTTCGGTACCGTGCCTCTTAAACGAGACACCTTTTGTCATGCACAATATTAATACAACTACACGAAGTATATTCCCGATCATACGCTAGTATCGTTAAAGAATGATAGTTTTGACTAACTTTTTCCTATTTCCTTTAAATTATGACGTAAGATGGTAAAGGATTGTTTTCGGTGACGACTGCAGTAGCAAGCAGCAACTGTCTACCGCAAGCATTATGTCACCGCGCTCGAAATTTCATAGATTCATAGGAAACTGTAATTGTGGCGCTTGCAGTCGGCAGTTGCTGCTTGCTGTTGCGGCCGCTACCGAAAACAGACCTTAACCCAGCTGACATAGGAAAAGGTAATCACTATACTCTATTTTTTTGGATTGGCACAAAATGAGGACCAATGACGTCAATTTTCCAGCCGAAGACGTTTGCTCCTGAACAGGAAAAAGGTTTGTTGATTTTATTTCATTCTTACCCTATCTCTAAACCTTTTACCTCTTCAGAAGCAATCGGCTTCGGCTGGAAAATTGACGACGTTTAGTCCACATTTTGCGCCAATCCAAAAAAATAGAGTATACAAGAATCACTTTGGAAAAAAGTATGAGGAATTATGTAAGTAAGTTATCTCTATTCTTACTTTTATTAAGTACGTTCGTATTACAGAACATTAGTTCAAGAGCCTCGAGCCCGTCTTACCTCGTCCATCTTATTTGGAGCAATAACTGTCGAGACAGCCATTACCGTCCAATCATCTCGTAAGTCTAATTTATCGATACTCGACAAAGCTATTACGCTCAACCCTAAAACTGCATAGTTCAAAGTTAAGTTAATATTGTTTATGGTTTTTGACATAAGAATTTGTGTTTTCAAGAATTTTGACGTGAAAGGAAATATTTGGAGTGGAAAATTTTGTTTCATATTAACGTTCCTCGCGGTTTTCCTGGAGCTTTTTCATACCTCTTACTATAATAGAGGATTGAAGAAGGCAATATTTTGTAGGAGTATGAAAACTGTATAGTCTTGGAGGTTAAATCCTTTAAAGTAATAATCAAAGAGACATTGAAGACTTTTCAACGTTTTTAGGCCTCCGACATGGTCTAACGATTTAAACAACCGGAAACGACTGCTTTACGTGCTCTCCGAAGCACGGTAGCGCTCAGATAGAAATGCCGCTATCGGCCACCCACGCAAATAGGGGGCGAGTTGCACGTTGCTTAACAATCTCTTGGTCAAACTATACCACGAGCGCTAAAATACCATAGAAAAACAAAGTTATTACTCTTTGCGTTTAGTTAGACAATAGTATGGTTATATGGGATAGAGGAAATGTTAATTATTGACCTGTGCTTAACAACCGCAAGTTTTCCGATTTGGCAACCTTCTAGGCAAAGTTCAACGCAAACAGTATTTTTGTAATAGTTTAATTACCCTAAGTTAGGGGGTAGCTTGAAGTTTTGTGGCATCTGTTCCAGGTTAGTTAAAGTTCCAAGTTTTTAAGTAAAGATAAGGTAGATTTTAGTTAAATATTTTCATAAAATGCCGGCTGGAACTAGGGCTGAAGCTAATATTAAGATTAGCCTGGTGAAAAGGAGAACCTTTATTAAACTCAAAGATTTAGTAGTAAATTAAAATAAATTAAAAAGTTTATATTAATTCATATTATATATCCTCCCCGCTGTGCTGATATCTTCAGTGAGATAACATTACAGGCTCGATAAATATCTAAACACTTTTATAGAAATTCATAACTAAACTGAATAATATTTACCTGATTAGTCCTAATTCCAGGACACGTCCATCATTTCTAATACCGCACGTTCACTCAACTATAAGATATCCAATATCTACTATAATCTCACGTGTGTGCCCAATCATAAGATGCTCAGGCATCCCGATACAAAAAGTAAACAATTTGAGCCCAGCAGCAGTCCTAACATGCATAAATAACATCCTTTTACCGTCATTCCTGAAACGCTGGGACAACACCCATAACTTTACTAAATGACTTTTTCCTCTATAAAATATTCAAAGACGGAATGGCCAAGTTCTGAAGCAATAATTATTAGTTAGTGAGCTCCACTGAATATTTAAATGGTGGGTGAATAGAAATACATGTAGAGATGTATACCAGTATAATAAAGCTGAAAAATATGTTTTTTTGTTTGTTTGATTGAGCTAATGACGAAAACTACAAACACAATTTGAGTTATTCCTTATGTAATGAATTTCATTCAACGGGAAGGTTATAGACTATTTTTCATTCCGAAACTTCGTCGGGGACGGGCATAACACGACTGAAACCGCGGGGCGCAGCTAAATTTCTGAATATAGCTTTTATTTGATTCGACGGTAGAGTAGTGGTTTGAGAAGTTGTCTGTCGGTTCTTAGGTTTAACTCGCAGACAGGTATCATGAAGCACGTCTGCTTTCAAATTCAAGCGAATACAATTAAGCTGAAGAGATTATTTCGTTTGTTTGAACATGGTATACTATGGAGCTATTCGGATTAAAAAGCTTTTGTATATTATAAACGCAACCAAAAGGATAGTTATAGGCAATTCTTAACACCAAAGGACCGGGTAAAACAAATGAAAAACAGAAAGGCGCGGCTAGTACTCTGACAATATCTAAAACGCCACAAAATTCAACGTCTCCATAAATGATACGAAGTAATTGAACGGCTAATTAATTGAGTTGGTCTTATTTGACGTCCCAAGTAAGTTGAAGTGTTTAACTTCGGTAAAGTAAACATGAAAAGCCTCGGTGTTGATGTTGGGAATGTTCCATTGGATCCTTTTAATGAGAAGCCAATGCCGATACTTGTGATGAAATGGTAAAAATGGATAACGAGAATAGGATTACATATATGGCTTTCCTCTTCTTCTTTACGTGTCACTGGCACAAAATTGAAACAGTCCAGAACTTAGCCAGGGTAGGTAGATATAGTCAACGAAAATATTTGTGGCCAACTCTGGTGTAGGAGTTCTTAGATTGTATAAAGACGTCCGAGATGGTCCGAGATGATATTTATTCCATTTCATTTTTAACCACCGATGACTAAGCTAGTAGCACTTATGGTGAGTTATTGAAGCAGAGCGGAGCTCAATCAACTAATCACAATGCATTACGAAAAGATTGTGATGACAATTCCTTGTTTGGCTATTTCAATGACTTGTGATTGGTCGATTGAGCTACGCTCAGCTCTGCTCCATAGAAACGCATCACTACGTAACCAGTTTTACGTATTACGCAAATAACAAGTACTTTAAAACATTGAATGTGTTTTATGATCGTTACTTTGTAATGGAACCAATGAAAGATAATGGGAAAATTATAAACAATGATTTAACCAAATTTCCACGTCAAATGCGAAATTCGAGCCAAAAAATGTGAAACGAAATTCTACATGAACTCCATAACAGTACTAAATATTTTGTTTTATACTGTTGTAAAAATATACAAGTACGTTATTGAAACGGGCTGTATTCAGCGTAACATTTTCAGCCCACAACAAAATATTGATATTGACAAACTTTGTTTAAAATAAAACAGCTTTCAACTCGTTCCGAGCAAGCAACTCTACACTTTACTGCGTCAACTTAAAGTTTAAATTCATTATGGTTGAGAGGTTTTTGTTGTTCACACACGCAACTTGTTTAATTTAGACCCGGCTCACCTTTGTGTCAGATAATAAAATAAAAAAAGGGTTTTTCACTACTGTTCGATCTTTGCTCATTTTTTAACTAAAGGGTAGATAAATTGTGTTTGCCATCTGCTTTTTCTGCGACTGCCGTCGTTTGAAATCGGTGGTTGAGGCACCCCCCCCCCCGCCCTCGCATCATCCTTGCCTGCGCGGGCGCGCATCACCAGTGTCCTTGGACGACCGCCCTGATTCGGTCGTGATCTCATCCTTGAGCTGCTATCCGTGATAGCCAGGATTACGAATTTCATACATATTCCTGCCGTGCAGACAATATTGTGTGTGTGAGACGTTCTCGCAAACAGTGCTGTGCCATTTTCGATACCTAGCTGGTGTTTGGACTTTACAACGCTGCTCCATCATCTCCACGCCATCCAGAAACCTCTCTGTGCCGATCCATCTTAACAGACTCCACATTTTGGTCCTTCGAGCCGGATAATTTAACCTTAGTAAATCTCATACTTAATTTCATACTCAAGTTCTTCTATCCACGTTGGTTAGTTACGACGCCATTTTGAATGAACCACGTTGCCGTGTAACCAATTTATTCAATTTGTGCATACAAGCCGTGCTTGTTTCTTAATTAAATATTTACATTTGTCTTAGTTTCACAACTGTTTAGGTTTTCAAAATGCCTAATTCTGATGAAAAAGCCTCTGACAAAGCTCCCTCCAAAAAGGAGTTAGAAATTGCTCGCTACATTAATAAAGCCATTGCTAAAAGGCAACGTATTTATTCTCAACTTCAGCAAATATTTGATTTATCAAATAAAATTGATACCCAATCGGATGTTAAAATTATGTTCCTCTTGCGTGCCTCAGAGATTGATTCATTACGCGATTCATTTGAAAGCACGTGCATGGAAATTTTTGACTTTAGATCCCGATGCGCAATTCAATGACAGCGATCTAAAGGCCTTCGATGACCTGTACTTTCGCATAAAGCTGTGTAAATCAAAGCACGCTTCCAAAATGGCGGACGTTCCTCCATGCGCTAAAGATAATTCTAACGCCGAAGTACGGCCGCGTTTACCCAAATTAGAATTGTTCACGTTTGATGGGAACATTGAAAGTTTCACAACATTTTATGAAACATTTTGCTCTTTGGTGCACAATCAAAGAGGTATCTCCAATATAGACAAATTTCATTATTTGCTGTCGTGTACAAAAGGTTCCGCACTCAGCATCGTCAAAAGTGTGCCTATAACATCGAGTAATTACGAAGTGGTATGGCAGTCATTGCTTGATAAATATCAGGACAATAGAATGCTAGTAGGTAAATATCTAGATAAAATGTTGAATTTTCCCGCGTTAAAAACTGAGTCACCTTCCAATTTAAATAATTTTATTGAGACTTTTGATCATTCATATCGCGCAATAAATGCTCTCAACATCGATAATTTATCTAGCTATGTACTTTGTCATATAGCATTGAAAGGGCTAGACCCTAATACCCGAAAGACGTTCGAACAAAGCATTGACCAGAAAACTATACCTACTTACGAACAGCTGATGTCTCACGTACATAACCATATTAAAATCTTGGAACATTCGCAACCTAGTTCTACTGTTTCGCAAAATAGGAATTCTACACCTAACGCTAATTCAAACAAAAGAACGAGTGAGAATTACATAAGAAAAACCTTTTCTTCACAGACGCAATCTGTAAATAACAAACCGGTTTGTTTACACTGTGGCCAAAATCATATGATTTTTCGCTGTGAACAATTCCGTGAATTGACACCCGCGAAACGACTCAGCCGTGCTGATCATTTAAAATTGTGCCACAACTGCCTCAAACAAAATCATTCGTCTGCCGATTGTCGTAGTCAGTTCAAATGCTTTGCTTGTAATCAGCGCCATCATGCGTTATTGCATCTAGATACCGTAATTAATACTATCGATGCACGATCTATAGATACACATAGTGCGCACGCGCATACGAAGCTATCATTCTCGAACGTAAACAATATAAAGAACTATATGGTTCTACTTGGTACTGCTATAGTTAATGTTATTGACTCGTTTGGTAATTCGCAAGCTTGCCGTGTTCTTATCGATTCAGGCGCTCAATCGAACTTTATTACAATGGAATGTTTAGAACGATTAGGATTGTCACGACAAAAATGTCCGTATAATATTTTCGGCTTAGCCGGTAACAGTGTGAAGAATTTTGGCATGACCTCGTGTACCATTAAACCGAGACATTGCGAAAATCCGATGTTTACAATCGATGCTATTATATTGCAAAAAATTACTTCCGACTTACCTTCGGTGGAAATCTCCGAAGAAGTTTCCAACCATTATAAAAACCTTTTGCTGGCGGATCCCTCCTTTTATAAAAAATCCCCTGTTGATATAATTCTCGCAGGTGACATATTCCCTGATATCTACGACGGGAATAAAATAATAGTGAGCCCCACACTACCCGTAGCACTAGGTAGTGTTTTCGGGTTCGTATTGTGTGGAAGGATGGAAGTACCGTGTACTTCCGATGATGTCACTAACATTGCAACATTATCTTGCAATTTAGTGTCGTACACCAATGACAGTGACACCATCAATGCATCATTAAAATCGTTTTGGGAATTAGAGGAGTCGCCGTGCGACAACCCTAAGCTCAGCCCACACGACGAACTAGCCGAGGAGATTTTTTCTAAGCAGCACTATAGGGACGAGAGTGGTAGGTACGTATCACCTATCCTGCTCGACCCGAACCGTGCCGCCCTCGGTGAATCACGTAGCCAAGCCGTGCGAAGGCTACACCATTTGGAGCGACGTTTCGCTCGAGCCCCTGAGTTGCGTACTCCTTATGTTGAGTTCATGCGCGAGTATGAAAACCTCGGACATATGCGACCATACACCGGCACAGAGCCGAGTAAGTACACAATTCCACACCACTGTGTGGTAAAAGGCTCAAGTACCACTACGCCCGTGCGAGTGGTATTCGATGGCTCAGCGGTCACTTCGAATGGCGTGTCATTAAATGACACATTGCTCACAGGTAGGAAGCTTCATCACGATATTTTAAAAATTATTTTCAATTTCCGCCTGTATGATATTTGCCTAACAGCTGATATAGCTAAATTTTATAGAATGATATCTATAATTCCCGAGGACCGCTGTTATCAACACATTCTTTGGAGGGAATCCCCCTCTGAAGAAATCAAAACGTACGAACTTCTCACGAATACCTACGGTTTACGTTCATCTGGTTACGTAGCTGTGCGCTCCTTGCAGCAGTTAGCTCAAGATGAAGGTAAAAATTACCCTCACGCTGCTAAGGTTTTAATGGAAGGTTTTTTTGTCGACGACCTGTTGTGGTCTACACAGGACCTCGCCGAGGCCTGTACGTTACAGGATGAGCTCGTAGCTCTATTGAAACTCGGCCGCTTTGACCTGCGCAAATGGGCGAGTAACTCCCCTGAGTTACTCGCGAGAATAGACGCTGAGCAATCCGTCGCTATAAACTTTGGTGACGACACCGTGTGTTCTTCACTAAAGGTACTCGGACTGAAATGGCTGCCCTCTGATGATTGTTTTTCATTCGACTATAACATGACGGACGATACCTACACTAAACGATCGGTGCTAAAACTTCTTGCAAGTATTTTCGATCCTGTTGGATTTCTATCTCCCTGCACATTTCTCGCTAAATGTATAATGCAAGACTTGTGGAAGCTTAGTCTTGGTTGGGACGAGTCCCTCCCAACTCAATTGCGTGAAAAATGGTCAATGTATATAACATCATTATCGAGTCTCTCGTCTATAAAAATCGAACGGCACTTGCTTATACCGAAATTCTGTGAGGTACATTTAATTGCATTTTGTGACGCATCAACCCGTGGTTATGCGGCATGTGTTTACGCTCGAAGTGTCGACCCAAATAATAAGGTGAAAATCAGACTGCTTATCAGTAAAGGCAAGGTCGCACCAATAAAACCTCTTACGATTCCACGACTCGAGCTTATGTCAGCTGTTTTGTTATCTAAATTAATTTTATTCATTCAACAGAATATAAAAAATATAAACCTTCAAGTAACGGCTTTGACTGATTCCAGCGTTGCACTCGCTTGGTTACAAACACCTCCTTACAAACTTCAAACTTTTGTGTCTAATCGTGTCGCTCAAATAGTGGAGGTAGTTCCGTCGAACAGCTGGTATCACGTGAGAAGCGAAAACAATGCCGCTGACATTTGTTCGCGTGGCGCCATGCCGACTCAGCTCGTAGCTGATTACGAACAATGGCTTCACGGACCAGATTGGTTGGCTGATGACGTTCATCAGTGGCCAATCAGTCCGTTTTACATAAAAGATGACTCGGAAATATTAGAGTTAAAATCAAATAATGATACTTTCTCCTGTCTATCTCAAACCTTAACTGACGATTTTTCAAAAACGTTTTTTGAAAGGTATTCCTCATTCACGAAACTTCAACGTGTTCTTGCATGGTGTTTACGATTTGTAAAAAACTGCAGACTTATAAAAAATGAACGTTTGTTTGGACCCTTATCAATTGGCGAGTTGAATGTGTCGCACGATCTTATAATTAAAACAACACAAAATACCTATTTTCGTGACGAAATAGATAAACTTAAAAATAACAAATATGTTCCGTCGTTACGTAAGTTAGCACCCTTCGTCGATTCCCGTGATTTCCTCAGGGTGGGGGGTAGGTTATCCCAAGCTAAACTACCTTACAATAGCAAACATCCTCTGCTATTGCCTAAAAAATGTCACGTAACCTTTCTAATAATAAATTATCTTCATATCATGTACCTACATGTAGGACCTCGCTCATTACAAGGTATATTGTGTAAACGTTACTGGATAGTTTCCGCGCGCAATGTAATCCGTAGTGTGTTGTCGAAATGCATCGTATGCTTTAAATGTAACCCTACATCGATTCAACCCCATATGGGTACTTTACCCGCCGAAAGATTGATACCTAACAAGGTTTTTGATCATGTCGGTTGTGACTTAGGTGGTCCGTTCCTCATTAAGTCGAGTATTAAACGTAACACAAGGATTCTAAAATGCTACATGTGCCTTTTTGTGTGCTTTTCCACAAAGGCCGTGCATATTGAAGTATTAAGCGATTTATCAGCTGACTGTTTTCTAGCTACACTTGATAGGTTTGTAGCGCGGCGCGGCCTATGCTCGTGCCTACATTCAGATAACGGTACAAATTTTGTCGCCGCTGCAAAACATTTGAAGGATGTGGTAATCTTTTTTAATAAATATAATGACACGATTGCTGAAGGCTGTGCTTCTCGGTCTATCGATTGGAAAAATATTCCACCTACAGCTGCGTCGATGGGCGGACTGTGGGAAGCCGGGATTAAGTCAGCCAAGCGTCATCTTCTTCAGGCAGTAGGAAATAAGGTGCTCACATACGAGGAGCTCACTACTGTCTTTTGTAAAATCGAAGCAGTATTAAATTCACGTCCTCTGTGTCCATTGTCTAACAGTCCCGATGAGTTTGAAACATTAACACCGGGTCATTTTTTAATAGGTCAAAGCTTACTTGCCGTACCCGAGTACAATGTTGAAGATGTGAGTGTGAACCGGCTGTCACGTTGGCAATACGTTCAAAGGATCTCCCAAATGTTTTGGAAAAAATGGTCCGATGACTACCTACATACATTGCAACAAAGGGCAAAGTGGCACACACATTCTCCAAATCTCATGGTTGGCGATTTAGTTCTCATTAGATCAGATCTAACTCGCCCACTCAATTGGGTTCGGGCCAAGGTAGAACGTGTTCATAATGGTCCTGATGGGGTAGTTCGTGTTTTAACTTTGAGGACGCAAAAGGGACTATTAAAGAGACCGGTAAATAAAATCTGTCCTTTTCCTTATTCGAATTGATAAGTTCATAAACTATACTAAATAAATCTTATTCATCTTATCATATTTACTTATGTAGCATCTTATTATAATTAAATTTAGGTACACTATTCTGCCTATTAGCAACATTTCCATTGCCGTAGGAATTTCTTTCTTATTTCATGTACATTTATCTACTGGAAATTATCATGATAATTTCGGTGGGGGGAATGTTCGATCTTTGCTCATTTTTTAACTAAAGGGTAGATAAATTGTGTTTGCCATCTGCTTTTTCTGCGACTGCCGTCGTTTGAAATCGGTGGTTGAGGCACCCCCCCCCCGCCCTCGCATCATCCTTGCCTGCGCGGGCGCGCATCACCAGTGTCCTTGGACGACCGCCCTGATTCGGTCGTGATCTCATCCTTGAGCTGCTATCCGTGATAGCCAGGATTACGAATTTCATACATATTCCTGCCGTGCAGACAATATTGTGTGTGTGAGACGTTCTCGCAAACAGTGCTGTGCCATTTTCGATACCTAGCTGGTGTTTGGACTTTACAACGCTGCTCCATCATCTCCACGCCATCCAGAAACCTCTCTGTGCCGATCCATCTTAACAGACTCCACAACTACACTCTCATGCGATAGGTCGCGTCAAAGGATTTCGAGGGGATTTCAATATAGGCTCGAACCAGGTGGAAAATATGCAAAAATTGTTATCTCCAGTCTTTGTAGATGTTGTTTAATATAAAATAATGGGAATATATCCAGAGACATTCCTCGTATATGATGATAAATATTTGAGCGACGACAAACAAATTATTCTCGAAGCAAAATAATAAGAAAATCTAAGCCGAAGAGAATCTTGAAAATACAACGCCATTTTATTCATATTTAGCAGAGCAGAATAATAAATACCCGTCGTACTCAGAAATTCAATCAGATATTAGTATAGAACGCAAAATCTAAAATTAATGACGAATATAGCAATCAAACGGCATTAGCGATGGCTTTTGACTGATCAAGCCCTACTCGAACCGCTCTCGAATGCTAATTTAAGCTTTTAGTTCCATTTGCAAATGGAAATTAACAGACAGTAGATTCATCGGGGATAGTTTTATTGGGAAAATCATTTCCATGAATATTCTGAGGTTCGTTTTATGTGGGTGGTACCGCCGGGATCGCTTTTTGGTCCTACATAATTATATTTCATACCTATTTAGAGCATAATATAATATTTAAATTAAATTATGTAATACTAATTTAAAATGAATTTGTCTCTATTACACTCGTATTATTAGGATTCGAAAATTTATTCGAAAAACGAATCTCAACATTAAAAATATCGACGCTATCGGGTACTCTTAACAATAATATGCATCAAGAATGTTCATTAGTCGAATCTAAACCACAGAATAATAAGTACTACAAGTAGTACAGAAGCACCACTTCCCGTAACAATTCATAGAAATAGAGACTCTTGCTACTAAGCAACAAAGTTCAATTCAGCTCGCATAAGCGCTCAGTACCTAACGAGATATTCACCTAAATATTGCCGCTCTCTTCTAACGCGTAGCTCTGTCGCTGTCTGGCGCTGGGTGACGCGATACCTATGTCGCTAAGGTTGTCAGCTCGCCGATGTTGATGCGTATGATTGATTACTCAGTCAATTAGGTAGATACTAAAACGAATTTTACAGTCTCTCATTTGTAATAAAAAAATGAAAACAAACCTTTACTCAACTCAAGTAGAAAGATACTCATTGAAATAAAAATAAGTTTTGAAGTAGGGACTGTTTTTATTTAATTTACAAGATAAACACAGATAATAATACCTAATTAGTAGTCTGCGATTAGAAACTCGTAATTGTAGGGAATTTGAAGATAGTACAGTTAACAAAAAAAAAGAAAATAGTACAGTAAAATTTAAAAAGTAAATAATTTGGTAGACGCGCGAGCGACACCCGTCAGTCGGAGTGGCGCCGGCGCCTCGCGAATTTGTAGGCATTTATCGCTGTAGGTACGGCCGAGTGGTGGTGGCCTGTCTAAACCCACAAAGAGGTGAACTAGATAACAGAGTTGTGCAGTAAACATAATGACTGACTGAGAACGACGCCAGCGGACGTCCATTAATGCATATTTTACGAACATTTTCCAGACAATGTTATATTTTACTTAATAGCCGTTGCATTTGTGGTATTTCGTTATCATATAAAGTGGGAGAAAATATAGTTTTCATTTAAAATGAGCTGCGTTTTAGAGAAGTTGAAGTTTTGTTCTTTTTTCGCGAGTACAGCGGTCCACTTAATTAGGAAGACTGACTTTAAATGGAGTTTAAATGGCAACATTTTGTTTCAAGAAACTTCAATTGTGATGATTTACACGGGTATACTTGTATTGTCTTTCTGTTTATTACCATTTCTATATAGTTACATAGATAGGTATTCTATCGTGAATTTTATCCAGATTTTAGTATAGTTATAAATACATGTAGGTATTTAGTAGTTATGTTGACGGTGATGTCGTAAATTGTGATTGTTTCGATCACAGCCACAGCCACAGGTTTACCGATTATACATTTAATTTGAAGAAAAGCAATACCCCCACGAAAAAAATATGAACGGTGCTTTTGGTTCGATTGTGTCCATTTACAAGTTTCATACTCAAGTGTCCCCATAGAATAATCTCAATACAAAATACCTCACCCATATCAATGCAAAATCAGAAAAAATGTGATAGAACAATGTTAAAAAAACAAAAGAATAAACCAAAATATAAAAAATAAACGATATCGTTTTGTTTTCCCTTCAGAACCCTTTATTAGTTCAGGGTATTTACATAGGAATCGGGAATCTTAGCGGTACACCCTTGAGTAAACAGAAACATAACGAAACAATACCATGTGGATAATCGATAAACATTTTGTTTGAGTTTACAACCCGGAAAACGCTGATAACGGCTATTATTTTACTTGAATAAAAATATGTAACGCGTGGAGTAAATAGTTGTCAGTATGAAGTGTCAAGATCATAGATAAATCATGGGTTTAATCTACAAGTCCTTCGAATAAATAGAATAGAAGAAAAGCTCCCTGGTCAAGTTAATTGTTCGCCTTAGAGTTGTACTACCCATTCGAATGGGAATATAAAATAGCAAGGGACAATAGACGAAAGAAATCGTAAAATATACTCATTTAATATAGATCTGTGCTTTATAAACGCTAGCGGAATAGATACTTTACATACTTTGGCAGGAGACAACTAAATGTACAAAAAATCGACAAAGCAAAAATAACATCGAAGACTATGAAAAAGAAAAATCAACCCTCTTTTTCTTAAATTAAAAAAATCCAACTGTACAACCCAAGACTTCTAATTCCACGTTGAACTGTAAAACAACAATAGTCCCGACAGATGACATTGAGAATGATGAGAAAGCCAGTTCGGGCCGGACAATGGAAGCAGCAGAATAATTGTGTGCAAAACGAAGATTTATAGCTCAGTGTAGTGCTCGAGGAAATCGCCTTAAATTCAACCGTTAGACACTATTGTTAAACATTCAAGCGCGGGAAATTTAAACGGTGTTTGTGATTTATTGTATACAAGTGTCTCCACGATTTTGGGATGTTCTGTCTTGTGGTAGTGCAACGTTTCAGGAGACTGGGACATATTCTTTCTTAGATTTGGAGTGTTATTGTTAATTGTTTTATTATCAAGTGCGGTGATTAAGCGTTAGTTGACATTGGTTGTTCGAGTTTACAAGCTGTGATCCGGAGAGTTTACTAGAATGCGAGCAACACTCGTTTCCCAACTTGAAATTTACTGACTGGTAGCATGGAAACTCACTTCTTCTTCTTCTTATCGAGTGGATGGCCAACTTGACCAATACTGGTGTCAGAGTTATTGAGCCGCCAAAGGCCTCTGACAACTCACTGAACAACTCTTTGGCTCATCCTGACTAATTGAAAGGGAATGCTGAAATCTTATTTGAATTTATTGTTTTCTCATTGTCATTGTTGTGATTAAAGACATAATTAACAAATAGGTAAATGTTTCATTCGCCTCAAAATAGAGTATTCATAGACTTTGAAAACTAATACTTTTTTATTAATAAAGTAAAGTTTTACTATACATTAGTAGAAAATGTGATACGATTATACCATAAAACCCTTACCACCACGCAATAAGTTACTTCTACAAAATCTCATGCTTTATTTCTTCTAGGCATGTCTGTTCCATTTTGTGTTTTCCTGAACATCAGGCAAGAGTACAATAATTCCAATTACCGAGTACCTTTAGAGGGTAAGTAGGGTTGTTGCCAGCTAAAGTGGCATGCACTCGTTACGGGAATGGAAGGTCTAGTTTGCCAACTGAACATTTATCTATGTTAATGATCATGTGATGGTTAGTTTGGTCTGTTAGTTATTTTGAGAGACAATTTTGATAAAGGAAAGAGTTTGCAGCAATTTGCAGTTTGAGCTTTACGGGTTTAGCTGGCTGGAAAAATGACGAAAATACTTTTTAGTAGAAGAGACTCCAATTACAAGGATATATGATTCAGAGCAGCCGTAAAGTTGTGGTCACAACTACAGTGCGACCGATCCTCAATTGAACTTCATATTTTCGTCCAACAATTTCGAATCATTCTGTTTTTTCACAATTGAAACTTTTTGACATTCAACCCACCACTAAATGTTTACACTATCCTACAATTTTCTTATTCTTTTTATGTTATCTTCACATTCGAGTAGGTTCCAATGACGCTTGAGTGACTACAAGATCAGTACGTAAAGTTCCCAAATTAGTAAATGTACTATGGAGGCAAACAACGAGTTGGTGATATGTGTTGATATCTATAATCAGTAATCAGAATCACACATACGATGGATTTTGAAGTTTGAAAATACACATCTAAAACAAAAAAATTGCGTCGATATGAAAATCGTTTCTCCACATTGACAATTCCCGTAACTAAACGTCAGTTGGACTGCAAGCAAATATTGTGACAACTACAATTCAGAGGGGAAGTGAAATCGGAATTCCAAAATTCGATTCACGTTCCACCCATTTTCGAATGCTTTGGAATAACATAATCCACACTTACCCTTTACCTAGACGCTTTAAAGATAGACATTTCTAAATTGATTCCTGGCTAGGCTAGCCATTGTAACCTGACCTGTTTCATACACCTGCGGTACGAAACGTTTAGCTATTCTCTTGCTGGTCTAATTGGAAACGTTTTTCTTCCACACACTTACTTGGGTTTTTCTGAAGAATAGGAGTTACAATATTACCTGTAAAAAGCAAAGTAAGTTTATATTAGTATTATATATAAAACAAAACATAAAACAAAGATATTTAATTAAATAATAATAAGGACATAATGAAATTGTAGAAGTTTTATTTTTCAAAGTTTTCCATGGAGTTAAGAATTTTTTAGATTTGGTTCCTACCATAAATAAACTAAATTAAATGTTAAATGAACAGATTTTTATAAATTCAATTCCTAGTTTCAGCATTAAATCTTTTACAGCTTCAAACCAGCCAGCTCGGAAAATGGACCAACCAACAACTCCAACAAGACTTTCCAGTCACGACCGCCACTCCTCATCGATCAACAGAAAAAAGCGACATCGAAAGCGGAAAAATGAAAATTTCAACAGCCACTTCCCGCCGGCCGCTGCACGCTGGTACAAACCGGTAATATCTGGCCCAATCCGACGTAAATTGGATTGGACTGCACCCCACGACTTTGCATAGTAACGTTTCGTCTATTTTATTTATTTCTCTTCTGTCTGGCTAGCTCTAGGATTGCAGGTAAATACAAATTGAATCACAGTTACTAGCTTCTGAGATTTTTTCCGAGTATTTTTTTTAAAGATTTTTATCGGCTAAGTTGGGTAGTTTACTACTCAGTTGTAGCATTGACCCTTTTGTTAGCCCGCGTTTTTATTTGGCGTTCCCGTTCCCGTTATAATTTCGGGATGAAAAATAACCTTTCTTTTGAATGTGGCTATATATTACAAAAATTATTATCCTAATCGGATTGGTAGTTTCTGAGATAAACGCGTTCAAACAAACAAAAAATCAAACTTCACCTTCAGCTTAGTATAGATAGACATATTAACAATAATTAATAACTATTGTATGACTCAGTACCCAGATATTGAATAAAAGAACGGTAGAGAAGAGTCGAATTATTTAGTTCTTACAATTTAGCCCAGCACCATGAGAAATGAGACATGTAATAAAATAAACTACAATATTTGATACAGAACGAGTGAGACATTTTCTCATATCGCAACTAAAATAAGTTACGGTTATACCGAAATACATCAAATAAGGGCAAATAATACGACGTTGAGTAAAAAATATATCCTTGATAAAATCATTCATGATGTCACTTTCCTGTGAATCATTTTCAGGAAATATTAATTCGTGAAAGATAATATTTAGAAGAAGTAGGTATGTTCGAGTAGGTTACTGGCCAGCCCCGGTTCGGAGTTTTTAGACCGCCTAAAGGCCTGGATATTGTCTAACGATTGAACGGTAGTGCTCAGATAGTAGTATTGACCACCCATCAAAGTAGGGGCCGAGATGCATGTTACTTAAGAAACGCAATGAGCTGACATCGCGTAGTCAAACATTGTTCATTATTTAGAAGAAGAAAAACTGTTATACAAATCTGAAAGGAACCAATCAAAATTCCAAAAAATTTCATAAACCTCAGCACCTGCATCTCCTTGGTCCCAACTCTATAAAGAGTAAAACAAACATCTGGAAAAATAAATCTAGTTCTTTATAAGCTCTAAAGTGAAGGGTCTTATTTTCTAAAGTCGTAGTCGTAAACTGAAGTTCGTAACTAGTTTCGTTTGTTATTTTTATTGTGACCCTAAACGTTGACCAATTTACGGATCTACCGGAAAAAAAGTATCGGAAATAGGCTTTGTTATTTGGTTAGAGAATAAATTGTGAATATTATTCCAAGGTCGTGATCATTTTCGGGTTTTCGGGGTTCAGTGTACGTTTTCATTGAAGCGAAGCGGAGCTGTGCAGATCTCAATTGACCAATCACAGGCCATTAAATTGTCAAACTATTTACATTGACGTTGTCACATTATAAACATTGACGATGTCAAAATCTTTTCAGAACGCGTTGTGATGGTTCGATTGAGCTCCGCACAAAATCATTGTAAAATTCAAAAAGCAAATTAACAAAGAGTACAAAGCGTTTTGAGTACAAAGAAAAGTTAGACAATGGAGGTTATTAAGATATCGCTGATATTTCTCAATAGGAACCTAATAGGATTGCTTCATTGATATTTACTTGGCAATCGGTAGAATATAAGAAAGACAATATTCTGCACTAAACATTTAATTCTATAGGTAAGCTAGTTCCAGTAGGTCAGTGGCAAAACAATACAAAAAACTAAGTAATAAGAACTGTTAAATAGTTAATTATAACTTACATGAATAAACCTTATAAGTAGTTATTGACTTAATTTTATTTCAACTTATTCAATACAAAATCTCCATCGAAAATATTTAATTCAAAAATAATTTACTCACGACCGGAAAACATAAAACGAATAATTTAAACAAAACTAAAAGCTTTCATAAAGTAAAAACAAAAATATACATGAAATTGTTTAAAAATGTATACTAAACCATCGCTCATCCGTCTCCCGTCAATCAAAATCCAATTTGTCCATTACTGAGAGCATTATTTAAACTCAGGTCGGTAAAATTTTGAGTAAAAGCTCACTCGGCAAACTTTACAGTCACGCTATAAATTAAAAAGTTCGGGTCAACGAAAGCTTGGTCAGTTAGCGGTAGCGGTCGTATTCTGTGCTTTACGAGCTTTGGATGTAATAAGCTGTGACATAGGAGAAATCCAGATTAGTTTTAAAGATTAAAGTTTTTATTACCTAACTCTCGCCTAGTATTACCCTCGTTTTACCAATTCCAGTGGAAAATTCAGGTTTTAATAGTAGCTTATCTATCACCTTTATCAACGTATAATCTATTTCTAATTTAATTGCCCATCAAAATCTTAAGACAGAGTTAATTTCACATTAAAAATATAAGTTTATAGTACAGGAAAAAACAACATTGCATTATATAAATGCTGTAAAGTATAAAATTAGTGTTTGGCAATGCTTTTTCTGCTCATTTCTAACGACCAAAGAACACTCCTACGTCAAAGCCATATTCCCCACAAACCGTGAAAACGGTCATCAGAATACGTACACGAATGCATTTTTAATTTTCTCGTTATCTACACACCACGACCGCTATTTCAGACGACAAAACGAATAAAGTTTACACAATGCTTTCGTTTACCGTGCTGAGTCGAGCTCGCAACGTCAATTTGTAACTCACTGCATTGTATTTCAACTTAATTAAAACTCTTTAACGAACGTTAGACTTCACATTTGTTGATTACAAAATTTTGTTGGTAGAACAATCCTTCTATAACATAAATTATCATGCACATGCACATATCAGTGATGTAATTTATTGTATGAAAGAAATGCATTAAAGCACAGAAAAAGGTAAACAATCCCTTTTCTTAGTGTTTCTCAGCAGATGGTAGGTATAATCCAACTTAATTTTAAGCTCACTATGTATATTATGATGTTACGATCCTGTATATAAATAAAATTGTTTTTATTTTAAATTCGATCAAAAACATGTACTTTTCAGACATGGTTCGGATTTGAGATCACCAACCAGCATTAGGCAAGCGTGGTGATTACGCCTAACCCCTCCCCACTGTACTGATGATATCTTCGGTGAGGTGACAGGCTTTGCCCAGCAGTGGGACATAACAGGCTTATACTTACTTAATACACAAATTACTCCTGTCGCATTCAATGAAACTATTTTACTGACCTGTTGGCAAAAGACCTTTAATCTCACTCACCTAAAAAGTGCTTATCCACCAAAGTAAACGCTATACTAACACAACAACAGCACCATCAACAACCAATTATCATTTTCAGGCAATTACTGAAAGAAATATCACAGTAATAGTACGGGCTCTCTAGTTACGGGGCCATAAAACGAACATTCCGGAGATTGCATTAAGGGAATTAATTTGAAATGAGCTATAAAGGGGTAAGAACACCCGACATTTGATGGCTATTCGACACTTTTTATTGGTGTAAAAAAAAGAAATAGGAAACATGTCACAGACGAAATTAAATTGGCAATATTATGGCAAAAAGTTTTGGCATTCATCCAAACGTAAACTGTATTAGTTGTTTTAGCTATGTATTGTTGTTTTTTCGAAAGGGAAACGGATTAGTTAGATCTCGAAAGCCAAAGTTACGTATATTGTCAAAAACCGTAAGCGATGTCCTAGTATTATACTAGGCAGAAACCGTAATAAAGATAAAGGTTTATTACGATCTTAAATAAGGTCGTCTCTGGTCTAAAAAGATTATTCTATCTAATTTTAACTATTCTATTATACGTAATGTTTATAGATGCTTTTAGTGATTTTATAGCCGTGATAAAACGGACTAAGATGGACTTTGATGGATTATTACAGTTTATATTTCAGTTGTAAAATAATAAAGGTACTATTGTAAATACTTTCACCTTTCTGAATATACTAGCAGTGCCCCGCGGTATTACCCGCGTTGTGCCCGTTGCCGTGGGAATCTCGGGAATTTTTATACATCTCTATCTATTTAAAAAAACCACGCCCGTTGCGTAGTTTTAAAGATCTAAGCATACATAGGGACAGACAGACAGCGGAAAACGACTTTGTTTTATACTATGTAGTGAAGTTAAGGGCTACTGAAATAAGATATGGCCAATGGAAAATATGATGGCGTAGATCTCTCTCATCGATAGAGGTCTATCAGAGAAAAGAGTTATTGTCCATGTTCTATAGCCATGTCCGGTTTTGACGGGCCGTGGCGGGCAAGTGTGGCAGGGTTCAATGAAAGACAAATATGTTGGTGCCTTTTTACTATGCCATGCTATGTAAAGTGAATAGTTGGATGCCACCTATGCATGTTGTAATATTTGAAATAATATTATTGTTGGGTACGATATTTAACATACGAATAGCATAGGTGGAACGGAACCCTAATCCTTTAAATCGTAATTCTGTTTCTACTACTAAGAAACCTTCTTTTATAGTCATTCCTGTTTTTCCTTTACTCCTTCCTCCGTAACTTGTTATATAATCGTTAAATCTATTGAATTAAGGTTCAAATTCCTTCACCACCACTGATCAGGGTTAATTGAGCCTAAAGGTGAGCCTCTGACATTTGTGCAGTACACGTAATCTATTTGCAGTGAATGTCACCATTTTGTATTAGAGCCGATAGCCTAAATCATTCTGTGTTTAGGCAATATGGAATATTCGAATATTAATTTGATAATGCAGATGGTAGAGATAACTCTTCATGATTTGATGTATGGTTTTCATATATGATGAAAACCATACATCAAATAATGATGACAAAATAATGATGATGCATAAATCATCATTATTTTGTACCTATATATTGACTGCCATACTCAAAGACGTCAATACAATCAACATTTAAAGCTCAAGACACATAGTCCAGCTTCAGCCTGCTGCGGGCTAGTGTGACATATAAGGAATATAACGTCACGCGACCAATGTAATTTTTATTTTGTCTCATGCTATCACAAACAAATGGAACAACAACACAATAAGAGTTAACAGACTAAAAACATCCAACTATTATAACAAGATCAAGTTAAGTTTTCTATGTCGAAGTATTTCAAACTATCCTGATGCCAAAATCTTTTACCGTTGGTACATCCAATACGAATCGAAATCGAAAAATAGTTTCGGCTTTGTAACCATTGTCTACCTTTGTCACACGCCACCACTGGTGTGATGTTGACGTCCTGACACAACCACTAACAGCAAACTTCACAAGGATAGTGTGACAGAGAGAGACAGCACCCTATAAAACAGAAAACTAGAGAACTATCTCCCTTCAGACGAGGCGTTTGACATTTGCAAGTTTGAACCTATCTATAACTTAGTACATTATAACTCAATGCCTATGATATGATAACAAGCCTGTGTCGGGGGTTGCGGGTTCGATCCCCGCCCGGAATCAACAATATGTGCAGTGTCCGGGTATATTAAATTCCCTTCGCCTAAAGCGGTTGCCATTGGTATTTTTATATATTTAGGCCCCTAAACGCCACAGTCGTCGAGTGCAACCAACTATGTATTCTTTCATTGTAACTGTCACCGCACGTTGCGGCAAATTTTAAAATTCAACACTTTATCCAACCGACATTCCCTTGAAGACAGAACTCATCAAATCAACGGACACAATATGAAATTCAGAACATCTTATTGATCAGCAAGTTTAACGAGATCAGCGATCATCCTTTCAACTCCATAAATAAGTTAGCCAACTTCTGATTTTGACGAGATAAAAAGGTTCCGACATATTGCGCCCTTCGTGTCATGATTCTAAAGGAATTTGATTAAGGGTTTTTTATTTGATTAAAGATCCATTTTTTGGGGGTGGTTAGAATTTTGAGATTTTTAATTTTTTACGAAAACTGGATTAATTAAGATATTTTACTGGTTGCTTTTTGACAGGTTTTTAAAACGAAATAATAGCTTGTAAGCAATACTTTTTGATTTTCACTCTTAGTGTGCGTCCATACTGCGGGCCTAGCGCGGTGGCGACGGCGGGCGCGAAATATCAAACGTATGAAACGCGTGTAAGTGTCCATACTGAAGTGACTAGGCGGAAGCCTAGCGCGACAAGACCGAGCGACTCCGCGCGCGGTGATTTCAAACGCACCGATCCGCGCGTTGTGGCCACAGTACGGGCCTAGGCGGCGAGCGACTTAACAAGCGGGTGGCAGGTGTATCAAACCAGTGGTCTTACCGCTCGGCGTTTTGACGTAAAATGGCTTCGATCAACAATACACACTAGATTTCGGGTCAGCGCAAATAATACGTCTGGGTGCTTAGGGTCTCATTTGAAAAGTGAGCCACTCTTTTATTTAGTTCCCTCGAACCACAGCCAAAAAAGTTGCAAAAATAATGGCCGGAAAAACAATTTAACGGCCGGAGTGTCTTACTTTCTGTGAGTACATGTAGAATAAGTTATATTTTAAGCTTTTAAACAAAATAATATCAAATTTTGAAAAAAAATACTGATTTGAAGTCACCGCTACAAATGTTTGGCCAACGTTGGCGCAAATTTTGTGAAACAGAACAGCAGAAACATGGAGTAGATTTGTTTTGTAGTAATAATTTATTTATCCGGGGGGCGATTTTTTTTTTATGTCGTGGGGGGGTGGTTGGACTTATAAATTTCGATTTTGTAACTAATCCCGGTAGAGTATTCGCCGCCATCTTGTTTTAAGTTCATTTTTTTTTAGTTTTTCTGAAATAACTCGTTAATTTTCAACTCTAGAGCAAAAATGACAGTAAGTTTGATCATTATCTATACTAATATTATAAAGCTGAAGAGTTTGTTTTGTTTGTTTCTTTGTTTGTTTAAACGCGCTAATCTCAGAAACTACTGAACCGATTTGAATAATTCTTTCACTGTTAGATAGTCTATTTATCGAGGAAGGCTATAGGCTACATTTTATCCCGAAATTCCCACGGGAATGGGCACAACGCGGGTAAAACCGCGGGGCGCTGCTAGTTATTTAATATATACGCTAGGATCTATATTTGCAGAGTTATACTATCAAGTTTATCAAAAAAATCGTAATGAAAACAAGTATGTATACTATCAAACCTAGATAGCCCAAAACATAAATAATTTTAAGTAAACTTTTACGTGCATATTACAAATTATTTAAGTGTTCAACACGACTCCATTCCATCTGTAGTTCTTCTAAAAGAAACGAAACGAAAGGAAGGTAAACACGGGAATAAAATACTTTATTTGTAGGTCGTTAAGGTTGATTTCACACTAAATGTTGTCTTTTCGTTTCTAAATGACAGTAGTAATTTTAAATATTTGAAGATTTGCTAGGTGTCATGGTTGTAATTAGGTTGAACTTCGAACTGTTTTAAAACTTTTTGGTCAGTTCGGTAGTAAACAAAATAAGCTGTCACACGTAATTCACGAGGACATTTTTTAGCTTTGATTTTGTACGTGACCGCACACTAAGTGTGCGGCCACAGTGAATGCGCGGTGGCTTACGCGGTGACTTACGCGGTGGCTTACGCGGCGGCGGCGGCGGAGGTGGCCACACTGAGGCGCGAGCTCTAGTAGCGATCAGACGTATATCAGGGGTTGCAAACAATTTTCGATCAACAATACACAACTAGATTTCGGGTCACGTACAAAACAAAGCTAAAAAATGTCCTCGTGAATTACGTGTGACAGCTTATTTTGTTTACTACCGAACTGACCAAAAAGTTTTAAAACAGTTCGAAGTTCAACCTAATTACAACCATGACACCTAGCAAATCTTCAAATATTTAAAATTACTACTGTCACTTAGAAACGAAAAGACAACATTTAGTGTGAAATCAACCTTAACAACCTACAAATAAAGTATTTTATTCCCGTGTTTACCTTCCTTTCGTTTCGTTTCTTTTAGAAGAACTACAGATGGAATGGAGTCGTGTTGAACACTTAAATAATTTGTAATATGCACGTAAAAGTTTACTTAAAATTATTTATGTTTTGGGCTATCTAGGTTTGATAGTATACATACTTGTTTTCATTACGATTTTTTTGATAAACTTGATAGTATAACTCTGCAAATATAGATCCTAGCGTATATATTAAATAACTAGCAGCGCCCCGCGGTTTTACCCGCGTTGTGCCCATTCCCGTGGGAATTTCGGGATAAAATGTAGCCTATAGCCTTCCTCGATAAATAGACTATCTAACAGTGAAAGAATTATTCAAATCGGTTCAGTAGTTTCTGAGATTAGCGCGTTTAAACAAACAAAGAAACAAACAAAACAAACTCTTCAGCTTTATAATATTAGTATAGATAATGATCAAACTTACTGTCATTTTTGCTCTAGAGTTGAAAATTAACGAGTTATTTCAGAAAAACTAAAAAAAAATGAACTTAAAACAAGATGGCGGCGAATACTCTACCGGGATTAGTTACAAAATCGAAATTTATAAGTCCAACCACCCCCCCACGACATAAAAAAAAAATCGCCCCCCGGATAAATAAATTATTACTACAAAACAAATCTACTCCATGTTTCTGCTGTTCTGTTTCACAAAATTTGCGCCAACGTTGGCCAAACATTTGTAGCGGTGACTTCAAATCAGTATTTTTTTTCAAAATTTGATATTATTTTGTTTAAAAGCTTAAAATATAACTTATTCTACATGTACTCACAGAAAGTAAGACACTCCGGCCGTTAAATTGTTTTTCCGGCCATTATTTTTGCAACTTTTTTGGCTGTGGTTCGAGGGAACTAAATAAAAGAGTGGCTCACTTTTCAAATGAGACCCTAAGCACCCAGACGTATTATTTGCGCTGACCCGAAATCTAGTGTGTATTGTTGATCGAAGCCATTTTACGTCAAAACGCCGAGCGGTAAGACCACTGGTTTGATACACCTGCCACCCGCTTGTTAAGTCGCTCGCCGCCTAGGCCCGTACTGTGGCCACAACGCGCGGATCGGTGCGTTTGAAATCACCGCGCGCGGAGTCGCTCGGTCTTGTCGCGCTAGGCTTCCGCCTAGTCACTTCAGTATGGACACTTACACGCGTTTCATACGTTTGATATTTCGCGCCCGCCGTCGCCACCGCGCTAGGCCCGCAGTATGGACGCACACTTAGACTGTAGGTACCAAAATACTATAACCCAGTCAGAACAGTTATAAATCACTTCTGATTCGATCCCAATTTTTTGCATATTCAACTGGCTCAACTAGCCTTCCAATCTCTTAGGTAATATTAATAGCATTAAATAAAATTAACAAACAAGAAAGTGTTACTGAACTTATCTAATTCCGTCCACAATAAGTCCCCTCACAACGGATACACCATCAAATTTCTGGTCAAGTGTTGGACACTTGCCAACTTGGTAGACTCCTGAATCCACTGTAGCGCTTTCGCATCAATACACCGTGAAACGATGGACAGATTAAAGCCGCTTCAAGCTATTGGTTGGACTAATGCAATATAGTTTGTTGTGACAAAATTGTGAGGAACTTAGTTGTTGAAATTGTTACCTGTACTGATATAATTAGTGTAGTAATATTTAGTGGTGATGTTAATATTTGTAGTACTTACCTATTTACTATATCAATAAAAATGAAGAGTTATTGTTTGTTTAAAAAATTGATTCAAAACTTACGAATTCTTTAATTTATTTATACCTTTATCTTCATCCTTAATGAACCCATTCCGAAAATTCTTTTGGAAAAACAACAGGCCCCTTCCATTTTAAACACCTATTTAAAAACGGTCGCTCCTACAAAACCTATTTTTTTTAAAGCGGGGTTTCCAGACAAAGCAGTAACTACAAAAAGAATTGGCCGGTCCCGCGCATAATAACAATAGCAGCTTCGATTATTGAGTTACGTCCAAGAGTTATTATTGCGGACTTTTTGTTTAACTATTTACTGCAGTGGTTTCTACCGTTTTAATCAGTATTTTGTTAACAACAAGGTATACATTTGATAAGCAAGTTCGAGTAGGTTAGTGGTCAACCCTGGTGTCAAAGTATTTAGACCGCCTAAAGGCTTCGGTCATGATGAAATGATTGAACCGAGCAGGATTTATTTAGGTCCGTGTCCTCCAAAACACAATATTCGGACAAATGCACACACGGTTAATTAAAACCTAGACTAAGCTAGAAGCTTGTATTATGGTATTTAATAAGCAACAATAACTCTATGGTTCCACTATCGGCCACCCATCCAAGTAGTGGTTGAGCTGCACGTAGCTGAACAACCACGATGGGTTTACATAAAATAGTACACTAACAACGAGAGTGCTACCATCAGTTGATATTAAAATACAATTGACCTAGTTAGTGCTGAATAATGTTATTAAGATGTTCCAATTGATTAACTTTTATCACTTCCTGGCTTTGTAAGAGGTAATAGACACCTCTCTTTGATTTTTATATACTAGACTAGTTACTGTTATACACTGTAATTATAGTTAACCGTTTTGGTTGATTTATAAGTTAACTATAGAAGATTTTTTGGTTTACGATATTTATTGCAGTATTTGTATGAAAGGTGTCACACTGGCCTGAAGCGACCCGCACCCTCACTATAAAGAGTCTTGCACTTAAACCGACGTCAACGGCCGAATTATGTAAAGCACCATTAATATCAAAAATCAATAACCATATTTCTATAAATCCTCACTAACACTAACATTCACATTAATAGTTATTAGGTCACTTAGTAAAACATACTCAAATCCATTATCAAAACAATTATTGGGATTAGTTTAAATAAAGTATTAAGCGTTAGGGTTCCGCGCTGTTTTAATTAAACACCTTTGGGTTCGGTGTTTAGCGGAGAGTTATTAATAACAAAATAGTTCCCTTTTGAATGACAAAGGTTCTGTTTAAATGATTTTCAACGGTGAAGCAGTGACGTTGAATATTAATGAAAGATGTTCTCTTGTTTTGGTCATGGATCATTTGTTTGCTGTTGTGTGGCGGTTGCGTGTGTCGAGTTTAATGTAATCTATAGTTGAACAGTCCCACAAAAATGTTCAAGACTTTTGTGCTTCGTCAGATAATATTGATGTTTCGAGTGAAGTGCGACACAGAGTGCGGTTACGGGTCGGTGTGCCTTTCATACAAATACATGGAATACAACGCGCGCGACCCGCAACCGACCCGCACTCGGCTCGCAGAGGCACTGTATATAATATGCATCTTGCGTTTTAGTTATAATTATTAGAAGTTTGAATTTAACAAGTTCCTATTCTTCTTCTTCTCGAGTCGAGATGTTTATGTTAGTATTAAGGATTTATTAATAACTAGCTGTGCCCCGCGGTTTCACCCGCAGCGCCCCCGTTCCCGTGGGAATATTGAGATTTTTATTCCTTATTTTTCTTATTATAAAAACCTTGTCCTGACAATAAGGAACACATTAAAAAAAGAATCATCCAATTTGGTGCAGTCGTTCTAAAGTTATGCGCTTAGCAACAGATTCAGCGATTCATTTTTATGTTAAGATAAATTATTTATATTTTGTGCTTAAAGTTCCCATGGCCTATACCATAATTAAGTGAAAATTATGACTTAATAACATTTAGTCCATTCACGCCCGCACTATAACGAGTATATATATGCATAACTCAACACGATATTTCTAGACACTAGGTCTTCCCCCAACAACCCAACGCAACACACACAAAACGACCAAAACCACAGAACACTGCCACTAAAACCTCTCAGCATTCAAATCCAAATTAGTAAAGAATTGAAATAAAACAAAAGCGGTTCACAACTCCACATTTATTCCCCGTTCCCATTGAGCAGAAATAGGTCGTAGTGACATTCGAAGTAATGGATGGCATGCGAGGGGATTATTCGCAGGAAGTAGATGGATGGAGAGGAACAAACTTTATTTTTCCACGGTTCAGCCCCGAGAGTGTATTCTGCATGTCTTTATGTCAAGTGAAGGTGACGTCCAATGGATTGTGTAGCGACTGTTTCATGTCTTCACATGAAAGAAGCCTTATTTTACCCTACCTGTAGCATGGATACACCTAGATATAAGTATTTGGCTATTAGTATAAACTTATTTGTACTAATCTATACTAATTTTAATAAGGATGAAGATTTTTTCTTGTTCAATCTACAAAATTTACCAGCTTTGAGCCCGTTCCCGTGGGCTTTTCGGAATTAAAAAGCCAATATCAATTTTCCTCTTGAGTGTAGCTATTCAATACAAAATCAATGATTCAAATCTTACTGGTAATACCCATGATTATCCGTCACATATTTTAAACAAAATTATAATAACCTCTATATCATTAGTTAGAGAGTATAGATTGGCAAAACACAACAACAAATACACATAGAAACAGTCCGATAGCAAAACATATAAAGACTAGTACACACATATAAACAAGCCAATAGGAAAACTAAAGCAACCTGGAAATACATGTTCAAAAGAACATTCCTACCACACGCGGGCTAAGTTGAACAACTTGTCCAAACTTCAAAAGCGGTTTAACTTCTGAACCAACTGTTAATTTGTTTGACTCTTCCTTAAACAACGTTTAACTAATTCCTTTTTAAGCTCATAGCTTTCATTAGAATGCTTAATGGGCAACACGATTGGCATATCAATTAATTGAGCTGGCCTTAATAGAATTATTCCCATTGCTATTGTTGTTTCGAAGATAGTAATAGATCGCGTGAGAAGACTGTTTTCTGGGATTTTCTAGATAGTAATAAAGATTTTAGATTCTGTATATTTTCTGGGAAGTCTATTAAATGTCAAAAAAATTACATGACTATTTACTTTAACTTTGTCAATTGAAGCGTTGAAGTTACTTATTTTGAAGTCAGATTATAAATAAAGGTTATAAATCAAAAAGAAATACTCAGAAAAAACTTCTTGAAACTCCCCAATTGATCTATTTCTTACTTCTTCAAAACACAACACTTGAAAAAATTAAGGTCACTTAAATTCATTTATATGCTAATCGTGCCCACCACTTGGTACTCGTCACTTTGAAAATACTGAAAAAAAGTAGGTACAGTGGTATAACATCTGGTGACTCAATGTCTAACTATTGTCGTTCACACAATCTGATGTCCTGATGTCATCATGACGTTTGGATATTCTGGACACTATTTCGGGAGGACTAGTCACTTAATCCCAATAATGAATTGCGCCTTGAATATTAATCTAATGGCACAGTTTAGGTAATAGTTGCTATTGGGTTTAGAATGAAGTCAGACGTAATTTAACATGAAGAAATCACAACAACACTAACGCATGATCAAGAAGTTGGTTCATATTTGAACATACATTATTGTATGACAAAAAAATGTGTTCCAATAAGCATCATGTTAAATTCCATAAACAAGAACAAGACCGAATTGCGTATGGTAACTCCGAACTTTTAAACAACAAATTCAGTCAGGGCTTACTCGTAAAGTAAAAAGTATTTGCCAGTTAGAAAATTCTCTCACAAATTAATGCTGTATTAAAATCAGGGTTCCCAGTTGAAAGTAACATTGAATTAGTAAAAGTTGGCATTTCTGAAAGGGAGAGCATGGGAATAAAAAACAATGACCAAATGTAATTTGATGATAAAAGCACTTTCGCTTCATGTTATTGTTTTGATGTGCGGAGCAATAACACTGTGAATGTAAGCGAGAATAAACATTAGGTGGTAATTAATTAGGTACACGTGGATAAGTTTATATGGTTATGATGAGAAGTTTCCTTTGTAAGATCTTTTGGGGATTGCTTTGTAAGATCTTTTGGGGACTTCAAGCTTAAAAGTGATAGTACAAAATGTTATAATTAATGTCTTACTAAGTAACTGACTTTTTGTTTGTTACGCTTTCATGCCAAAAGTACAGAACCGATTTAAATGCAATTTCGTACAGAGATACATTAGGCATTCACAAAGGATATAGGTTACTTTCTATCCCGAATTTCCCACGGGAATTCCGCGATAAAGCCGCGGGGCGCTGCTACTACATAATTATAGACAACAAAAGCACGTGAATTGTGACTCGATCTTAGCGTTCACTCGTTCAATGGTCGGCGAGTGTGAACGGTCGCGGACCGCTAACTTCATAACGGTGCGTATTTTGATCGATACAGACGTATTGCGGTTTGTTTCTTTACTGTAATGGTCATTATTTTATTACCATTTGTATTTTTTTAAGATTCACCTGTTTTAAGTTAAAATGTTTAGTTTTCTGTCCCAGCCACACGCGCAGCTATCGTTATCTTCGTTACCTGACACGGTTTTCTTGGCATCTTTCATCAAGAATTTTATTGAAATACAATAAGTACCTATTTGTATTTGCCCAGACTGACCCATTAGATGCGAGTAATAAAAAGAGCCCATCCTGTATTCTATCAATAAAATATTCATTTAAGACACACAACATATGCAACATATTTCTTCCACCATAACACACGGTGTACAATATCAAGTAGCTACCCATTTCACACCATACACAAACACAAACAGTGGATTCATTAATCACAATCATACGAAATATTAATCTTTGGTGTGCGTAAATAAATCAGAGCGGCATTCGTACCCTAATCCATTTATTATGGAAGTTTATTGGCGAATGATAGTTGTGGAAAAGGGAACTTTCAGAAAATAATATACACCGTGTTATTTTTGGTTATTTACCTTCAACATGTTATTCGGTACAGTCGGCCAAGAAAGTGGTCTACCACTTTTGACAAAAGTTTCTGCGAGATGTAACGATCGCTAAGGTTGACTTTTCTATGCACAATTATGTTATGACGTTTTGTCTGTTATCTGAGATGCCTGACATTTGACATCATTGGGTGACTTAGTTGGACCTCTATTATTAAATGAAAATTGACCTTGTTGTTTCATGACGTTCAAATGAATCTCAACCGTAGGGTGGTAGACCACATTTTTGGCTGACTGTACATTATAGAATCAGTAAAAAAGTTAAGTAAACTGTATTGTTCCACTGCTGGGTAAAGGCCTCTCATCTCACTGAATTTTGTGATATCAAACCCGAGCCATGTTTGAAAAGGAAGGAAAATCCTTACGCTTGACGCGGGAATTGAACCCTAGACCTCAGTCTCGGCAGGCGAGGGCACATACCACTAGATCACCGAGGCGTTAGAATATATATGTAGTAGTTGTCGAGTGTGTCGCTTAATTTTACAAATATGTTATTGATATTCGATATTTTACTTTTCATCCGTCTAATATGTTATGAAATGTTTGTGTGCGTGGATGCTTATAAATGTTGCTAAAATTTTTATCTGACTTAGCAAATTTATCCAGTTCGGTTATAAATTGGCACAGAACACGAAGAGTAAATAAGAAAACTTGGAGTGCAGTATACGTATGGCTCTACTTTATTTTATCCTTCTTCTTCATCGAGTGGATGGTCAACCTGACCAATCCTGGCGTTTAAGTTATTAAGCCGCCAAAGGCCTCTGACATGGCTCAAGTAACGACTACTATCCGTAGAAAGTAACCGGGACCGACGGCTTAACGTGCCCTCCGAAGCCTGGAATCGTCTTACTTTTCGGGCAATCAGGTGATTCAGCCTGCAATGCCCTAACCAAACTGAGGGCAGTCTCACAAAGAGATTTTTGTGAGATATTGTCCCCCGGGAATCGAACCCGGAACCTCCGGATCGTGAGCCGAGCGCTCAAACCACAAGACCCAGGAGGCTGTTAAGTTTATTTTATCCTTAACTAGCGACCCGCCCTCGCTTCGCTTCGGTTAATCAAGATTTCATGTAGGAAAATCGGGATAAAACATTGCGTGTCTCCCGCAGGAATATACACAATCAAAATTTCAAGTGGGAAATTGGGGATAAAATATTACATGTCTCGCGCGAGTATATAGGTATGTATACACAATCAAGATTTCATGTGAAGAAGAATTCGGAATAATACCTACATAGCGCGTCTTCGTCGTTCGTAGTTCGTAGGTAGGTAGGTATATCCCCGCGCGCTTTGACCGTACGAAACAGTAAGTAGCCATAAGAGAACCGCCATCGAGCATTATTATTTTGTAAGCAGCGCCCCGCGGTTTTACCCGCGTTGTGCCCGTTCCCGTGGGAATTTCGGGATTTTTTTTACATATAAACCTTCCTCTTGAATCACTCTACCTATTACAAAAAACCGCATCAAAATCCGTTGCGTAATTTAAAAGATTTAAGCATACAGACAAACAGATAAACAGACACGAAACAAAAACGACTTTATTTTATACTAGGTATGTAGTGATATTTCTCATCATAACTCTGAAACTAACTGTCTGATTTTAATAATTTAAAGAGGTATACAAAGAAACATAATTAACCTTGATTGTAGAGCCATTTATTTTGATGTAGATTCATATCATCATAAGAATATCATCAACTTAAAATTACACTCCTTTTTTAACTAATTAATTTTAACTAAAAACGGTTATTGTGGCTTAACTATAATAGTTAGACATATGCCCTCGCGAACTTATTTGTTCGCAATGATATGTACTTTGATTGCGTAGAACATTGTTTTTGTGTATCATCAATAGATTTAGTAGCGCACGCCAATAACCAATTTTTTTAGGCATATTTTTCATACCTTTGGTTACATATACCCGCGTTGTGCCCGTTCCCGTGGGAATTTCGGGAATTTTTTTACATAAAAACCTTCCTCTTGAGTCACTCTACCTATTACAAAAAACCGCATCAAAATCCGTTGCGTAATTTTAAAGATTTAAGCATACAGACAGACAGACAGACAGACAGACAGACACGACGCAGAGACGACTTTATTTTATACTATGTATTGAAGCACAAGACACACAATGTGCGGGTGTGGGCCGGTTGTGGGTCGCATGGCGTTATGTATTCCTTGTATTGTATGAAAGGTGTCAAATGCCCGTTGCGCGTCTTGCGCTTTAAATGAAATAAAATAAATAATATTTCTATAAATATTTCTATAAGGTGAACATTGTTAAAGTTTAACTGCATAAAATGCGAAGTGATTCACATTTATCTATTGGGATTAATAGTAAGCCTTACTTTCATAAAAACTTTAATACCCACTTGGTTTTTACCCAGTGACCGAAAGCGAATCTTTGCTCTGAAAACGGGAGCGCAATAAGGGCACTCCAGAATGCAAAGCTTTCATTTTTTGCTACCAGTTGCTAAAAGTTAATTAAAATTACATAATTTAGAAGTAGCAATTCTAAAACCAGTGTTTTTTCTAATTTAAATCAGGTTAAATTTTAAAATATTAAGCGTTGTGTTACGACTAGTCAGTGTGATCGAATGTGATCGAATCGAATCGAACGTAGCATGTTTCCTTTTTTTTCACATAGGTATGTCTCGGGAATAATATTACCAATCCGCAATAGGCAACCATGGTGATTCCGACATCCTCCTCACTGTACCGATACCTTCAGTGAGATGAGAGGCCTTTGCCCAGCATATTTAAAACACAAGTTTCTTATTAACTGTTAGCCCCTTGTTACTGTGAACCAGTCTAGAATTATAATTTTATGACCTAAAGAATGAATTTCATAGTTGAAATAATATAAAATTTATTCATTGAACAATAATATTATTGCCAGTAATAAAGGTTTAGCTGCTACATAGCTGAGGATGTTAACCTAGAACCGTCTAAGAATTAAAATAATAGAAATATTAAATGTGCAAGACCATTCTTTGGTTCCACGTAATATTATTATCCTTTTCATGGTAATGAAGAAAACAAAACGAAAACGCTTTTGGGAAAACGGTTAACCTTCACGTGGCTATAACCTTTATGCCTTTATCAAGGTTCAATGCCATTTAGCGAGTTTACAAGCTGCCAGCCTGCGAATTATAAGGACAAAGGTAGTGCCACGGTGCTGACACGTGATGGCGACTAGCAATAAATTAAAAAATATAAACTTAAGTTAAGTAAAAGTCAATGATAAATATTCTTTCTCTTATTAACTTCTTCGATTGCATTTTGAAACTATCTTAACTTTGGACGATTTTTTGTCGTTCACTTGCTACAAAACTCGCCGGTTCGCAGCTTGTAAACTCGCTAACCTTAACTTATGTCAACCTCAACTCTAATCAGCCATAAAGATTATTGTACCTATTAGAAAGGGCTCCTTACCATTAATCTAATTGAAACCAATTTGGAACACGATACAAATGAATACAATAGCTACTAAAATAGAAAATAACAGCTCCGAACGTTGGTATCGTAAAATCTCATCACTTTACAATCAACGGTACCATCGCATAAATAATATCGATTCTATAAGACTTATATCCTCGTCACGATTTCGAATTTTTATCCATTTAATGGTTTCGGTTTTCGATAAAATCTAATTCTTTATGTTGTGCCTTAAATCTAAATGACTGATCGGAGTAGATAGATGGTTTGGTTAGTGAGGCTTTTGACCTGCAGATCCTGCTTGTTCCAGGCTGTTCGGTATGTAATTTACTTTTTGCTTAGTGCTACTACTAATTTCTATTGCTAGGTTTACTGGACAGGTATGTACTGTCATCAAAATAAATGTAGTCTGTTTTAGCATGAAAAAAATCTTCCCATTGTAATAATGGTTTTTATAATAATAAATTCTAACTGCAATATTCGAAAATGTTCTTATCAAGTTGATTGAGATGTTATATTATATTCAATACAAAAATGAGTATATATATATAGAGCAGAACCTAGGACTTATATCGGACTTATATCAAACGTAGAAAAAATCCATAATCTATATCGTGTTTTTACTCTCATACTAGCGCCATTCATTGGCAACGGTTGAAGCAGCGAGGAACAGTAATAAACACATAATTTAAGCAGAAAATAAACCCTTTCAAAACATTCAAATCATTCAAACACCTCAATAACATTATTTAAAAAAATATTTACATTATCACAGAGTTACTCGTATTTTTATAAAGGAAACAGACCATTACATTAGCATTTGTAATATTAATTAGACCAACTGTACCGGTTTCATCCGATACAATCTTTCTGATTTTAAATTCTACGCAGCATACCTGGAAGTGGGTCATATGACCTATTAGTGTTGCGACTGTAGCATTCCTAGGGCATCTAATCTTTAACACCTCAATTGATCTAAGTAGATTATGACTGTGAGTAACGTGGTTAAGTAATTATTTCGTCGTTTAGTTTCTAGTGTTTAATGTTATGAGTTTCATAGCTATAATGTTATGACTATTACTATGACTTTCGTAGCCAATTGGTAAATACTTTGATGACCGCATTTGATGAGGCGAAGGTACGGTAAAAGAATGGCAGCTTGCTTGGCACCTAGAGCCTCATGCACAACTTTAATGCGTTGTGATTGGTCGATTGCGCTCCGCATAACTCCGCTTCGCTCCAATCGAAACACACCCTAAATAAAATGCAAACCTGTCTGTGCGTTTGTAGTGTTGTTGATATTATGCTAGTTTACAAGCTGTGAGACGTTGTTTTGTCTTTTTACAGTGGTGTCATTTTTTTGGACAATAACTATATGAGGAAGGGCCAGTATTCTTCAAAAAGGCACTGAGCTAAGTAAATCTTATAATAAAGAAATGTAAGTTTGTACCAGCATATTATGGATTTTTTCAATACCAAGGCATCTATTTTAAGATAGTTATAAAAACGTATCTTAGATAAAAAGCCACGCCCAATTGATTAGTGACTAAAAATATTATGACACTTACCTTCAATTAACTTCGTACTCAACATCAGGTAGTGTCCTTCGTAAATCCTTGAACTAGACCTCTGCCTTATCCTTCTAAGAATAAGGGCGAAAATAACATCACCCATTTATAGTTACGACACCTTGTGTGGTCTATTGTACTCGTAAAAAAAAATACGTGGGTTGGACCGGAATCTGTATCCTTACTTAGAACTCCGTAGAGGTGGGTATTTTGCGTATTTCTAAGTAAATTGGCTTCTTTATTGCATTGTATTAGAGTCGAAAATTGTTTGGAAATACTGGGAAATGGTTAGTACCTCTAGTTAGTATCGAAACTGGTGTTGGGGTAAGTGTTTTGGTACACCCACGTGGAATATTAAAATTATTTTACAACGTAATTCAAATTAAATACCTCCTCTAACATTAAATACCTACTTTATATTTAACTAGCAGGGCTCCACGGTTTTACCCGTGTTGTGCCCGTTCCCATGGGAATTTCGGGATAAAAGTAGCCTATAAGCTTTTCGTTGAATATGGCTATCTACTCAGCTATCTATTACAAAAATGATTAATCAAATCGGATTGGTAGTTTCGGAGATAAACCTGATTAAACAAAGAAAAAGACAAAAAATCGAAAAACAAACTCTTGAAGCTTTATTATATTAGCATAGATACACAACTAATTTGTTTATCGAATCTCAAAGCGCGATTACAGCATACCGTTCGACGCATGCAGCATCCGGTGACAACAACAGCACGGTACAACAGTGTGATCTGTATTAGGTATAAAGTCTATCGCTTTCCGTGAACGCATTAGTATATTCGGGGCATAAGTTATGCCGCCTCTACACATAGGCCAGCGCATTCGCCAATGCGCTGGCGGCTGTCCTTTGATGTTGCCGACACCGCCCGGCAAGCTCGCAAACGCGCCAGCCAACGTTCAAATACCTACCGCCAGTGCGCCAACACCCGTACTACACATTGGGCCAGTGGCTTGGCCAGCGCGCTTGCCAACGCGTTGGCCTATGTGTAGAGGCGGCTTTAGAACAAGTTTTATAAAATGCCACACGTGCATAAATATTTATATTTATACAAATTAAGATTTCTGATTTCAATTGATTTGGAAATATCTACGTTTCAAAACTGTTACATTCACAAAACTGACAGCAAACATCAAATTGTCTCACTAACAAGGTGTTAAACTGATCTATACGTGATATGGAAACATCTCTGTGACCTTGTTAACGAGCCATGTGAAGTGGCTCTTAGCAAATGTCTGATAACAGGAGTGGTGTTGAGAAAATATGGATCCCATCAAAAAAATAAATGAGGATTAGGCATAATCACCACGCTTGACATATGCGGGTGGGTGATCACAATCCTGAGCCATGTTTGTAAAGTAGGAAACATGTTTTCGTTCAAACCGGGAATTGAACCCGGGACCTTGGCTTGGCAGGCATATACCTGACATCAAAAACATGACTAGGAAAGTCCCACTAATACGAGTATGTTCTTCTACCGTAAAAAGTTGACAAAGTTGAACCTCACCCACCCTATTCATAATTATCAGGTGTTAACCAACTATCTTGTTTATTTAATTTAGACAGGGAGGTAATTTACTTAGGTACTGAATTATAATATTGCAGGTTTGGCGTTATTAAAACGCCCACCGAACTAACTAGCCGATTGCAACAACGGAACCCACTGTTTAAACATTGCCAATTCATGTTAATTTCGTATTTCCACTTTATTCGATCAGACGTTCCTATTTCTTAATTATGAAAACGTTTTTTGTTACTTAGTTAAACTCCAAGATCTTAACAACTGAACTTCAAGCATTCTGATGAACAAAGTAATATAAAGGTTGAATAATTTTGTTTTGGACCCATTTGAGAATATTGACAAAAAATTGGATCTTTAGGTCTTCTTTAGGAACGGTCGTGAGGGCCAATGTGGGGTACATTGGCCCTCACGACCGTTTCTGAGTACCGTTTGGACCCGTATGGTCAACAATTTTTGAATGATAATATCTACCTATTAAATTGTTATAATGAGCAACCTTACTCACTCACAACGCACAGCCGCAGCTACTGTATCTAGGAACTTGGTACAGGGGTTCTTTCATGATGTAAGTGAGCACTAAGAAAGGATTTCAAGAAATTCAACCCCTTACAGGGGGTGATCCTTTCACCCGAAGCGAATTGAGGGCAAGCCACTAGTTGAACTATTATTAAACTAGCGGCCCACCTTCCTAATAACTACACATTGATTGATGACATGTCATTACATTCATTAGGTACCATCAACACATGCTCAAATAAAACTATCGCCACAGTAAAACACATCAACAAAAAACCCATAAAAAGCAGTTAAAACCACCAATAAACCCTGATAAACTCAGTTCATTTGGAAGGCGTTAACGTGCTAACTGCAGTGTATGTACACATATTGATCTCAATAAAAAACGGAATCCATGTTGGTCGGACAAAAACGGCTGTGTACACAGCTCTTAATAATTCATATCGCTTGTAACAATGTTGAATGATACACATTCTAGTGGAGTTGAGCTGGACAAGAGAGAAGGGCCATTGTTCTACAGTGTTCTGTAGCTGTATTATGCTCGTTACAATTTTATTAAGCTTCGTGATATACGACCTAAGTAGTAAGACCGTTTCAATTTAAAATGAGCAAACATTTTAAATGAGCTAGGTATGTTTGAGTAAGTTAGTGGTATAGTGTAAAATACTTTTAAAAAACAGCATATGAGTCCTAGGATAAGTTTAATGCCATCAGACTCGGTATATTTTCGAAGGTCTTTAAGCGGTCTAAAAACTCCAACGCCAAGGTTGGCCACTAATCGACTCAAAATAAAATATGAATGAACAAATATAGATATGACAGACAGAAATTACAGAACGTTTTAGCTTTACCTAGAAATACAAATACAAAATCTACAAACACTATTTTAAGTATTTTAGTCTTCGTAAACGTTTGAATAGATCCTAATTTCAGGAACATTAAGCAGCAGGTTGTCTTTCCGTAACAGGTGTGTGCGATTCGCTGTTCTCTTCAGCGTAATGCCTAAATATGATCTGCGTTAAAGCAACAATGAACATGAGTATTACAGGAAAGCCCTGTTCAGTTATAATTTGCATTTCGCCCGGATGCGATTTTGCGCCCAATTTGTACTTGTTAATAGCTGTTATTCCATACTACCTAATGCTGCGTTATTAATAAGTGTTTTGAACAGTTACGAACACTTGCTCGCTCCCTCTTTTAGTAAATAAAAGAGCGAGTAAGCAACATGTTTTATTACTATGTTTATAATCTACATTATTCCTTAACACATTGTACAACTCTTTAAATTTTAATGACCATACAAACGCCATGTACCGAGTTAACCTATTTGACTATACGAGTACTTTTTGAGATACATGTAGTAACTATTATTATTAGAGTACCGTTTTCCAAATGACGTCTCTCAGCAAAATCAACAAAATATATTGTCACATACAGAACCACAGAATACATTATAGTCACTACACTATTGTGTAGACTCACTGGTGTATGAAAACAAAACGGTACCCTAAAAGATGCGACGTGAGTAGCTTCATAACCGGGCTATATTTCATGCGATAGGGGACATAGAGCAGTAAACGTTGCAATGCATTATTGATTTGTATCCAGGTATCTGCCTTTTAACTTCCCGTTGGAAGCAATGTTATGGCGGTTGTTCACGCTCGTCGAGACAGACAAGTCTGTCTCGGGGAGATGGGATAGAGCGAGCTGGTTTTTTTTGTCTTAGTAAACAGCAGTATAAATTGCAAATCTTTGTTTTTGGTATAATGATAGTGATGGGTTGGTCACGTCTGCCGCATGCCGGTTACGCTGTGGGCCAAAATGTGGCACCCGGAGACAGTGAGACGGCGTCGCGGCAGACCGTGTAGAGGGTGGCATGACGAACTGGACGCCTACAAGAGGGACTGGCAACTGGTGGCTTCAAATCGCGAAGAGTGGCGGGAATAGGGGGAGCATTTACCCAACAATGGGATGTCACAGGCTAACAGTAACTGTACCAGTTAAGCGGGCCGCTGCACGTGTCACCTCATCTTAAACAGAAAAAAGCGTATCATGCCGTTCGACGCTCCGCGATCCCGTACAACGGACCAAAGGTTCTCATTATTTCTCGCGTCCCTGTACAGTGTACATTCGTACACGCTCGTAATATTTAGTGAGTACGAGACAAGACAAGAACTACGAGCGTATACAATCGCCATTACGAATTGCCCGAGAATGCTTCGGATTGGGAGGATTTTATAGGACTTCGCTTTCATGAAACGAATTTCCATTGAAGTGTCCCGAACGATTGTGATTGTCATTTCGACTTCTTTTTGTGTCTTTGTCTGTCGGTTCTTTCATGTTCTTGAAATTACTTACCGATATGAATTACTTTTCATTTTACTCTGTATATGTATTTACTTTCAATCTAAGTATTTTTGTTACGAGATTTTTAATGTGACTGTGGCCGATTTTCTAATCAAAGGCTAGGTTAAATAGAGGTTTTCCTTATGAGATGAGGTGGGATGGAATAATTTTTTTTCTTTCACAGAAGGAATTTCGGTTTGAAAATTACATCCTATCTATAAAAAACTGTATTGCTCTGTTTTAAAATGAAGGTGTTCAAATGGCTTTTTTAAACTTGAAGATACTAGAAACTGCTGTTGTTAAATAGGCTCAAGAAACTGGTTTCAAATGAAATGAATTTGTCAAACCAATAGTTATTTGTAGAGTAGAAACTACGGTATCGGTTAGTAGTGTTTTAACACTATTTTACGGTTAGCAGCGGATCAAATCGCATTTAAGAGCATCAACTGTTGTGTTTCGATTCAGTAACCGTGTCCATTTCCAACTATTTCATTTGGTAGACGTCTCGTTTAGATTCAGCGAGTTTAATATCTAAGAACTTTGCAAATTGTAAAGAAAATGTTTCATATATTTACCGCTTTATAACTAAAACGCTGTTAAATATAGTGTTTTGCCTTTTGCTCTTCGGAAAATTGCGTTTGTCGGAAAGGGAGAAATAATTTGTTGCCTAATATGCTGTTATAAGCGTTTATGAATATGGCTGTTAACATATTGTGTAACGTGTGCCCGTGATATTAAGTAGTAGTCAGGTTAACTAAGATGTATCCTACTACAACTTGTAAACTAGCACAATGTACAATTATAGCCTCATATCCCCTTCGTTTCTGAAGAGATTAGAAGCACCTCGCATTTTACCCGCTGTGCCCATCTCCGTGGGAATTTCGGGATGAATAAAAGCCTATAACCTTCCCACTGACTGTGGCTATCCATTAAAAAAAGAATTATTGAAATCGGATCGGTAGTATCCGAGGATAGCGAGTTCATACAAACAAAGAAAATCAAACTCTTCAGCTTTATTATATTACGATTTTGAAACAGTTAATATATAAATTGAAAGCGATTACAAAAAGTTCCCATTTTTAACCGACTTACAAAAAATCAATAAAACCTAGTTTAAAATCCATTTTTGCCTAAAAATCCATTTAGCCGGGTTAAGTGTTGTATTTCGATGAACATATTTTTATACATATATTCATCGAAATACTTAACCAGGCTAAATATAGTGAGTAAATCGATTTCAATACAGAACGTGGGATTTCTCCTCAACGTATCTATTGATGAGTCGAACAGTTTCTCAGATAAATTACCATCTCGATAATCATTATAGGTTTGTAGGTTGCGTGTTATTGTTTACTTTAATTGCCAGCTGATAGAGTCGGTTCTAATAAAGTCTGAACACACTGTAGTCAAGACTGTAACTGTGTTAAGCGGGCGCCCGCACGGTTTCATACAAAAGTTCAACGCGCGGGCGTCCGTCGCACGGAGCGCGGATGGAAGCGGGCACACGCGACGGTTGCCTGTCCGTGCGCCCGCTTAACGTTTTTTTTTTCAGTTTTAGCCCTTAGACAGTCTTTTGATCTATATCAAGAAAATTATTATATAACTAGTTATACCCGGACAAATTCACTATGACTGACTATAATGATAACATTTATGAAAGTAGAGGAGACAAGACGTTCAAATGGCATAAGTCTCTTTTGACGGCTTGCTTCAGCTTATACTCACGCTATGGGCTCAGGCTCACGTTAACACAAACTGTCAGTCTTAACAGACGTAAAAAAATGAAAAATCGAGGGTTTAACCAACCGAGAAACTTTAACAACTACCTATCTGTTATACGACTTTGTATTAAACATACATTTAACAGCGTAGGTAATCGTAAACTTTTAACGAACGTATGTTCCGACAGCTAAACAATCCACCCTTATTGCCGCAATCAAAGTCACTTCTTCTTCACTAATGATTCGTTATGAGAGGTTAATGACAGATTTGACATGTAATGTTAGACTCACTTATGACAGTTTTGTTCGCGTCCAAGTCAGTCTAAATACTGATGTGACTCGTGGGTATAGGTTCTTATCGTTTCTTCGATAAGCTATTTCATATGACATTGTTTTAGTTTTTTTACTGGTTCAAACCACGCTATCTGGGCCTCGACTTCTTTTAAATGGAATTGGATTGACTATTGGTAATGGATTTGATTTAACTTTATTGCCTACTTTGACATGGTTTACTAAAGCCCCGACTCTGAGACGTCAAATGCTTTTTTAGTAGAGATTTAATGAGTGATTTTGACATGTGATGTATGACATAACACTTCAATTAGTTAAGTGTCGATTTAATGGACGTATTTGAGTGCGGCAGTAAGGGTCGGATTAACTATTTCAAAACTATGATAGATATTTCAGATGATAAATGTCATCGTCCTTTACACATAATTTTTCTTTTTTATAGGTCACACAAACAAAAATTGCGACTAGTTTTCCCATTTAATTTTTCCATCGATATACGCCGAAGTACCTACAACTAAGTAGATTCCTCTAATCTGTACATTGTTATCTTTATCCTTTGCAAACATTTGGAGCCGAAACAAAGCAACCCACCCTAGTGGATCGTAGTTTTAAGACTTCTTAATACGATTTAACTGGCCTTTGACAGTGGACTAGCCCTCACTCAAACAAAATAAAGGTTTTGAAAATAATTTTGGTGGAAATTGATTTTGATGATATTTTTAAATATGGCTTAGGTCGGCTTCTCTCTCTCTCTCTCTCTTTTTGTCTGTCTCCCTCTCTCCGTCTCTTAGTCTCTTCCTGGCTGGCTGGTCTCTTAGTGGCTTCCTTAGAAGGCTGACCTCTAGGGACTTCTCTAGAGAGCTTTTCAACCGTAATAAACTTCCTGTTAAGTAGTTATTTGATTTTATAGGTATAATAATATTAACTTGGCATAACTTTGGTTGGTGTCAACGATACGAAGAAAAATCACATGATATGAATGAAACCACTATATCATTTGTTAACGTACTTACAAGTTCGTAAATACAACAACACCGGAAAAGGTCAGCCAATAATTAAAGTTATCATGTTCTCTGCGTCTCGCGTGACTCTGGATGCAAGTTAAAACATTGAAAGTAAAATACGATTCGTTTCGTTTCGTTACGTTTCCGTTTTAAGCGTATTATCATTTAAAAGGCAACATTATCCGCTTTTTGTTTCAATCAAGAACATGCTACGTGTTTTAAAGTTAATTGTTACTATTGAAAGATATTAATAAACTGTAGGTCGGGGTTGGAAACAAGTTTTTTGTTACTGTTTTAATGAACAAACTGTAGGTGAAGGTTGGAAGAAACTGGACAATATACCTGAGTAGGTATCTATGTAGAATGGTAACTACAAAGATACAAGTAAGTACATACTACAAATATACATCCTTAGTGAAGGGCAAAAAAATTACGATTACCAATAACGAATGTAGCTAATTAGTCAATTTAGGAATTAAAGAGTTATATACCTAAGTATTGGTTACAAGTAATTAGGTAGGTAGTAACTATAAAATACTCAGAAAGAAATGTCGAAATTATACTATGATATGATACTTTAATCAAACTGGAACCAGTCTTCAATTTTTTGCTTACCTTATTGATATTTTCAGTGAGATGGAAGGCAGCTTTGCCAAGCAGTCGGATTTTATAGGCTAATATCACTACTACTACATAGGTATTAGATATTATACTCCATATTGCTTTTCTATTAGTTAGACTGCAACAAAACTAAGATAACTATGATACCAAATACGCTATAGAGGCTTCAGAAGACCGAGGCCCTCACCGATCTCAACCTTTGACCTCTGGATGTTCGGAGAGGTTTCTTGACACGATCTCCAGTTTCGACCTCTGACCTGCACCTATGCAAACCACTCGGCGCGGCGGCGTCGTGAAGGAAAACTTATTTAAACATTAGATTTTATTTAAACGCGGTAATCTCCGGACTTAAATTAATAAGACAGATTTTTGTATTTTTTTAAAATGCATAATAGCAGTGCCCCGGATTTTACCCGTTGCTAAGGGCATTTAGCCATGAGAAGTAGACACAAACCTTCCTCTTGAAACAGTCTGTATGTTGGTGCAAACCGCATGATAATTGATAATCGGGACTTTAATAATATGCACATTACTTAATTGTATTTTATATACCTATCCACGGAAAATTATATAAACACTTTTCATTACTTCATAATCTGTTCGTTGCATTATGCGTTGAATTGTAAATGATTTGTACAGTTCACTCTCTATCAACAGTTTATAATCTTACTAGGTGGATTATAAACCAACGGCGACATTCTTCCGGTGATATACCTAATAGCTGGCATGGCATAAACATTATTATTGTTTTCAATATCTAAAACTAAAGCGTCGTTCGAGATCATACAAAAAAACATCTCTTCAGCTTTATAATTAGTCTAGTAATGGATACCCAAATCTTTCTGAAGCAGAGGCGCTTGGCATGTTATTGCTGTTTATTGGCAATAGCATAGAGTGGCGACATTAAAACAATTTTGGCAAGTTGTCTATATACATACTTCACTATTTGGATTTGGACGATGTCGGTGTCGCGCTTGGCGTTCTGACTCATCAATACATAGAATAAAAACGTAGGTACTTATAAGAAGTAAGGTGTATCTACATTCTTAATTCTATTTTTCTGGAATGAAATCCCTAAAACTTTTTCCTTTTCAGAAACGAATCTTCTTCGGATGAAAACTCTACTAGGTACCTAGGTAGGTATATTACCACATTTTAACTTTCGTAGTTTCTTGTTTTTTTTACAGATTAAGATCCAGCCAGTAATGTCCCACGGCTGGGCAAAGGCCTCTCGTCTCACCGAAGATACCTATGCAGTGACAGTGTGACAGTGTTATACAGTGAGGCGGATTAGGCGTAATCACCACACGCCTGCCTTGCAATGTCAAAGATAACGCTTTGCGAAACTGAACCAAGCCGACTGTCTCTCTCCAGAAGGTGAAGAGAAAGACATTTCACCTACACCTACATAAGTAGGTAATAGATAGGTCGTTATTGAATCATAGTTAAGGTAGGTATGTTATTATAAAGTAGTACCTATCTAGGTATGATAATGTTAGTTATTGTATTGTAATCAATAGATCTATGTCAGGATGTCTTTGTTAATTGATTGTGAGTGTAAACATTTCTCGTTTTCTAACAATAACTTGCTTATCAATCAAAAGAACGGAAGGTATACAATACCCGGCAGTAACATTTCCCTACCGACCTCTGAAGAAAAATGGTACCTAGGTTGCCGGTAGATTGTAAGTCCTTCCTGGGGACTAATGAGGTCGATTTTCCAGCCGAAGACAATTCCTTTTGAACAGGAAAACATTTAGTGATTCTATTTTATTTTTAACCCGTCACTGAGCCCTTTTCCTCAATAAAAAGTTGTAATTGGTTAAAAATCAGTCGTAATGGTTTTAATTTTAACTCTCGTAAAAAATAGAGTGGGTAGTAGGTATGTACTGACCCACAGTTTGGCATTTCGTAAAAAAATCGATGGAAAATGTTTCCTGTCGAGAAGTGTAGAAGTTAGAGATAAACATAAACTCGTAAGGTACTTCTCAATAAAAATACAAAGAATAGGTACCTATTTAGAACTTAGTTAGGTACCTAGGTAGATTTTAGGTACGTACCCACGTCACCCTTTATGGCTATGTTTATTTTAAACACAGCTATTGTGCCTTCATTAATATCCTAGATGGTAAGCACTAGTATTCTAGGCGCTAACTAGTGGGTAGGCATTTGATAAGAGTTGTTTACTTCATGCAACTTCCTCTGTAGGTATGTAGTTAGTAGGTGAAGACTAAAAGTACTAGGTGCCTAGTACCTAGTTAGGTATCATCAGTAAAGTTTATGTTTGAACCTTTTCAGGCTATAAGACCTAGATAGGTTTTAGGAGAGGGAAGATGTTTGGACATCTTTGACGACATATCTTTATCTATACTAATATTATAAAGCTGAAGAGTTTGTTTTGTTTGTTTGTTTGTTTGTTTAAACATACGCGCTAATCCAGAAACTACTGAACTTATTTGAATAATTCTTTTTGTAATAGATAGCCACATTCAACGGGAAGGTTATAGGCTATTTTTCATCCCGAAATTCCCGCGGGAACGGGGACAACGCGAGTAAAACCGCGGGGCGCAGCTAGTAAAAGCTATAGCAGGACACATAGAGGCAAAGAAAGGAAGAGAAAGGCCAAGCATATTATAATAAGGGCATATGTAGACCAACTGAAAGAAAGAGCAAATGTCGTGACGTACAGCTGAAGAGGATGGCAAAAGATAGAGAAAAAGGAAAAGAGCTCCATCGACAAGAGCCCAGCGCTTAAGCATAAGAAGAAGAAGGTTTTACTTACGAATGTCGGAAGCAGGAATCGGTGCGTCATACAAAAGTAACACCTACGCTTACCTATGTTACTTATAGGAAAATAAATAGGTTTTGAAAGAGTAGTTTTTTCTAAGCCATTAATCACAAATAAACAATCGAATTTCCATTAGTAACAATTTATAATAATCAACGTTGTGTTTTAGTCCGATAAGTAAACATGAATTATTAATCCTAGAAACAATATTTAATGTCACCTTTAGAACGCACGTTATAAATAACTTTATCTACACTAATGTTGTAACATTCTACTTATGTTTCCAATACTTGACTTATAATTACTACTGTTATAGCGCAGACAACTAAAAACTCAATTTAAGCAATTGCACATGATGTTATAATATCCACACCGATATCGTAAAATCTCATTATAACATCGCGCCCTGCGCGGCGCGCGCCCTGCGGCCCTGCGCGCGCAGCTGCGCTCTCATTGGTTAGATTTTAATGGCGGCAAGTGCACTGTGACAATACACGTACGCGTGAATTTAATGTTTTTTAAAATTTTGTTTGATTAATTGCATTAGTGAAGATAAAGTAGTGTATGCAACTGCATATAACACGGGTATTAAAACACTCGTTACTATTATGAAACTCGCTGCGCTCGTTTCATAAACTCACACTCGTGTTTTAATACCCTTCTTTATATGACAGTTGCATAAACTACTATTACTGTATTGATTTCTGTTTAGTTGCAGATTATGACGAGGTTGAGTCAAATTAGTCATACCTACCACAAACTAATGAAACCCGCATCAAAAACACAAACAACGTTATATAAACAAAAACACAACACAAATAGGTTATCCAGCGCGATTTATCAGCAGATAAACATGATCGTCTCCTTAGAAACCAAGAACACGTCCCTACAACGTAAACACGACTCCAAACTTACGATAAAGCGGCAACCATTACTGACCTTCGATTGCCACGACGTGGTCCCTTATCTGCTGAGCCAGCAGTGGATCAGGAACCATCTCCACGAGATCGTAAAGCGCGTAGATAGATGGATGCACGCTTTCGAATCTCTGTATCTCCTGTCTTATAGACAAGGAGGTGTTGAGACATGCTTGGGAATGCTGCCGGCTACACATCGCTCCTCTATATCCCAGCATTGCCAGAAATCCAATTAACACACAACACAACACCGCATTCTCGACGCTACGTGAGCGGAGTTACTATAAAAACAACAAAATAACACACTTTAAACTGACATTAACGTGTTTTAAACGACAACTGTTCACTATGCACTAAACACTGATGATACTGTTGGTTATTATTGTCATGTAAATAAAGTAAACAAGCAATCAACGTGGTGGTTTTTATTGACAAATACGTGAACGAACCACCCCGGCGGCGGCCATTACCGGACTGGCTGGCGTTCGTTCGGTCCGTCGGCGTTTCTAGGGGGAACGGTAGGACTTAGAATAACGCCATCTAGTGAGATGTAATAGAAACAGAAGCTATTGTCTAATTAGTTCAACAGTATTCTGATAGAGGGCGCTGTAAATAATCTTAATAATTATATTTCGCTAGTTATATTTTTACTTTTACCTCTGCCCTGCGAGTCAAAGAGCAAATGATTTTCAAAAAAATTGTATATTATTCAGTAGTTATATTACATTTTTTGACTATTTCTGCAGATGGAATTTAATATTATTCTTCGCCGCTTCTAAAACCTGAAAGCACGAAGCGTTACCAGTCAACAGCCTCCGTGGTCTTGTGGTTTGAGCGCCCGGCTCACGATCCGGAGGTTCCAGGTTCGATTCCCGGCGGGGACAATATCTCACAAAAATCTCTTTGTGAGACTGCCCTCAGTTTAGTTAGGGCATTGCAGCCTGAATCACCTTTGCTCGAAAAGTAAGACGGTTCCGTGCTTCGGAGGGCACGTTAAGCCGTCGGTCCCGGTTACTTTCTACGGATAGTGGTCGTTACATGAGCCATGTCAGACGCCTTTGGCGGCTGAACACCAGGATTGGTCAGGTTGACCTTCCACTCGATGAAGAAGTCAAAATATTCAAAATTGTAATATTTACTCAAGCACTCTCTTTACTAAACAATAACCCATAATAATAACCATAATTATGATGAATCCTGGGTACTTACCACGTTTCGTATCTCTTAAGATTAATTCAGTGTTTTAATTCAATATTGACTGTGCTAACAAAGATTACCGCACTGCGTTATTTACTTTACTCGTTTATTTACGAAGTAAGATGATCAAATAATATTGTGTGTCGGTTATACGGGTGTTTACTCGAAGATAACAATAATTGCATGCGCAAACGTAATTTAGACCAAAATAAAATGTAAGTATCTAGTTTTTAGGTGGCCTACTTTTTAATTCATTTAAAAGTAGCCTTATGTATGTCCTATTGCTGGGCAAAGGCCTTTCGGGTCACCAAAGATAGGTATCAGTACAGTTAGGAGGATTAGGCGTAATCACCACGCCTTGGCTTTTACCCCCAGAGCAAAGAATCACCACGCGCTCCTACCGGGCGCGGCGATGATTCTAAGCTCTGTGGTGTACTCGAACCCGAATCATGTAGGAAAGAGGTACATACCTAATATTATTTTGCTGAATAAGTTAATATTATTAGCATAGTGCATAAACAACAAAAATTTGGTATTATATATAGATTATCAACTTCCTGCGTTTTAGCCGTGTAGCGCCATTCCGGAGGGAATATCTGGATTAAAAGTAGCCTTCACATACACTTAATCTAAATCTAAATTAAATTGAATAGAGCTGAGCTTGAATTGCCTTAATTTTTTATCCTGGCAGATCTATTCAAATAAAAAATAGTTATTTGAATCGAACTGGTAGTTCCTGAGATTACAAAAAAGAACAAAATATCAAACTCTTCAGCTTACCTATATTAGTCCTATCCTATACATATTAAGTGTTAGTTACGAGTTGGTTGGCAGCAGCTGATGTAATAAGGAGTAGCTTTGGCTACTTTTTTTGTTAAATTGCACGCGTTAAAAAAATATTATGCCAGCACTGCCTCTAAATTTTATTGACATGCGTTTTCTTCACTATCACTACATAGTATAAAACCAAGTCGCTTTCCGCTGTCTGTCCCTATGTATGCTTAGATTTTTAAAACTACGCAACTGATTTTGATGCGGTTTTTTAAAATAGATAGAGTGATACAGGAGGATGGTTTGTATAAATCCCGAATTCTTACTGAAACGGGCACAACGCGGGTAAAACCGCGGGCCGCTGCTAGAACCCTATAACTCAACCTTTTTCCTCATTGAAAAATTATTTTTTTGTTTAATAATCAGTCGTGAAGGTTCAATTGTATATATTTTAAGATAAAATGGAATATAATTTAATAGTTTTTACAAAGCTTTTTTAGTTGAGCTCTCAATAATGTCTGTAACTTTTCAGGAAGCCCGTAGTACATATTTCAAAGAGAATGTTAAGAAACTTTTATGCGTAGCAACACTTAAAATTCACCAACTACCAGCTTTTATAATTCAATAAAAAGTATCATTATAGTGCTATAAATATTATAATTTTTTTTAACTTATACAATAAAATATGATTGAAAACTATTCCATTAAAAACTAAAATAAAATAGAATTACATTTAAATAAGAATATATACAACGTCATTACCGTGATACAACCATTAAGAAAATATTTTAAACTATAGAGAAAATGAAAGAATTGTCGTATTATTGCAACAGTCACTTCCCTATAATAGAAATGATAACAACAATAAGCATGTTTGATCCCCAGTCGGTGGTCGGTCATTGTCGAGAGTGGGCGCGTGGTTCGTTGGAGGTCCTAAATACCGCGACATATACAGTGTTCCAATACAAATAAGATGTCCAAACTCAAGGTAAATGTTTTCATTAGTATTTGAGGACGATTGGCCGACAATAACTTTTGTTGGATCCAATTTATTGCTTTATTGTCAACGAATTGTATTTAATTTGCTAGTGGGAGTGTGTACGAAACTGATGGAATACTTACCTTTTTTATTTTGGAATTGTACTTGAGCTGTTCGTAAATATATTCCTGTTATAACCATGTATGTATATGGGTATTATGAATTTAAATGATGTCTATGTAAAAACGTCATTTAAATTAACGTAAATGCAAAGTAACTTAAACAAATACAATGTCTAAAAATATTCATGTTTTGGAGATAAAATAGTATATACCTACCTATCTGTTTTTTTCTGTTAATTTCTGCTAATAATATAAAACAAAAGTTTGCGAGGAAGATCCTTCCTTCATCGAGTGGATGGCCAACCTGACCAATCCTGGTGTCAGAGTTATTGAGCCTCCAAAGGCCTCTGACATGACATGCGAGGAAGATTATGTGTTATTTGCATTATCCTTATTATTGCTCTAACTTATCTATAACTACCTTCAAATTAAAATTTCACGTAAAATAATACAATTGGCCTTTTAAACCACATGAAGAGATTACACCAATTACGAATCTTATTTTAAAAATTAAATATAGAACACAATTTCTTTAAAAAAAGCTTAGTTTCCATTCAGTAAAAAAACTTTCCTACCTTCAGTATTGCTTTCCCATTAAGTACATTAAGCGATAAAGAAAAGACTATCTCTCGTTACTTGCCGTCGTACTCAGAAACGTCAAATGCTTCCTTAGTAGAAATTTATTGAGCGATTTTGACATGTAATGTATGAACAATAACGTCAAATCATTAATTGTCTATTAATGAACATCTCTGAGTGCAGCAGTTATTTAAACATCACTCATTTGGCAGAGAAAGTACTGTTAAATGAATCTGTCAATATTTCGCATAGGCAGATAGAACAAACTACCCACCCGACAGCGTCCGTTATAAAATTAAGGGCGAATTGCACTACATAATCTCAAATCTATTTAGTCCTTAAATATGTTTAAGAAACAAAAGCAATTCATTTAAAATTGTATTTCACTTCGCACCAAATAGAACACAATTTAAAACGAACGTCATTTGTTTTTTTAACATATTTAAGCGCTAAAGATTTCTTGTGCAATTCGCTTGAGTGTCAGTTTAGATGTTTACCTCCATGTACCTACATAACTTTTAATAAACCTGTTATTCATATTTACCAGTCAACCTTTTTAACTAGTTTATTTCTGAAATTAAATTCTATTAAAACAATAAGCATGTCAAATTGGATATTAACGTCGTATGTCTCATCGTTGCTCAAATGCTATTGTAATAACTAATAAGTTACTTGTACAATTATCAGCCCGTGGGTTTGGTCGTGTTAACAAAAATATCGATTAAAACCGAGTACCAAAAAAGAAAGTGCTGAGTTCGGTTGTTCATTAAAAAATCACTACAAACCGATTCATTTGTTTAAGTGCTTATACACAAACACAAAGACAGGCAAACTTTTAACTCTTCTTGAATTGACATGTGTCAAACTTGTAAAATACTTAACACCCCTTTTTTTGTAGCGGTTAAAAGGGACACTTTCTTCTACTTAACAGACAGAGTAATTTATTGACATAAATAAACATGTTTATTACTTATCGTATACCATGTCAATATCGATAATATAGTTTTTATGAGGAAAAATAACTACTTAATTATCGAGGAAAACAAATAATACAATAGGTGTTATTAAGTATTTATGTTTTTTTTCAATCCCTTTCAAATAAACAGTGTATTTTTTTATTTCCGTAAACTTCAATATGTAGTTTGATACAATAATACTTAATAACAATTACCAAGTATATGGAATTAAATCCGAAAATCTAATAAATAAAATTCTCGGGTCGCGGTGTTTGTAGTTCAACTCTTCGGAAACGGCTTGACCGATTCTCATGAAATTTTGTGTGCATATCGGGTAGGTCTGAAAATCGGATAACATCTATTTTTCATACCCATAAATTTTAAGGGTGGTCCATCGCTTAATTTTTATATGGCAAAACAACGTTTGTCGGGTCAGCTAGTATTTTAATAAAATTACATCGTAAGGGATCCTCTTGAGGCCAAAATGCATGAGATGATAGTTGATCAGCTACGAATTGGAAGGCTACTAAATCTGGCTACGAAATGGGAGGATCATTTTTATAACTGGCATATGGAGGCCAGAGAACAAGTTGCTTAAAACTTTTGCGTACGAAATAGGCCAAAAAGTCCTTTTATGTTACATTAGGCTAGTTTTTGCAAATAAATTCACCAGCCCTATTGGTGGAACACAATAAATGTTGGTCTTCCAATAAATGTTTAAGTATTAACCGAACTCAACAAGAATTTTCTCAATTCGTTTGGTACAAGCCCGTTGGCACAGTGGCAGTGAGAGCGCTTACTGTGTCGGGGGTTGCGGGTTCGATTCCCGCCCGGAGTCAATAATATGTGATGACATAGTTGTTGGCGACGACGTCTGAGTATCAATTATATATTCATATAAAGTATTTGTGTATGTAGTAGTATCAGTTAGTGAGATTCCATATTACAGGCTTAGAGCTTAGTTTGGGTCTAATTAACCGTGTGTGAATTTGTCCGGGTATATTTATTTATTTCGTATCGTTATTTCACAGACGAACAGACAAACACCTGATCCCAATTTAGATTCATTCAATTTTCTTTATCACCAATTGAACACTCGTAATGAACAATGATCTATCGTCTCCTAGTTGCTCAATCGTAAATTATACAGCATTTGGAACAAACTAATTCGGAAAAGAAATCCCTTTTAATTGGAATTAGGGTCACCAATTGACTTTAATCGATAAATTATTTTATGACCATTTTAATTTAATATATAATCTCCAATTTAAGTCGAGCGAAAACGTGTTTCCTACTTTTCAAACATGCACCATCCAGCATAAGGCTAGCTTGGCGCTTCACTGGACTGATATCTTCAGTGAGATGGGAGGTCTTTGCCCAGCAGTGACATAGATGAGATTAAAGTTAGGATGAGAACAGACTTTACAAAGTCTTAAGACTGACTTGTAGAAATCTATATACAGGGTGAGCAATCCAAATGGGTCAGTATGGAGGTTTTGGAAACCATAACAGATAGCGAAATCTTGGCTTAGGAACCATGACGTTGATTTTAGTAAAAAGAATAACTGCATTCATATACTTACAAAAATACGTGTACTCGGCCCACGAATCGAACCTGGACTTTTTTGCAAAAATAAATTTCGTTATTTTCCTTTGAATATCGGTTATGTAGCTCTTAAATAGTAAATGTTACTAAGAAACATGATATCTAAATCTAATAAAATGCATTGTTTTTAAAGAACGAAGTTTTATTTTTCAATACTTCAGTGCCGCCGCCGCGCCGGCCCTTTGACTTTGTATGGGGAAGTTTTAATATTGTTTAAGTAATTGAACAAAAACACAAGAAAAAGATAATTATTTTATTTCAGTAAATGTTCAAAATGGTATGTTCAATTACTTAAACAATATTAAAACTACCCCATACAAAGTCAAAGGGCCGGCGGCGGCACTGAAGTATTGAAAAATAAAACTTCGTTGTTTAAAAACAATGCATTTTATTAGTTTTAGATATCATGTTTCTTAGTAACATTTACTATTTAAGAGCTACATAACCGATATTCAAAGGAAAATAACGAAATTTAATTTTTCAAAAAAGTCCAGGTTCGATTCCTGGGCCGAGTACACGTATTTTTGTAAGTATATGAATGCAGTTTTTCTTTTTACTAAAATCGACGTCATGGTTCCTAAGCCAAGATTTCGCTATCTGTTATGGTTTCCAAAACCTCCATACTGACCCATTTGGATTGCTCACTAATGCTCACCCTGTATATAAAATTCATAGTCCTGACTGACTGATAATCAACGCACAGCCTCAACCGCTACACCTAGAAGCATGAAATTTGGCAGGAAGGTTCTTCAAGTGACGTAAGTGCACACTAAGAAAGGATTTTTTGAAATTCTACCCCCAAGGGGATAAAATAGGGGATGAAATTTTTGTATGAAACTTTGTCAATTTTAAACCGATCGGGCTGAGACATTGCATGCATATAGCTGCTATAAAGTAGGCATCCCCTAAGAAAGGATTTTGATAAATTCTACCCCCAAGGGGATAAAATAGGGGTTGAAAGTTTGTATGAAACTTTGTCAATTTTAAGCCGATCGGGCTGAGATTTTGCATGCATATAGCTACTATGACGTAGGCATCCTCTAAGAGAGGATTTTGATAAATTCTACCCCAAGGAGATAAAATAGGGGATGAAAGCTTATATGAAACTTTGTCAATTTTAAACCGATCGGGCTGAGATTTTGCATGCATTTAGCTACTATGACGTAGGCATCCTCTAAGAAAGGATTTTGATAAATTCTACCCCCAAGGGGATAAAATAGGGGATGAAAGTTTGTATGAAACTTTGTCAATTTTAAACTGATCAGGCTGAGACTTTGCATGCATATAGCTACTACGACGTAGGCATCCTGTAAGAAAGGATTTTGATAAATTCTACCCCCAAGGGGATAAAATAGGGGATGAAACTTTGTATGAAACTTTGTCAATTTAAAACCGATCAGGCTGAGACTATGCATGCATATAGCTACTACGACGTAAGCATCATCTAAGAAAAGATTTTGATAAATTCTACCCCCAAGGGGATAAAATAGGGGATGAAAGTTTTTATAAATCTTCTTATCACGAAACTTCATGCGGCAGACTAAATTCCACGCGAGCGAAGCCGCGGGCAAAAGCTAGTAGTTTTATATACATTCAGAAGTGAGGCTACTTTTCATCATGAACTGTGTAAAGCGAAGAGGTTTGTGTATCTATGGGTGCCACGGGGTGCCGTTAGTCTCATTAAAAAAGGTCTTAAACATCTTATGTTTTTTTTAATCTGAAGGTATACACATGACACAAAGCGCTGCATTTAAGCGGCTAATTAGTTACTTCTATACGATCTATACTAATTTAAAAAGGGAAAAATATCACTAATGCAACCCCACAAAATCTAGGAAAATAACGTAAGCGCGATATATAAAACACTAGTGCCATCTTTTGGATCGCGGGTGAAAGCAACGTGCCGAACAGCTAGTACCTTTATAAAAAAGTAATAGGTACCTATTAATTACAAAATCCCATAAGATAGTACAAAATCCCATTATTTTTATATCCTCAGAATTCAACGGTGTCTATGTCGTAATTTAGGTACTGAGAAAAATAATATAACATTCACAATTCCCACATTACCTATCTACTTATAAAAAAATTGAATCTTTTGTCCTGATATTTATTTAAGAACATTTTTTATTCTCACAACAAAAGATGGAAAGAAAAACTTCGTTTACTCAAACATAATTATCAATTTCAACAATACAGTTATATATACATAGTTATAGCAAAATAGTTATAGCGCGGATTATCCTTTTTTTTCTAAACATGACTTTTACATATTTTTGTTTTTCTATTGACATTATTTTTGTATATGTATTCAGTAACAATTCGAGATCACTGTTTGTCTACTGACAGTCGAAACGTTATGTTTAGTTGAGACTACGATGATTGCTACCAATTAAAATGATTAATTTTGTTGATGGCATTTTTTATTTTTTTGTACCAACCGTTTAATTGGTGATTCAGCTGCAGACCTCTTAAGAGTTTTAAGTTTTATGAAATTGTGAATAGATTATCTAGAATCTAGTTAGTAAGTAGCATAACTAAAAACGTCACAACTTAAAATGTTGTTAGTTCATTGCAAATGTTAAGCAACGTGCAGCCTCTTATTGGATGGGTAGCCGATGGTGGCATTTCTATCTGAGCGCTATCATGCGTAAAATTGTCGATCCCGGTAGTTGAAATCGTTGGACCATGTCGGAGGCCTTTAGGCGGTTAAAAAACTCCGTCACCAGGGTTGGCCACCTACACGAACTAACTTAACTTAAAAACTATTTACAACCTTACAAAATTAAACAAAATCATTTCGAATATAAAGTGTTTATAGTATGAGAGCCTGCATCCAATATTGTCACAACAATCGTAATACTGGCTGTCTGACTGAAAAATTTTCTTCTGTCATTCTAACGTCATTCTAATCGATCTTTACATGTTCTTTAGTTTAACTGACAAAAAGGTCTAGCAAATAATGACAACCACATTTTTATCTTCAAAGAAAGACGACGCAATCTACATATTATTTTAACACTTTAGTTAAGTTTAGTCTATATATTATTTCTACTTTAATTCGTATATTGTGTTGAAATATACTGGTAAGTTTAAGCGAACACAGTTTGAATTGAAACTACGTTTACGGATACACTTCGCTTTTATTTATCGTGGTCACAGAAGACATGTTTGACCTTTTCTTGTTTATACCATACAAGAAAAAGGTCACAAATACCTTCTTGAGCAATTTCTACGGTAGTAGGTTCCTAAGAAAAATCTTCGTATCTCTTGTAGTTCCAGACTTGCTCGGACGAACCGGTTTAAAAAAATATCCTGTATATATAATAGGTATAATTTGTCAATCGTGCCGGATTGACCCGGCCATGCATAAAGTTTCAAATTAATTTCTTAAAGAATAAAAATGTTACGTCGTAGATATATTTTCTTTATCCAAGTATACCTAATATTTTTTAAGTACCGTGTGATTTTTTTTATTACTTACACTGCGAAGGTTAAACACATAATACTCGTTTATTTGCTATAGTTATTACTAATTATGTGATGTGTTCACATCAAATTAATGTGTTTATTTGTGGTCTTTTTTTATACATGTGTAAGGTAGGCCTTCCAACAAGTAGTATTTATTTTAAAAAGTAGACTTGAAAACTTTTTTGAACTCCGTCTGGTAGTATTGTGAGATTAGCGCGTTCCCTTAAAAGTTCCAGATACTTCTAGCACTAAGTAAGTAAGTTCTAGTAGGTAAGTGGCCAACCCTACGGCTGAAGAAGCGGACGTCTTGGTATGCCGAAAGGTAGCCCCGTGACTTCAGCCTAGGCCATGACTACGAGCACGGATGGGGTTTAGTGGGTATTATCCGACACTTGTGCCGGGGTTGAGTCCCACATACCCCGGTTGTTTCCCCAAACAACCGGGGATGCGTAAATGCATTCCCCATCCATCTATACTAATATTATAAAGCTGAAGAGTTTGTTTTGTTTGTTTGTTTGTTTGTTTGTTTGTTTGTTTAAACGCGCTAATCTCAGAAACTACTGAACCGATTTGAATAATTCTTTTTGTAATAGAAAGCCACATTCAACGGGAAGGTTATAGGCTATTTTTCATCCCGAAATTCCTACGGGATCGGGTACAGCGCGGGTAAAACCGCGGGGCACTGCTAGTAAAAAATAAAGAAAAAAAGAAAAGGTAAGTGGCCATCCCTGGTGTCGGGAGTTTTAGAACCGTCTAAAGGCCCTCGACATGGTTTGAGGATTGAAACAACGGGGACCGACAATTTAACGTGCCCTCCGAAGCACGGTAGCGCTCATTTAGAAATTCCACTATCGGCCACCCATTCAAGTAGGGATCGAGATTCGAGATGCCCGTTGCTTAACAATCGCGATGAGTTAACATCTCTAATTCAAATTACGCCATGAACGCTACTTTTAGCACTTATCGGTTATCTTATTTTTAAAGATTAAGCTTAGCTCTTAATGCAGCTTTAAATTCGATCTTTATTTACATATGTAAATCGTTTTTCCTTGCCATTTTCCCCTAAAGTATATTGGTTTGCTTATAAATATTTCTGATGCATACTCGTTTCTGTATGATTTCCTTAAACTTAAAAGGATAACATTAATAAACAATTTACTCCTGAATCTTCCTTTGTAAGTCCCTTGAAGGCAAGGATGGTATGAGGAAAAAATAAAGACAGTGCGAACAGAAACTCTTACCTGTTGACCTCTAGCTAAATTAATTAATTCATTTCGAGTAGGTTATTGGCCAGCCTTGGTGTCAGAGTTTTTAGACCGCCTAAAGGCCTTCGACATGGTTTCACGACTGAAACAACTGGGACCGATGATTGCTAAACGTGCCCTCCGAAGCACTGTAGCGTTCGGATATAAATATGCCACTATCGGCCACCCATCCAAGTAGGGGCCGAGCTGCACGTTTCTTAACAATTGCAATGAAGTACCATCGCTTAGTCAAACTACGCCACGAGCACTAGCTAGATAGAGATTGTAGATCAAGATGAGGCGAACTCTGAGTTATGACCTCAAACTAATTGGTATCTAACCTACACAGTCCGTGTACTTCTTTCTTCTTCTTTCGTGTCAATGGCCACATTTTTTACTCATTGCAATTGTTAAGCAACGTTCAGCTCGTTACTGTGATGGGTGGCTGAAAGTGGAATCACTATCTGAGGGTTACCGTGATTCGGAGGGTGCGTTTGTTTCAATCGATAGACAATTAGGGTTGGCCACTAACCCAACCTACACGAACTTACCTATTTAATATCGTCTTTGTTGTATAACTATAAACTGATGTAGAGAATTCGTTCAAGGCGCAGTATTTTAGACTTCCGCCAACAATTTTAGTATGTTTTATGTTTTCCTAGTCACAATCAGACAAAAGTCCAATTAAAATTGTTCATATATAGAAACTATGCATTTCCGTAATAAGTCACGTTGAAAAAAATATTAAATTTTGTATGTGAAGATAGTTGTAATACAATAGTTGCTTTTTAGGGTTCCGTAGCCAAATGGCAAAAACGGAACCCTTATAGATTCGTCATGTCTGTCTGTCTGTCTGTCTGTCTGTCCGTCTGTCCGTCTGTCTGTCCGTATGTCACAGCCTTTTTTCTCCGAAACTATAAGAGCTATGTTGTTGAAACTTAGTGTGTAGATGTATTCTGTGAACCGCATTAATATTTTCACACTAAAATAGAAAAAAAATAAAATTTTAGGGGGGTCTCCCATACTTAGAAATGAAAAAAATATTTTTTTTTTTCATCAAACCCATACGTGTGGGGTATCTATGGATAGGTCTTCAAAAATGGTATTGAGGTTTCTAATATCATTTTTTTCTAAACTGAATAGTTTGCGCGAGAGACTCTTCCAAAGTGGTAAAATGTGTGTCCCCCCCCCTGTAACTTCTAAAATAAGAGAATGATAAAACTAAAAAAAATATATGATGTACATAACAATGTAATCTAACACCGAAAATTGGTTTGAACGAGGTCTAGTTAGTAGTTTTTTTTTTACGACATAAATCGTAAACCGCAAAAAAATACTGATTATTCATTCAATAACTCAAATGTAAATAAAAAAACATTTATTTCAAGAACTTCTTTATTATGTTACTCGCTGCTACGGAACCCTTCATGGGCGAGTCCGACTCGCACTTGGCCGCTTTTTTTTACTTCGACAGATATAATCCAAATAATTATATGGTGCAGCGATAAAAATAACGTCGAATATTATCTACGAGTATAATATAGTAAAGTTGAAGAGTACGGATAAGTTTACGGCGGTATATCGAAAAACAAATTTTTCGATATACCTTATTCACTCAATATTAACATTTAATAACAAACAAAATGAGTCTTAAGCGCCAACGCCCACCATTGCTTTTCATATTCGCTATTCGGCATCACTAACACTATGGCACCTGAACGTAATACGTAATTTTTTATACCAAATAAGAATAGTCAAAGAGCGAACAAGCGAGCTCGTTTTTAATAAAATCGCTATTCGCCCTCGCTGCTCGCTCGTGGTCGCTCGTGGTCGTTTGCTCGTGGCCCATACACGTATAAAAAACTTGATGTTTGCAACAAACAAGACACATATTAGTCTAAGAGCGAACGACGAGCGCTCTTAAAAAGAATCGCTCTTCGCTCTCGCTGCACGTGGCGTCTAAACGTATCAATAGCTAAATATTTACAGCGAATTAAACCACCAGTCACGAGCTAACATATTGTCGGTCGATTACATAAAGAGTGACGTACAGGATGTGACTAGTTCCATGAATCGAGATGAAGTGCAGCGGGTTGGTAGCAAGTGCGGGATCGAATTAGGTTCAATTATAGTGAGCACGCGAGCCGAGCTATAATATGACGCTTCTGTTAGCCATTTTGATTTGTGGCCTGGGTTTATCTTGTGATTTTGTTTTGAGAATTTTACTATTGTAAATTTAGGTATAGGTTTGTAAATTTTAAAAAAAGATAATGGTGTTATTGTTTCACATAGAGCGATATTGAGCGAATTTGCAAGTTGCGTGTTTGCAAGATTGATTGAAAGCGTGCGTTACTCAAAAAACGTCGATCTCCGGTTCGTAAGCTTGTAAAATTATTTTTATTAAGATTTCGTATTATAAATGCGAAAGTCTGTTTATGTGTCAAAAATACTAATAAAAAGTAGCTTCGGTCCCAGAAACTGCAGATGAAATCGTTGGAATCAGCTAGTTTTGGTTAATTAAAAGTATTTCCGGAATATTGTGGATGAAACCGCTAATAATTTAGTTTTGGCATTAAATATTATCGTACGACTTAAAAACAAATATTATTTTATCGTGAATTTGTAATTTAATCCGTGAATGCAGCATATTAACACCAATTACTGTTTTATAAGTAGTGTGGGAAGAAACTTGATCTGTAAACAAATCCTTACTTTATCCGTTGTTACATTATCATTGTAAACCGGTCTCTAATTATATGTAAATAGAGATGATAATGTTCGACCTTGGGCCAAGTAGATAGATGCATCATTGAAAAATGTAGCTATTTTGTGCAATAGAAATGTTTGTATCAGTGCATTTTTATTGTCTTGATAAGTACCTAGATACTTTTATGTGGCTGTTATTATGTTTGTGATCTATGAAATAGATCACAGATATGTTTATAAGTATTTTTCAATGTTTAATATGTATTAATAAATAGGTATGTAAATAGCACTGACATATTCTGAATATAAGCGAGTGGAAAAGTTGAATACGTAAAATAACAGCCTCAATTAACTGACTCAATTGTGATCGAGTTACTTTATAAAAGATAGTCGAGCTAGTTACACCATTTACAACTCGAGAATGGCTGGACCGATTTTAAGGATTCTCTTTTTATTTTATTTATTTTGATCGGGAATAGGATAATAAGTGTTAAAATCCCGCAATTCCAACGGGAACGGGTGCGCTGAGTGTGAAACCGCGAGGTACAGTACAGCTTGTCCCACATCTTGAAAAAGAACCTATATATTTTTATATCTTTGACTCTTTCTTGTCATACGACCCACAGCTAAAATCCATAATTACCCCGCCGGTATCCCGAACTATGTAACAACTAGCACACCACGCTGACCTCTAATTACATCTCGTTAAATCCCAGTTCCTATTTCTACCTCAATCTCGCATGGCAGGTCAACTATTTTTGACATTGTGTACATTTGTGTCAACATACACACTATATTAAAAGATCTGCTATCTGGGATTGATTATTTGAGGTACATAATAATGGAATCACTTGCTATATTTTTTCGATGATTTCTTATTACAAAGCAGCTGTGCCTAACGGCTTCACCCGCAGCGCACCAGTTCCTGTGGGAATTTCGGGATTTTTATTACTTATTATCCTATCCTGTCGCGTGCGCCCGTCGTGTGTGCCCGCTTAACGCAGTTTCGGCCCTGACTCTAGATTTCTTAAGTATATACTATATTACAAATAAGTTAACAAACAATACGTTAACCTTATAGGACTTTTATAACACCCTTTACAAACTTAACCTCTTTGCGGCACTAACTTATTTATCCCAAATACATTTGATTGTTACTTCCTACTTAGTATGTTTACTGTTACGGACATACCGTCGGTTGGCCGACTACCGGTCTGCGGTGTGAGATTTCATCTGGCTTTTGACTTTGAAATAGATGATTAAGGATTGTCTGCTGGGGACGTTTTGTCCTACATTAAATTACTAGCAGCGCCTCGCGGTTTTACCCGCGTTTTACCCGTTTCCGTGGGAATTTCAGGATGAAAAGTAGCCTATAACCTTCCCGTTGAATGTGGCTATCCATTACAATAATATTTTTTCAAATCCCACTAGTAGTTTCTGAGATAGCGCGTTCAAACAAACAAACAAACAAACTCTGCAGGTTAATAATATTAGTATAGATAAAAAAAATTACGAGTTGGGTGTAGAAATCACGAAAATTAAATCCTACTTTCCCTTTTGGTAAAAACAAAGTATCAATTAAAAAATAAAATCGAACAACAGCCTCGAAGGACTAAATAAAAGTTTGCGGATTCTTTTAGGCTTTAGGTTAGGTTAGGTTATTAAGCTACGGTTTTGTTACGGTTAATTAGATCCTAACTAAGATTGTAAGTATTATAGTATACAATACATACATGCTTCGGGTTTCAGATCAAAACCCGCAGTAGGCAAGCGTGGTTATTACGCCTGATACTCCTCACTGTACTGATATCTTCAGTGAGATGAGAGTGAGAGGCCTTTTCCCAGCAGTGAGACATTACATTCTAATAAATACTTTCTTTGTCTTGTAGTATGTAGGGTGTAGTAATCTGAAGCGAAGCGAAAGCATGCCATATTTCTGTATATTTCTATTTAGTTAAACCTCATCGTAAAAACAGCAGTATTACGAAATAATGATTTATAGTGCGTTTAAAACGCGTGTATATGGTAGTATGACGTTTCTACGCAACAGAATCGCTTTACGACGCTACGCGCTACGTAACTCGAACACCATTACTTTTAATTAAATAACATTTCACTATTGTATGGTAATTAAATAAAGTTATTAAATAGTCGCGTACAGTGACGCAAGCAAATGCGCGGCGCGTCAATCTACTCAATTCAATTGACTTCGGTCACCGAACATCGTCTACGCATTAGACTGCCCGCCGACACCTAACTAGATGACAGCTGCTGACGCTCGCTGAAAAAAGGCCGACTACCATATTCATTACCGTTTGACGTTCAATTTGATCAACTAACTAACAACTTACTTACATGATTTTTAGTTAATTGCAAATAGTTATTCATTTTTTTTTACATGCAAAATCTAGTATAGTCTGATTAAAAACAGAGATGTCTCGAAGATTATTACTTAAACTGGAAGTTACGTACGTGTTTGTATGTCGATGTATGATGCTTCGAAGACGTTAAGGTGATTTTTTGCCAGAAATGGGAATCTTTAGATTTATTGAAAAATAGGGGGTCTAGACCCAGCTTATTTCATCCATTGCTTTTGTGAACCCATAAATGTGTGTAAACCAATACAATAGTGTAGTAACAAACAAGTCTTAACTATATTTACTATTGCGGTTAGAAACCACTACAGTTTCAACAAGAATAATAATTTAAACAGACTCAAACAGATTCTGTTTACTTGCATTTATCAACTTACAACATATTTAAAATAGATTTCTCTTTTTCAATTTACTTTAAGTATTATAATATGGTATTGCAAGCCATTGTGGTTTAAATATTTTAATAGACACGTTCTTTTGTGAACTTAAATTGGATTTTTAAATTTGATGTTGCATAAATTTAATGAGTAAATAGTGCATTATAAATATAACTAAATCAGTTTTTAACTTACTCGAAATGCCTCTATGCAAGTCCAACTCAACATAATTATATTTATGACATTATAAATTTAATGTTATAAAAATCTATTTCGTGTTTCGTACCCATCCGTAGTATATTTACAATGATTACCGTTGCAGCTATTATATGGCACACAATGCGACTATTATAGATAATGTTGCTATTGCTACCCACAAATGGTAGGCTAGGACATCGTGCTTGATGTGAAATCATCTGCCAGGTATGAAAAATACCTATTTGGCTTTATATTTGCGTGTACGTTAAGCCGCTGAAATAAAATGTTCCTTCTATGTTAGGTATACATTCAGTATTGTAAAATAAAATTCATCTTACTTAAAATGTGCTCAGTACCTATTCTATCGAATTTCGATAAATATATATTTTTTCATAGCGTGTCTGCAGTTTATAGAGCCGAGAGATGATTTTTATTAACTGTTTTTTAATATGTCGTTATAACTATTTCTGAGGTAAAACCTGACTTTTAACTTTGTGTTAAGCGCCATCTATTGTTGAGTAGACGAACTAACATTCAGGCATACAGAGTTTTTATACTGTAATTAAAAGTTTATTATAGCAATAGGAAGACTAATTACTTTTCAATATTAATTTCACATACACTTTTAATTGTCGACCCAAAGATCCGTACAGTCTTGAATCGATCCTTAAAATCTTATTAAATTAATATATTTCTTAAACAGCACCATCTATTTAATATCTTCGTACTAAAATAGTGTATTCTTTGTTACATAGATGGCGCTACCAGTATATGAAATTCGTATTCGATGTTTATTGTTCCGAATTTGATTTTACGAACTTCTAAAACTTAATTATTATTATTTGGCTTCCACGGAAAATATTTTGGAAAAGATGTACTTGTTGTATAATTATTTCTCAATAGGTACGTTTTTATTTAATAATATCATTGTTAATGTTAAGTTTTCTGCTTTGCGTTCACACCTTAACCACTGAACCGATTGTGATGAAATTTGGCATAGATTATAGATTAAGATATTAAGATAAAGATAGACAAAGGCTACTTTTTATCCGGAAATTCCCATAGATACGGGTAAGAAGCGGCTACAAAGGCGGATTGAAGCTAGTAGTGTATAATTTGCACCTGAGTAGAAGGATCCTTTTATAAGCTCTATGCAATAGACAGGATATTGACCTACCAAATGTCAATGACCTTATAAGCTTTGTGCTATTCTTAAGCATACGCTGTGAATGCATACAGACCTTAAACCTTAGACCACTTTAAAATATAATATCTTTTCATCTTACTAGTAATAAAATGTTTATTAAATGGTAGATTTTCTAACCAAAGTCAATTCCTTTAGTAGAAGAAAAAGTTTTATTGATGGGAAAAGAATGGGTTGAAACCCTAAACTTTTTGCTATAAACGATAAAATAAGATCTATTTTGAAAAATCAGTTGTTTACAATTTTAGGATTCATTGAAAGCAAAATGACTGTAGAGCTGTAATAGGCAAGCAAGGCGATATATTACACTTTACCTTCCTGTCTTCACTAATACCGTTTCCAATACGAACAATCTAATTAGGAACAACACCGCATTGTAAAAAGGTACGTTTATATCTGTGATATGAGAGGCTTTTGACTAGCAGTGGCACGTTACATGCTAATACTTAGATAGGTAGTTACTTACTTACGTGTTTATGGTACAACAAAAATGAAGCATACCTAATAGTTATTACCTAATATTAAACGTGCTAAGTACACAAAGCTTTTACCGTGTCCACATTGCGACATTCAAATCAAATTCTAGTTATAAGTACTTAAACAACCTCGGCCTATTTGTTAGCTTGTTATAATAAACGGGGTCGCACGTAGAGTTAACAAAAGTTGAAAACAGTATCGCAATTCACACCCGAGAAGAATATAAGATAGGTTTGAGTTGATACTAAGTTGTTACTAACGCTTGGACTCAGACGACAAACGCTTCCTTATTAGAGACTAGCCGCGCTCCGCGGTTTCACCCACGTTGTACCCGTTCCCGCGGGAATTTCGGGATAAAATGTAATCCATGTTATTCTGATGTTTATAACCTATATTACTGTAAAGTTTCACCCAAATTCGTCCAGTAGTTTTTTCGTGATAGAGTAACATATCACTAAATGCGGCAGTGAGAGTGAGTTTTACTCGTGTTGTACCCGTTCCTGTGGGAATTTCGGGATGAAAAGTTATTCAACCAGTTAAGACGAATTTACAAGGCCAAAATACCTTACAAACTAAGTAGGGGGTTTTTCAAACAGTTGGTTTTCGTAACATGTATACGTTCGTTAAAAAGTTTACGACTACATACACTGTTAAATACAATGCGATGTTTCATAACTTAAATGAGTCTGTTAAAGTTATTCGGGCTGCCAGTAGAAAGTCAAATTTTTACACGCTTTATATTAATTTCATTTTATTACTGTTCAGTTGAGACTGGCATTTTGTGTTTACGATTGCTGGTGCGTCAGCGTAAGCTGAACCAATCCGCCCTTAGCATTAGTATGTATTCCTAAAAGTTTTCACATATTTCTAAGGTAAAGGTCATAGCGCTAACCTAGCCAGCCTACCAGTCTAAATATAAATTCTAACTACATAAAAATAATCTTAAATTGTAAAAGCTCTTAGGGTCTAGACAGACGGACTGCAATTCAACTGCCAAATGGCAGTTCAGATGCAGTTTGAATGCAGTTGGCTGATTGATTGCAGTCGTTGTAACTGCACTCAGACTGCAATCCAACTGCACGCCAACTGCCCGTCGACGTGCAGTTTGATTGCAGTCGAGCCAACTGCATTCAAACTGCATCTGAACTGCCATTTGGCAGTCGGATTGCAGTTGAATTGCAGTCCGTCTGTCTAGACCCTTAAAGACTATTTCAGACTGTCAATATTCGCCTAGACAAACGATGTGATAAAATTTTTCTGTCTTTCTCTCTCTCTTCTCTATGAAGAGAAGGAAGAGCCAAGCGCTTAGTTTTTCTCCAAAAACATCTTTGTATATTTCTATATAAAGAGAGGAGATAAAATATTGAACAGATAAGATAAGACATCTTATATCTACATAAGACAGTTTTAGTCTGTTTGGACAAAGGTCTGTGCAGGCTCTTGCAAAAAAAAAGCGGCCAAGTGCGAGTCGGACTCGCCCATGAAGGGTTCCGTAGCAGCGAGTAACATAATAAAGAAGTTCTTGAAATAAATGTTTTTTTATTTACATTTGAGTTATTGAATGAATAATCAGTATTTTTTTGCGGTTTACGATTTATGTCGTAAAAAAAAACTACTAACTAGACCTCGTTCAAACCAATTTTCGGTGTTAGATTACATTGTTATGTACATCATATATTTTTTTTAGTTTTATCATTCTCTTATTTTAGAAGTTACAGGGGGGGGGACACACATTTTACCACTTTGGAAGAGTCTCTCGCGCAAACTATTCAGTTTAGAAAAAAATGATATTAGAAACCTCAATACCATTTTTGAAGACCTATCCATAGATACCCCACACGTATGGGTTTGATGAAAAAAAAAAATTTTTTCATTTCTAAGTATGGGAGACCCCCCTAAAATTTTTTTTTTTTTCTATTTTAATGTGAAAATATTAATGCGGTTCACAGAATACATCTACACACTAAGTTTCAACAACATAGCTCTTATAGTTTCGGAGAAAAAAGGCTGTGACATACGGACAGACAGACAGACAGACGGACGGACAGACAGACAGACAGACATGACGAATCTATAAGGGTTCCATTTTTGCCATTTGGCTACGGAACCCTAAAAACAGACAAAAATGTGGTTTGAACAAGTCTAGACTCAACCCTAGTGTTCGTTTAATGGAACTAGTTTTGTTTTTTTATTCATTATCGAGCTCTATTGAAAAGAGGGTTTATTCTGCAGCTTTTTATGTAAGCTCTCTGGAGTATATGTACGTATACGTACGTGGGTTGTCTTGCAGTTGTGCAGTTTTTCGTAGAGCATAATTTCAAATATATAGGTGTAGTTTTATCTAAATACGAGTAGTTATTTTAATTGCAGCTGCATACAATATCTTCCATCATTAAATGATTTTTGTTAGTTACCATTTTCAAAATGAGTAGTGTTCGCTTAAGACTTCAGAAACCAGTATGGTTCAAATGTTTCGAAAGTTCGTCGAATCAAAGGATCGATGGACAAATAACGTAATTTTTATTATTTACTTTACACGTTGATATTCAGAATTTATTTGAAGAAGTCTATGTTTAATATGAGCATTATTAATTATTATTCAAATGGTATTTGTGGATAACTGTTTAAAATTTAATATTTATTTTATGATTGTAGAAATATTTCGTTTTTAAATTGAAAACAAAAAACATGTTATATTAAAATGATATTTTAGAAAGTTTATCTTTGGTTCGAAAGTTTGTAGGTATAAGTAATATTATTGTGTATATGTTTATAACATACATATACAATGTATTAGGTGGATACCTGTTTACAAATACATGGCACTTAGGATGGATTGTACAAGGATTCTTAATTTTATGTAGCGACTAAATTTGTTCGAAAATAAAATAACTTTCGTTATAAATAGTGTTCTATTTCGTGCAATATGAAATACAATTATGAATGCTTTTGTTTTTTTTGTATATTTTGGTAAGTACTAATAGGGTCTGTGCAATCCCTTCTTAAATGTAAAGGCGGTATTTACTAGATCTTATGCGATATTGAACAATCAATTCTTTCTCGTGCCACGGTACAGCGACAGCGAGTTATCAAAACAAGTAGAATCTGCTGTTCTATTCTAGACTAACTATCGCTCCCTACCGTTCATTAAATCAGCACTTAACTAAATGACGTTATTTTTCATACAACACATGCAAAATCACTCATTTTAATCTCTTCTAAGAAAGAATTTGACGTCTCAGTACTTGATTTTTGAGTAAAGCCTCGTCTACAGTTGGGTTAATTAATAGATCGTCTAGGTAATGGTAATGATAATGGAGTGTCGCTGTCGCCGGCGGTACCTGGTGACCGGCGCGCGTGGGAACACGGCACGGGGTATTGTGGTCACGGGGCAGACGGTGGGGCACGGTGCGAGTTTGTACACAATAAGGGTCTAACGATTATTAACAGCATTTTAGCTGTCAAATGCTTTGTCCCTTTCCGACATACGCTATTTTCCAAAGAGCAAAAGAGACAAAATACCTATTAAAAAGTGTTTTCGTTAAGAGCATTTATGAATAGGGCAGTAAAACTTTAGGTGTTATGCGAATAAAACATTTTTTATTTTATTAAAAATCTCAACAACTCCTGTCATGCTACGGTTTTTTATGATCGGGAAGGGTTTGTGTTGGTATTTCGAAAGATTTTCGCTAAAGATTTTCGGGACAAAAAATAATCCTACTACCTAATACCTATTATAAATGCCAAAGTTTGTGAGGATGGATGAACGTATTATTGAACGGATTTGGATGAATCTTTACAGTAATATAGGTTATACATAAAAATAACACATGGGATACATTTTATCCCGATACACCCTCGGGAACAGGTACAACGCGGATGAAACAGTGGGGCGCGGCTAGTCACTGTATATTTATCTATTAAAGACCGTTGAGTATCCACTAACTACTAATAACTGAACACCACAACCAAACGGTCTACAACGTTATTATTATTTATTTAAAACGGGAACTTACGTACGACGGAGACTACTGTCGAGAGTTCCTCGACACGTTTCGGCCACATACAGAGTTAGAGTGCGGGGAGAGACGCTGTCGCGAGCGCTTCACCCACCTCCTGATGAAGGCTACCGTATGTGGCCGAAACGTGTCGAGGAACTCTCGACAGTAGTCTCCGTCGTACGTAAGTTCCCGTTTTAAATAAATAATAATGACGTTAACGTACGTTTCAATTAATAGTAAAATGGTCTACAACGTTGTAAGTATCCATAAGTATTCGCACCATAGTCCACCGCGCGGCACCAAACAACTTCCTTTAGCTCACTTGATCAGTATTTCTCATTTACCGAGCTCATCGGACGTGTCACATAAACTACGTTAATATAAATATATATACAACTGTGTGTTTGTCTGTGCTATTCTATTGGTGATGATAGATCGGTGATAATATAAGGTAAAGTCGTGTGGTCGTGTATGTATGTTGGTTGTTGTTTGTGTTGTATGGTTTCTAGAAAATGTGTTGGATAACATTTTCTGAAAATGTGCGAAATAAATTTAATGGAATGTATTTTCTAGGATATTTGTGATGTTTGAGGTATATCGGAATATGTATGGAATGAAAAATTAGGTATGTTTATTTTATAGAAATACTAGCCGCGTCCTATAGTGTTACCTGCGTTGTATCTGTTCCCGCGGGTATTTCGGGATAAAATGTATCCCATGTGTTATTCTGATGTACGACCTATATTACTGTATAGTTTCATTCAAATCTGTCCAGTAGTTTTTTCGAGAAAGAGTCACAAACATGCATACATACACCCTCACAAACTAAAACTAGCATTTATAATATTAGAAGTTAGGTATATATCTTATATTCTTTACGCTCGTACTCAGAGACGTCAAACCCTTACTAAAGATTAAATGAATGATTTTGAAATGTAATGTATGAAAATATCGTCACTTCAATTAAGATTCGAATTAATGAACATCTCCGGGTGCGGCAGTTAGTATTGTTATTAAGTTATTTATATTACCTTTTACAGACGAAATAGATCTGAAATTTTACTGTTGAATTCAGAGATTTAAGTAATACATTTAAATAAACATTTACTGCGATCATTTTTGAACAAATATTTGTTTTACTTTAAAATTATTATTGGAATAATATCTAGGTATATTACTATTCTACTATAATCTATACATATACATATACTAGCAGCGCCCCGCGGTTTTACCCGCGTTGTGCCCGTTCCCGTGGGAATTTCGGGATAAAATGTAGCCTATAGCCTTCCTCGATAAATAGACTATCTAACAGTGAAAGAATTATTCAAATCGGTTCAGTAGTTTCTGAGATTAGCGCGTTTAAACAAACAAACAAACAAACAAACAAACAAAACAAACTCTTCAGCTTTATAATATTAGTATATATAGATATAAAAGAAAGTCGTGTTAGTTACACTATTTATAACTCGAGAACGGCTGAACCGATTTGGCAGAAAATTGGTGGGAAGGTAGCTTAAAACCATGAGACGGATATAGGATACAATTTATCCCGTATTTCCAACGGGAACGGGTGCGCTGTGGGTGAAACCGCGGGGCACAGCTAGTAAATTAATAAAGCTGAAGAGTGTGTTTGTTTGAACGCGCTAATCTCAGAAACTATACCACTTCCATTTGAATAATTCGTTTTTTAATGGATAGCCACATTCAATGGAAAGGTTATAGGCTACTTTTCATCCTGAAATTCCCACGGGAATACGGGTAAAACCGCGGGTTGCTACAAATATTTTATAAAAACTGACCTAACCTACTTTTACCGACCATACTTAGTACATATAAATAAGATTTGTAACGTAACATTTGTATACTTTATGCAAATTAGTTGGAACGGAACGGTTTTGAATGTTTGACCTAAAATAATAAAAGATAACAGTATTATTATTGGCGTCTTATATTTAGTATAAAATTATTGATTAAACTTTTGTCACTAGATTTTTATTGATCGAGTTTATTTGCCTTAATATTGAGTCTAGATAAAGTAACCAACTCAAATTAAAACTGGTAACTTAGATTCAAGGTAATAGGATTTTTTGGTTACATAAAATGTTATATTTCATAATTTTTCCTTAGTTTCAAGAAATAATCTTTTTCCTCTATCTGTTGTCAGAAGTACAATCGCACGCGAAATTCTTATCAAGTAGATTTAATTAATCTATACTAATATTATAAAGCTGAAGAGTTTGTTTGTTTTGTTTGTTTGTTTGTTTGTTTGTTTGTTTGTTTGTTTGTTTGTTTGTTTGTTTGTTTGTTTGTTTGTTTGTTTAAACGCGCTAATCTCAGAAACTACTGAACCGATTTGAATAATTCTTTTTGTAATAGACAGCCACATTCAACGGGAAGGTTATAGGCTATTTTTCATCCCGAAATTCCTACGGGAACGGGTACAACGCGGGTAAAACCGCGGGGCGCTGCTAGTAATAAATAAAATACTACACCCGGACAAATTCACATACGGATAAATAGACCAAAACAAAGCTCTAAGCTTGTATTATGGAAACTAACTAACTGATACTATTACATATACATACACAAATACTCTATATGAATATATAATTGACACTATGTCTTCACATATTGTTGACTCCGGGCGGGAATCGAACCCGCAACCCCCGACACAGTAAGCGCTCTCACTGCCACTGTGCCAACGGGCTTGTCAAAATTAATTGGTTGAAGCTTTTTAAATGTCAAAATAAAATCACAACTGATATTTATTATGTAATTTATCTATTCCACTTGATTTTTATTTTTAATTTTAACTCTTGTGATTCGGTTCAAAGGTTATATTATCTTCGTGTCACTCGCCGTTCGGGCATTGAACTCAAGACCTATTGCTAGTAATGCGACCATGAATTAAATACTATATTGAATCGTATTTTTGACGAAGTTCGTTCATTATTTAAAATATAAAGTATTCTTAGTATAGTTTTGACATTTCTCTCAATACACGATTTTAATGTTCGATTTCTTAAAAAACTGACAGCCAAATTGAATAACTCAAAAAAGTTTACAACAACGATAAGAAATAAAAATTATGTAAATAATAAAGTGCAGTGTAATATCGCATTTTAATAATAATCTAAAAACCACAGAAATGCGGTTGGTCACCAATATATGAGCATAATTGCGCAGTCGAGTAAAAGTGACAAACAGGTTATGTACGTGAATTTACAGTAGATGGCAATACAAGTGGCAGACTAGAACTAGGAACTAGGATTTTTATTTTGTTGTGAGTCCCAAATGTAGGTCTTCTATATTATTTTTTAATAGTTAGTTATAACTTACGAAGTACGAAAATTTACCAATATAAATACTGGATATCCTTTTTCCCATTGATTACGGAAAAATCTTTAAAAATCATACATTAAATTACCTACTGAAGATTGGTTAAACAAACACGACCCTCTTCGTACAAATGTACATAACTTACAAACTATATTTTATATTAGGAACAAAGTTATGGTATTATTAAGTTTGTATTAATTAATCAAATAATTGCTAACTTTACTACGTAGATGTAAAGTAAATGTATGTAATAAAGAAAAACATGACCCGAGGAAACAGCTGGTGATTAATTATTACACACTAGAAAGCCGTTTTAAACAAAAAAATATCAAATTAGTGTTATTTCTTTTATATATGACTTTATTTCGCTGGTGTTATTTCTAATAACATGAAATAAGTACACGAAGCATTTATCCACTTTCACTAGTCTAAAATTTAAAAATTTAAAGAAACTATATAAATCTGAGCTCAAGCTCAGGTAGGCACATAGGCACATAGGTTCAGGCACAGGCACAGGCACATAGGTTTCGCCCAAGCGATACCTGTTTTCTAGATGAATATAAACAAGGTGTGTCCTGCTGATTGTCCACTACTGTACCAGCATTTATAGGAGTACCGTTGTCAGCAAATAAACTGTTTGATGACTCAACGATCGACGTGAAACGTGCTTTGTGGCGTACAGCCGTGCACACAAGTGACACGAGTAAATCGCGAAGATTACAGTTCACTATCGCGATAAATTTCACTTAGAAGTATTATAGATTCGTCATTTTAGAGATACACATTTTAAAAAGACAAAATAAATTTCTGCCACGCAGACGCCTCTGAATACTAATAAATAAAAAAAATTAAAAAATACGTAAATAAATTAATTTTCGATATAATTGACATCTTTGAGTGCGGATAATTAAGATATTTTTTTCAGTAATATTTTCCATCTCCTAAAGTTTTCATTTTATGATATTAAAATAAAAAAGCTATCTACTTGTGTCTGCAACTGTATATGCGCAATGGCACCTAAGCTTACAAGTTTCAAGCACACAGCGCAATAGTTGAATAGCAGCTTGACTTGCCTTGGCATACGGCCACTTATAATTTATTTTTTCCTATGATACTTGTAATGTAAATATAATGTAAAGTAGAAGTGATAAGGTATCGTATAAAGATACTAGGATACTCCTTCACTTTAAATATATACTTGTATTACTTTTATAGATAATAATCAATTGTGGCGGCTATTTTTTTTTTATCAGCCTCCGTGTTCTTGTGGTTTGAGTGCCCGGCTCACGATCCGGAGGTTCCGGGTTAAATTCCCGGTGGGGATATCTAAAATCTCTTTGTGAAACTTTCCTCAGTTTGGTTAGGGCATTGCAGGCTGAATCACCTGATTGCTCGAAGACTAATATGATTCCGTGCTTCGGAGGGCACGTTAAGCCGTCGGTCCCGGTTACTTTCTACGGATAGTAATCGTTACTGGAGCCATGTCAGAGGCCTTTGGCGGCTCAATAACTCTGACACCAGTATTGGTCAGGTTGACCATCCACTCGATGAAGAAGAAGAAGGTGGCTAATTTCCATAGAAGTGGAGCGGAGCTGTATTGGCCAATCACAACGCATTCTGAAAAAAATTGGAGATGTCGATGCGTTGTGATTGTTCAATAAGCTGCTCACCTCTCCGCTCCGCTTTAATAAAAAGAACCTTAAGGTTTAACGTATTTTCATATAGCATTCGCTTGATATATATTCTTGGATGCAGTAAGCTACGATATAATTCTATTCAATTTGTATGATAATACACACAAATAAATCCATGTGGCAATTGAGAATAAATTAATAGATACCTGCATAAACGGTAAACGTTCCAACGGACACAGAAACATCCATAGACAAAGACTATCTAGACATATGACATCCTTTTGGTTCCTTCTAATAAATAGAAAAATACTAAAATAATGTAGAAAAAACATAAATCACACATCGAAATTACGTTTACTTGACTTTTAGTCGGCTAAAAATTAAGGCCAATTTCGTAAAGCAAAAAAATAAATGCGTATCTATTTTGAAAACACATAACAACACCAAATTTAAGACGAAAAAAGACCTCACTGCCTATTAAATGAATCTGCAGAATTGATATCCAATCTGTAACCGTCTTAAGATTACTGTGTAGTCCGCGAGTTTGTTCAAGCCATGAGGTTCAGTCGTCGACCGGCACGTCTCCCGGCCGGTATCATCTGTGATTAAAATAATTTCGAACGCGGTTAAAAAAAATTTTTTTATTCGTTAAGGACTTTTGTTTGCGAAGGTACTTTTTATTTTACATTTATTTAAACAGGTTTTTAAAATGTCTTTTTTGAGTTTATTTTGATGTGTTCCTTTATATTTATTTTATTAATATTTATTTATTAGCCTTTGCTCTGATGCACGCAACTATTTTTTCCCTTTTATTTGTTTGTAGAGCTTTTTATATAAAATCTATGGTAGGCACATTTAACGTCTTTCTCTATGATTTTTGCATATATTTTAATTTATTTTTATCAATTAACCAATGTTTACTTCACAGTTCAGGTACAAATGTACAAATGTGTCATGTTTTAAGAAAAACATTTCAAATTAAAATATATTTATTTGCGTCAACAGTTTTTTTAAATATTACGTACAAACCTAAAAGGCATGCAAATATCAAAATTAAAATATAAACTAAAACATAAAATAAATTAAAGCGTGAAATAAAGTAAGTAAGTAAACTCCTTTGTTTAATGACATATATTTTTTGTAAGCTAAAACAGATTTAATGCATGTTATTTATTTTTTCGAAAAAAAAACATTTTTATTAAAAAAAACTTTTCTATTGTGTAGTATGCTTTAAGCAAAATATATTCTTTTTAATTTAAACTTAACGAGGGTATCTATGTCTCTATATATAAAAAAATAATCTATAATATAAAAATGAATCCCTGAATATGTTGCTAAGCGCATAACTTCAGAACGACTGCACCAAATTGGATGATACTTTTTTAAATGTTTTCCTTATTGTCAGGACAAGGTTTTTATATAAGAAAAATAAGGAATTAAAATCTCAAAATTCCCACGGGAACGAGGGCGCTACGGGTGAAACCGCGGGGCACAGCTAGTTTTATTATAAACTAGCAGCGCCCCGCGGTTTCACTCGCGTTGTGCCCGTTCCCGTGGGAATTTCGGGAATTTTTTTACATAAAAACCTTCCTCTTGTATCACTACCTATTACAAAAAACCGCATCAAAATCCGTTGCGTAATTTTAAAGATTTAAGCATACAGACAAACAGACGCGACTTTGTTTTATACTATGTAGTGATGTTGAGGCCTAAGAAAAACAAGCTAGTATTGAATTTATTAGTATTAGGTATATACATTTAATACGTAATTTCATTCATTTCATTATACGAGTAGATACAAAGGTATATAACTTAACACCTTAATTTTTTTTACAAAATCTAACATATAAAATTCTCGTGTAGCGGTTATTGTAGTTAATTAAACTTTTCCGAAACTTGACCGATTCTCATAAAATTTTGTGTGCATATCGGGTAGGTCTAAGAATAGGCCGACACCTATTTTTCATCCCACTAAATATGAAAGGTAGTCCAACCCTTAATTTTTAAAATGTCAAAATATCGTTTGCCTTGGCAGCTAGTTATATATAAAACTACCTGTGCCCCGCGGTTTCACCCGCAGCGCCCCCGTTCGTGGCCCCGTTCGCTTCGTGGGAATTTTGAGATTTTTATTCCTTATTTTTCTTATATAAAAACCTTGTCCTGACAATAAGGAACACATTAAAAAAGAATCATCCAATTTGGTGCAGTCGTTCTGAAGTTATTCGCTTACCAACACATTTTGCGATTCATTTTTATATATATTATAGAAGATAATAATGTTTCTTTGCTGAATAATAAATCACTATCCAAGTATATACTGCTCTAGCAATGCCCCGTGGTTTCACCCGCTGTTTGCCTGTTCCCTTGAGAATTTCGGAACGAAAAATAGTCTATAACCTTTTTTCCGTCAATGTACCTTTCTATTATAAAAGGAATAATTGAAATAGGGTTAGTTTCTGAGATTAGCGCGTTCAAACAAAACCAAAAATAAAAAATATGTCTTCAGATTTATTGTATTAATATAGATTACATTATTTTTATCAAAAATGCTCCGTGAAACATTGATAATGTAAAGTTTTACGTTAATTAATATTTCATAATAATATACCTTTATGGTATTATTTAAAATTAATAACCGATTACAATTTCACAATACCTATTTAGTATTTTTCCATTAATATTTATTAATACATTTTTGCACTTATACTTTATAATTTAAGATTAATCGTATTTCAGTCCTGATTTGTGTTTCCTTGTGTTTTCTTTGTACTACTTTAGTTAAAAAACTTTAAAAAAATAACATCTTCAGCTTATAAATGTGAATAAAAGAAGAACAAATCCGTTTTTATTATTAAAAAATACTAATATTTTATACACTTTTAAATCACTTTAGTACAGATGCATTTACATCCCTGGACTCCGGCTAAGCCATTTTATATGAAAACCAGTTATCAGAGATAAATATAACTTGAGCTCTCCTGTTACGTGAACTTATATTTTTGCATTTCTTTAAGGTCAATAACTTAAGGTCAAAGCCCTTGAGTTGATGAACTTTTAACAACTTTATAAAAGTTCTAATTATCAATCATACAATTTCATTTACTATCTGATTTCAACGAAAGAAGCATGGCATGTAGCATCGGTTTTGTAGAGCGATGACTTTGTCTCATTAATATCACAGTAGTATTTAGTAATCCACCTGCTATAACATTAGGTAATGTAGATTATGATAACAGTCAGTTAGTTAATTAGGAGACAGTATCGCATACTACAGATTCGACTTGCATCCGATGTCATTCTATTTTTCTAAGAATTTGAAGTTAAAAATGAAGCCTTATACCTTTTATCGCAAAATCTCAGAGGTTATTATAGATAAAACTTTATTTATATATCCGAATAATGGTTTAAAAGATTAGTTCCTTCAAACATTAAGTAGTTACTTATTAAACTGTATTTCTTAGTTTGCATCGACGAAATATAAATATAAAATGAAAATAATCGTGAAGATAGCCAATAAACGGATAAATCAAACTCGCACACTTTTGTGTACAATCGTTGATACATTAATTGAGTACGATACGTTAATTTATACAGTTATCATCAATTAAATTGGCGGATATGTTCCATTTTTGGACTTTGCTTTGACTTTGTCTAAAGTGTATGATACCTAAAGAGAGGATTAATTTATTTGACATCTAAGTGCAGTTACACTTATGTAAGACCTTTATTCGCAAAATAAATGAATCATACTAAAATTATAAATGTGAATGTAAGTTTGTTTGTTAAGCTTTCACGTCAAAACTACTAAACTGATTTGAATGAAATTTGGTACACAGTTAGTCCAGAGCCTGAGAAAGGACATAGGCTATTTTTATCCCGAAATTCCCGCGGGAACGGGTACAACGCGGGTGAAACCGCGGGGCGCGGCTAGTATGAATATAATAGGTGATTTTTGACAAGTAATGTGAATGAGAAATTACTTGGTTTAATTATCGTGCCTTGAGTTTGTTTACAATTAGAAGAAAGAAGACTGTTAACTCGAGATACTTGACCTAAGTCGTTTAAAGTAGTTGTACGTTCATATGCCTGCTAAATAACCGGTCACTGTATTTGCTTAAGCTAATTTTATGTTTGAGATGTGATTGTAGCGGATGATTTATAATTAGTGATAACGTAATCAATTTCATGATGCTATGTCATCAAAAACGCAATAATTTTAGCGTCATTCTGTTATCATTGGGTTCAGTTTAAGGTTTTCTTCAAGTCAAGTATTTTGGTAAGAAAAAAGATTTGATCTTGTATTTTGTACATGGTATTGCAATTTTTAAAAGTTCATATTATTTTGAATTGAAACTAAGTTTAAGTTTATGACGTTTCGGCTTCTTAACAGGAACCGTGGTCACAGAGGACCACGGGTTCTCACGATTTTTCATCTTCTTCATCGAACAATCCTAGTGTCAGAGCTATTGAGCCGCCAAAAGCCTCTGACATGGCTCATGTAACGACTACTATCCGTAGAAAGTAGCCGGGACCGGCTTAGCGTGCCCTCCGAAGCACGGAGGGCACGTCTCACGATTGTCTTCTGTGACACGGTATCCGTAAACGTAAGATTAATTCTTAATGAGTATTGTTCGCTTAAACTTAAGAAACAAGTTCGTATTATACTTATCTATATCAATAAATATGATGTTAATCAAAGGTTAACTAAACATTTTGTCGTTATTTTTGTTACTGATTAACTTACAACTCGATCACTACTTGGGTGGATAGCCGATAGTCGATCTAAAGGCAGCAGGTAGTCTAAAAACTCCGTCACTATGATTAAGCGTTACATTTTTTACCGCTAATGGTCATGGTCATAGTCACCGCTTTATAGGGTCAAACATTTGTCGTCCCAGATGTTCAATCGTTAGATCATTTTGGAGGTCTTAACGCGGTCTAAAAAATTGACTTTAGGGTTTTTGTCTATATCTCAATTATTTTATTATCATGGGAAAGCCTGCCATTCCAATAAAATATTGAAGAAATAAAAAAAATTACATTATTGTTATATCTGTGATTTCCGTGATGTTACATTAGTAATGGTATAACACTAGGATTTATTTTATTTTAGTTCCCTAATATTGATAAGTTTTTAAACCAAGTTTCAAACAGTTATAACCAGAATGATAATAATAGATAAGAAAGTCAAAAGATCGACTTTAATCTTGGATAGACAACAATGTTTTGATAAGTATCATTGTTTGTTCCGTCTGGGTGAATTTAACCTTAAATTCATCTTCTGTCTTCATCGAGTGGATTGTCAACCTGAACAATCCTGGTGTCAGAGTTATAGAGCCGCCAAAGGCCAAAGACCTTAGACTCTAAAGACGAGAGGAGGTTATCATTTTGTGTGTGTTTAATATACACATTTTTTTTCTGAATTGGAACTACGTTGACGGAAACACTCGATTATACTTTTAAGATTATTTCAGCAGAACTTTTTCGTCTGTATGATACTTTATACCTTTTATTTGTTTTTTTTCTGTATTATTATATTAGCCTTGGGTGTCCCATTGTTGGGCAAAGGCCTCCCCCCATCGTTTCCACTTCTCTCTATTTAGAGCTTCACGACGCCAACCAGGCGTCTCTCAATTTTTCTGTATGATTTTTGAAAATTGTTTCTAAACAGGTTTATAAAAAAGGTAGTTTTTTAACCGACCTTAAAAAAGGAATAGGTTCTCAGTTCGGATGTCTCTACCTTTCGTTTACTTTTACAGAAAAACACAGATATATACATACACTCTTAAATCTTATAACACATGAAATATATTAAAATATCATTACCATATTTAGGTTCCTAGTTCGATGTTTCTCTTTCAAAAAGTATGATATCAAATCGCGTTTCTCCAAGGTGTGTTAGACAAGGTACCAGATGTACAGTCCTTGAATGTTTCGCTCCGTTGGCTTCGTCGCATACTTGAGAGATGAGACAAGGATCTTCACTTAGAACTTAGCCTTTGTATTCGTAGATTTAAGAAACTGGTTAAATATATTACGCAGTTACATTGACTTGGCAGTATATAACAAACAAGCGCCCCGCGGTTTCGCCCGCGTTAGGCCCGTTCCCGTGGGAATTTCGGGATAAAAAATAGCCTATAACCTTCCCGTTGAATGTAGTTATCCATTACAAAAAGAATTATTCAAATCGGACTGGTAATTCCCGAGATTAGTTCGAACATACAAACAAATAAACAAACAAACTTACAAATTTTACCTCTTTATAATAAGATGTTGAGCTCTACCACAGCTACTACCTTTTTCAGAAAAACCCCATGGAAAAACCGCATAGACTTTCACAATCATAAACAAAAAATATGCAAAAAATGAAGAAGTTTATACTACACAAATCCATGTCACTAGTTTCTTCAATGCTCAGCGGAGAATAATTGAATAGAAACTTTTTGTTCTGAAACAGTTCAATAAAATAACGACACAAAACGCCAGTACAGAAATGATATTTTATTAATTATGTCAAGAAAGTTTTTTTTACCGGATTTTACTTAATGTTTATTAAATAAAGTGTTATTGTAGATAAGTGCCGATTGAGAACATAGTTTCATTAATAATCTCGGTGAGAGTTTGTCGATAACATACCTCTTTGTAGAGGTTCCTTAATCTTGGGTTCGGGAAGTCATGTTAAAATTGTATAGAAACCGTTGAGGAGAGAGAAGTCGTTAGACAGAAACCTAAATACCTATGTACTTTTATTTTATAGTTGTTTTATTTTAATCCGTAGTAGCGCTCGTGACGTAGTTTGACCAAGCGATGTAAGTTCATTGCAGTTGTTAAGCAGCGTGCAGCTCGACCCATACTTGGATGGGTGGCCGAAAGTGGCATTTCTATCTGAGCGCTACCGTAGTGCGGAGGGCACGTTAAATTGTCGGCCCGGTTGTTTCAATCGTTAGACCATGTCGGAAGCCTTTAGGCGGTCTAAAAACTCCGAGACCAGTGGGTTAGTACCCAGTACCCATTCGAACATACTTACTTAATGATCCGTACTTTCCTTGTTTCCAGACGATGTTGAAAATCGGTGGAGCCGCCTTGTTGGTGGCGGCTATCATCGCCGTGTTCGTGGTGGCCACGCAAGGCCGGGACCCTGACCTGGAGGCCCTGGAGCTCGAGGGTCGGGACTACATCTTACAATTGGACAAGGCTATGGGGCTGCGGAAAAACAGGGCTAGCCTCGCCGAATGGGGTTACTCCTCCAACATCACGGAGAAAAATGAGGAGAACTTGGTTTGTTGATTTTTGGGTAGGATTGTGTTATGGATATGTTTAATGAGTAAGTTAGTGACTACCCTGGTGTCGGATTTGATGTTGTAATAAATCCGGCAAAAAAAGCACATAATTCATAACTTCAGATACAGCGGTTCCTTCCAATATTTTATGTTTTAAGTAAGATCACTAGAACCTTCATCTAGGCGATAAAAAGAACGTTACTATTTCCAGATTAAAGTAAGACTGGAGCTATCAAAGCAGGAGAAAGCAGCTTGGGAGGAGACCAAGATGTACAGATGGCAAGACTTCCAAGACTTCACTCTGAGGAGGATGTTCAAGAGATACTCTGAACTTGGCACGTCAGCACTGCCCGATGACCAGTACAAACATCTTATGATGGTGGTGTCGGGAATGGAATCCAACTATGCTACATCGAGAATCTGTTCTTATAAGAATCCTAATAAGTGTGATCTAACTTTGGAACCTGGTAAGTTTTAAAGCGATGTAGATTACTTACTTATATTAGTCAGAACTGCACGTAATCCGGTTTAAAGTAGTTTTTTATTGGAGCACATATATACAAGTTGACAGACGTGGCGAAGCATGTATAATATAAAGCATTATATTAGCAAGTTCGAGAAGGTTGGTGGCTAACCCTGGTGCCGGAGTTTTTAGACCGCCTATAGGCCACCGACTTGGTCGAACGATGAAACAACCGCGATCGACAATTTAACATTCTCTCCGAAGCATGAATATTAAATGATTTGTCAGCAATAACAGGGGATTTTTAGGAAAATATTGTTACCACGTATATTTTTCAAATATTTTCAGAGGTAACGGAGCTGTTTGCAAAAAGCCACGACCCTGAAGAGCTGAAGCACCTGTGGGTGGAGTGGCACAAGGTGGCCGGCGCACCCGCCCGCTACAACTTCACTACATACGTCAACCTTTACAATGAGGCTGCTAAACTAAATAGTAAGTTATAGTAGAGCTTCGTGGGTTTACTCGTCTTGTTCAAAAAGTATGCGGGCTAAAAGTATAATATTTTTCTTGGTTATAAAACTGACAAAATATCGGCGACAATAGGCGACAACATCCTGAAATTATATTTATTTTTAATCAATGGTTTCAATAAGAATAAAATAAATTTACTGTCAAAAATAGAAATTACAAAATAAATAAATAAGGAAATCATGTTTAATTTAATCAAAAGCAGTTCAGCGATTCGATATGGCAAATAATATCATGCATTCATATATTAAGTGTTTCGCTCGACTACGCTCGCCGAGCATAAAGTAATTTTGTGCTCATTCATTCAAGAGTCATCCATCTCGCTTAGTGATGAACTTAATTTATAGTTAAAATATAATTGCAAGAGAAGCCCTCTAAATCTCGGAAGGTCTCATTTCAATGAAAAGTATACCTGTATACCAAAAACATCATGCCTGGCTAAATAAAACCAAAATAAAATCTTAGTATTTTGCACCTAAATTTTTCAATGCCAAAATGCGTCATAAATAATATTAGCAGACATTGAAAAAATGCAAAAGGTTATATTATAACCTTTTGCATTTTTTCAATGTCTGCTAAATTGAATTAGTCGCATCACTAATTTATACTGAAAATGTCATTGAAACAGAAACTTAAAAATGTTTAGGAATGCGTGTAACATTTGTTTTTGTTAACATTTTTTTCGTAAAGAATAAATGGTTTTATGCAGTAGTAGTGATATCTTGTGTGATCAAAAATACTTTGCTTTAAAACAGTAATCTAGACAGGATTTAATCGAAAATAATTATCGTTGAGGTTATGCATTAAATGTTTAATTCGCGATTAAGTCCCGTCTATATAAGTGTTTACAATGTGTTAAAATCGTGATAGTTTAAATACTTTAAGTGATATATTATGGGCTATAATGGGTACTACTTTAATAGCGTTAAAAACTTTGTTGACATTTTATCAAGTCATAGCGCATCTAATAAGCGGTTTTACCAAATGAGCCTATAGTCCAAGATTTACTATAACTATAGCGCATAACATTGCGGTTTTATTTCGCGCGTATCTCCAAAATAATTAATTGGAACTAATAATTTTGTCACAAAAAAGTAACTAGTTACTTAAAAAAAATTATTTAATACGAGTTACATTTTGTCTTTTTGTTACTTTAATTATTCAGTAAAAACGTATTTCCTGTCCAATTTCCAGATTACAAAAACGTTGCCGACTGGTGGCAGTCTGATTACGAAGTGTCAGACTTTGAAGAACAGTTGGCTCAGCTGTGGACAGATGTGAAGCCTCTTTACGAGCAGCTTCATGCGTACGTCAGGAAACGCCTCAGAGACATGTATGGAAATGAAGTGGTTTCGCTTAGAGGACCGATCCCGGCTCATTTATTGGGTAAGTGTCCTTTATTTCTAATAATTATAGTTGGATATAGTTAAGGACTTGTGAAGGAAAGGGTCGGTGTTGGTCGGGTAGAGTAAGCTCAGAGTAAGCTCAGAGTCTATCTCTTCTTCTCATGCAGAAATTGAGAGAGAGAGAGAGAGATGTCCTTCTTAAGATTTTATCTTAGGCATAGTTAATGCTTCGATGGTTTACTTCGATGTCGTGCCATGTATCCTCGTCTACTAAGACAGGGGTACCTGAAAAAAGAACTAACAATAACACCTCATTTCTTTTTCTCCATTTCCAGGTAACATGTGGGCTCAGACATGGAGTAACATTGAGTCCTTCACCCGTCCATACCCCGACAAGAAGGAGATTGACATCACTAAGGCGATGAAGGAGCAAGGACTCACCCCCATCAAGATGTTCCACATGGCAGACGAGTTCTTCAAGTCGGTGAACTTGACCGCTATGCCCAAGACTTTCTGGAAAAAATCTATTATTGAGAAACCGGTGGATAGGGAGATCGTGTGCCATGCGTCCGCTTGGGACTTTTACGATGGCGAAGATTTTAGGTAAAGCATTGATGTTATTTAGAGAGTTTGTCTCGACACGCTGATCTCTGGAATTATAAGAGGGATTTGAGAAATATCATGTTAACCATGTTCAAGAGAAAGGCTACTTTTGATCCGTAAAAAAAAATGATTGAAAAATCTCTTGGGAACTGTAACAGGATAAAACTGCGGGGCTCTGCATAAAAAAATACATTCATAAAAAGGGTTAAATACTCCACAGTCTTAAGAGTGTACACTACCTCAGTTCGCGTATTCAGATTTTCCCCTGAGCCGAAGCGGGACAGAAACACCTGAGCGCTTGGTGTTTCGGCCCGCGAATTGTAGGTATTTGCTCCCTACAAACATTATGGTACTCATTTGAAAAAACCGCAACATATGAATTGTTCTGTAAACCCTATTCAATTTACTACACTTTATTTTAATGCAACAACTTTTGTATTTATTGAGATATTAAGATTTTAGTAAAAATTTAGAGATAACTTTGCGATTTTTTTCTATCGAGAAAATTTCATGGAGTCGTGTTTTCGAAACATATGATCGATAGATTATATCATGAACTTTACCATACATACGTTTCAAAGTTAAATATTGAGTAACGAGGAATATATGGAGATCCCGCCGAGTTGAAAATAAGCGATTTGAGGTAGTATACACTCTTAATGTGGAGCCTTCTAAAACTTGAATAACACTGCATTTTGATTTTGGACGAGACTTAATAAATTGTTGTGTTTGTTTTAAAATAGTTTCAGCATAATAACCGGTGGTGGGTATTTTTCAAAAATTGTTTACAAGGATCCTTTTACACTGATGTTCGTTTATTGAATTTATTTTGTAGATAACTGTACTAGTTTTGAAATAAGCGTTTAAATAACAGTAACTTTATGATTAACTGTAGTGTTTCATGAGTTTACGTTACTTAGTGATCTTTACATCGCTTTTGCGTTGCCAGTTTCTTATAGAAATATTTTAACTTCTTTTAGTTTCCATAAATTCATGTCTGTGTGTGGTTGTCTAAGGTTTTTACTATTCATAGTTTGCAGAAAAAAATGCGTTTTCAGTTAGTGTTTTAAACAAACGTTTTATTTTAAGCAAATGATCATTAAATTTAGAAATGAACAGTAGTCTTCTTTTATTTCAAGAACGAGCGATTGCTCGCCCAGAACTGTTTAAAACAATAACTGAACATGTAGCTTAACAAACCGCTTTCCTTACGAATAATCTAACTTAGTAACGTAAAGTAAAAATCTTCAATGAACGAATATCAGTTGTAAACGGAGCCTAAGTAAAGTTTGGCTTTAGGATCAAACAGTGCACGTCGGTCGATTACGAGTACTTTCAAACTACACATCATGAAATGGGGCATGTTCAGTATTTCCTTCAGTACAAAGACCAACCGGTCGTGTTCAGAGATGGAGCTAATTCAGGTAAATGTTTCTAGGATTAAGATGTGCACTTCGGTGAATCAAGAACATCTGAGGGTGGTGCATCATGAAATGGGCCACATACAATATTATTTGCAATACAGATCCCAACCCTTTGTATTCCGTGATGGTGCCAATCCAGGTTAACTTTTCAATTCCCGGGTTTTGGTTTTTTGTGATTGGTTGTAGTTTTTACATTAGTTGGTTGTCGGTTTTAATAGTTTAGGTATAATACTAATATTAGTACTTTAAGGTTTGAGTATTGGTCATTTTGAGTTGATGTAACACTTTTGAGTGTATGTATTTTATGGACGGAAAAAAATTGGGAGTGTTTTTTGATTTTCAGTTTTTAAGGGATTTCCGTTTTTAACTCGTAACGCAAAAGGTGGGTTTTCTAAGTTTGACGGCTTTATTTATCTTGTGTATTTCAGTTTTTCTACACCATGGTAGCTCCTAAATAAACAAACCGGGTTTAATCTAGTTTTTAGCTTGAAATATAACAAGGGATTTTTACCTATGATTGAACAAACTAATCAGTTGGGGGTAGTAAACTGATTATATAAATTTTAGTTTTACTTATACAATAAATACGCCTCGGTAGTCTAGTGGTATGTACACTCGCCTGACTGAGGTCCCAGGTTTTGAATCCGGGAATTGGGTTCAATTACCGGGTTCAAAAACCGAGCAAAACATGTTTTCTACTTTCAAAACATAGCTCGGGTTTGAGATCACCAACCCGCATTTGGCAAGCGTGGTTACTATGCCTAATCCTTCTCACTGTACTGATATCTTCAGTGAGAAGAGGCCTTCGCACAGCAGCGGGACATTACAGGCTAATACTTTACTTTACTAAAAAATGCTTTACGGGATTAAAAAGGGTTTTGTCGATTTCTAACCAGGGTTGGTCACTTACCTACTCGAACATACTTACTTACTTTAATACTGTTTACATGATTTAGGGTTCCATGAAGCCGTCGGCGATACGATTGCCTTATCAGTATCATCCCCTAAACATTTGCGTCGCGTTGGTCTCATTAGTAAGGGAGAGGCGGAGGATGAACAGACTGAAATCAACCAGTTGTATAAAATGGTAAGTAAAAAATAAAATAAAAAAATACCCGGATTAGTTTGATAGATTCCATAATACAAGTTTAGAGTTTAGTTTGGGTCTAATTAACCGTGTGGGTTAATTTTCTTCAGTAAATATTTATTCATTTACAGGGTCTAGACAAAATTGTGTTCCTGCCTTTCGCGTACACTCTCGATATGTTCCGCTACGGAGTGTTCCGCAAGACAACTGTACCTGAAGACTATAACTGCCACTATTGGAAGCTTCGAGAAGAACTGCAGGGTCTGGAGCCCCCTGTGAACAGATCTGAGGAAGATTTTGATGCCGCAGCCAAGTATCACGTGTCAGCTAATGTGGAGTATGCTCGGTGAGGATTTTGTCTTGTGATAGTTTATTTTACGTATGCTTTTACGAATGGATCGAGGAATTAAATGTCTTATAATGAATCGAAATCATTGGCAGAATAGCAGAATATAAAGTGGAAAGAACTCCATCAACAAGAGCCCAGCTCTTGGTTCTTGTTGATGGATTTAAGAACAAGAAGAGAATCATTATCTAAGCTCCGATTCCTCATTCCAGGTACTACGTCTCCTTCATAGTGCAGTTTCAGTTCCACCGCGCCCTCTGCCAGCTCGCCGGGGAATATGTTCCCGGGGATATGACCAAGAAGCTGGTCGACTGTGATATATACCAGAGCGTTGCAGCCGGGAATGCTTTGGCGTGAGTTGTTATGCTTACTAAAGAGAGTGATACTGAATCTTATTCATTACACCATTATCATCACCTAGCAGCATCCCGCGGTTTTACCCGCGTAGTGCCCGTTACCGTGGGTATTACGGGATGACAAATAGTTTATAACCTTCCCGTTTAATGTGGCAATATTCATTACAAGTAGAATTAATTCGGATTGGTTGTTTCTGAGATTAGCGCGTTCAAACAAACGAAAAACCAAACTCGACAACTTATATTATTTTTAATATTGTGTTTTTGGTCAAATTCAACAAAGTGATAATCGACAAATTATGTATATTCATTTTGATATATCAAGTGGTACAGTCGCAGTAACTGGTGCTGGTGATTCAGGTGTTGTGATCAACATAAATCCAAACATTACAGAACTGCTTTTTAAAATAAGTTCAGAAATGTCGCAGGACAAACCCAACCAAGACATTTGCTACTGGTACACTATTTTAATGCAAGTGATTGACTTTTTCCAGTAACATGCTCAAGATGGGAGCTTCCAAACCTTGGCCTGATGCGATGGAGGCCCTCACCGGCCAGAGACAAATGAAGGCTGACGGTCTCCTGGAGTACTTCCGACCGCTGATGGACTGGTTGAAGGCTGAGAATCAGAGGACGGGCGAATACATTGGATGGGAGCCCAGTAGAACACGTCAGTATTTTAAAGCAAAACGTAAACTTACGTGCCGTTTTTTGAGATACTTGACAAATTCCCATTTCATTTTCAATTATTTTGATAAAGTATTTTGAAATTAAAATCTATACTAATTGTATAGAAAAAACCTGGAGAACGAAATGTATGGGTGCAACCCACTAAAGCTGGGAAAAAAATATAAGCGTGATCTATAATTGTCTCAAACTGGTGCCATCTATTCGATTGCGGGTAAAACAACCGCGTGGAACAGCTGGTTTAAAATTTTAAGTTTCACTTATTTTTTCAATTGTTTTCACTGTACTGATATCTTAAAATGAGAGGCCTTTGCCCAGAGACATAACTTTTCCTTTTTTAAAGTTTTTCCTATGTTAATAGTTATTACAGTCTTATCAGGTTTTTAAGGAGGTCTATTTTAAAGGGCTCTCGGATCAAATCACTTTTTACATATTAAATACGACTAGTCGCGCCCTATTCTCCTCACTGTACTGCTACTCTCAGGGAGATAAGAGGCCTTGCTAAGCAGTGGGACATTTGGGACATACTTTTTTTACTTCTTTTCTAAAGTGAAACCTTCCTTCCAGAATACTGCACCGCCGAACAGAAAGCCGCCTTGAACGCCGAGGAGTCGAACAAAGAATCCCGTGACGCTGTGGAAGCGTGACATGTACTTACAACATAGTCTAATTTAATCATAGGCAAACAGTATTCATAATAAACATTTTAATAAGCATTAGTTTTATATTATTGTTTCTCTGAATCTCGATTTTAGTGTCACTTGGAGTTCAGGAACGGCGACTTTTTTAAAGAGTTTTATGTAACCTCAACATCTATTCGCCGGCGCCGTCATAGCACCTTGTGCTTAGGGCCTTGTCCTTTGTTCATTGGAAAGGTATAGTTGTTTTACTTCTCGAGCGCTTCTAAGCCATACTTGTAGTTGTAATGCATATAAACTCCATATAAACTTGCGTTTTTGTATACGTTGGCAAGATCATTGATACAGTTCAGACAAGGGTTAGGTAGTTCTATACCGTAATTGTATTGTTCTATACCGTACTATATGAACCATCAATAATATACTTGGGTTTTTTACTGAATTAATGCCATGTCAATCTTAGCAGCCATATCTCAGTACTGTTGTAATATTCATAGATTATTGATGAGATAACTTATCTGATGTTTATATATTGAAGTTTATCCCGTCTCGAGTAGTCTTCACTTCATACTGATAGTGACAACAGAATCAGTAAGTACCAGCTCTTTAATATATAAGATACTAGTTGTGCCCCGCCGTTTCACCCACAGCGCACCTGTTCCCATAGGAAATACGGGATAAATAGTAGCCTATATCCGTCTCCTGGTTCTAAGCTACCTCCCAGCCAATATTCAGCCAAATCGGTTCAGCCGTTCTCGAGTTATAAATAGTGTAACTAACACGACTTTCTTTTATACATATGTATAAGTAGATAAGATAAACCTATCATAAACTTTTTGTTTCGAACACAAGACGTTATATCTATACTAACTAATATAAAAAAGCTGAAGATTTTTTTGTTTGTTTGAATGCGCTAATCTCAGAAACTAGCAGCTAGGGTAAAACCGCGGCATGCAGTTACATAAATTAAATTAATAAGCAAAGTATGGATAAACACCGAGTAAGCCTACCTTTACATAATGTTTTTAAAACGTAATTACCTAATCCCTTTAGAAGTATCTAGTAAGTATTTTCATAATTACGATTTTCTACTTAGCAACAGATTGAAACTCGTGTTTAAAAATGTTACCAAAATCCGTAGGAAATGAACTGGAAACATTGTTGAGACGAATTAATTTTTGTATGTCAAAGGCCTATGATATTTTTCCATGTTTAAAGAGCGACGGACTCGTGGTCACACCGTTTTGCTACACCAGTGTGACTACGAGTAATTTATTTTCCTCGTGTTTACACTACTCTGAAAAGGATCGCACTTGACTGAATAGTAGGTATGTAGTGAAGTGCCCGATAGATAAATTAATTACGATAGACAACCGTAGGTTAACAGTAGGTTAGGTTAAGTTTTTTTTTTTGTGAATGTTTCATTAATTACTGTTGATCACACCGCAGTGTGACCACGAGGAAAATAAATTACTCGTAGTCACACTGGTGTAGCAAAACGGTGTGACCACGAGTCCGTCATCATATTTTTCCATGTTTAAAGGTGTTGTGAAGAGCCTATTATTATATAACCATTGTATTGTACTTATGTGTTAGGCTATTGTATAATTATAATATTTTCCGTATTGACCAAAATATATTACATAATACAAAATAACATCTAAATCTACTGTAAGGGAAATATAACGCGTCTACTGCGGCCGGTAGCCATGATTGTTCATTTTGTTACATCTGTTAAAACTGACATTTTGCGTTAAGCTTTACTGGTGCGTAAGCATTAGTTGGTGAGTACCTTTTTCTCGTCAAAATACATTGCGGTTTATATAGCAGCTGATATATCTGTGACGCTGATATCGTTGGCGTGTAAAATTGCTTTACAGATGTTTTCATTGGCCAACCTGATGGCTACTATTGAATGAACATACCACGTCTTAGGCACGGCAAATGTTATCTATATTTAATAATATTACTTTGCCTAAGCCCAAAAACTATTGAGGACACGGGGTATCATTGATGTATATACATGTACTTTTGTTAAATCATTTACATGAGGTTTAATTTAAAATACAGTCATTAAACCTACGAGTACATATATCCTATTCTACTAATATTATAAATGCGAAAGATTGTGAGAATGGATCTAATGTATGGATGTATGGATGTATGTTTGTTGCTCTTTCACGTAAAACTACTGGACGGATTTGGATGGATATAGGATGGGTAACACATAGGATGGATACATTTTATCCCGAAATTTCCGCGGGAACCGATACAACTCGGGTAACACCACGGGGCGCGGCTAGTAATATCTAAAGTAAAGGAGCGTTTCCATTATGCAAGTGCTTGCATGCATGTATGACGTCACACTTGTGTTTTGCCTACAACCTAATTGCATACAAGTTGCAACTTGTTTGCAAGTTGTGGTTTCCACTATACAATTTGCATGCAACTTGCAACTTGTATGCAAGTCACTTGCATAATGGAAACGCGGCTTAAATGACAGACTCACTACATGAACGGCCTATATGGTCAGTAGAAAACATGGTTTTTAGACCTCTTAGATACCATACAACTCTCTTAGTATTTAAAAGTACAAAACATGAAGAACAAGGCCACAGTCTTCTATACATTGTTAATAAAGTATAAATGTGTATAAAATATACGTAATTAGTTTACAAAATCCACTAATTTTGTATAGAGTTGTCATTCATTGGTCTCAATGTTGTCACGGATTATTGAAGATATGTTGTTTGTTGTTGGTTGTTCGGTGCCGAAGGAGGATGATATATGCTGTAAGTTAGTTTTGCCATCCAGGTTGAAAAAGCGATGTTAGTTCATTGCGATTGTGAAGCAACGCGAAGCTCGGATAGGAGTATGGGTGGCTGATAGTGGCATTTCTATCTGGGCACGTTAAATTGTCAGTCCTGGTTGTTTCAATACATATTCCAAGTTGAAGGTCTTTAGGCGGTCTAAAAACTCCGACACCAGGTTTGGTCACTAAACTAAACGAACTTACTTCCTACTCCATCATCTGTTTTACCACACTAGTAGCTTGAGGCACTTCAGTCGGCAGACGACTCTATATAGTTCTAAACGCCGTTTCAGACAAGCGATTTCTTTCAGTGTGTTTATTTGCGTTCTGCGCGCTTAAAATCGCGCTTCAAAGAATCGTACATGCGTACTCGGGCTTATTCCAAGATGTTTACTCGTATACGTAGAGGGTGGTTACATACTAGAGATTCTTTCGAGTGCGTTTCTATCCGTGCAGTATATACACGCTTAGATCTGTGTCCAATAACAAGCGTATACAGGATATAAAATGCTTTTCATGTCGCAGCGGTACGCGCTTACATTTTTAGCGTTTACGCTTGTGCAATTCGTTACGTATAAAATATGCTAAAATATGCTGTAGGTATAAAAAAAAATCGGTTAATATTTTTGAACAAATCATCAAAGTTACTTGTGTAGTGAGTAAATAGCCATTGAGGACGTCTCGCTGAAAACCCTCCATTTCTCCATTCGTCTCAGCGTCAAACCGAATGACAAAGGATCTCTATCCACCGCAAGCATGACAGACACACCAGCAACTAATTCATTTACATAATAATCGTTGATACAAACCGTAAATATTGTTCTTCAGTATAATATGAGCCAGCTTAGTGATTTAGTGACTTTTGAGACGGAAAAAAAAGGATTTTTAGTGATTTTTCAAAATGCCGTGCGGATATTTCAGTGATACTACTAAGAAAGCGGTTTATGTAAGTGTATTATGTTGCTATTAAAAAGTTACATTAATCAACCAATATTGTTTGTGACAACCAGATACGGGTATTTCAATCTATACTATACTTAATATAATAAAGTTGAACAGTTAGATTCTTTTGTTTGTTTGAACGCGCTAATTTCAACTATCAATCCGATTTTTAATATGATTCTTGTTCTAATGGAAAGCCACATTCAACCCAAAGGTTATAAGCTATAATCATCCGGGCACAACGCAGGTAAAACCGCAAGACGCTACTAGTTATCTATATACATGCCACTAAGTATATGCTTAATATACATACATGAGGTAAGCAGCTGGTATTTCAGCGTGCTACAGTATTTCGGTTTTAACGCCAAGTTATCCATCTAAAGCCTGGTATAATAGTTAATGCAAACAAGCGTAATGTAATTTGCGTGTTAGAAAAGTAAAATATGCGCTACCGCATCTGTTATTTTACTATTAATTGAATCGTACGTTAAGGTTATTATTATTTGTTGAAAAGGGAACTTACGTACGACGGAGGTTGCTGTTGAGTGTCCCTCAACACGTGTCGGTCACGTTCGGTGACCTTCATCAGGAGGTGTGTGAAGCGCTCGCGACAGCGTCAGCGGGAAAGACGAGAGAGAGGTTGCTGTGTTGAGTTGAGGTACACTACACCATGTCAGAGGCCTTTAGGCGGTCTAAAATCTTCGACACCAGGGTTGGCCACTAACCTACTCGAACTAGCTTGCTTCGTACACTCAACAGCAGCCTCCGTCGTACGTAAGTTCCCGTTTCAACAAATAATAATGACCTCATATGTTATTTATTAGTGACGTAGCCTTTGAAAATGATAAGATAATTTATTAGTGACATGCTTACAGATATAAGTTTAAAACATTTTGAATTGAAACAACGTTTACGGATACACAATGGTTCCACCTGCGATCCAATAGGTTGAAACGTCAGAAAAATGTAAAGTAAAAGCGAAGTGTATTCGTAACGTACCTAGTTTAATTAAAAATGAATAGTGTTCGATTTCAGTTTAAAATTTGATAAAGTATTAATCTGCTGAATGTAGTCATAACAATATAATACAACTAGCGGCGCCCCGCGGTTTTACCCGCGCTGTGCCCGTTCCCGTGGGAATTTCGGGATAAAAAAATAGCCTATAACCTTCCCGTTGAATGTAGTTATCCATTACAAAAAGAATTATTCAAATCGGTTCAGTAGTTTCTGAGATTAGCGCGTTTAAACAAACAAACAAACAAACAAACAAAACAAACTCTTCAGCTTTATAATATTAGTATAGATAAAAAGTGTAATCAATATGCATTAGACCGCAGTAATGATAAATATCTTTTGTGAATTAATGATAAAAACCAATCTGCACCTTAAATGATGCTTGACATATTTTTTAGCTATAAAATACTTTATATAAATCGTTCTTTGGCTCGTTAGGTTTTAGTTTGTATGTTTGTTTTGACAAACTTTGATTGAGGTGAGGTGATATTGTTATAAAGTATTGTAATTCTATAACATAACTGGTAGCGGCCCGCGGTTTTACCCACGTTGTACCCGTTCCCATGAGATTTTCGGAATAAAAAAACAAATCCATAATCAAAACTGAAATGGGCTTGAAAAATCCTCTCATCCTATTAATTTCCTCGCATCTTCAATCAACAGATGCTTTTCAAAATCATCGGGGAGCTAGCCCTGGTCGGGGCTATAGCCTCGGTCTTTGTGGTGGCTGCTCGGGGGCGGACAGCAGAGAGGGAAGCTGAAGAGGCAGCAGGGAGGGACTTCATGAGGAACCTGGACGTGGTTATGTCCAAACTGAAGAACAAGAAGACCATAGCCTCGTGGGACTATGAGACTAATATCACTAAGGATAATGAGGAGTTTACTGTGAGTTGTACTTTTTCTTTTAACAATGTATTGTTGATGTGAGTCAAAGCGCACAAGTCGGAGCCACATACATAACTGTGGAGTAGAGTCAGTTTATTGTGACCTCGCTAAGCTACAAGCTAAGTAATATGCAAGCTTTTGACTTCCCAACTGGAAGTTCTTTGTAAAATAGAAGACATTTATAAATCTATCGGTAATTTTAAACAGTATAAAACAAGTACATTTGAATGTTAAAATGTCCAGACGGAAGTTGTCATTACTAATGAATTTGATTCTATTCAGCGTCTAATAGCCTTGGAAGTGGCAGAACAAGAGAAAGAATATTGGAAAGAAACAATGAGCTACCTGTGGCATGAGTACGAAGACGAAGACCTAAGAAGAATGTTCCAGAAGTATTCCCAACTGGGCACTTCGGCTCTGCCTGAAGATTTGAACGAAAGGCTGATCGTAGCCATCAGTAACATGCAGACCAATTACGCTGTAGCTACAATCTGTGATTACAAAGATAGAAGCAAGTGTGATTTACATGTGGAACCAGGTAAAGATAACGGAATTTTGAAAATTTATGTTAATTTTTATTGTTGATTATGTAAATCGTTTAAACTTTGCTTGCTGCAATACAATAGAAATTGAAGGTCATTTTAATTAAATGTGATTTTGTCCTTTCGTACCTTGTTGGCACCCTTAATGATTGGAGCGTAGCAACATATGAAAGAACAAATGTCTGTTCAGTTTTCTTTCCACTTTAATGGTCAATAATGTCTGACAAAAAAACTCGCTATTGTTATCATATTTTGTTTGTTTTCAGAGGTAACCGACATTTTCGCAAAGAGCTCAGATGCTGAGGAGTTGAAGTACACGTGGATTGAATGGCACAAAGCAGCCGGAGCGCCTTCTAAAGGAAACTTCACCGAATATATAGCGATGTACAATGAGGCTGCGAAATTAAATGGTATGGGGTTTAATAATTTGACTGTCAAATATTGGTGCAGTACTAGGGAACGGTAGAGTGGTATACTTGACACGTCGCATCGGAGATTAACTGCCAAACTCAGAGATGTCCATTACATCGACACTTAACTAATTGTTTGTTAATAGTGACCTTTTCATGACCTGAAAATGTCGTGGCTGTATCATATTGGTGACTTTTTGACTGGTCTGACAATCATGTACTACTTGCGCTTAACTTCAGTAGAAGATGTTGATTACAGGTGACGACTGTTGATTCATTCTTGGTGAACCTTGGTGACTCATATTGTTTCTTCAGGATACGACACAGTAGCCGAATGGTGGCTAAGCGAGTACGAGTCCATAGACATCGAGGAGCAGTTCATAGAGTTATGGAACCAAGTGAAACCGTTGTATAAACAGATACATGCTTATGTCAGGAGAAGGCTGAGGGAGAGGTATGGAGATGATGTCGTTCCGACCAAGGGACCTATACCTGCTCATCTTTTGGGTAATTGTTAAAACTCTTAATAGTTTATACTATGGTTGTTTGTTACTATGGCTATTTGTTACTATGGCCCAATTTCACCGTTACACCGAACTCGATCAGATCAACTCTAGTTCACGAGCTTTGTTGAGATCAAAACTTTAAAATAGATTTTACTATTAATTGAAACGTACGTTGATGTCATTATTATTTGTTGAAACGGGAACTTACGTACGCGGAAAAATAGATTCCCTAAAATCGAGTTCAGTTGATCGTGGTTCGAGATAGCAACTGTGAATTTGGACCTTAATATTTAAAGATGGCCTGTTTGATACTCTCACTCAAAAAAAAAAACTCACGTGGAATTCGAAAGAAAGAAATTATCAATTGCTTGACTTTTTTCTTTAAAGAACTTATGCGCACTAAAGTTATCACTCAAATGATTTTGATTTCCTCATGTATGTTTACAGGTAACATTTGGGCCCAAACTTGGAATAATGTGGAGAAGTTCACCAGACCATTCCCTGATAAAGCTGATATCGATATCACGGCGTCGCTTGTAGCCCAGGTAAGAGATTCTTTAACAAAAAATCTTAAAAATATTCGCGGGCGGTAACTGAGATTTTACTTCAAAATAAATGTTCTATAATTATAAAACCGCGGTTGCCTGCAAGTACCAAGTGAAATTAAAAAAGTAATGAACGGATTTTCATGTGGTACCTACTAGGTTGAGCGGTTCTAAAGGAGATTTTGGTCTATTTTCATCCCGAAGCAAGCCGGTCCCTAAAACAAATAAAAACGCTTTCTTTTGTCTTCTTCCAGAACTATACAGCTACAAAATTTTTCAAAACTGCAGAGGAGTTTTTCAAATCATTAAACCTGATGGGTATGCCTGACTTGTTTTGGGAAAGGTCCATATTTGAGAAGCCTAACGATGGAAGAGATATGGTCTGCCATGCATCGGCTTGGGACTTCTTTGACGGGGAAGACTTTAGGTAAGACAATGATTTTTGTAACTTAGAGCAAAGATTACATTTAAAACTAAGATACTAATAGTGAATAGTGAATATAAAAATATTTATGTTACTTTAAGTTTATATTTATCTGTGTGTTAGTCCGTCACCATAGCACCTAAAGCGATTTATCAAATTCTATGTAATAATATGTCTGTATGTTGCAAAATGAAGTACAATACGTTTTTGTATTACTCTGATGTTCACAATATTTTATTTCTTTCAGAATAAGGCAGTGCACCACAATAACAGATGCTTTCTTCAAAACGACCCATCACGAGATGGGCCATATTCAGTACTATCTTCAGTACAAAGATCTCCCGGTCATCTACAGAGCTGGGGCTAATCCTGGTAAAGTTTCATGCTTTATCAAAACAACTTTTGGTTGCTATGAGTTCCATAAGATTAATTAAAGTGCTTACAAGAAGCATCTTGTTTTGTCACATTAGGAAGATAAATAAAAAGATACCATACCTCATGTCACAGTTACCAAACTTTACCTTACCTCTTCATTATACAACTCTTACTACAGGTTTCCATGAGGCTGTCGGTGACGTCATAGCTCTTTCTGTGGCATCTCCGAAGCATTTGAGAGTGATGGGTTTGTTGGAACAAGGACCGGATGACGAGGAAACCAATATTAATCAGTTGTATAAAATGGTATGGAACTATATTATAGATTTAAAATTTTGTTTTTATGAGGAAAAGCGTCCGAAGGCCTTTTGAGCCAAATCCTTTGGATGGAAGTTCGACTGAGATTAGGACCCCAAAACATGATAAAGTAGACCCCTTGTACCATTACCTGAGTAACTATTGTGAGAAAGGTACATTGCTAGAATATGAACTGGCTAAAACTAAACGAGTAAATTATCTTTGTGTAAACCATGATTCAGAACTACCATTTTCCTACCTATACTTGAAAGGAATTCAAATAACCCACTTTTTCAGGGTCTAGACAAAATAGTTTTTCTACCATTCGGGTACTTACTAGATGTGTACCGTTATGGAGTTTACCGTAGCAATACACAACCAGGGGACTACAACTGCCACTTCTGGCAACTGAGAGAAAGCCTCCAAGGGGTGGAGCCTCCTGCTCCGAGGACTGAAAACGACTTTGACCCCGCAGCCAAGTACCATATAGCTGCTAATGTGGAGTACATGAGGTAAGGGATTAAAAATGTTACTGATAGTGCTATGCTATATTTAATATGAAAGATGTATAGAAAACTACCGTTGCTATGTGACATTGCTCTGTGAAGACAACTCATTCAATTGTTAAGCAACGTCCAGTCCGGCCACTACTCTGATTAGTGGCCTGAAGAAGTATTGCTATCAGAGCTTATCTGCTTCAGAGGACATCTTGAATTATAGTCCCGGTTGTTTCAACCATTACACCATAACTTCATTATTTAGGCTGTCTTAAAACTTCCATACCAGAGCTGGTGACTTCTTGTTCTTTGGGTATCACTGGCACTAAATTGAACCAGCCCAGAACTTGGCCAGAGTGACTGCATCATCTGTAGCCCTTTTGAGGTTGAATGTAGTGCATGTAACAGGGCATAGAGAGCACGTTAGCTAATGCGCCATCTTTTGGGATGATTCTCCACAGTCTAATTTTTTTTTAGCTGGCGTCTTATCTTCTCGAACTTACTTTACAGGTACTTCATCTCGTACATCATACAGTTCCAATTCCACCGCTCCCTTTGCCTCCTTGCTGAGGAGTACACTCCAGGTGACCCTACCAAGCCTCTTTCCAACTGTGATATCTATAGGAGCGCGGCTGCTGGCGATGCTTTGAAGTGAGTATAAGCTTATTAGGTTTAACTAGAATCTTCAGGTAAATAATAAATTAATTCCATAATGGTAAATGCCTCATATTATGCCTGTTTCAGCCGCGATCTAATAGATGGCTCTAGTGTCAACATTTTGTAGATCACGCTATGTTATTTTCCCAGATTTAGTAGGTCGCGCCCATTTTATTACATAACATTTTATTAGCCTATAACATCTATCCATCCATCCATAATCAAATAATTAAAGATCAGACATATGACAATTTGTGTATTTATCTAACCAATTACTTTCCAGCAAAATGCTGTCAATGGGTTCCTCAAAACCCTGGCCGGAAGCCATGGAAGCCATCACAGGGCAGCGCATGATGGACGCCTCAGGAGTCCTGGAGTACTTCCAGCCTTTGTACGACTGGCTGAAGAAGGAGAATGAGAAGACTGGAGAGTACATAGGCTGGGAAGAGAGCAAAGTTCGTGAGTATCTGAGTTGTCGGTGCCGACGATTATTTCCTTATTTTAAATTTTCAAAATAATACTGATTGTCTTCTGTGAATTTGGTTCCTGTAAAGGGGCCGAAACGTCTGATAAAAATGTAAAATAAAAGCGAAGAGTATCTGTAAACGTAGTTCCAGTTTTAAAATTTCCAAATTACTCATGAACGTCTCTGAGTACAGGCGTCAGAGCTATAAGACAGGGTTTCTGTTATATTTTAATAATTTAATAACAATTTACTAATGGAAACTTAATAAGAATTAACTTAATTTCTAAAATGGCAAATAAAAACGACACTATTACATTGTAGAGCTGATAGCTAACTAAATCCTCAGTCAATAATAAAAAAAATTATAGATGAATAACGATCGTTTCTGATTTATAAAACAGTGAAGTCCACTAGTTTGGGTTATTGGATACTTGACTCTCTCTATCTCTCTCCCTCTCTTTCTTCCACTAATGCTGATCTTTTCTTTCAGCTTACTGCACTCAGGAACAACGCAACTTCATGGACTCCTCCGGCTTCAATAATAAACTTAAAAAATATATTGGGTCATAGAGGGGAGATTAACTTATTGAAAATTAATGTAAATAAATTACAAACGTTATAATATAAAGTTATATTAGGGTTAATTGTTTTATTTTATATTATAAATAGATAGAGTAATCCAAGAGGAAGGTTTTTATGTATAAACATTTCGGAAATTCCCACGGGAACGGGCACAACGAGGGTAAAACCACGGGGCGCTGCTAGTCCTTATATAAATCACTACATAGTACATATAAAACAAAGTCGCTATTTTTGTCTGTTTGTTTGTCTGTACCTATGCTTAAATCTTTACAATTACGCAATGGATTTTGATGTGGTTTTTTGTAATAGGTAGAGTGATTCAAGAGGAAGGTTTTTATGTATAAAAATTCCCGATATTCCCACGGGAACGGGCACAACGCGGGTAAAACCGCGGGGCGCTGCTAGTAATCATTAAAATTCAAACCGCATTGGTCGCTTTTTATTAGAAACAAAAACTCAATTCATTTTTATTATATTAGTATAGATTTAACGATATGACTCGACCACATGCGATGAATTTAACCAACTCGCCAAACCTTGCTCACTGACAAATAGACCGGAAAATGGATTACCGTAAAAAATTGAACCAGATTCATAAAAACAATGATGATAATGTATTGTCATCTATCTGCGGTCATTTTTGTAATTTATATGGAGTTTTATTAATGTGGTTATTTCTCACCTTGGAGTATAATCTGACGGTTAATTCGTGGATAATTCATTTTTCATTTGTAGCCAAAAGCGTCGTTTAGATGAAGGCAGTTCAAAAATTGCGAGCTGGCGAGCTCAATTGAACGCTCGCTCGTTTTACGCTCTCGTTTTATTTATTCTTATTTTGGTCACCGAAATTTCGGTTTTTTAGACTAATTAGTCTAGGTAACTAGTTTTTGTTTAGGCTAGAGTAGCTGATGATGTCTGTCTGAGCGCTACCGTGCTTGGGAGCGTTAATTGGGCTTTTGAAAAAAAAAAAAAAAAAGATTTTTTTAATGTATTTTAAAACTTTATTATGAATAATATTGATATTTAATGTAAAAAACTTAAAAATTTTTTTTTTCAAAAGCCCCATTGTCGGTCCTGGTTGTTTCAATCATTAGACCATTTTGGAGGTCATGAGGTGGTCTAAAAACCGACATCAGTGTTGGCCACTGACCTACTCGAACTACCCTAAAAATTCAACACCAATATTAGTAAAATAGTTACAGATTCTGTAAACTTCCTTTATAAACAAAACCTGCTCAATCAATCTGTATCACATTACCCTTCTACCTATCATCATTACCGGATCAATTAATTAACTATCTCAAAATCCAATCAATATAAACAGTGACTAAGCCATTATATTCAATAAATACTTATATAACAACGAACTGATGTAATAAAAAATCAATTAAGTTTAAATGAAGTTTATACTAATCGGTGTACAGTGTAAGAAACATAACAAGTTACCATAATATCTATGAAATACTATGAGTAATATAAGTAACTAGCAGCGCCCCGCAGTTTTACCCACGTTGTGTCCATTCCCGTGGGAATATCGGGATGAAAAATAGCCTATAAACTTTTCGTTGATTCTCACTTGGTCATTGCATTCTATCTATTTCACTTGGTCATATTATTTCATGGTAAGAGGAAGCTTACAGGTTTATCCCCATATTCCCTCGGGAACGGAAATGATGCAGGTAAAACTGCGTGACGCGGCTAGTAATTATATTTCTTTGGGTTTGTGCAAGTTTAGGCTTTTCATGAACGCTTATTAACAGCATTTTAGTATCAAATGGTTTGTCTCTTTCCGATATACGTTATTTTTCCGAAGAGCAAAAGAGACAAAACACTTTTTAATAGTGTTTTAGTTAAATATGAATAAGGCGGTTAAAGAATAGGGGCCCAGGACTCACCCTGCAAGTGCACTCTGTTCATGTGAACTGAACCTGTTATTTATCTAACAAATAGAGTATTATCTTCAAATCCAACTCCTTATGACCTAACTAACCTTGCAATGTCAATCTGAAGCCATTCGTGCGTATAATGAATGATAAAAGGACAATTTTATTATTAAGATAACTATTTTAAGTCATTTCATGCTTATTTTGGTGTATGAGGCTATGCGAAATTACTGTAATTAGATTTAACTGGTAGTTAATTGGGGTACGTGGTTAGCTGTTGTTAGCTTGAGATTGATATGGGAGATTGGAGTTAACTGTGGTACAAATATCATATACTCTATTTTACCTTGATTGTTCCAAAATGTGGACCAATGTCGTCAATTTTCCAGCCGAAGAGGAGAGGAAAATGTGATTTTATTTCATTCTTACCCTATCTCTAAACCTTATTCCTCTTCAGGAGTAGTCATCTTCGACTGGACAATTGACGACATATTATAAAGAGGTAAAATTTGTAAGTTTGTTTTTTTGTATGTTCGAGCTAACCTCGGGAATTACCAGTCCGATTTGAATAATTCTTTTTGTAATGAATAGCCACATTAAAAGGGAAAGTTATAGACTATTTTTCATCCGGTAATTCTCATGGTAATGGGCACAACGCGGGTAAAACCGCGGGGCACTGCTAGTCTCTACAAGAAGCAGTTGACGTCTCTGAGTAATTTATTTTGAAATTATTCTTATTTGACACAATAATGAAATAAAATACCTAAGTACATGCTTCAGAAAACTACACTAAAACATACGGCGCATGTTATTTGAGCCTTAATAACATTTTCTAGGACAAACTCATGGACATGTTTTATATTTATAGTTTATCTTTAAGCACACTTTGGATGCAAGCTGGCGTATAGTTTAGTAATATTATGTTAATATAACGCTTATGTATGGCCGTGTGCAACTAATTCCCACGGTTAAATGGGACAATGGGAAAATTGCGTATCGCACTATGACGTTCTTGTATGGAAGTGTATAGAGATGATAGTGCGGGTGGAGTTAGTTGTTTATTGTATGAATCCCATATTGATGAAGTAGGTGTCCGTATATTTTTAACCACTCTCGCTTCAGTTAATCGTTCGAGGATCGCGATAAAAGTTCTAAGTTCAATTTTATACTATGTATAGATAAAATGATAACCATGATAATTGTATTCACATTGTTTACTGTATTTTAGATCTAATAACGTATTACATTAACTCGATAAGGTAAGTATAAATATTTGTCAACCCTTTAAGTGTCGTCCTATATTCCTAAATAATTTTCTCAAATATTTTACAACAATGATATTGTGCCAATATGTAAAGAAAGAGTGCCAAATTCATGAGAACGTTTAAAAATATTCTAATTTATAAGTGTGAAAAACGTTTAACTATTAATTGAAACGTACGTTAATGTCATTATTGTTTGTTCAAACGGGAACTGCCGGGAGAGACGCTATCGCCAGCGCTTCACCCACCTCCTGATGAAGGTCACCGGACGTGACCGAAACGTGTTGAAGGAACACTCGACAGCCCTCCGCCGTACGTAAGTTCCCGTTTGAACACAGTGAAGAACGTTGTCTCATCTCTATACAATCGTTAATATTTTCCAACACACACGTTGCATTCTCTAGTAATCACTAACACCGTTGTTATTTCATTCTTATATACTTTCTAAACAATACAGTTAAAATGCGATCAATCATTCAACTAAATAATAATATAGCATAACAATATAAGTGTAATAGCATAGTTAAAAATGATACTATTTTATATTATATTCCACAGTTTTTACCTTATTATAAAAAACTACTTAGTACCATTATATTAGTAACTGCGCCCCGTGGTTTAACCCGCGTTGTGCCCGGTCCCGTGGGAATTTCGGGAATTTTTGTACATATAAACCGTCCTCTTGAATCACTCTATCTATTTAAAAAACCGCGTCAAAATAGTTTTAAAGATCTAAGCATACATAGGGACAGACAGCCAGACAGCGAAAAGCGACTTTGTTTTGTACTATGTAATGATTATGAATTATGTACTTCTTAAAGGCCTCCATAAGATTTTTACCCACGCTAAGTTAGAAAGTATTTAGCCGGTAATGTCCCACAGCTGGGCAAAGGCCTCTCATCTCACAGAGGATCACACCACGCGTACCCTTATCAGAAAATAACATAATAATATGTAGTAATAGTAACTATTTATTAATCTGTGATAATCTATACTAATATTATAAAGCTGAAGAGTTTATTTTGTTTGTTTGTTTGTTTAAACGCGCTAATCTCAGAAACTACTGAACCGATTTGAATAATTCTTTCACTGTTAGATAGTATATTTATCGAGGAAGGCTATAGGCTACATTTTATCCCGAAATTCCCACGGGAACGGGCACAACGCGGGTAAAACCGCGGGGCGCTGCTAGTATTATGTATATTGATACACATTCATTCATTCAGTTCGAACATTAGTGGTCCACCCTGGTGTCGAAAACTTCAGGTCACTTAAAGGCCTCCAACATGGTCTTTTTCTAATGAAACAACCAGGACCGACTGCTCAACGTGCCCTCCGGAGCTTGCTGCACGTTGCTTAACATTCACTATGAGATAATATCACAAACGCTTCTAAAAACGCATAAAACATTATCTCATGACATAAAAGTACCAGGGGACCATAACACAATAGGAGGTAGCTCGTACTTCCTTTGGCACCTCAGCGCTTATCAGCACTTTCGCTTGCTATCGCTTTCTTCCGCACCTAACCTGACCCCGTGACTCGAATAGTTTATTTGTTTTACTTTGTCTGAGTTAACATAATAAGATAACCATCAATTGAAAAGTGAACTTGTACAGTTTTCTTTAACACGAACTTAACATAGTAGTCGTTTTAATATTAGCCTGTACTGTCCTACTGCTGGGCAAACGCCTCTCAATCACTCACGCATCATCTCACTGGATATCGGAACGGTGAAGAGGATTACGCGTCATCACCACGCTTGCCTTATGTAAGATTAATACAAGTGAGAAACATTTAAACGAATTTTGATCTTACTCCTTTTTTGAAGTCGGGTAGGGAAAAAATGGTTTAAAAATAAGTTCGCGTTGTAGGCACGATTAAAATGTCGGACCGACTTAAGTCGGTCCGACATTTTAATCGTGCCTACAATGTGTCGGCTGCTTATTATTTCAATAACACACTGTTCAATACCTTAAGGAAGTATAGATGCATAAAAAACCATATAAGGAAATTGCGAAAAACGCAAAATTAGCGAAACCTGAATTAATCGAACAATACATTTATTGTTATGGGTATCAATAAAAATGAACCCGGAAGATATTAACGTAACTCACATATTAGTTAGGAGTTAACGTCCCTTTCCCTCTGAGTTTTGAATTTGATCACAATGTATTACAAATATTATTCAAAATGTGTAAATCTCCGTATGTTTGCATGTTACGCTGTCACGGTTAAACTAATTGAAAAATTAAAAACTTATAACAATTGAAGAAATTGAAAGGAAATTTTATAAAATTTAATAAATTGTAGAACGAATACAAATCGATCATGTCAGCTTTAAAACAAAGAAAAAAGCAACATTCTTTTAAGACCTAAACTTACTACATTTTAAAAGTTTAAGAGCTAAAATAAGTTAAAAAAATCTAATCGTCATTATAGCCAAACCACAGGGAAATTCCTTCAACTAACAGCATTGATGTTTTCTTAACTCTTTAGCAATTCAGAATTCAGATTTTGACCCAAAACAAGCGCACTAATTGTCAAACGATGTTCTTTACATTTAACTTACTTCATAAAGAGATACTTAATATTGTTACGCGTAGACGAATGTTACATGATCATGTTACAGCACAATGAAAACGATGTATGACGATATTATTTATCATTGAATATTATAAAACGATCATTAGCTCATTTAAAAATATACAGGGTGATTACGGGGTCGTGATCCCAACCATTTTTTTCTGACTCAGTAAATAAATGATTGCGATGCTACCTGTATTTATTTTAATTTAAACAAAGATGATTCGTTATTTACGTATTTTTATTTAAAAATTATTATTGACTTAAAATGCGTGGTCTTACTTGTAATATTACTTGACATAAGTTTTCTTGGGAAATAGTAGGGTGACCATGATCTCGAATTATCGCAGTTTTTTTTGCTGACTAAAATAAGTGGCTGGTGTACTGTTAGTCCTAACCTATCGTGATGCTTAGGAGAAAGTAAGTTAAATGCTTCTTTCTTGCTCCACGACCCCGTAATCACCCTGTATATCGAAGAAAATGTAAATATATACAGTTTAGGTAAAGATGCTGATTAACCATTTTATAAAAAAATATAATATAAATATTCTGTACTAGCATCGCCTGCGGTTTTGCCCGCGTTGTGCCCGTTTCGGGCAATTTCGGGATGAAAAATAGCCTTTAGCCGAATTCAATAACTCTATTTATAATGGATAACCACATTCAACAGGAAGGTAATTGGCTACTTTCCATTCCGAAATTCCTACGAAAACGGGCACAACGCGGGTAAAACCGCAGAGCGCTGCTAGTCAATTAGTAAATCAACAAAATCGGAAAACACCAAATTGATCCACAGCGTACTTAATCTCGATTAAGATGTAATTTGTTCGGTTGCTTCTTAATAAATAATTAAAACCATTAGGGCACGAAGGTTTAATGAAGGCTGTTCGTTCACGAATTAGCAAAATTTGACAATGGAGCAATAAACATTCCGACCTCGGTAGAGCGGTACTCAAATTAGGACTCTGGGGAATCTAGGACATTGTACTATGATCTTTAGAGGTATGGTTTAATAGTTTAGGGAAAAATAAAACAAAGGGAGTAAGTGGTTGTTTTCGCGGCACAAAAGGTTGTTTTAGTACGTGAAAACACAGGATTTATCATATGTCTTGTCACCGTTTATCACGTTCGATTTGCTAGGCAGCTTGTAAGCTCGCTCAATGCCAACGATGCTTTATTGAATAAATGCTAAAAACAATGCTTTGAATTTAACTAAAAAAATTTTATTTATTAAGCTGAGACAATTATAGTCGTATATCACAAGTAACAATGAATAACTAAACACTATTTTTAAAAGAAACAAAAGAGTCAACATGAATCCGCGGCGTTATGACGTCACCGAAAATCTCATGAAACGACTGAAGTTCATATTTCCTCAGTAATTTTTGAACTTGATTCACGTACCGCTGTGACCCTGTACAATTACATCTACCAAGACAAAAGATTCTCACGGCGCCGCGCTACCAACACCAGTCGCACTCGCGATACCAACCCAGCACCACGCGAACAAGAAACCAGGCCAGTCAACGATGGCCTCACAAATCATACATTCCACCCTACCCTGGGTTCAACTTATATTGGTGTTATATTTAGCACAGTGTAACGCAACACCGCAGTTAGACCTACCTCCAATATCTAGCACCCAAAGAAACGGTTACGGGTATTCAAGTACGCAAGCGCCTATCAACTCTCCAGGAAACCAATATGATGTGAACTTTCAGTACAGCACGAATAGACCGAATCCGAGTTCAGTTAATCCTGGTGTGTTTCCTGTTTCGACTACCCCTTATAGTCGGATAAATCCTGATATCAGCAATAACGGGTATCCTAGTTTGGATTATGGGAATGGGAGGAATCCCAGCTCTACGGCACGTCCTTATTCCGATGTCAATAGGGATGATAGGGTCGACCTGAACAATGACCCTAACTTTAGTAGAAATGATCCGAACTTCATTCGCAACGATCCGAACTATAGAGGTTCGACCCCTTACGACTTTAACAGAGCTGGTTTGAATAACAACTTGGATGAACGGTTCAATCAGGTGAACTTGAAACAGCTGAGGGAATTCTTGTATCAGGCGGATGAACAGGCGTCGAAGGAGTGCACCAATAACGTTGCAGCTCAATGGAACTTCGAGACTGATGTTAGTGATGTCACACAACACGCAGCGGTAAGTGGAAAATCACCTTTACCCTATATATAAACAAATAACTAAGTAACCAAATTGTGGGTTAACCCCGACAAACTCAATATTGGCTAAGAACCATCGCGAATACTTCAGCTTTAAATTTAAAGCTACATAAAGATTCAGGTTCAAATTGTGTTTCTTTATGATTGGTTTCTGAGCTAAGTTGCAGGTTACAGAAGATGAAATCATTAAGCAATCATTGGATTACTGTCTATATTATACGTTCTGGAGTAGGGTTCGGATCAAAGGTTTCCTAGGAAGATAACCCTTTCTAATTGCTAAAGCTAGTTTATCAATAAAGGTATAAAATACACCGATTCCTCTTAGTGATGTCACTAGTGTCATCATAACGGATAGTTCCTTTACTAGGTAGGTTCTTGAAATAATATTATTTCATTTTCATTCACTTCTTTCATTCGGATCTCATAATTAGAAGTACTCATTGTTCAGAGTTATTGTCTCAATGAACTTGAAATCATTAGTTAATCGTGTTACCTAAATATTTATTCAATTGTTTATTGAATTGTGTTGTGATTATAATTTATTTGATTCTGATATGGATTTTTTCTACAAATTGTTAGGAAAGAAAAATTATTAAAAAAGTCAAGAAGTCGGTTCCGGTTGTTTCAATCGTCAGACCATGTCGGAGGCCTTTAGGTGGTCTAAAAACTCCGATGCCAGGGTTGGCCGCTCACCTACTCGAAGTGAATTAATGAATTACAAAAATAACATATATACATGTGTCAATATTTTACGAATAGAAAATAATAATCTGGCCAGGCTTTTAAAGTTATGTGAAAAAATTGCATGTGATCGTTTTACCAATCCGATTTGTAGCATTGATTTCGTAATTAATACCCATATTCAAAGGGAAGGTTATGTGCTGTTTTTCGTGCAAAATTCTTCCATGAGCGGGCGGGTAAAACCGCGGGGCGCTACTAGTATATAGTATTCTCGTATGTATTTTAGTAAAGTGCATAGGTAAAAGCAATTAAGTCCTATGCATTTACCATTGCTATTAACCGAGCAATACATAACCACGACAGTTTCTGTCTGTATGTATTATGGTCATTAAACGCAAATGACTCGACAATTTGAGATTGTTATCAAATAAACAATGTGGGTACTTCAACTTAGGAATGACGTGTAGGTACCTCTCATTAGACGCCGGTGGGAAAAATGACTGTCTTTATAACAAAAGTTAGGATTTTTTATAGATGTCAAAGAAAAAATCAGACGTTAAAATCCTGTTTAAAATGGCAGACTAGCATTTAATGGTTATGAACTTTGGGGGGTTAAAAAACTAATAATTATGGTTTTTTTATATCTAAAAATATGTCTGACTCATTTAGTTAAGATGCTTATTAACTAATTTTAACAAATGTGTTTTGTAATTAAAATACTGGAAAATCTAGTCGCGTTTTTCTATATAATTTAGCCAGCCTTTTTGATGGAATGAATAGGCTGTAAAATGTTAATTGTTATGCATTTTGGATTGAGACTACGTTTACGGATACACTTCGCTTTTATTTTACATTTTTTTCTGAAACACACCGAGTCTTCTGTGACCACGGTTCCTGTAAAGGGGCCGAAACGTTAGATAAAAGTAGTGTTCGCTTTAACTAAAAAAAACAGTATTGTTATGTTTTGCTAGTATTATGTCATACATCGCTCTTGTTACTCAAATGTAAATGTATAAATACGTTTCCCAGTTTGGAAAAATCCTTTGCAGATTCTTATGAGTACCTATCTTTTAGTTTTGATCTTGTACGAATATACACTTACAATAAAGACAACATATTTAAAAATAATAAGTAACGCCCGTTCTCAGAGACGTAAAATGCTTCCTTATTAGAGACTAGCAGCGCCCCGCGGTTTTACCCGCGTTGTACCCGTTCCCGTAGGAATTTCAGGATGAAAAATAGCCTATAACCTTCCCGTTGAATGTGGCTATCTATTACAAAAAGAATTATTCAAATCGGTTCAGTAGTTTCTGAGATTAGCGCGTTTAAACAAACAAACAAACAAAACAAACTCTTCAGCTTTATAATATTAGTAGAGATTTAATGAGTGATTTTGACATGTAATGTTTGACGTCAGAATTAAGTGTCTATTAGATAGGTACGTTTGATAACTGCTCAGTCTGAAGTCTGAAGCTTTTCTACCATTTTCTACTCTTGTTTGGATGGAACCAAACAGTGTCTTCCAAATATTAACCACTGGTAGCGCTCCGCGGTTTTACCCGCGTTTTACCCGTTCCCGTGGGAATTCGGGGTGAAAATTAGCCTATAACATTCCCGCTGAATGTGGATATTAAATACAAAAAGAATTATTCAAATCGGATTGATAGTTTCACCCTTACAAACAAACAAAGTGAGAAACTTTACTTCTTTATAATATTAGAATATGTAGATTCCCTTTTGGATGCTACTAAATATTACGTTGTACGAGTGATTTATCTCAAATTTCACAATACTCAGGGATATTTCTCCGACAATCACTTGGAAAGTTTCCGGGTACATTTTCTCACAGAACAATGTATAGAAACACTTACTAACTGTCTCAGTAGATATGTTTCTTCACTATACGGAGATGGGTCCGTTTTTGTTCATAGAGAAGTTATTGTTGTGTTATAAAGTTTATGGGAAGTTATTGGTAATTATTGTTTTTTTGTATCGGGTGATGTTGCTTATGTCAGTTTAATTAGGTGTAGAAAGTAGTGACGATTGTGGTTATGAAAATAGTAAGGGGAAATAGTATTGTACGGAAATTGAACAAAAAAAATTGAAAAAAGAATTGGCACATTTGCTACGTGTTAAAACCTTAAAATACACACACAAAAATACTAATCATATTTATTCCAACCGGCAATACCTGTGATCTATTTAACTCGCCGGTTTCTTTATAGTTCACCTACCACGTAGTTTCTGGTAACTTAGCTCAATCTAAACAATACATTAAAATTAAGGCTATGAACGCACTAGTAGCGTGCACTCTATGTAAGCAGTTAGCTAAGACGCCAAGATCACAGTGCGGCGTCCGCGACCAATAGCAAACGTTCGTTTTACTAAGGTACTCGCTAGATGACTTGCTAGGCTCTAGGCGCCATGTTGACCGTGCGTTCGCAGGCTTTAGATTTGGATGTTGATTAAAACTAACATAGTACATGAGATGTAAGTTTAGTAGGTGTAAAGGAGCCGAAACGTCAAATAAAAATGTAAAATGAAAGCGAAGTGTATCCGTAAACGTCAAAATGTGTAGTGTTCGCTTAAACTTAAGAATGTTAATGAGTTTAAGTTCCCAATACCCAATCTAACAACGATTAATTTAATTATAGTTAGTTAACCAGTTTAATCATAGTTAGTATTACTCGATTAATCCCACTGCCTCCATTTTGTAAATCAGATTCCTACCTATGAGAACTAAAGCAAAATAATAACACCCATGACATGAGATACCGTTTACAACAAAAAATAAAATAAAGTCACGCAGTTATTGGATATTTCTCACGAAGCAACGTCATTGATTAATTTGAATTAGATAACATCTAACGTTACGCAGAGTAATTAGTTGGAGTAAAAAATATCATTGTTTTGGGAAGGTTAATTTTATTAATTATGGAGTATTTTGTTTTAATTAGACTGTTTAGAACCATGGCATGGTAATGTCCACATAGCTACATAAATGTAGAAGAAGCGTTGTACAATACATAGACTTGGATAGTAGTTTTAAGACCGCATAAGACCTCCGACATGGCCTAACAAAACGACTGAAACCGACAATTTAACGTGCCAATAAAATAATAGTAGTCATTCATTCATTTCGAGTAGGTTGTCACCAACCCTGGTGTCGATGTTTTTAGACCGCCCAAAGGCCTCCGAAATGGTCTATGATCCATGTAGCGGTAGAGTTTCACCTTGCGTAGCAATCGCGATGAGAACATCGCTTAGTCAAATTACGCCACCGGTGAAACCTATAAGCGCTGACATTACTTATACGTTTACTGAAGATATCAGTACAGTGAGGAAGGGTAGGGGCGATGCTAGGGGCAATTACCAATAATATAACAGATATTTATTACATCAGTCCTTAATCCTTACATTTAGAGATTTTCGTCCGTACTCGGGAGACATCAATGCTTCCTTAGTGGAGAAAATAAGTGATTTTGCCCTGTAATATTTGAAAAAATACGTCAATTACTTAATTGTCGATTTAACTGACGTCTTTGAGTGCAGCAGTTAATTAGATGCATTACACCAAATTAATTTTATTTTATACACTTCTTGACTTTAAACTTTTGCTTTAAGAACTTTTTTACTTAAAAACTGTTTCGAAACCCACTTTAACTATTACGTAGTTCACTTAAAACAAATGTTTGTTTGTCAATCTGTTTCCTATTCGGGCGACTCCTAATTGATTTGAAACAATGCTAAAGTAACATCCGCCATTACAGACGTTGCGTAACCACGAGAGACATTTTGGAAACATTTTGGAAACGTAGCATTTGCTATTTGTTTTGAAATAGGTAACGATTGAAGTAAATCGTACTCCTAACTACTAACTACTAGTTGTCTAAGAAATGAAAAGATGTTACAATAATTACTGCATAAAAAAATAATAACCTGTATTTTCCCACAGCTGGGCAAAGCTCGCCCACATTTCTATTATTATGTACAAAGATATTTTTCACTTTAATTTCAATTACTTAAATAGTATTGGGTTGGAATTATTGTTGTAATTAATACAATGCATCCACGAAAGAGCGAACGAAGTAATTACTGACTTATATATTTCGTGAATGCATTAATATTGCACCAAACGCTATAATACTCGTAGACCCGAAGCTAAGTAATACTATTTTGTTATTTTTGGTTTGTTTCCCTAATTACTATAAATACTTTGACTAATTGATTTCCTATTCGACATCATATTCAGCTTTAATTGTATCGCTAGACTAAACAGTAGACGTAACAAGTACATAAATTAGTAATACACTTTTGTTGACAACCAGTCATCCGCAAATCCTCATTAAAAATCAAAGTCACATTCAATCCGTCACATTTGACAAACAATAACAAAATGGCCGCCGACCTGCGACATAAAATGGCGGAACTAATACCACCATAACCTATAAATTGTTAATTGTTGACCGAAATGGATGGGACAATGATTATTAATAAATCGAAGGCTTTGTTTTGTAAATCCTTTAATGTTTATGGCCCATTATGAGAAGGATAACGATACATTATTTAATTGATATGTAACCATAAATAGAGGTCTCTGGTCGCTGCAGAAATATTAATCGAGATCGATCTACTCAGAGTGGTTTATTTTTAACTGACTGCAAAAAAGAATGGGTGATCAATTTCATTGATATATTTATAGACAATGGCGATGTTTACTATGATTATTAAATTAATATCACTGCAATAGTGAGATGCTGACATAATAATTGATGATCTATTGTAAATGTTTTTATACAATTTGTATGATAGAAGTTCAATTGATGTCTCAATCTATACTAATATTATGCAGCTTTATGCAGTTTGTTTGTTTGAATGCGCTAATCTCAGAAACTACCAATCCGATTCGAATAATTATTTTGTAATGGATAGATACATTCAACGGGAAGGTTATAGGCTACTTTTTATCCCGAAATTCCCACAGAAACGGGTACAACGCTGGTAAAACCGCGGGGCGATGCTAGTTAAGTATGCTAGTTAAAGACCTTTGATCTCACTGAAGATATCAGTACAGGGAGGAAGATTAGTCATATAGGTAATTGTAATATATAAAAGAAACAATATTATCTATCAAGTCTTTGGGAACAGTTTTGTCGCACATTCAAGGTCTAAAAGCGCCTGAAAAAAGTAAATTTTGACATTATTATCTACGTGACTCTGAAAGACACGTACAGCATTTTTTCTGTTTTTATTCCTTTATATTATTTGACTGAATTATCAATTGATACGTGATGGTATTGTGTTGAAGTTTTTAGAGTATACTTTAAAAAAATAATGGCGTGGTCTAGTCGTCCGTCGGGCCTTATTTTTGATCCCTTAATTTAGTACGTTAGAAAAAGATTCCGAAGAACTGAGAATTTCCTCCTTTTTTAAAATTGGTTATATCTTCTTGTACGTTTGAGTTTCTGTCTATCTGTTGGTGGAAGTAAGTACTTGTAGGTTAGTTGCCTACCCTAGTGTCCGAGTTTTTAGACCGGCTAAAGGCCTCATAAGACTCTTAAAGACTTGCCGACTTATTCTTAAAATATATTTAACTTAAACAGTGTTTTGTCTCTTTCGCTCTTTGGCAAATAGCGTATGTCGGAAAGGGACAAACCATTTGATAGCTAAAGTGCTGATAATAAGCGTTTATGAAGACCCTTAGTCTATTGATTGAAACAACCGCGTCTTTAACGGCAAGAGCGCTATTCATTCACTATGAATTACTTTTGATATATTTTAACTAGCTGCGCCCCGCGGTTTCACCCGCGTTGTACCCGTTCCCGCGGGAATTTCGGGATGAAAAATAGATGTTGGCCGATTCTCATAGATAGCGGATAAGCATAAAAAAATTCATCAAAATCGGTCAAGCTGTTTCGGAGGAGTATGGCAACGAAAACTGTGACACGAGAATTTTATATATTAGATAGGTTGTTTAACCGTAAGCTTACAAGAATTAGAACACTTGTTTGACCTCCACCAATATCTTTGATCCACAAGACCTAAATTAAAATGCTCCCTTAACCTTGATATTGTAAATTAGACCCAAGGTTTTGACTCATAAGTGCTGGTTTCGCGTAATAATTATTTGCTACAGTAATTGCAGTGACAATAGTCACACAGTATGTAATTCAGGGCTATAACATTACTTTGTGGACATAGGAAATACATTGTTATTATTATATTTATACCGCCACGAATTAAATGTCATATTTTAAAAGACATTGACACTGAGCGAGTTTACAAGCTACTTGACGGTAATTGACAAGCTCGTGGGCACAGTGGCAGTGAGAGCGCTTACTGTGTCGGGGATTGCGGGTTCGATTCCCGCCCGCTCGGAGTCAACTATAATATGTAAAGACATAGTTGTTGGCGACGACGTCTGGGTGTCAATTATTTATTCTTGTAAAGTATTTGTGTATGTTATTAGTTATTTATCACTTATTTAGATTCCATAATACAAGCCTAGAGCTTAGTTTAGGTCTAATTAACCGTGTGTGAATTTGTTCGGGTATATAATATTTTTTTTTTTTTTTTTTACGTAACCTCGCTGTCCCACTGCTGGGCAAAGGTCTCCCCCAATTCTTTCCATTTACTTCTTTCCATGGCCAACTCCTTCCAACCCTTTTTAAAATCGTCCAGCTCTTTCCGCCACCGAGTCGGAGGCCGACCTGGGGGCCTGCGGGCATCCTGAAACTCCCATTCCGTTGCAACCTTTGCCCATCTGTCCGGGTGCATCCTGCTCACGTGACCAGCCCAATTCCATTTAAGCTTGGCAGCTTTGACTCCCACGTCTGCAACGCCTGTCATGGAACGCAGCATGGTATTTCTGACGCGGTCTTGTCTCTTGATACCTAGAATGCTGCGTTCCATTGCTCTTTGGCAAACCTTGAGACGGGTCTTCTGTGCTTTGGTGAGTGACCATGTTTGTGCTCCGTAGGTTAGGATGGGCAAGATGCACATGTCAATGAGTTTGCGCTTCAGAGAGATTGGTAAATCTCCCTTCATTAGCGTTTTCATGGACCAGTAGCTTTTCCAGGCGTTGTCTATGCGACGAGCAATTTCTGCATCTTGCCTGTTGCCGAAAGATGCTAACTGGCCCAAGTAAATGTACTCATTGACATAGCTTACTACTTGCCCATCTACCTCAACCCTACGTTTTGAGCTGTTGGTCATCAGCTGTGTTTTTGACCAATTCATCAGAAGACCCACCTCAAGGCTCGCTTTGCTCAGTTCTTGGAGCATAAGTTCCAGTTCAGGCGCTGATGAAGCAAAAAGGACAATGTCATCCGCAAAACGAAGATTTGTCAGAAGTTTGCTACCTATGGTTATGCCCTTTGTTGCCCAAAGAACTGCCAGCGTTTGAAACACTTTTTCAAGCGTACTTGTAAATAATTTTGGAGAAAGTGGGTCTCCTTGCTTAACTCCCTTTGAAATTGTAAAAGTGGGACCGGAAGAGTGTAACTTAATGTTTGCTGTGCTATTGTTGTATATTATTTTCAAAAGGTTTATGTAGGTTTCGTCAACTCCTTGGTCTTTTAAAGCGGTGAAGATAGCAGAATGCTTTAGGCTGTCGAATGCCTTCCTAAAATCTACGAAGGCTATGTATAGAGGTTTTTTAAATTCTTTAAATTTTTCAATTACTTGATTGAGTGTATGTAGGTGGTCGGTAGTAGAAAACTGTGGCCGAAATCCGGCTTGCTCCGGAGGTTGATGTGCGTCAAGTTGCGCCGATATACGGTTTTGGATTACTTTAATAAATATTTTGTATATGTGGGATACTAAGCTAATTGGTCTGTAGTTATTAATATCTGATGTGTCACCTTTTTTATGTAAAAGAATAATATTGGAATGGCACATTTTTTTGGGAAGCTGTCCAGTATCTAGGATGGAGTTGAATAAATTTGTAAGCGGTGGCAATAGAGTTTTTGATCCTATTTTTAATTCTTCGGTAGTGATTTCATCCTCTCCTGGACTTTTGCCATATTTCATCGTCTTTAGAGCATCATAAACTTCTTTACCTGTTATGTTTGGGATGGAATTCGGTCGGGAATATTGTATCTCGATATTGGTCTTATCAGTGTCTGTGTAAAGATCTTTATAAAATGTTGTACATATATCTATTATTTTTTCCCTGGTATAGAATTTGGTTCCTGTTTCGTCTTGTAAGCTGTTTATCCATTTTTTGCCCCTAGTTATGCCTTGTTTTGCTACTCTCAGTGACGTATTTCTTTCAATGGCTGCTTTAACTAAGTCGCAGTTTATTCTTCTAAGATCATACCGAATACTTCGTTTTACTTTTCTGTCCAGTTTTTTGTATGCTTCAGTGCCAATTTCAAAGTTTAATCTTCTTTCTATATATTGTATTGTTTCTGCGGTCAGTTTTGGTTTCTGTCTCTTGTCCATTTTTATTTTCTTGCTACTATTCTTAATTTTATGAACTAATGTCGTATATTGAGATTCAACGTCTTCCGTGTTTAAATTGTTAAGCATTTGAAATGAGTTGGAGAGTTCTAGGTTAAATTGATCAGAATGTTTTAAGAGAGAAGATTTAGAGTGGTAATTTATGGTTTTTGTGAAAAGTTTTGAACGATGTATTTTGAAGTTGAATATGATTTTAGCACGTACGGGCCGGTGATCGGACCCATACTTGATTTTGCTAAGGCATGACACATCTTTAATAATGTGTAGGTCAGATGTTATGATGTAATCGATTTCGTTTTTAGTAACTGTATCAGGGCTTTTCCACGTCCATCTCCTCTGGGGTTTCTTGTAGAAAAAAAAAATAAAATAAATATGTATTAATATATATAATAAATATGTATAAATATATAATAAATATGTATAAATATGTATTAATTATATTAAGTAATAAGCTTCATATACGGCTTTAAAAATATGTCTAGAAAATTCGATGAACTTTCGGTGCGTTTCCATAGAACCATAAAAGCGAAGCGGAGAGGTGCGGAGTCGGCTTCACCAACCACAGTGCATTGTAATTGTCAAACAACTCATTGACATTGTCAAAATCTTTATGTAACGCATTGTGATTGGTCAGTTAAGGTCCGCACAGCACAGAACCGGTTCGCTTATATGGAAACGCACCCTTCGCATTACGTTTTAAAATATATAATGATGCGAAAATTAAAATAGGCATAGCAAGTTTGAAATTAGATGATGCAAGAGTTGTATTTCCGGTCCGGATTAAATATTATTATCACTCAATAATATACTATTGAAACATTACAAAACCTCAAGACGCTGCTACTTAAAAGTTAACTTATAATTCTCAAACACCCACGCATTCATCTATAACCAACTTAACAAAATAATCTTGACCTTATCAACATACCCTAAGGTTCAATTTAACGAAAGTTTTCAAAATACGTGTTACAATTTGCGATACATTGCAAATGAGTTGCGCATTGTATTTGGCTTAACTAAATTAGCACTTAGCACTTGTGTTCTTGATTGTACGGTTGTAAACTTGAACTCATTTTTCTATGAATGAATCAGTTTTTGTTTGGTTGACACGAATCTCTGTAAAGGCCAACCGTTTAATTTAATTTTTTGTTTGTTTTTTTCTAAAAGACGTGCCTTAACTATTGATAAAATTACTGATACTGAGGCGGTCAAGTAATAGGTTTTTTAAACTATTTTTATGAAGTACTAGCAGACGTAATATTATATTGTCACTAAGGGACCATTATATTAAGGGTCACTTATGATATCAATACAGTAAATAGGATTATGGGCACGTCGAGTTATCGGTTCCGGTTGTTGCAATCGAAAGATGTTGTTGATCTATAAAATCCGACACCAGAGCTGGTAACTACTCACCAACATGAGCTTACTTTATTCCTTGTTTTATAGAATGTACGGTTTCTTAGACCCGCACTGAGCTCCAAGCTTGTATTATCTAAGTACGTAATATTTCCTGATCGGCCGTCACAGTACGGTTGCGAAACAAACAGAAGCTGTATGGGAATGTCCTTTGGCTCGTCCATTATTGTGTGAATTAATACGCGACTTATACTTTTATTGTGCGCTCGCGGCATTGAATCTTGGAAATGGTTACGTGATACAACACATTATTTACCTTTCAATGATGTGTGGTGGAAATATGACATGGTGGATTCAATTTCGGTATTTATTTTAATGGAAGCGATAGGAAACCGTTGTCTAACAATGAGACACCTAAGGCTTATCCTACTTAATATTATAAATGCGAAAGTTTGTGAGGATGGATGTATGTTTGTTGCTCTTTCACGCAAAAACTACCGGATTTGGATGAAACTTTTCAGTAATATAGGGTATACATCAGAATATCACATGGGATACATTTTATCCCGAAATTCCCGCAGGGACGGGCACAACGCGGCAAAACCGCGGGGCGCTGCTAGTTTAATAATAATAATAGCCTTATAATCCGGTCTTTTGACTTTCACTTCCTTCAATAGCCCCTTCTTCTGCTGAGACATATTCGTGGACACGTCGTACTGATGTGCGGGAATGTGTCCCTGCAGTTGTGATACATTACATTAAACATCTTCAAAGCGCCTCTACGAGATACATCCCCCCGCAAATGCTCTCAAATAGACTGGGCTTGTCCCGTGACTCCAAGGAGAAAAACTATAGTTATACTTAATTACTATCTATTAACATTAATTATGCCTTCACATTTTGAATCTATTTAGAGATACCTCTTTATAAGTACCATTACTTGAGTATTTTATTCAATAGATACGTCGACTTATAACCAGTAAACAACTTATTAATAAAATATAAATCGTTATATAACAAAACAATATTCCCACGATATATATCTCTTGAACTTGAATAACAAAGTAACTTAATTATTTGAATAACAACGCCTCGCCTTGTCACGATCTAATCACATACTACAAGGAAAATACGACCTAATTACTTGACGCATAAGTGTGCAATAAAGATTTAAATGATGACAAGTGGAATATGTACTAGCGATTTAATAACAAGTGTATGGAATTTCCGAATACTCCAACATCCATGGAATATAAGGGAAAAGACACATCACATTAAAGCCCTTTGAGATTTAGGGTGCTTTTGCAACAGATCTACGCTACTCCACTAACTAAAAAAAACTATGTGATTGTAGTGGAATTACATGCTTCGCTTTGTGCTATGCGTGGCGTAGTTTGACTAAGCGATGTTAGATGGGATTGTTAAGAAAACCTACAGCCCGGTCCCTACTTGGATGGGTGGCAAAAAGTGGCATTTCAATCTGAGCGCTACCGTGCTTTGGAGGGCATGTAAAATTGACGAACCAATTTGTTTCGATAGACCAAGTCGGATACTTTAAAACAGTCTAAAAACTCCAACACCAGGGTTGGTTACTCACCTACTCGAACTTACGAACGAACTTGCGAGAAAGATGTGCTGTGAAGATGCGTAGCTGATGAGCTACGCAGCTACGAATTTTAAGGACTACATGCAAGGATCATGTAGCGGAATACCATCTCACGCATCCGTAGCACACGTCGTATCACGAATCTTTAGACACATCTCATAGATGAACGCCAATTGTGAAGAAAAATATGATATTCATTCACATACAGTTTATAAAACAAAACTTTATTCAATAAATCTTCAGTTTGAGGAAATAGTCAAATAGAACATCAGCCCTGAAAAAATACAATTCTTCAATGAAGCCATTTATCTGAATGAATCAAAACAATAAACCCTTCATTTTTCTTCTACAGTCAATTATCATCTCACACGACAAATCTGATTCATAATTTATGACACTTCTATGACTCATAAAATGGCGGTTCTGTAAAAACATCAGTTAATTGTAAGCGCAGTAATAATACGCTGATGTCATTTTATTTTTGTAACTAATTGTTAATTGTAGTTGAGGTACAGATGATATGATAGTTACTTGGGGTAATTAGATGAGTAAGTAGAAAATGGTTTTGTTGTAGATGTACTTTGATGAACTGAAAAATCTAGGGGAAATCTTTAGTAAAGATGTTGAGATTGAAATCAGAAAAAATAATTTTATTTAAAAAATACTATTTTTTTTAAGATTACTAAATGATTTAAAACTAGGGTAATACAAAAAACTGAATAGAATTCACGAGATATTGCCATTGCATCTTCTTTATACCTAATAATTTGCATAGGTATTCATCATAACAAAGGTCCTTGATGATCCAAACTCCAAGGATACTAACCAAATATTGCACACACTTGCCGTAACCTACAAGGGCAAAAGCGTAATCAACGTTTTCCAACATACAATTTCAACACAATTTCTCATGGTTTTTGTACTCCAAATATGGGAGCTGTCAACACGATTCACTCACTTAGCATACACAGTGCTGCTCTGTGTCATATTTGAATGAATAACCCTGACTTTGTTCCTATAAGTATTTGTTGAGAATTGAAATTGATAAATTATGCCGTTCGGACTACGGTAGAAGAGGAATGATTGTTGGTTCGGACATTGAGTTATGGTTCCTGGTTTTTTCTTTTGATGTGCATTTGTTTTTATGGAAGTTGGCAGCCGTTGGAAGCTGGCAGTCATTTGTCTTCGAAAATATTAGCAGTATGATGATAATTATGTCAACTTTGTTTGTTTGCTACTAGCCGCGCTCTGCGGTTTCACCCGCGTTGTGCCCGTTTCCATGAGAATTTTGGGATGAAAAATTTCATGGCTATCCATTACAAAAATAATTATTCGTAATTACGATTAGGACGTTCAAAAAAACAAAAAAAACAACTCTTCAGTAATAGTATAGATGTGTTTGCTGTAGTATTGTTGTGTTGCAAATGTGTAATTACAAAAATGCTAATTTTCCCATGTTCGTTAAATAGATTGAAATATTATTAAACAACAGCAGATTGTACGAGTCAGTAGTATCGGAATAAAATTCGAACAATATAGTCGTTTTAGTTATTTCTATGATTTTCAATTATGACACTACAATATCTTTGTTCAACCAAAACATAAGGAAAAATTGAAAACATTTTTCATATACATTCAATCTTTCCCTCTTATAATTTTCACATGTCTCTATTTCAGCTGGATGCCCAACAAAGGTACACGTTATTCCAAAGAGGGCTGTGGGAGGCGGCTCAGCAGATTCCCAAAGGATCTGTCAGGGACTACCGGACCTTCCGGCAGCTGCGGTTGCTCTCCATCATTGGACCTGCCGCCTTGCCTCCGGATCAGCTGGATAGGGTACGTTTACACATTTAGTTTGGTTTTTATATTACCAATAGTAGTATTACGGCTTTCACTCGTTTCTGAAGGATGAAGGATTTTGCCTTACTTTTTATTAAGCTTATGTTTGAGTTTGCCTTGCCAACGGGAAAGCTAAAGGCGCTTAAGGCAAACAGATCACAAGAGATTTGCAGAGAGAGAGAGTGAAGGAGAGTTTACAAGAGCTAGCAAGTGAAATGGAAGGCGATCGTCACATTTGTTGAATTACACACTCGCACTACACTGTGAACCATCACAGCTTTAAAGCTCAATTTTAACGAGACGCCTGAGACAAATTAAAAACACACCGTCGTGTTTAGTAAAAATGTATTAGGTACTTGGATATGGATTGCTCTGTCTCATCTCCTAATATTTTACTTGATGCACAGAAACTCTAGACAACGCTAAAAGATACATTCTTTACCTGACTACTATATCTTACTATCCTTCTCATTCCAGTACAACCGCATTATAAACGACATGCTAGCAGTTTACAATACAGCCGAAGTCTGCGCGTACAACGAACCCTTCAAATGTGGTCTGCACCTGCAACCAGAGCTGCAGTTCATCATGTCTCACTCCAGGGATTGGGACGAACTTCAGCATATCTGGACCGAGTGGAGACGAAACACTGGAAGACGAATCAGGGACCTGTATGAACAGCTGGTGGATCTGACCAATCAGGCGGCGAGATTGAACAGTGAGTTTTGATTGGCTAAGAAAATATTTGGTGATGCCCATGATATTCCAGAATTTTAATGATAGTAACATCGTCATTTTGTAATTCGTTTTTTGTTGGTCCTGGTTACCTCAGTTCCATCGTTAGACCATGTCGAAGGCTTTGGGTGGTCTAAAAACTCCGAAACCAGGGTTGGCCATTAACCTACTTGAAATTAATGAATGAATTTTGCAATTCTAATGACGAAGATGACTGTTCTGATGTGGGTTATTGATCTCAAATATTAATGTTATACTTATGTGTCTTTCAGACTTCACTGATGCTTCAGCTTACTGGATGTTCCCGTATGAGTCACCAAATATGAGACAAGAAATGGATGAAGTTTGGGAACAGGTAGATAAACAAATATTTAACTTCTTTTTAGATTGTTCACTGTATTTTGATATGGAAAATATAAAAACAATTAATCAATTATCTTGTGAAGTAATGTAACTTAATTATTTGGTAAGTTACATCTACCTACATCATTCAATATTCTTAAACTTTTAATACTTCAACGCCCCTGTTCAGGAACAGAGGTATCTCGTGTGTTTATGAGACCTCCTTTTACCGAACTTTTACCCTTAACCCTCAACTTGCAATGCTTACTTTCCAGATCAAGCCCCTATACGACCTGCTCCATGCCTACGTCCGCCGTCGTCTCCGGGAGGCCTACGGTCCTGAGCGCATCTCCCGCTCTGCGCCCATCCCGGCGCATGTCCTGGGAGACATGTGGGGACAGTCCTGGTCCGGGATCGTGCCCTTTACCCTGCCCTACCCGGGGAAACAACTGGTGGATGTTACGCCTGAGATGGTGCAGCAAGTAAGTAGCATTTGCGAAGAGTTATTTTTAATGCTTTCAGACAAGATTAGTATGATTACGTTTCTATATTCAGGTTTTAGAATACTTTTACCTTATATATTTAGAATCTTGTTTCTTTTTAGAATACTAGAGGCATTATTTTTATTCACCCTGTTTATTGTTTATGCTTATTCAACCATGTTTCCTTCAGGGCTACACTCCAGCTTCAATCTTCCAACTGGCTGAAGAGTTCTTCGTGTCTATGAACATGTCAGTGATGCCTCCGGACTTCTGGGCGCTGAGCGTCTTCGAGCACTCCCCTGATAGACAGATCCACTGCCAACCCTCGGCCTGGGACTTTTGTAATAGGAAGGATTACAGGTGAGATGTCTGTCATTCTAAGAGAAATTAAATTGAATTCAAGGATCTTATTCTTGGCCAACACATAAAATAAATTTAAAAATTTCTTTAAACCCGAAGATGAAGAAGATATATTGAACTCAAATAATTACCATAATTTTCTAAACGTTATTCTGTTTTCATCGATGTAAAGCTAAAATATGGTACTTTTTTACATAAGGTTTCAAATATACACCAAAATGGATAAGCCAAACTGATAAAACTTTGAGTATCAGGGCCTTATTTAGATACCTTACGGTCTTTATAGATACTTATCTTACTTACTACTACAATCTTCAGCGAGATGAGAGGCCTTTGCCCAGCAGTGGGTCATCACAGGCTAATACTTTACTTTATTTAAAGAAACTAAAGTATTAGCTTGCAAAGTTCCTGTTCCTGCACGTCCTAACTGCAAAGCACATGCTTATATTACACTCTTTTATATTTATAGAAGTGAATGACAAATCATCTTCTTTTATTTCAGGATCAAAATGTGCACCCACGTGGAGATGAAGGACCTGATTACAGCCCATCACGAGATGGCTCACATTCAGTACTTCCTGGCGTACAGGAACCAACCGAAGGTCTTCAGAGATGGAGCCAATCCTGGTAAGATTTTTTCATGTTAACTCAGATAGTAGGAACATAGTTCACTGTTGACCACACTTACTTTTTGGTAATACTATCGAAGGTACCTTTTAACACACACACTCATTATAGCGGCGATGTTTAGTTTACCTGAACTCTGGCTTGAAATTTTGGTCAATTTTTATATAGCAATTTTTTGGTGCTGTTTCGGTAGGCATGCAAGTATTACAATTGTATTAATATAGTATGGGATGGTTATAACTCCACAGTAATCAAAAGATCGCATCAAATAATACGACTGCAGTAATAATAAAACACTATATTACTCTAATAACAACGTCGAACTCTAAGCTAAAAACGATAGTACAACGATTAAGAACAGCGCCATCTGTTGATAGTTCTTCGCAGCTCCGTTGCACAGGTCGCTGTCGCATGCGCAGTAAGTCACAAACACTTCTCCAGTTCCCGTCACACGACGACAGGTGGCGTTAGATTCGGTGTCCGCTATGTAACCGCATGTACGAACGACTCTCGTTTTTCCAAATACTGAAAAATAGGCAACCTTTGATTATAACGTGATAACGGTTAAAACGTTGGTACTATCCTATGCGCGATTTGCAGTTTTCAGCCGTTTTCTGCCAGTTTCCATGGGAATTTCAGGATGAAACCTAGCTTGTAGCCTTCCTCTTGAAATTAGCTATCATTTACATACAATAATGCTTAGTTCGACCTTAGCATATTTAAACATTAAACAAAATGAAATAAATTGAGTTTAATGGTAGAGTTGTGCTTAACCTTTGGTCTATCAGAAGCACTAGTACTTTTTATAGACTAGTAAGCTAGCAACATAAACAGTAAAAAAACATACTGAATATTATATCGTGTCCAACTCCGGATTTAAAGTTTATAAAGCAATAAAGGACCTCTGACGATGTCTACAGGGAACAACTGGGACCGACAATTTAACACGTGCTCCCAAGTTAAGTAGGGCTGTAATTGAGACAAATATAATTCAAAGTTCTTTGAATAAACGGGTTAAAAGTGACTTACTTTCCATTTTGGTAGCCCTACAGAAGGTAGCTTCAATGTCTTCGTCCATGACCCTCAAGGGGTCCCTCAGGGAACAGTTGACGACTCCCAAACTAAAGGAATCGAACTCTACTCCGCATCGAGGGTCGAAAGCACTGTTGCAATCGTAGCAAAGGATTGATGAGGCTGTGGGGAGAATAAAATGAGGATACTTAACGTAAAGATGTTTTAAATGTAAAGACCTTTTGATGACATCCAAAATATATCGGTCGAATGATCTTCTGAGTTGATTTACATGGACAATTGTGCTCGTGTTATTATATTTTTAACTGATTGCAAACCATATATTAAAAATAAAATTCATTTGTGACTGTCCGTCCGAAAAACTTTTCTCATCTAAAACTTTGTCGTTGCATTTACAAATGTCTATTTTATCTTAATAAATAGTGACTAAAAAAATAAAATGAGTAAGTTGTACAATTTCTCATCTAGATATTAAGTCAAGTGCACGCCGGTCAGTAGGTAATCCAATTTAACTTTGAGGGTCGCGTGAGGCTTCAGTCTTCGTTAACCTCATTACACAGGCCTGTCTACCGAAAATAAAGGTGTATGGTGTAATCTATAAATGGTGTGGATTTTAAAGGAACACATAGAAATGAGTGATATTCCTTTCAAGTTAATGATTACTGTTACTTTTACTTTTCAATCTATCAAAAAGCGTAATGGCTTTAAAGTCCATTAAAAATTACAATTTCTACTTTAATCAAAAGATGGAACCAAAAATATGTCTTATGAAATTATACGTTAAAAATATAAAAGCTTATACATAAAAAGGTCACCAAATTGACAACTTTTTCCTATTTTTTAAAATTAATTTAAAAAGCAATATGATTTGTTACAACTGGATCTGTTTAACAAAAAGTAGAGTTTTCGCAGATATAGGTTAGAAAAAAGTATTTTTCAAAATCTTACCCAATTGAACATAATAAATTAAAAACCACTGCACCGTCACAATATATTTACTCTTCATATTTATTACTAAAGTATTGTCCGAGGGTTGGTTTTCAACTGAAGCGGATTTCAAGGAGACCCGATGTAATTCAATTAGGGAATTCATGTTAGGGTTGTGGCATACACAAACATAGGCTCACTAAAGCTACTGTTCTGGGACTGGCTTTACGGATTGTTGTTGGAAAAAACCCGTAACATATTTGGCAACTGTGTTTTCGTGGAAAACTAACTACTTGCGAAACTAGGTGGTTGCCAAACCTAATAATATGATACTACAAATACACATACTATGTGTAGGATATGTATTGTGTTTAAAATCTGTCCTATTGTTGAGTTTATATGTATGAGTTTAAGCAACTCATTTGCGTCGATACTTCCTTTAAAGAATTAGGGAAAGATTAACTTGCACGAGGAGTGTAGCAGATGTAGAATATAAACTCGCCAATATTAATGCTTCAACATGGGCGTGGGGACAACCGCTGTGACGGCGACAATGTCTCTTTTTTGAATAAAGTGTATCGTACATTACTGCTTAGACTTTGTTCATGGTTCATTGTCAAAAAATCGCCTCACTGTTGTACAGCCAAGCATGGCACCTACCTAGCTAATCTATCTTCTATCTATAAGCATTGACAGAATGAATGCGATTGAAACCGCAGAGTGCAGCTAGTATGAAATAAGGGTAAATAACGTAACGAATATAAACTCAAATACGTATTATAAAACAATATGAAAGTAAAAGGTAGGCTATTAATGGTAAGACGATCGCGGAATGTGGAGCAAACATTGGGAAACCATCGCCTTACGTTCATTATGCAGAGAACATTCTAGATCTGTTACGCGAATAAAGGTAGTTCTGCGTTGACTTGGAACCTAATACGTAGCAATTAGTATTGAAATGTAGAGCACTGTTGAAGGTATGTAATTGTATACGTCTATCATTGCATTCCTACTAATCTGTGGGTGTTTAAGTGTACTAAAGCTGAAGAGTTTTAAGACCTTTCATAAATGCTAACTAGCAGCATTTTAGCTATCAAATGGTTTGTCCCTTTCTAACATACGCTATTTTCCAAAGACTAAAAGAGACAAAACACTCACTAACAGTGTTTTAGTTAGAGAGCGTTATGAATAAGGGTGCTTTCAAATTATGCGTTTCGTGTCGGACCGCTGCGGTGCCGAAGCGCTGCGTTTGTCGTATTGTGAACGTACGATCGTGTGTTTTCATACAAATCGAGCAGTGCGGCAACAGTGCGGCGTCGGTACCGCGAAATTTGCCGCACTGCTCGATTTGTATGAAAACACACGATCGTACGTTCACAATACGACAAACGCACCGCTTCGGCACCGCAGCGGTCCGACACGAAACGCATAATTTGAAAGCACCCTAAGGCAGTTAATGTTTTGTTTTTTGTTTGTGTGGAGGGGATAATCTCAGTAACTGTCAGTCCATTTGGAATAATTATTACTGTATTGGATAGCTTCATTCAAGAGGATGTTTATGTGCTATTTTTTTATCCTGAAATTCCTTTGGATACTGGCACAACGTTACACCTTACCTAAATATACCTTTTTTTAATAAAACTGAAGTAAAACGCAAATTTGTGTTAAACTAATTGAATAGCCTTATTTATAATCTGTCCTAGTTTAGTCTCATTTCTTTAAAGTTTTTTACAAACTTTAAACACAAATAATTTAAACTTTCACCATTAAAATTAATTACGGTAACAAGTTTTTGCAAGTCAATATGTGTGATGGAAATACACGGAAATTAATACTTACGATACGAGGGCGCGTTAGCTAACTCGGACTCAACGCATCTTGCGTTTTTACAACGATGTAGAATTAACTGGATGTGGCATGGACATTGAACAATGTAAGTAACAATGTAACAATGTAAAAACATAATATAAATGTTTTAACTATTTGCATTATGTTTTAAATACTACGCGTATTATAAAGAAAATAAATCAAGTAATTAATTAAGGGCCACTTTGTATTAATCAATTCCCGTGGATCTCACAGCAAAACAAACTTACGAAAGTTACGAAAGCAGTTATGAAAAATAATTATGTTACGTGATTAATATAATCACAAAAGAGATAAAAAGTGTATATATATTAAAAAATACAAATTGCAGGGCTCTCAAATTAAAGAAAGCTCCAATAATATAAAATAATGCAATAATGCACCCCGAGAGATGGGCCCACATCACCACCCAGTAGGTCCCGGGAGAAGCGCGGCGCCGCGGGCGGCCTAGGAAACGCTGGAGGAACGACATTGTCTCCTTCGACAGCGAGTGGTGGGAGACCGCGAAGGACAGGGAAAGATGGAAGAGTTTGGGGGAGACCTTTGCCCAGCAGTGGGACGATATAGGTTAAGGGAAAAAAAGTAAAATAGATACTCGTAATAAACTAACAACATAATCTTACCAAAGTTTAACTATCATAGCCACATCTAGTACAACACTATCACTAAGTCTCCGTGCTACTTTTTGTTTAACATTTGTAAATGGAGGCCAAGTTCACCGTCTGTTAGTTAACTGCTACATCTCACTGGTGATTTGTAATACTCGTAATTCGCTTGCACTTTTCATAGACATCATTACGTTGGAGTGATGGGAAACTATTTTGACACACGTTTTAATGGGTTTCTCGAAGATTACTGTAATACTTACTATGGAAAGACGTTAAAGGAATTAAGTTCGAGTAGGTTAGTAGTCGACCCTAGTGTCGGAGTTTTTAGACCGCCTAAAGGCCTTGGTCACGGTTGTTTACGTTCCATTAAGTTGACATTTTACGTGTCCTCTGACGCACGATAGCACTCAGATAGAAAAGCTACTATCGGCTACCCATCCAAGTTGGGGCTTAGCTCCACGTTGCTTAACATCACATAGTCAATCAAACGCCATAAGCGCTAATAATAAACTCAATAACTCTGTCAGTTCAATGCGACGTTCGCTTAATACAACTTCACAAAGTCTAAAATATAAAAACAACGTATATGTTCAAACACGCTTCACTCAACCCAGGTATCATAACAATACAATAACCTAAAACCATAAAGGCAGCACCAAATGCCACAACACCGTACATTACGACACGTCTAAACTAAAGATAAATCAAACATAAAGATTTATCTGAGTCTAGTTGGTAATAAATGCAAAGTAAATCACTTTTATCTCAACACTAGTCTAAGTTTGTCTTGGAGAAAGTGCGCGGAAGCAGACTATTGATATACCTACGGTAGCACAATGTCGGAAAATATAGACTAGTATACGAATAAAAACACTCAGCAGATGTGTACACGAGTATGGAATAAAAACACTAAACAGATTTTGTTTTAACTGGCTTCTATGTGAAGTAGGGTTTACGTTAGATGTCAGGTCGTTTGTGGGTTAAAAGGTAACCCATATTGGAAACGTGTAACAAGATTTTTTTATAAGATTTCTTCAATGACATATTGTTTTAGTTATGGCAAAGGTTTGGAGCGCCAAACTGTTTTTTTTTTATTTATAAAGATTTCTTATTTTACAAAAAAATTAACTTTACATTTGGGGAGCCCTACACCTTCAACTCTGACGCATATTCCTCATCTAAAACTCATTTAAGTCAGGCGTATTTTATATGTTTCGAGATGTAAACCTTTGCCCAGCTGTGGGCCTTTATAGATTAATTAATCCTCCCGTTTTTAATCTTATTATTAGTTATACTTAATGAAACGGGTCTATACAATATGTAACGTATTTATTAGACTACGTATCCGCGTTTCGAGTGCTTTTTACTAATTATAATGTACTTAAAACACCTTGTATCAATTTGTTAAACCACTACATCAATAACAAGATGACACACAAACCTAACAATCAACTCTAAAAAACACCCACGTCTTACGAAACACGAAAACAAACAAAAGTAATTGTCTTTTTTACGACAATACTAACTATTTGTACTATTGTTGCTGTCATCAATTCGTAACACCGTTTGTGACTTACGGTTAGGGTTGACAACTTTAAGTAGATGAAATAGAGTAATAAAGAGAGCAGAGTAAGAGTAAAAGGACTTTTAAAACAGAGTATACTTTATTGAACATTTTAAATACGGTGTATTTTGTGGTGGCCAGTAGGTACTAGCAATCCCTCATATTGTATTAGAATAGAATCACTGAAGTCTGCAGGATCGCGGTGGATGCAGGTCGATTCTAACGAATTACTTGGAGATCAATGAGGGAGGCCTATGTATATTATCATAATATGCTGATGACGAATTTATTTAGGTACTTTATCCGGCACATAACCATTTTTTAATTGTATAGTAAATATTGTGTAACAAAAAAGGTATTTCAACGACCTCTATCAGTCTCTTCTTCTTCATTGAGTGGATAGTCAACCTGACCAATCCTGACCTCTATCAGTGTTATAGATTATAGAGTACCCCTATATGATATAGAGTACAAAACTCTATTTTTAAATACGGTTGTCAACCCTACTCACGGTTGTCATTGTGATCTCGTATCAGATTGAAATGTTAAGACGTGGGGCTACTTCCGAAATAGGGTTATGTAATATTTGTTTTACGGATTATAGTGTAGCTTAGTGTCGGAATTTAGATGGCGCTATAATGATATTCTTGTATATTTAGAAATTGAAAATTAGAAATTATTTTCGAAAGGATGACACTTGCTTATATATATGTAGAGTCGTCACAAATAAATAGCTTTACTGTAATAAAAATGTCTTTTTTAAATTATTTTTGGTGCTTATGGTATAAAGATAACGTTATGTTAAACAGCTCAAAAGCCTATGACTTTCAAGATTGAAAACTTGAGTAATAATCAACAATCTTAATTAGGGAGGTCCAAGGTCCATATCTTCCTTATGCACTGAATAGATGATAAGTAGACAGTTGTCCTACCAAGTCCACTATGATACAAGTCCATGGTACACATTAATGTATTTTTATACATATAAACCTGCCTCTTGAATCACTGTATTTATTAAACAAAATCGCATCAAAATCCGTTGCGTAGTTTTAAAAATCTAAGCATACATCCTTATGTATGTATGCCGCCTGCTGTCTGTCCTTACAGACAGCGGAAAGCGGTTTTGTTTTATACTATGTAGTGATAAATTATTAATTTATAATACCCATGCATTTACTATGATTATTCTGTCACCAGGTTTCCACGAAGCTATAGGCGAGGCCATCGCCCTCTCCGTGTCCACGCCGCGCCACCTCCAGACCCTGGGCCTCGTCCAGCGCTCAGTTGACGACACCGCTCACGACATCAACTTCCTCTTCACTCAAGCGATGGACAAACTCGCGTTCCTCCCATTTGCGCTCGTCATGGATAAATGGCGCTGGGACGTTTTTACTGGAGATGTTAGGAAGGAGCAATATAACTGTCATTGGTGGAGGCTTAGGTAAGGTTCAATGGTTATTACAAGAGAAGAAATATGTTTTTGGTACATCATTATCACAAAGTCTCTCTCTTCCCGGCTATTTATGTAACATGTGGTGATGGAGTCAGCCTTCCTTGTTTTTGTATTATGAAAAAATCTTCATTACTTATTTGATAAACTTCTTTCAAAATGTATGAAATGTGTTAAAAGCACGTAACTGTCCCATGTATTTTGGAAATAGAAAAATCATACGGAATGCGAAATGCGTTTTGAAGAGTTATAAAGTTTTTTTTCTTTCTCTTCTTCTCTCTTTCTTAATTTTTTTCAGCAACAGATGTTTCTCTCCAGCTTTAAAAACTCTCCTGATTACGCCTAATCCTCCTCACTGTACTGATAACTTCAGTGAGATGAGAGGCCTTTGCCCAGCAGTGATTGACATTACAGGCTTATACTTTACTATTACTTAAGGGCCTTACAACTTTCGAAACAAACTGATATAAAACAAGTTAAAAATAATAGACGAACTAACCACAAACCTCAACTAAACTACTACCTAATACGTCCAAATGAATATTAAACCACTCATCGATCGAAACCTGTTGCCCCGAGCATATTATCGCTATCGTACGTAACCAGTGACATAACATACCAGCTTTGATGCTCTGACAAATTATGTACGGCTTCTAGGTCGACTTCAGCGGTTACTAACCTGCACCACTTTACTTACTCTAGTGTTGAATATGGTGAAATGGATAGATGAAACTTGATAGAATAAAATATATATGTAGGAGTGGCGTCATATACTTATATAATACATCGTTGACGTTTAGAATATAATGTAGTATAATATATTATGGTTTCAAAATAAGACTTTGGCTGATATTGTGTCAGGATTATTATTTTAAATTGGTGACGTCGAATATTGAATCGTGTTCGTTAAGCTGACATATCAATTTGAGATATAATGACAAGTTAATTTTGTGGTTTTTTTTTTATTAATCAATGGTATTTAATAATATTATATTTTACAGACATCATTTTGTCCTTAGTCACTAGTATTTTAATTCATACCATACATTTTATGTTCCGTCTACCATATTGAAACTACTCTATGCAACATAAACAAAAATGCTAAATTGGGTGTGACTGGATTTAGATTAGGCATATTATCTTAGTATTTGTGATGAGTACTATGTTTGTTTTGTTTCAGGGAGCAGTACCAGGGCATCAAGCCTCCTGTGCTTCGTTCAGAGCAGGACTTCGATCCTGGTTCCAAGTATCACGTGCCTGCCAACATACCGTATATAAGGTAAGATTAAATTTAAGATCATTCGTTATGTACCAAAAATGCTGTAGTAGTACTCCTATGGCGAAGTGATACCTAAAACCATAGTACCAAAAACTAATACGAATGGTATTTCTTTATTATTAGTAATAATTTTCTATTACCAACGAGTACCACTAATAAATCAATATCAAAAATAAGAAGAACGGCATAAGATGCAGTCAATAATTCACTACTTAGATGTTAAGGCCTTCCGGCGGTCTGGAAACTCCACCACCAGGATTCACCGCTAAGCTACTTGAACTTACTTACTACATGGATACATGACCGATTTTGTTAGTTTAATTAAGATACCTACCGTGCTTGGGAAAACTTCTTCAAATTGTAGTCCTCATTATTTAACACTAGCAGCGCCCCGCGGTTTTACTCACGTTGTACCCGTTCCCGTGGGAATTTCGGGCTGAAATATAGCCTATAACCTTCCTCGATAAATAGACTATCTAACAGTGAAAGAATTATTCAAATCGGTTCAGTAGTTTCTGAGATTAGCGCGTTTAAACAAACAAACAAACAAACAAACAAACAAACAAACAAACAAACAAAACAAACTCTTCAGCTTTATAATATTAGTATAGATACCATTTAGGTGATGTAAAAATTCTGACATCAGAGTTGGACAATGACCTAATCGTAGTTTGTTTTAATATAAAAGCGACCAAGAAATGCCCTTAAATCGGTCTGTTTATTTGTCGGAAGCCTTTAGGCGGTCTTAAACTCGGACACTAAGATTGGCTTTCAACTTGTTTATGGTTATACGAATATTGTTGTCTGTACCTCTATATACGTAATCGCTCTATACTTTATGGATTAGTAGTTTTGTCATTAAGTTTATGTCAAAAATACACTTAAGTGTCATATGCCTTTATTTTATCTTATATTTCCGTATTAAATAAAGATCTTTATTAAAAGCAAATAAACATTGATCTTATAATAAAAAGTTACTTCGAGATTTAAGTGTCTATAAATTAAATCAATAAAAAAATGATAATTATATGCGGAAACGTCGCCAATCGTATCCTCTTATAATTCATTTATTTAATAAATTAGTTAGTTTTTACATGACATAATAATGTAATTAAATTATGATCTCGTATACATAAATTTATAACTAAATCAACATTTGGAATTCATTATATAAGAGATGGGAAAATGATTATGTTAATTGGTTTTGTAAATTATATTGCATTTAATGAATTTGCAAATGCATTCTAGTTTTAAGCTGTTTGGTTGAATGAAGAAACTTGTATTGATTTTAGCTTGAGCTTGAACCTACTTATATAATGTCAATACTAGTCAAAATAGTCATGCGTTCCAAAACTTATAAAGCCATAAAAATGCTTATCATTGCCTTATTATAGAACGTTACATTCAATTCCTTGTATTCGCGGTTGCGCTAATGGGTTTCACCCGCACCCGCACCTGCACTGTGTGTGTCTTGTGCTTACTAGGCCTAAAAGAAACTTCCTGTTTCCAACTGGTCTAAAATACGTGTATTTATAAATAATTATACTAGCATTAAATAAACAAAAAAACAAGATTAATTCACACTTATCTATACTAGTTTACACATAATCCGAAGGCAGCCCGTCTTGCGAGTAATTACGTAAGGTTACGTAAAGCTCTCGAGTCTTGAGCAGGAAATACAATGTCGACTCACATCATGTCTAGTGTTCAGCTTAGTACTGAGACTGTATTTATTAAATTAGATGCGTTTCGTTATTGTACGTGGAATGGAGAAGTTGAAGTTATTTTGTAGATGTCTGTAGCGGTATGTATTCTATATTATGTGCTGGTGAATGAACCTTGCTTATGAGGTAATGAAATCAAAAGACGTCTACATTCTTTTTTTAAAGTTTATAATAAGATATAAGATGATTATACCGGTATGCTTTACCTTGTTATTTGCTTAGTTTAGCCAGCCTTAGAAGGCCACCAAAGATTCCTTTTTAAAATAATGAATGTTTTAATTCTTGGATTTTGGATGACGCAGTACCGTATGTTGAACTCAATTGAACTCCGTCAGCTAATAGCACAAAATAATTCATATTAGCATTTTTAGCTTCTTCGTTTGTCCGACTTGTAGATGGATGGAATGATTGATATTATTGGTTAGGTTAGGTTGTGGCCATTAAAAAATGAAAAGCTAAAGCAATTTTTTGACAATGGCTTCCAAATTCAAGGCTTTACTTGTGGTGACAAAACATGTCTACTGTAGCTCGACTATTTCTTATTTTCTAATCCAAAACAATTGCATAACCACATGCGTGCTCCGAACGAACATGAATTTGACATGAAATCGAAAAACGTGTTGTGAAATACATCACAGACTAATCGTTTGTAACATTATGAATTGTAAATTTGACCAAAATGACTTTTATATGTTCTATATTATAAATAATGCATTTTACCTTAAAAGTTCAATCGTCCAACAGAAATGACATCCACTGATGTCTTTTTGCCTCGTAAAAATCAAAATGAGATTATCTAATATTTGAAATTTATATTAACATACGAAAACTATACATTTTATCAAAACGAACTTTTTTATTTGCAATTTGAATCGCAAATTGACTAATTTTCGAAAGGAACGATTTGAATATTGTAATTTTATTTCTACAATAATGATCTGTTGCATAACTTAATTGCGTTTATTACAAAATACTCAGAAATTTACTCCTTGTAAGATAACGTTCTTACTTTAAGGTATTAATTAAAAACAACAAAATAATAACAATATCTATCACGAGTTTAATACTTAAATATTTACAGTGTATCATAACCAGTCGATAAGTTTAACAACTTTTAAACACATAACAACATTTAAAGCTAGGCGGAGAGATCAGTTCTGTTAGTGGTGGTGTTCGTATTGGAATTGATGATGGAATTGTTGTTGATGACCAACTTCTTCATGAGGGTATTGGTGATGCTCATCCTGGACCTCATGGTGTTCCTGGTGTTCCTGTTGTTCATGATGTTCCTCATGGTGGACAATAGGCACCGGCACCTTTACCGTATAAGGAACGTGCTTTTCCACATGATAAGCCACATGTTTGTCAATAGGGAAGGGCACAGGCCTGTCAACTGGTACCTTCACAGGAATAGGCACCTTCTTCTCTACAGGATAAGGTATAATCTTCTCTACCGGGTAAGGATGAGGCACAGGAACTTTCACATGGTAGGGTACAGGCTTCTCAACATGGACTGGGATGGGGTTATCCACGTGCACCTTTACTGGATAAGGAACCTTCTTCTCTACTGGATAAGGAACTGGCTTCTCCACGTGAACTGGCACTGGCTTATCAACGTGTACTGGAATAGGGTTGTCGACCGGTACCTTCACAGGGTAGTGGATGATCTTCTCAACTGGATAAGGCACATGTACCTTCACGGGTACTTTGACGGGAAAGGGTACTTTCTTCTCGACCGGGTACGGGTGAGGTACGTGCACCTTCACTGGTACTGGAATGTGCTTCTCGACTGGATAGGGTACGTGCTCGTAGACTTTGACAGGTACTGGGTTGTCAACGTGAACTTTCACCGGTACGGGTACTTCCTTCTCCACTGGGTAAGGCTTCTTGATATACTCGGGTACTTTGATGGTTTCCTTCACCGGGAAGTGGATGGTTTTGACCACCGGGTACGGATGAGGGACGGGCACCTTTACGGGGTAGGGCACGCGTTTCTCAACGGGTACGGGGATGTGTTTCTCGACGGGGTACGGGACGTGTACATTCTTCACGATGGTAATTGTCTTGTGGTGTTCGTAGTGGGGATGGTGCTCCTCGTGGCCTATATCGGCATGGCCACCTAGATCACCGTGTCCGCCTAAATCACCTTGTCCACCGTGTTCACCAAAATTGTATCCTCCGTAGTTGGATTGCCCCGCGCTCTCCCCATCCCAGTCCCCGTAGTACTCTGAAAGTCCCCGCTTGTCCTGTTTCTTGGTCTCCTCCGCTGGCTTGGGTTCAGCCTTGTTATCCGCCTTTTCCTCTGCCGTGGCTAGGCCTATTGCCACGGCCAGGATTAAGGACGTTTTCTGTAACAGACACGTGATATGGTTAGACTTCGATTCTTTACTTACGTTTTATTATATTATTTTATATTAAAACTTGAAATGAAGTATGAGAAAATACGAAAGTATCTACTACTTGTCACTAATGGAATCAATTAACTGAAATGATTTTTTAAAGTATAATTTAAAGTAAACACAAATCTAATGTTTATTAAACACAAATAATTGATATTTCTGTCAGATTACTATATTAATATTTTCATCACATTTTTATTGAATCAACAAACACAACAAAGTCAATTATTATTGTTATATTTATATTATTCATACTATTTATTTTTTATTTCTTAAAATAAAACTTCACGAAAAAAACACAAAATCACTATAAATAAAATTTCACGTCACGTTATATTTTTATCACAGAGCATCCAAATTCACTTCACTGAATATAAAGTCAGATACTAACCAATAATTTCATGTCGCTTTGTTTTGCGATCAGCGAATGCTGGAGTGCGGTGATTCTTGGATACCGACTCGTTTTATACCGCGAGGTGGATGACGTGTCGCAAACGGCTTTCGCCCGACTTTCAATCTTAAAAAGATGAACCAATGTCAACATCTAGGGTCACTGCGTGATCTAAATACTATCAGTACTTCTATAACACAGGCCAGAAACACTGACATTTGAATTTGGAATGCAATTTCCATCGTTCCAGTATGAACTATTTTATGTAACTACGAATTTGCATAAAGTTAATTCAAACTCCGAACGGGGTTCTAAACAATTGTGTCAAAAATAAATTATTATCTATAGATAAATTATTAAGCGATTTAAAAGAAGTTTAAAATATTAAAAATTGATTCAAGAAGTGAAGGACATAATTGATCAAATTATTCAAAAAAGTATTTAAAATACAATATAATGGCGAATCATCGTCATATAAAAACTGGACTTTTTTTTCATACAAAAGACGTCAACGCGCTCTTATTCCCATGGCGAAGTACCGTATAGTTGCGATTAATATAAAGTGACTTATATTGAGGTTGGTATACGAAGATCCGTGATCTATGACTGGATTACTCTATGACGGAGATGTTGTCATGTGAATATTGTCATATTGTTCTGGTGTACAATTATTACTTAATAAACTTAAGTGCTTAAAACGGGTGTATTTATTGATGCCCTAACAGGTTATGGGCCCAGTGGACTATATACAATTGATTTTGTGAGTTTTGTATCCAAAATAAACTAAAAAGTGCAGTGAACTGTTGCAAAGAAAAAATAATCGACTCGCCCATTGCGGTGTGTGAGCAGTGTCACTTGAGTGCAGCGTGAAGTGGACTCGTCCAAGTAGAAAATACTTTTTCGTCCGTATTTTGAGATAACTTTATCATGGCTGCTATCAAAATTGAACCATTAAGTGCCAACAACTACGATACATGGAAAATACATATGAGGGCCATTTTGAAAAAAAATGATTTGTGGGAGTTTGTATCGGGTGCTGTGCCACGACCGGCGCGTACCGATCCTAAATATTCAGGATGGGTGAAAATGGATGGCAAGGCGGAATCAGATATACTGTTAGCCGTCAGTCCTAGTGAGCTCGCAGCATTAGATGGTTTGGATACCTCACAACAGATTTGGGATAAATTGAAATCAATGTATGAATCCAGCGGACCAGCGCGTAAAGCATCATTGTTGAAGAGACTTGTACTGACGCGCATGGGTGAAGAAGATGATCTCCGAAAGCATATTGCAGATTTCTTTGATGCAGTGAAGAAACTGAAAGAAATCGGTTTAGTGGTGATTGACGAACTATTAGCAATTTTATTGCTATATAGCCTTCCAGATTCTTTTACAATGTTCCGTACTGCAATGGAATCACGAGATGATTTACCTTCGACAGACATACTCAAGGTAAAGATCCTCGAAGACTATGAAGGCAGAAAGGTCACAGTTCATGACCAAGGAGCGATGTTTGTCAAACGCACTAATAAAGCGCACCAGAAGTACGATCACACGTTACACAACAATAAAGCTCAAGTAGAATGTTATCGTTGTGGTCGCCGGGGACATTTTGCAAGAGAATGCAAGACTAAAGTTGTACACAAAGCTAAGCACAGCGCGAAACAAGCAGAACGTAGTAGTTCTGAGCGGCAGGAAAACACAACAATGTTCAGCACGACTGAAGAGGCTCGTATAAGTGAACAGACCAGCTCAGTGTGGTGCATTGATAGTGGATGCACAGGACATATGTGCAATGATAAACACATGATCAAAGGATTTACACGGCTAGACAATGAACTTCATTTGGCAAACCAAGAGAGTACGCAGATAACCGGGAAAGGTCAAGTTAGTATCTCGGTTGATACAGGTTGTGAAAAACGCCTGGTAGACATTCAGAAAGTGTTCTACGTGCCAGACTTACGAACAAGTCTTTTATCAGTGGCGAAAATGACTGATTATGGATATGAAGTGCATTTTACTAAGCAAGATGCCGTTGTTATTGATAAGAACAAGAAGGTTCACATGAGGGCCGACCGTGTGGGTAACTTATACCATGTAAGATTGAATCAGCAGTATTCCAATAATGTACAAATGGTGAAAAAGCCTATTGACATGTGGCATGAACGCTTGGGTCACATTAATGAGCGTGATCTCAAAGCCATGGCCAAGAACAACTTAGTGCATGGTCTGAAGTTTGAAGATGGTGAAAAACTGTCGGATTGTGAAACTTGTATAAGTCAAAAACTGACTTGTAAACCATTCCTTAAGAGTAATGAAGAACGCACAGACTCATTGTTAGAGATAGTACACACAGACGTGTGTGGCCCGATGAGACATGAGTCATATGGTAAGAAGAAGTATTTTGTCACATTTATTGATGACAAATCTCGCTGGTGTGAAGTTTATTTCATAGTTAATAAAAGTGATGTCTTGAAAGTTTTCAAGGAGTACAAAGCATATACAGAGAAGTTAACCGGTATGAAAATTAAGAATTTACAGTCAGATAATGGGAGAGAATACATAAATAAAGAGTTTGATGATTTCTTGAAGAAAGAAGGAATCAAAAGAAGATTAACTGTACCATATACACCTCAACAAAATGGTATAGCTGAGAGAAAGAATAGGACATTGATTGAGATGGCTCGATGCATGATGTACCAAGCCGGAAGCCCTCCAAGTTTTTGGGCTGAAGCTATAAATACAGCTAACTATATAAGAAATAGATGTCCTACTATTGCTTTGAAAGGTGAAATACCTTACACTGTATGGAAAGGGAAAAAGCCTACAGTGACTTACATGAACACATTTGGAGCGAAGCTATACTACAAAGAAAAGGGAACAAAGAAAGGAAAGTTTGAAGCTAATTCAGAAGTTGGAATCTTTATGGGATATGACAATCAATCTAAAGCTTATAGAATTCATGACCCTAAAACTAAGAGAATAGTTATAGCAAGAGATGTAAGTTTTATGAAAGAAAGCGCATTTGATAATGAATATGTAGAAATACATGAGAGTGAAAATGAAGAAGATGAAAAGATAAATATAGATCTGAATGAACAAACTCAAAGTGAAGAGGAGGTAAACAGAGACAGATGTTACATAAAGGCTATAAGAGATGCAAGAATGAGAAAATCATTAGAAAATATAAACGATAATTTGAAGATTAATACACCGGAAAGATTACAAAGAAAAAGAAATTCAACTGTTGTTTGGGAGGAGTTAATAGTACCTAAAAGAGAAAGAGGTAGACCGAGACTGGTACGTACAGGCCTGGCAGGAAGACCCAGAAAAGAATACCATTACCAACAGAATGATGATAACGTGACAGAAGGTGTTACAGACGATGAAGAATCGGATGAGTTGTCAACAAGTATGGTAACGGTTGATCCAATGACATGGCAAGAAGCCGAAAGAACTAGTGATTCTACAGATTGGGAGAAGGCATTAGAAGATGAATATCTAGCCCAGATAAAGAACGAAACGTGGAATATACAGCCACGACCACATGATCGAAAAGTGATTGGCAATAGATTGGTATTTAAAAGTAAAGTAACAGGAAAGAAAATTCGTCTAGTTGCTAAAGGTTGTTCTCAACGGCCAGGGGAGGATTTCCACGAGATATCATCTCCAGTAGTTCGATCATCTTCAATAAGGATGATAGCAGCACTATCATCAGAGTTGGGCCTAGAGATCCATCAAATGGACGTGGTCACAGCATATTTGAATGGTACATTAGATGAAAAAGTATATATGGAGATACCTGATAAGATAGATGATGTAATAGGTAAGATAATCAATAAGAAACAGATGGGCTCACGTCGCCAAGTAGTTGAAGATGAGAAAATTATCAAAACTGCTAAATTGTGGATGAAACAGATGAATGATTGTGATGATGCAGTATGTTTGTTAAAGAAATCACTATACGGTTTACGTCAGTCAGGTTTACAGTGGCATAAAAAGTTAATTAGTAGATTAGAGTTGATAGGTTTTGTACCTATGCCACAAGATCCTTGTTTATTTGTATCACAAAACAAACATAAAATAATGTTAATTGCTGTATATGTAGATGATTTAATATTAGCTACAAATGATAATATATGGCTGAAAGATGTGAAGAGAGAATTGATGAATGCATTTGATATGAAAGATTTTGGCAAAATTAGTACTTGTTTAGGTATTGAATTTGAAAGAGATAAAGAGAATAGAGTGTATATGAATCAAACTAAGTATATTGAAAGACTTTTAGAGCGATATGGTATGTGTGAGTGCAAGCCTGCGAAAACTCCTATTGATTGTATGGTAAAATTAGAAAAACCTAAAGAGATTAATATAGATGTTATGAGGAAGCTACCATATCAGAACTTGATTGGTGCTTTAATGTATTTATCAGTATCTACAAGGCCTGATATTACTTACGCTGTAAATTATCTTAGTCAATTCAATACAAATTTTGATGTTCAGCATTGGCAAGCGGCTAAGCGTGTGTTAAGATACTTAAAAGGTACGCCTAATTATGGCTTGATGTATGAGAGAACTGGTTTACCATTGTTTGGTGTGGTTGATGCTGATTGGGGTGCGAATGCAATTGACCGTAGGTCGTACTCTGGCTATGCATTTATTTTAGCCGGTGCTCCAGTAAGCTGGGAGGCGCGTAATCAGAGATCTGTAGCTCTCTCCAGCACAGAAGCTGAATACATGGCGATCACAGAAGCTGCTAAAGAAGCTGTGTATTTACAGGATGTGTTGAGGAATGTGAGAATGGAATGTGAGGATGTTACAATTTTCAATGATAACCAAGGTGCATTAAAACTAGCTCAAACTAGAGATTATCATTCGAGAACCAAACATGTAGATGTTAGACACCACTTTATTCGAGATATGTGTGAACAGGGTGTTGTTAGTCTGAAATATTTGTGTACGGAAAGAATGCCAGCAGATGTGTTTACGAAAGGTTTGTGTGCAACAAAACATTATGAATGTTTAGGTAATCTAGGAATGATAGACAAATCAGATTAGCTCACGACTTCGAGGGGAGGTATTGAGGTTGGTATACGAAGATCCGTGATCTATGACTGGATTACTCTATGACGGAGATGTTGTCATGTGAATATTGTCATATTGTTCTGGTGTACAATTATTACTTAATAAACTTAAGTGCTTAAAACGGGTGTATTTATTGATGCCCTAACAACTTATTATCACGTTTCCTATCAAATCATCAAACTTAGCATAACAGGGTTTAGCGAATATCAATAAAATCAAATTATAGCAAAGGTCTAATAAACAATAATAATACTAAAAATAAAAAAATTGATTATTAAGACCACAACAATTTAAAATTTCTAGTCTAGTCGAAAGGTAGTATAAAGTGTCAAAAAAGAACATTTCTAGAATTCAAATCCTTAATATTACAATTATTTTGAATGAGGTGCTTAAATCAAATAACTGCAGTAATATTGATATTAATATGTTTCAAATAAACCTCAGCTCCGCAGATGTTTTCGACACCAGAGTCTTATGCGACCCATTAATAAAATATCATCTATACTAATATTATAAAGAGGTTAAATTTGTAAGTTTGTTTGTTTGTTTGTATGTTCGAGGTAATCTCAGGAATTATCAGTCCGATTTGAATAATTCTTTTTGTAATAGATAGCCACATTCAACGCAAAGGTTATAGGCTATTTTTCATTCCATAAATTCCCACGGGAACGGGCAACGCTGGTAAAATCGCGGGGCGCTGCCAATAATTTATTTGGTTGATAGCATTTTGTTACCTAGTTGAAATTATAACTATGTAGGCGTGTCGTACATCATCTTATTTAAAAATGTTATTGTATTCGTTTAGTTAAATGATAATGTTTTTGTATTTGAGATGAAGCAGTAAAGTATTGCCTGTAATGTCCCACTCTGTGGGCCCACTGCTGGGCAAAAGCCTCTCGTCACACCGCGTAACACTGAATATGCTTAATATGCACTGAATATGCATTCTGCAGTCTCTACGAGTTTTTTTAGAAAACTTTCACTAGAGTGCATTATATCAGAGATATAATGGACCAAGAGCCCGTGGACCCCAGACTTTCGTCATTTTATAAAAGCTGAAAGTTTGTCAGCGCATGCTCCCAACACAGGTAAGAACGATGGACCATTATGAAGTTTGGGTTATAGTGGCTTTGGCAGGTAAACGGTACTAAAGGTCAATGGTCGAAAACACCAAGTTGGCCATTGATTTCGATATCACCGTCAAAGGGTGACTTGTACAACTCCTCAAGAGCTTTCAAATGACATAGGTCATGTCACTGTTGAGCAGTAGGATCAGCGTCCATGGCATAGGCCAACTCCAATCTTCGGTGGTCGAAAACACCAAGTTGGCCATCGATTTCGATGTCACCGTCAAAGGGTGACTTGTACAACTTGTCAAGAGCTTTCAAATGACATAGATCATGTCACTGTTGAGCATTAGGATCAGCGTTCATAGCATAGGTCAACTCCAATCTTCAATGGTCGAAAACACCAAGTTGGCCGTCGATTTCGATATCACCGTCAAAGGGTGACTTGTACAACTTATCAAGAGCTTTCAAATGACATAGGTCATGTCACTGTTGAGCATTAGGATCAGCGTCCATAGCATAGGTCAACTCCAATCTTCAATGGTCGAAAACACCAAGTTGGCCGTCGATTTCGATATCATCGTCAAAGGGTGACTTGTACAACTCTTCAAGAGCTTTCAAATGACATATGTCATGTCACGCAAATCACACTTTTTATTTGATGAATTTAGATCGGTATTTTACACACCTTTAGTACCGTTTACCTGCCAAAGCCACTGTAACCCAAACTTCATAATTGTCCATCGTTCTTACCTGTGTTGGGAGCATGCGCTGACAAACTTTCAGCTTTTATAAAATGACGAAGGTCTGGGGTTCACGGGCTCTAGGTCTATAAATAAACTATGTTTTGTATCCTGACTGGTCTTAAGTCTGATAATTTGCATAAAATTTTGAGTTTTTCTTGTGAACGTTGCTATTAGCGGTAAAACAGCCCAATATAGTTCTTTCATTTATTTTATTTACTAGCACCGCCCCACGATTTTACCCGCGTTGTGGGAATTAATTATGAAAAATAGCATATAACCTTAATCTTGAATCAGTCTATCCAATACATTATTGAAATCGAACTGGTAGATCCTGAGATAGCGCGTTCAAACAAACAAAATCAAACTCTTCTGCTTTATATATTGGTATATAGATATATACATGCATTGCGCAATGATACTAAATATTTTTTTGCATTATGTGATGCATTTCAATACATATTCAAACCACGTAACGTCAGTTTTAATAGCATCTTCAACAAACCTGTAGCAATATCTAGCTATATATCTATTCCATGAGTTGCTAAGTAACACTATATCTTTGGTGATTATCTTTTAGTCCAATCATTTGGTAGTTTTACCTGGAAAGTTTTCCGGGAGTTTTGAAAATTGGTTTATTTATAAATTTGGGTATGTTCTTTTCGAATTTCAACTTTGCCACCTCGTACCACCGCCGCTCGCGCCGTCATATTGAAAAAATGGCGCCTAAAAACGGTTTTTTGGAAATATCTCTTTTCTGACGCATTTTACGACAAAAATATTTATGACAAAATTAAACTAGAGAAAATTTCCTACAATTTATGTATTAATATTTTTTTTCATAAAATCAATAGTTTTTGGCGTACGAGCGCCACAAAGTAGATTTCAATAGACGTTTTTAAAAAAAACTCATTTCCACACCACCTGTTTGTTTGAACGCGCTAATCTCAAGAACTACTAGTCCGATTTAAAAAAATCTTTTTGTAATGGATAGCCACATTCAACGGGAAGGTTATAGGATACTTTTCATCCAGAAATTCCCACGGGAACGGGTACAACGCGGGTAAAACCACGGAGCACTGCTAGTACTTATATAATAAATCTGAAGAGCTTGTTTGAACGCGCTAATCTCAGAAAATACCGATCCGATTTCAATAATTGTTTTTTTAATGGATAGCCACGTTCAACGGGAAGGTAATAGGATACTTTTCATCCAGAAATTCCCACGGGAACGGGTACAACGCGGGTAAAACCGCGGGGCACTGCTAGTATAATCCAGTCGAGTCCAATCGATTTCACGTGGGATAATTATTACAATCTGTTAGTTAATGCCTTGTTAGAGCGACCTTGATGCGTTGTGTTCGGAAGTATTTATGGAATTATGATCTCGTTGTTCACTGTACATTGTATACTATGGTAATCCTAACAAAATTGTAATGCGAAAGTTTGTGAGGATGTATGTATGTTTGTTACTCTTTCACGCAAAAACTAATGAACGGATTTGGATGAAACTTTACAGAAATATAGGTTATACATCAGAATAACACATGGGATATTTTTTATCCCGCATTTCTCGCGGGAATAGGTACAACGCGCGTAACAACACGTGACGGACACACTTCGCTTTTTTTTACCATTTTTATCTGAAACTAGCTGTGCCCCGCGGTTTTACGCGTTGTGGCAGTTCTGGTGGGAATTTCGGGAATTTTTATACATATAAATCTTCCTCTTGAATCACTCTATCTATTTTAAAAACTGCATAAAAATCCGTTGCGTAGTTTTAAAGATCTAAGCATTGTTTGTTTTGCAGTGACTACAAATGTCAAAGTTATATCTATCAACTAGCCGCGCCCCGCGGTTTTACCACTTAGTACCGGTTCCCGCGGGAATTTTGGGATAAAATGTATCCCATGTGGTATTCTAATGTATAACCTATATTACTGTAAAGTTTCATACGAATCTCTTCAGTAGTTTTTCCGTGAAAGAGCAACAAACATACATACATACATCTTCACAAACTTTCGCATTTATAATATTACTACGATAGGATATTTTATCCGTAAATTCCTTCAGAAATGATACAACACGTAAAACCGCGGCCGGTGCTAGTGTATACAAACATATGATGGTGTAATTGTTCCATATATAAAACCGGGATAGTTATGACGTTTGTAGGTCAATAGAGTTCTAATATAAAGTCGGAGTAACGTTAACTCGCGGTTAATATGTACTATACCTACTGTTTAATGTATACAAGACCCGGTTGTGCTTTGAGTAAGTAGTAAAGTATTAGCCTGTAATGTCCCACTTCTGGGCAAAGGCCTCTCGTCTCACTGAAGATATCAGCACAGTGAGGAGGTTTCAGGCGTAATCACCACGCTTGCCTAATGCGGGTTGGTGATCTCAAACCCGAGCCATGTTTGAAAAGTAGGAAACATGTTTTCGCTCGACCTGGGAATTGAACCCGGGACCTCAGTCTTGGCAGGCGAGTGCACATACCACTAGACCACCGAGGCGTTGAGTAAACCAAATGAAATTATGAATCATGAAAGACTAGCACCGCCCGCGGTTTACCCGCGTTGTGCCCGTTCCCGTGGGAATATCGGGAATTTTTATACGTATAAACCTTCATCTTGAATCACTCTATCTATTTAAAAAATCCGCGTCAAAATCCGTGCAGTAGTATTTGAGTTTATCGCGAACAGATAGACAGACGCGGCCGGGGACTTTGTTTTATAATATGTAGTGATGAAAGATGATTGATTTTATGAAAAAAATTATTAATACATAAATTGTAAGAAATTTTCTCTAGTTTAATTTTGTACATAGATATTTTTGTCGTAAAATGCGTCGGAAAAGAGATATTTCCAAAAAACCGTTTTTAGGCGCCATTTTTTCAATATGGCGGCGCGAGCGGCGGGGTTACGAGGTGGCAAAGTTGAAATTCGAAAAGAGCATACCCAAATCTATAAATAAACCAATTTTCAAAACTCCCGGAAAACTTTCCAGGTAACCCCCTTTTTTTTTACCAAATGCTTGGACTATTTACACTCGAGGCGAGTTGATCACAGTACAGAAATTTGCAATTTCATAGGCAGATTTTAAACTATATGCATGTACTCTAGTTAATTCCTTTTAGTTAGAAAAACTAACGGCCTGTTGGTACCGTTGCAGTTATTATCCTGATTTTCTTATATCTTCAGTCACGTTTCATATTAAGCGTTTTTAGTTGTCCTGCTACGTGTGTTCTGTATAAAAAAACAAAAGAAAATCTGTGCACGCTCACGACTGCGTACTACTGCGGCACGTAGCAGGAAAACTGAAGACGCTTAAATTGAATCAGGCTCTAAGAATGATGAATCATATTTTGTTTCAATGGAGTTTGACAGGAGGAGACACACGCTAAAGAATCGAAATCATTCAACCTGCCACGACCTCTGCCAAATTTTTAGTCAAACAGTGTACTTCTTATATCGATATCGGTAATACAAGCATCATCCCAATACATTAATCTATATTTGAAATTCTAGTTGCGTATTTGTTCGTTTGTAAAAAGTGGGGAAGCTTACATAGCGTAGTTTTAAGATATTTAATTGTGGCTATAAATTATTATTTCATTTATTTATATGAATTTAAAGTAAGTTATATTTTGGTGGTTCTATTATGAAGTTTTGTTGTCGTTGACTCGGGTTTCAACTATCAATTTATAATACTAGCTTAGAGCTAAGTCTAGGTCTAATTAACCGTATCTGAACTTATCCTGGTAATATCTAATACTTGGAGTCTATGTCGCCATACGCTCAAGCATAAAATCCGTTTAGAATTTCAATACCAAAAACTAGTTTTAACACAAACTCCACACTAACAACATTAGTAAACACATCCTCATTGTATTGCCGTTCTTATGTCAATTGTTTCCCAACACTGTTATTTATTGACACCTGGTTAAGTAGAGTAATGCCTATTCCGGTATGTCTACATAGGTTTGAGATTAGATTGACAGTCTGTACACGACTTTATGATACGTATTATGGCTGTTATAACTCTTAAATGATTATGCAGTGGCGAATTGCTGTAATGCTACTTGTTTGCATGTTGATTACGCTTGCTATTGAAGCTTAGACAGGTGGCAATCATTTTGTTTTTCATTTGGTTGTCTACTATCAAAATAGGGTGGTGGTAGCGTTTTGTATATAACTACTAATACCGCTCTTATTAATAAACGCTCTGTCACTGTAACTATGTCAGAGTCCTTTGGCGGCTCAATAACTCTGACACCAGGATTCACTTCACTGAACCATCCACTCGATGAAGAAGATTAAAACACTGTTATAAAGTGATTTGTCTCTTTTGCTCTTCGGAAAATTGCGTATGTCAGAAAGTGACAAATCTTAACTGAGATTTACATGATAGTGATTCAACAAAATTATGTTTTAATTATGACATCTTATTTATATTATTCTCTCCACTACACTACAGCAGAAATGGTTGCATATGTTATAACCTTAGCTTTGACCTCGCTGACCGTATTTTGTACATCACTAGTGAAAAGGCTGCGTAAATTAATTGGGTACTAAACTATTAAATGTTATAAAATAAACACATGTAATAATGCGTCACACGTTATGTAGTACATTGACCTCTACACCTACTGGCCTTAATTATGTATGATTATGTATTTATCTCAAAATGTTTAGCCGAAACTGGGTCAATAATGACCCCGTTTTCAATACTTGACTATTAAGATTTCCTGCTGTGTGTTGTACTGATGATGTGATTTAAGAACTCAAACGGATTTTAATTTGATCAAATTGTACCAACTGTATCAAGAAATAATTACATAGTTCGAACGATATCCCGATCGTGCGATTGTTGTTCTAAAATGCCAGAAAACTTTTTACATTTATATGAAATAATCAAGAAAACAGAAATTGACGTAACATTGTCGGTTCCGAATGTTTCAATTGATAGACCAAGTCGGAGGTCTTAAGGCGCGTAGGCGGCTCAAAAACTTCCACACCAGCTGACCAAGCATATAAACAAAGACATAATAATATATACCCGAGAAATTTGGTAGAAAAACTGATGTTACCATTATTATATTTTGCTTAATAATTCGATGTTGCATCCCCGGATTCATTCATTCAATTCGACTGGTATCATTTCACTTATTCGGTGCATGATTGGCTGGATATTGTGAGAGTAACATTTATGACACATTTTCAGTCTTCACATAAGAATAAAAAAGCGGCCAAGTGCGAGTCGGACTCGCCCATGAAGGGTTCCGTAGCAGCGAGTAACATAATAAAGAAGTTCTTGAAATAAATGTTTTTTTATTTACATTTGAGTTATTGAATGAATAATCAGTATTTTTTTGCGGTTTACGATTTATGTCGTAAAAAAAAAACTACTAACTAGACCTCGTTCAAACCAATTTTCGGTGTTAGATTACATTGTTATGTACATCATATATTTTTTTTAGTTTTATCATTCTCTTATTTTAGAAGTTACAGGGGGGGGGGACACACATTTTACCACTTTGGAAGAGTCTCTCGCGCAAACTATTCAGTTTAGAAAAAAATGATATTAGAAACCTCAATACCATTTTTGAAGACCTACCCATAGATACCCCACACGTATGGGTTTGATGAAAAAAAAAATATATTTTTCATTTCTATGTATGGGAGACCCCCCTAAAATTTTATTTTTTTTCTATTTTAGTGTGAAAATATTAATGCGGTTCACAGAATACATCTACACACTAAGTTTCAACAACATAGCTCTTATAGTTTCGGAGAAAAAAGGCTGTGACATACGGACAGACAGACGGACAGACGGACGGACAGACAGACAGACATGACGAATCTATAAGGGTTCCGTTTTTGCCATTTGGCTACGGAACCCTAAAAACGAAAGCTGGCATGTAGATTAAGAGAAATGTGTCTTAAAAAGTAGAGATAAAACGAAGAAATCCTTTGTCTTCAGTTTTATGCTTGCTGGGCTGGGTTGACCACTAACCTACTCTGCAGTACTGAGTACCGTCTATAATTTTTATAGTTACAGTATACGTCTTATTTCCTAGTTCCTCGCCGAGCTACTTTCATCGTCGCCTCATAATTCCAGTTGGATAATCCACCTCGTAATATAATAGTGCAATCAGATATTAATGGGTATGCATTTTGTATTGTCGTGTATTAATGGTGCAGATAAACTTTAATGTTTTATTGTTACGTGGTCATTTTATTTCATTTTGTTTAAAGGCGGTAGTCTAGATTTAGTTAATGTTTGAGATTGTTATGAGTTTATAATGCTGTATTTAAAGTTACTAATGATCTTTTTATTAGACCATTGAGATAAGTTAATGAGTTCAGCTTCAAACTTATTTCTTTTTGACCATGTTAAAATACATTAATAATTAATTTAATTGACGTCTCTGACAAATAATCGTATACTAAGTTTGTTTTAAGGACTTTTTATTGTATATTAAATCCATGGGTTGTCCACTTAGCTACTCGAACTTGCAACATGCAGTTTATAAACTCACGCAAATTTATAAAAATAATTATAAATTATGTAAAATTTACTCAAACTTAAATGCGCTCTTGTGTGGATGGAATGGGTACTAACACATTAAAAACAGCAATTACTTAATTTAAACAAATGTCATCAGACCTTTTTTTAATAAACACAAAGGAGGTCACATATATTTTTTCAGTACTTTTTTGTTACACGATTGAAGATGTAATCTAGATTTCATTATGTTACTTCATAACTTCATTATGTGTAATATTACTTAGTATCACAATTGGATGTAATGTCGGTGCTCGTATGCAACATTGTATGGGTAGGTATTGAATTGGTAATCGAAGGCCGCGGATGAAAGGTTGGACTATTAGTGTAATTTGATTGGCATTTTTGTAGTATGGGAGCATTTCGTTAATTTTGACAGTACGTGTTACTAAACTCAATTTTTTCTTACTAGAGTTCAATGTGTACTATTGTGGTCGATTTTTAATTCTTACCACATCACATCACAAAATATCCTATAACCAGCCCGTTGAATATGGCTCTCAGTTGAAAAAATATTTTTCAAATCTGTGGTTTCTGAGAGTAACGCGTTCAAACAAACAAAAAAAACGAACTCAGTTTTATTATATACAGATAAATAAAGAAAGAAATAAAAAACATGCTACTACCAACCTTTCTGCTTGTACAGTGAATAAACCCACAGTTATGTCATAGGAAACATAAGCCACAATATTCGTAATAAGATTAAGTTACCTGGTAACTATTACAGCGTAATAAAATAATTTCTAGATGCATAATTTGCTGCAATACGTATCATATTATTTGTGTTAGCTAACGGTAAATTAAAAGTAACTTCATTAATAAACGAACTTGCAGTTGCCTGTGGATTTTCCCCTTGTATTAATTCTTTAGGAATTTCAGGATAAAAAAAGAACAATTAATATCGAACACTTAGCGGACTTGAATATAAAATATTAGCAGCGCCCCGCGGTTTTACCCGCGTTGTGCCCGTTTCCGTGGGAATTTCGGGAATTTTTTTACATAAAAACCTTCCTCTTGAATCACTCTACCTATTACAAAAAACCGCATCAAAATCCGTTGCGTAATTTTAAAGATTTAAGCATACAGACAAACAGAAGCGACTTTGTTTTATACAAATAAAAAATATTGCAAATATAGCATCTGTTTTATCTTATACTATGACACTAATTACAAACCGAACTAGAGCATTCATTAATATGCACGTTAACACAAACGTTTTACTGAAGTAATTCGTTGCAAAAACTCAAACATAGCCAAAATTATTAAAGTACTCGTTATGATAGACATCATGCTAGACTAAATAGTCATAAGTTTTAACGACGATAAGTTTTACTAAAATGAAGTATAAGTAGCTGTCATTAGCGCTCGTGGCATAGTTTGACTAAGCCATGCTAACTCATCCCGATTGTTAAGCAACGTGCAGCTCGGCCCCCACTTGGATGGGTAGCCGATCATTTCTATCCGGGAGCTGCCGAGCTTCGGAGAGCACTTTATTGTCGGTCCCGGTTTCTTCGTCGTTGGACCATGTCGGAGGCGATCTATAAATACTGACACCATATGGTTCTCATCTGTTCAGTTGACAGCGTCGCTAGTGGAGAATTTGGTATACATAATATAAGAAATTCACCAAGAAACAAAGGTAATTAAAACATATCTTGCAAGTCAGTCTATAGATATCATTAAAATTTAAGAAACTACAATATCAATCATATAAAGCCTAACTAACATAGTATAGATTCAATATGACGCGGCTGTAGTTCCCATTTTGCCCACCTGAACAGTTAAGTTGGTGGCACTGTACACGAACTAACTGCTTTCATTTACGTTTTCGTGTCAAAACATTAGCGTGCATTTCCATTGAGTGGAGCTGTGAGGAATCGACCAATCACAACCCATCGAATTTGACAAACAAGGCATTGTCATTGTCAAAATCTTTTCGTAATGCGTTGAGATTGGTCAATTGAGCTCTGCACATCTGCCCTCCGCAGCAATGGAAGTACACCCTAAAACATAATGTACTAGTAATCTTTTGCAATATACAACCTTTGAAACATAGAATATATCACAATGTCAATTAAGCTCCACGTCAAGTTACATGACACTTCTTCGACATTTCAATTATGACATGACATTACTCAACGCAGCGCGGAAGTTTCAATCATAGGTTATGACCGGAGCTGATATTGTTGGTAATATTTAATCTATCTTTACTGTAATATAATACGTGTGTTTTGTTTGTTAGTTTGAACACGCTAATCTCGGGAACTATCGATCGGATTTCAATAGAAGAAAAGAAATAGTTTTACGTATTTCTTCTTCTTCTTCTCGAGTTGAGATGATTATTTGAATTAAATTAAATAAGTTTGGACCAAAATTTAGCCAGGTCTATTGCACTGTCATTTGCCCTCCAAACATCCTCCACAGTGCAGGACGCGGGGCTGCTCGGGCACTGTAGCTAATGAGGCATTGTTTGGACAGCTCCACACTCGCAGCTATCGTTATCTGAGAAACCCCACCTAATAGCTACATTGCTACATACGAGAAAAAAGTTTTATTTTCCTCAACCTACATGGTCCCACTGTTAAGCACAGATTCCCAAAAGCTTTCAACCTTCAAAGGTCACAAAGCTACCTTTTATACGTAGTTGCTTGCTGTTTTGAATTAACTGCCGCACTCAGAGACGTTAATTAAATCGATAATTAACTAATTGGCGTTATTTTTCAAATATAACATGTCAAAATCGATTATTAAACTATTATGGAATCATTTGACGTCTCTGAGTATGGAGGTAAGTCTCACATTACTGAATTGAGAAAAAACTATCTCCTCCTGACGATTAAAACATTTTTAACTTTATCTGAGTACAAATAAGTCACACTTTAAAAAATACATAACATTGAAATCGGTTCATAATACACACACATTATAAGTTAAGATATTATACAATAAATACAACCGCCAATTTTTCGACACCATTCTTTAGTTTTGGATCAATTGATAAGTCTGCATCGGAGTCACCGACAAGAGCTTTGCTCTAAAATGTATGATGATGATGATAAAAATATCTCTGTTCATCATAAAATATGTGTAATCTTATAATTAAGAACTTACAACACATGAAAGCCTATCATAAATTAATGACAAGTAAATATAGTGTAACAGTAATGCTCTATAATCTTTGATTACTTATCTAGAAGATAGCAATCAAAACAACATGCCTATTGAAGCTTACTAACATAATTATACAAATGCAGCAAAAAATCTCACAGTATCATTGTCGTAATGTCTAGTGATGTGACACAGGCCTGTCACTTTATCGATAGATGTGACGTATCGATAAAATATGTCATATTTATTTGACAGAAACGCTTTATTCATATTGATATGACTTAAGATTATTTCGTTTGATATTTCAAGTGTATGCTTACCCTTTAACAGAAAAAAAAGACGTGTGGCACTCGGGGACTGCCGCGGTAAAGCTATTGCATAGTTATTGGATGGCGTTAGTGTGCTGAATGTCTGCATCGCGCTAACGTTGTGTTCTGGGCATATACCTAGGCAATGTTTGAGGAATGAGGAGCGTGAAGTTTTTGAGCGTGAGGTTATTTCGTTACGGAATTTCTGGATTCGGTCCCCGCGCTCAAGGCCCGCGATAGAAGCTATGCAATAGCTTAAAACAATTAGAGCCTTATTAATAGACGCGGTGTAACTAAAACACTGTTACACTGTGTTTTGTCTCTTTTGCTCTTCGGAAAATTTCGTATGTCAGAAAGTGGTAAAACATTCGTTAACTAAAATGCTCTTAATACACGTTTATTGACAAGTCCCTTAGAATATAACTCTACTACATTATACCCAATACTTATATAATCTTGTTGTCTCCCTACATCAAACACCAACCCTCAAGCAAAAACCACCATACAATTTCAAACATTATGCATAATTCAACTTATAACTTTACCGTGACACTATACAGAAAACATCTTACATAATTGAATTATTACTTAGTCAAACCCTTCGAAATAACGCAACAAAACAGTGCATAAGTAACCCAATTACTGAGCTCACTTAGCTATGCAATATTCTTATCTTGGTTTATGTTATCGATGAAGTAACAACACTAGTGCAGTGTTATGCAAGTGATCGAGCTGTGATCGCACTAGAGTCGGTCTTCCGTTAAATTTAATTACGTTTGAGCGTATTAGTGAGTAGATAAGTGCTTGTAAACAGAAAAATAGAGGAGAAATTTAATTAAGATATAGTTTGAAGATATGATTGTGTTGCTGCTTATTTTGTTTTGTTAATAAACTTTGGGAACAATTCGGTTAGCTAATTCATCTTTATTGTTAACTTTACTGTTTCGGGCTCGGCAGGTACTTATTTTCAAGGTAGGAATGTTTTCATGTTGTATGCTAAGTAACAGTTAGCAAAATCAATCGTACTTGTCTCGATCGCACATTTGCGTTCTATTTCTTTAGTCAGCACGCAACTTGCTCATACTAAAATAATATTTTCAGGAACTACCAGTACCATACGATTCGAATGATTTGTCTACTACGTGTCTAGCACTCGTGATGTAGTTTGACTAAGCGATGTTAGTTCATTGCGATTGTTAAGCTATAGTGGCATTTCTATCTGAGATCTATCGCTACCGTGCTTTGGAAGGCATGTTAAGTAGGGTTCCGGATGTCAAACTATGTCGAAACCCTTTATGCGGTCTAAGAACTCCGACACTTGGCCATTCGAAAAGAATAAATGAACTACATATTTTTTATCTACAACCAACAACTAAAAACAACCAATAACTATTATCTCGACGACTGTACCCAGCTCACTCTAACCAATCAACCAGGCGTATAGTGCCACCTAACGTTTCCAATAAACTCAGCTCAGTAAGCACTTCCCTAGTTTTTATCGATATCATTGTATCAAGTTCCCATGTATCGATATGTTAGTTTTTGCGATGTAAACACGTCACTATTTCCTGTTTCTTAATTATGTAGGTTTAGTCTTGATAACCTAATTAGTAGTGGTAGTTAATTAGTTGGGATTTTTATACATATTATATAACAGACTACGCTAACGTAAAAAGAGTTATTATGTACACCTTTTTAAATGTAAAAGTCGTTTTTTTAATCAACGACTATATGTGACGACTTAATATTTATTTACTGTCTCACTCAGAGTGATAAAGGTAAATTGATGTTATGACAAAAAATATAGGTAGAAAAATTACAACAATTTTTTTTTATAAAATTGTCGATTAAATAGACGGCTCTGATTGCGTCAGTTAATGTATTAATTACAAAAATGATAACACATGTTTCCGCTTCTGAAAAATGCTTTATCATCCTCGACAAGCGTGAAAGAATCATCACTACTTATTATAAAACAAAGTACCCGGCCGTGTCCGTCTGTTCGCGATAAACTCAAATACTATTGCACGGATTTTGACCCGGTTTTTTAAAATAGATAGAGTGATTTAAGAAGAAAGTTTATATGTTAAAAAAATCCCGAAATTCCCACGGGAACGGGCACAATGCAGGTAAAACCGCGGGCGTTGCTAATTACTTTTAAAAATCGATCACTCCAAAGATATTAACATAGATAGACGTCTACAATGTAAGCTAAGTCTATACAACACGCCTACAATTACTTTGCATAAACAAGTGTTTAATAAACATACATAAGTCGGTTATTAGATATGCATGTATATTATGAATACCGCAACACTTTCTCTCAATCAATCAAAATGTGGTTCATGTAAATCTGTTTTATAGGTAAAGACTTTGAAACTGCAATAACGGTTACACAATTTAATGCTACTCTGATCTATATCTGCGAAAATGATTAAAATTTAAACTAACTAGCAACGTTCCGCGGTTTTAGCCGCGTTTCCTTGACATTTTTGGGATGAAAAATAGTTTATAGCCTTCCCGTTGAATACGGCTCTCCATTACAATAAGAATTATTCATATCGGATTGGTAGTTTCCGAAGTAAACGCCTACAAACAAACAAAATAAATCAAACTCCTCAGCTTTATTATATTAGTATCGACAGATTTTCACACTTAAATGTTTTTTTTTGTATGAAAGAAACATATTTAGTGCCTAGAGAATGAAATAATTCCTTGATTTCATGGTTGCCATGGTAACTGTTTTAACATTGCACAAGAAATTTTAAATATATTTAGGGCTTAAATATGTTTAAAAAACAAATGACGTTCGTTTTAAATTGTGTTCTATTTGGTGCGAAGTAAAATACAATTTTGAACGAACAGCTTTGTGTCTTAAACATATTTAGGTACTAAATTGATTTAAGAGTTTTTGTGCAAGCCACCCTTAGTGTTTGAGCCTAGGCTTGGCCACGTAAAAAGTAAACGTCTCCTACTCAGAGTTGATTAATAGCCGCACTAACCTATCAAGAGTTACATAAAGTCGTATAACAAACATTAGTGTTAATTATCCTAGTAATTATTAGAATCGAAACACAGAACGGCCTAAAAATTTTGATCGTGTAGCAATTACAAAAAAATATTATTTCCGAATGTATGTTTATATGTTTGTGTGTTACCTTGTTTTGTGACTCGGTTAAGAGGGGTGCAAAACCGATGACGAAAAAATATTCAGTTTAAAAAGTACATAAAATTATAGTGATAAAGTTAGTTAGTCCGAGTAGGTTAGTGGCCAACCAAAGTGATTATTATTGCAATAGCTGGTTTGAACCGATGCTCCCTCTTTTACCCGTGGTACTGATTATACCACTCCAGGGGATAGATTTTGGTGAAATGTTTTCTATATTGACTCTTTTTTCTGATAAAATTGAAATGTAGGAAATGAGTAATACTAACTTTAAGGATTACTCGTTATTTAGTAATTTAAATATTCTTTGAAATTTAATCGCTTTTTTGAACCGACCACTAAAACGCTACGATCTGTATCTGTTTATTTCAACTTTTTGATCATATGAAACTTATTTATTTATTTTATTTTTTACAGGTAAGTCTATAAATGAATTCCAGTCCTGAAATTGGTAAGTTTTATTAGACTAAGTTAAAAAATTTGCTAATTATTAAAGCTTTTGCCGTCTACATCGAAACTAGCTCCACCACACATGTGCGGATAAAACCTGAACTACTTACATATTTATGAACACGTACGTTCTATGTTCAAATATTCCTTTCACTTTTGTTTTAGTTTTTATATTTTTCTGACATATGTTCTCTGTAGTTCCGAGATTATTTTAGAGATGGCGTTGTTATGAAAATGACGAAAGCTCTTGTGGTCTTTCGTAGAGTTTATGGTAGAGTTTATTGGTAGATTTATCATTTTACTGTTCATTTTACGAATGTTATTTCATTTAGTTGTTTTCATTTTTGCTATCAATAATGTTTTCGAAGAAGCAATGAAAAGTTATTTTGTAGCAATCAATGTTGATGTTAAATGTTAAAACATAAATAACATTGTGTAAAATACAGAACTTAAAACTTTATGGACTCAAAGGTTTGATTTCTTCTTATCTATCTACTTTTGAAATGTTAATAAATAGTTTTATTGAGCATACGATTATAAAGCTTTAGTACCGACATGTAATATAGATAATGTAGGTACGGTAAACTAAATTGGAAAAGTCCTCTTCCCTTTGCACATTGAAAGCTTTTTCTAGTGATAGTAGAGTCCTTTCCTTGTTGACGAATATTATGATTTATTAATGTTCGTTATTTAATTTGAGATAAGATGATCAAGCATATTTTTATCATTCTTGTCCTCGATTAAAGTACCTTTACATTTCATTAAGAGCGCTATTCCAAATGCTATGTTACGTTGCTATGCTACTGAGAGCAATGCTATGCTTCTATGCAAGAAATCAGCAAGAACAACAAAGCATAGCATAGGAGGCAAATGTACCTTAATTCATTACCTATCACATTTATTCGTAAGATGTTAAGGTCCTTGGCGTTCTAAAAACTCTAACACTAAAGTCGACCACTCACCTATACAAACTTAGTTTCGTACATAGTAGAACTATACGATAACCTATCTAAATCAGGCCATCTTGAAGCCCTTTAAACGCGTGCCCTACTTGTCATTGACCACAATACACCCAACTGTCGAAACTGGAACTCAAATATCTTGTACTTGAATGTCTATACGAATTTCTCAACATAATAAAATCATAAAATAACGAAGTGACGTAATTTAATCGTTGGTGATTGTGAAGGTCACGGGCGAACGAGATTGAGAACGATGGGAGTGAACGTGTTCGTAGCGTTACGACGAACGAAAGTGAATGAATGAAAGTGAATCTTCTTGCGCGGTGATGTTGTCTGTTGGGTTACTCACTCACCTGGATTAGTAGTAGGTACTTTTCGTTTTCATTAGTTATACAAGATCTATTTAAATAATTTGAAATAATAAGCGAGCTTATCATAAAAAGTCTTCGACTTTTCATATGATAAGTTACAATATTTTTTCCATAATTTATCACTTTGTTTGTTGTTAAAGATATGTCTAGCCACTGTCTTAACAATAGCTCATCCTATCTGTTACTTGTAGGTTACTAGGTAAAGCAATATTCGCATAATTAAATCAATTCACACATTTTTATTAATTACATCCATATGCTAGGCCTAATAAAGGATTATTTAGTCCTAGGTAATCAAACTATATTATTTTAAAGTATTTTAATAATATTTTGCTTAGGATGGGTGGTATCCTTACGCTCTGGAGCTAGTAAACGTTAACACAGAATTCAGTCTCAACATATGTAAGAAAAGGAAAAATCGTGTCATTCTACTGGCCCTCCGGAAAACATTAACAGACAGTCATCTAAGTTATGAAACTACGTTTAGTATTTAACAGACATTTAACAGAGTAATTTTCTTATTAACCAACTTATGATACGATAACCAACCGTTTAAAACAAATCACTCTAGTATAAGCACTTAAAAACATACCTTATAACTAATCATATAGCATTCAAGTTACGTTATCTTTTTAATTAACCATTTCCTAACATCCGGAAAATGATGTTCGTATAAGAATTTATTTGCTGCGTTTAACTTGATCGGTGTACTATGTTCAGGAGCCCTACTAACAGTTGTTATCGTTAGGCCTTAATCTGCGTTAAGCGGGCAACCGCGCGGTTTCATACAAAAGCGCAGGCGTCCGTCACGGGCTGGCGCCCACCGCACGCGGGCGACGGGAACCGCCTCCTATCCGTGTGACGGACGCCCGCGCGGGTCCCCGCGACGTAGCACTTTGTATGAAAACGCGCGGGTGCCCGCTTGTGACTGGGCCCGTCGTATTCCCGCAGAGTCAACGCGCGTAGACACGCGAGGTTACCCGTCCGGGCGTCCGCTTAATGCAGTTTCAGGCCTTAGGGGGTGCAAATCATTGATTATGAAAATAATACAAGCTAACATTTAATATTCCTTTTTTTATATGTTCTACCGTAATCCGTTAGACGGATCAATACAGACTTGTTTGCGTCAAATAAGTTAGTTAGTCTAAAGATTGTATGGGCACGTTAAGTCTTACGTTAACTACAGTTTTACTATACATACTCGTACATACCAGTGGTAGGGGTTACAGTTATGATTAAATAAATCGCGGCAAATTAATTAATAGTTTCGTAATTGTAATGCAATCCGTAGTAGATAGATTGATTAAACGTACCGATAGTAACGCATTTTAGCAACTTAATATATCTTGATAGCTTGGAATTGAAGCAATCAAAGATATCGAAGTAAAATCAATAGTTTCAGAACCTGTTATTTTAAAACTAGCTATGCCGTGCGGTATTACCTACGTTATTAAGGCTTGTTCTAGTACAAATTTCGGAATAAAATATATATAACCTCTTGAATAATTATTTCAATCGGACTGGTAGTTCTTGGGACTAACTATATTAAACAAAAAAAAACTCAAACTGTCGTTTATGACATGTCGCTTGACCAGAGAATTGAACCTTGGCAGACGAGTGCACATACCACTATGTACTAAACCACCGATTCGTCAGCTTAATACCAATTGAATTTGGTATTAACTTAAAAATATTTTTGCATTCATTAATCTCTGTAAGTACTAGTTGGATTCAAATAATGATTTTTGAATTTAATAGCCACATTCAGCAGGAAGGTTAAGAACGCTACTTCTATCCCCAAATTCACACAGTAACGGATAAAACTGGCGAATTCTAACTACATATCAAAATTAACAATTGCCTAATTTTCAACGTGGTTTCGGGTGTAAAGCATACTGTTTTCAAACACACCTTAACATCTAAACACAATGGTACACTAACAATAGAACTTGTTGATTAACTGACAATTGTTTGTCTGTCTTCAGTCAGTGACCGTTGAAATCGGGGTGAAGGTTACAGTGCTTTGAAAAGGCTAAAAAAGCGCTTGAAAAGCTTGCTTTGTTTATAGCTCAGTTGATCTTATGCAATACTGATTTGATGTGTTATAAGCAACGCCTTGCAGATTCAATTGCGTTTGATCTGCCGGATTTATTACTCAACTAGCAGCGCCCCGTGGTTTTACCCACGTTATGCCCATGCCCGTGGGAATCTCGGGAAAAAATCCCATGGGTTATTCGAATGTATGACCTATATTGCTGTAAAGTTTCATCCAAATCCGTCCGTAGTTTTTGCGTGAAAGAGTAACAAACATACATCCATCCTCACAAACTTTCGCATTTATAATATTAGTAGGATATGTTTATCTGGACACAGAAGTATATTCGGATTAATAGGAAAAGTTGAAATATACAGAAAGAGCCAGCTGGAAAGCTATGTAATGTAGCATGTTAGACTTTTTTTAAGTAATGTAGCTTTACATAATGACATCAGTCATTATATGTAATAGTAATTCTAGCGAGTTGCGTGCGACGTAATGCCGATAAATAATGTCCTATTCTAAAAACTATGATTAATCAGTCTAGACCGATTGCAATATCTAGATAATTTGACGTCTAGACTTGAAGACACACATTTTTTAAATTTGATTTGAAATCTTTGATTACGAAATCCTTATATTCTAATTAAACAACAAATTATAAAAAGTTACCTATCTCTTATTGAACAAATTAAAAAAAATGTCAATCAATGTCCTTCTCATTGTACTGATATCTTCAGTGAGATGAGAGGCCTTTGTCCAGCAGTGGGACATTACAGACTAATACTTACTTACTTAATGAATGTAAAATATTGAGACGAAAAACATCAACACTTATATAATTAAAACTTAACAACCCGTAAAACTTAACTATGTGTCAACAATAAAATAACTGACAATTCAAGAACGCATTACTGCCGTCAAAACCCCTTAATTGTCATGTTACTCATATCCACAAAAAGAATAATTGTCTTTACATTGTGTAAAAGTCACATCAGCGATAATTATGCATCATTAAATAAACTCTACATGTAGTTTTCATTGAGTAACATCGGTAGTAAGTATCGTGGTTGATTATGTGAAGAAATTATACCCAGGAATTGCTAAGATACCATTGTTAAGCGTTAATTACTAACTGCGGGCCCTGGCTTCACCCATATTACAGCGTTTCCCGTAGAAGTTACATCACATGTAGCTTAGTCTAATTAAATTCGTCAAATTGACTCATAAGTTTGCACCGACCTTGACATCAAAATTAACTGCATGTTGACAAATATTTTGCCAAAAACTTTGGCATGTTACAAAAGTAATAATTTTAGTCGACATACAACCAGTAGGTTTTCAATTCGGACAGAATTTACGTTTATTTTGTATATGTATATTTACCGATATTATGGTCAATTTCCCGATTTTGAATATTTTTTCAATGTTGTGAAAACATAGTTCCTATTTTTCAAACATGACTCGAGTTTGGGATCACCAATCCGCAAGTGTGGTGATTATGCCATATCCTCCTCACTGTACTGATATCTTCAGTGAGATGAGAGGCATTTGCCCAGCAGTGGGACATTACAGGCCATTTCCACAGCACGACTGAAGTAAGTAGTCTTCTGGTCTATGAAACAAATGAAGGACGTTCAAGACCAAAATGACAAAATTCTTTAACTAAGTAGTACAAGTCAATTAAAAAGACTGTTGTAACACTTGTAACTATAGTGGACAGAGGCTATTATTGACCGTAATAAAAACTGTAATACCACCTTTCTTAGTATTATGCGGGGGTGTCTATATAATATTTATCGTAAACGTATCCCCCGAAGGTTGATTGCCTGCTTATAACGTGATGCAATTGGCAACGTTGCGTAACGCCGCTTTTCCGCGCACCGTGTCTACTTATTTCTTATGTTTCGTATGAAACTAGCAAACTGTGGTTAGACTTCCGTTTGCATATTCTGTTGCTACCCTTAGGTTAATTAGTAGGACCGACTTGTTATCCCACGGCTCAAAGGAATTTCTTGGTTTTGCTTGGGTGTTTAATATTTTAATAGTATGAAATACACTATTGAATCACTTAGGTGATATTTTATTGTGATAAGTAGGAATGGATAACATGTAGTGTTTTATTTTTGCATAATTATTCAAACACTAGCTCAGTGCCTCGCAGTTTTACCCGTTCCCGTAGGAATTTCGAGATGAAAAATAGCCTATAGCCTTCCTCCATAAGTGGACTATCCAACACTGAAAGAATTTTTCAAATCAGTAGTTCCTGAGATTAGCGCGTTCAAACAAACAAACAAACTCTGCAGCTTTATAATATTAGTATAGATAATTATTTTTATGGTAAGTACCTACCTAACCAAGGAACCTTCACAGTTTCGCTATGTGTGTGACCCTAATAACCAAGGGATTAGAATTTAAAATGCAAGGTCATTACACGATCCAAATATGTACACTATAATCTAGTTTTTTTTGCTTTTGTGTAACTATTGTTGTGCAATTAATAATTATGTATTATTTTATATGTATTAAGGTTATGAAAGGCCTGCTTTGGCCAATTATGTATGTTGAATATAATATAATATGTAATAGTGATTTTAATTTTAATCAAAGTTTTATCTACTTCTTTTCTCGAATATACCATTTTCGTATCAATTAATATTTATAAGTGCGTGTGTTCTTAAAATCTTGGCTATTTATCTTGTAGTTTATGCGATTGTGTACGCAATGTGCGTTGATATTGCTCCTAATAGTATGGGTGCTCGAGATAATCTAATAAGTGGTGTGTTTCATAAGTGGTTACGCAAAACAAAGATCGCACACTACATGTTGATTGTCAAGAGAGAAATGTGGAACGTTCCAACACCAGTGGGTAACGCGTGCGGCGTAGTGTGTACTGGTCGAGTAGGTAACGCTTGTACTTCTTACGCTTTACTTATCTGGGTCATATTACGCATTTCGCAAATTACCCGTCGCTCACAAACCATATAATAATATAACTACATAATTACCAACAAAACAACAGTTTTTAATACGTTTCGGCTGAGCCGCTTTTTATTAATCAGTACGTTACAAACATTCAGAGAATTACTTTGTTGTTCGATAGAAAAACTTAAATAACAGGTACATAAACTCAAACGTAACCACCGATTTAAAATCACAACAAAAAATAATAAAGACTATAAAAAGTATTTTTCAGTGCATTTCGATCGGGGATCGTAGAACACAGTACCGGTCGGTATCGAGGGGGTCGAATATTCTACGTTCGCCGGTCGTATTAGTGCTAAGCTTAACAGTAGATATCACATTCAGGCGACTGCTTCCTACTTCCTTTACCAGCTCTCATGGTGACCATATTCGTGGCCGTGTTCATGACCGACAACAACGGGGACGTGCACCTTCACGGGGTAGGGGACGTGCTTCTCCACGGGGTAGGGTACGTGCTTCTCGATGTGCACGGGGTAGGGCCTGTCGACGGGCACCTTCACGGGGTAGGGCACGTGCTTCTCGACGGGGTACGGGATGTGCTTCTCGACGGGGTAGGGGGCGGGCACGGGGACCTTCACGGGGTAGGGGACGGGCTTCTCTACGTGCACGGGCACGGGGCGGTCCACGTGCACCTTCACGGGGTAGGGCACGGGCTTCTCAACGGGGTAAGGCACGGGTTTCTCTACTGGGTAGGGCACAGGCTTGGGGACATGTACGGGGTAGGGCCTGTCAACATGGACCTTCACGGGAACGTGCACTTCCTTGATGACGGGGTAGGGAGCGGGAACATGGACTGGCACCTTCACTGGGTACGGGACCTTCTTCTCAACGGGGTAGGGAGCGGGGACGTGCACCTTGACGGGGACATGGACCTCCTTCTCTACCGGGTATGGGTGGGGCACGTATACCTTGACGGGGACGGGCCTGTCGACGGGCACATGGACGGGGTAGGGGACCTTCTTCTCCACAGGGTAGGGTTGGGGAACGTGGACGGGCACTTTGACGATCTCCTTAACTGGGTAAGGCACGTGCTTGACTACGGGGTAAGGAGCGGGGACGTGCACCTTGACTGGGTAGGGGATGTTCTTCTCTACCGGGTAGGGGATGTGTTTCTCCACGGGGTAGGGCACGGGGACCTTCTTGACGACGGTGATGGTCTTGTGGTGGTCCTCGTAGTCATGTCCGTAGCCGAGCCCTACGTCCCACAACCCTCTCTTTTCGTGCTTCTTCTCGTCCGATACTTCCTTGTTTTCGGTCACTGCCACTTCTTTTTCTGCTGTCTTGGCTTCTTCGGCGTAAGCGAAGGCCAGGAGAGCCACCAGACTGGCGGCCACGAGCTGCGAACAAACAATCAAATTAAAACCTTCAAAACTGGGGCGAATGTGACCGTCTGGTGAACAGAATTGAAAGTTATTATAGTTGACTAATTAGACGGTATGAGAATGCTTGTTGATTTTAATGACTGGTCGAGTTAACATCGCCTCAGCGACACACAAAGCGTACACGCAATGTTTCCGCGTTGCGTAAACGCCAAGTGGGACAAGGGAACTTGTCGTAATCCTGGGTCCTGAGGGATGTCGACACTGTCACCCGGGAGCTACACTCTACACATCACTATCACTTTACTCGAACTAATAAATAAATATATAATTTAAATGTGAACACACCATGTGCCTCATGATGCTGCTTGGGGAGGTTGCACTGAAGTCAGCGAACAACTGAATGCGAATGATGCGTGTAGGTCCGAAGCTTCGCTATATATATGCGGTAAGAGCGACGGACCGAAGAAAAAAAATGGCGACTCGCTGTAGGACTATGTTACACTTTCGCTTTTAAGAGGGTTCGGTTTTGAACGTTGAGCCAAAATGTTCTATTTCTGTCGGAGTCGGATCGCGACGACCGGTTCTCACTACAATTGTATAACTTTAATGTAAGCTTCTCATTTAAAACCGTCGATAAATAATTATTAAAATTACCTTTTCACCGATATTGGTTAAAGTGAGTATTAAGCTTTTATCAGCCCTTAATTTAATTTTATCTAAAATATTTAAAGTGCAAGTAAAGAGTGTTGTGTACCATCACTTGCAATTTAAATAAAAGCTGTAAGTAACAAAGCATTGAACTTTAAACATATTGAACATGACTATACAAAAGAAGATTCTTAGTAAACTTGTTAAATGTAATAAATTACAGATATTTGACTGGAAATGCAATAAATAATAAAAATATTTCGATAGTCACAACTTAATTACCAGTAGGTCAGGGTGAGAGTACATCTTTATAAGTAGTGCGAGCGTGTAGCTCATTCATTAAAGTTCATGTAATGGCGCCATTAAATAGGAATAAAGTAGACCAAGTTTAATGGCAGTACAGTATCGGCCTGCAACATCCCATTGCAGAATAAAGGCTTTTTAATGTATACTAGTATTTAATAATCAAGTTGAAGAGTATTTGTTTTTTTGTCTGTTTGAACTCGCTAATCTCAGAAACAACCACATTTGCATCCCGAAATTCCCAGGGGAACGGGCAAAACCTGGGTAAAACTGCGGGCGCTGCTAGACACTTAATAAATAATAGTAATAGTAAGCAACATGATTCATTTTATCGTGAACTTAATTTAACACAGAAAATTGAAAAATATATAAATTCGATTAACTCGGAAAGTTCAGGATATTATAGCATACATTAAGCGATCCAAAGTAGTACATAAAATGGTTTAATTTAAGTAACTTGCATTATACATATAATTGTGCTATAAAATTGCTATAGGTACCCGTGTGTAGGGTACCTGTGCTAACAGCAATCTATACTTATCTCAGGAACTACCACACAGTTTCAGCTTAGTATAGATAGGTAGTACTAAAAAAACCACATTCATGACCTATCTTACAAACTTCAAATTGACTTAAGATATTGAGAGAGGACATAACCTATCTTCGATATTGGTGACCTATTTTCCCTGCTAAAATGAAGAGGCCTTTATTAAGATTGAGAAACATTTCATCAAAATAACAAATTTTAAAGTTTGTCCTAATTTACATACTCCTTGAACCAGTACTTCTATATAATTTATATTCCATAATAAATTAATTTATTTATAAATCTAATAAGATATGTATGCAGTGATTCTGTTTTAGTTTGGGTCAATTGGCTAATGTCCATTTGCTAAGAGACTTACGTAGGATATAAAGCGGAACGTTAGCGCTAAGCTGGTCTAAATCGTTATTTTTTATTAGAAACATAAAGTTTATAATAAAATGGTAATTGATTTATGAATATGAATGGAAATAACTTAAGCATTACAATGAATATCTTACTATTAAAGCGTTATATACCAGTGTGTCTTGCGCTTTAGCCGTTAAAAATTGGTTCTAATCGCCTTTACTAAACTATTTTTACACTCCAAAGGAAGTGACTCATAAGGAAATAAACAAAATGAAAGGAAAAGTCTAGATTATTTTTAGCGAAATCAACCAGACACATTTACATTCGAGCTTGGAGGTTATCTCTTGTTAGTAAGTTGAATAATACTACAAAGATATTGGTGCAAATCTCAATACTTAACATGCAAGTAAACGGAACTACCAAAAAGGTATAATATTAAGGTTGTTGTTGAAATAAATAAAATATCATTTATTGCTACGAAAAGACAGGAGTAATAAGTTATATAACTACTACTATCAGCGCCTGCTGACCTGTGATCTTGGAAGACGAGTTTTTATGTCTTGAAAGATTGAAAAATTAATTCTATTTTGATTAAATATTTCAACAGTATTTGTGAATGTTCTTGAAAAAATCCTTAGATCATAGATAGCTCAACTTCCGCTGGTTTCTACTAATTATTTCAGGAAGTATCCAAATACAAAGATCTCTTTAGGAAGTAGAATAACCTTTCAATAGTTGTCAATTGTTGTCTATATTATGGTGAGAATGGATCCGTCCTTAGTGCATTTAATAATCGTAGGAAGTTTTCTCAAAATGGTGTCATAAATCATAATTTTGAGATGTCCTTCAACTTTGATACTTTATCGTGAGAAATTAATTATTTTATTGTTTATACATGTGGTTTTCTGTCGACGATCTATATATGACTATCTGTATAGCTACTGCAAATATGGTGTGGGGTCACAAAGTCACCAGGAGGCAAGCATGGTAATTATATTTAATTCTCCTCCCTATATACCTACAGTAAGATGAGAGGCCCAATACACTTTCATTATTAAAAAACAACTACTTTCAATTGTACCCTTTCCCGTGATTTCAGGGATGAAATATGACCTAACGTCTTTCTTACGAATGTAACAACAATATACAACAAATATTTGCGTCTGGAAATTAAATTGATAACTCATATAATGGATGTCGGTTTCTCTAAAAATAATAATACGATACGCACCATAGTGAAACTCAAATGAAATCTTTAATTAGAATTATTTCATCCTCAATTATTATTTAATAATCAAATTATTAAGGATGCCCATCCATCAGAGCTATGCTATATACGTTTACTATACTTAGTTTGGCATATTATAAGGCATATAGCAATCACATCGAACTTAGCATATTCCCGTAACGTAGCGATGCCGGTGTCCATTTATCTTAGTTAACTAGTTATAATATTTTGCGTAGTTAGCTATGCAATGTTAACCCATTGCTATTCTTAAGCATTGTGCAGTTTAGTCCCTACTTGGATGGAAAGCCGCGTCTTAGTGGCTTTTCTGAGCGCTACTGTGCATCAGAAGACACATTAAATTGTTGGTCCCGGTTGTTCCAATCGATAGACCTAGTCGGAAGACTTGCTTCTAAAACCTCCGAGAGCAGGGTAGGCCACACACCTACACTTATATCGTCATAGTGAGAAAAAATTGGACAATGAAGGTTTGTTGTGGGTCCTAAAAAGGCCGTTTCAGGTTCTCCTTGGGTAGGGCTCATTGTGGTAGTAAGATTCGATGACTAGTCGAAGTAATCTAAATCGCTAGACTTTGCGTTGCCGAGTGTTTGTCACCCAGGGTGGGTCGCAAGGAGGCTCTTCCATGCACACTAGGGCATGCTTAATGATGTTAAGGACTGTGTTTGCCTGGGCATGGCTAGATGGTACATGCTCGTCCGGCATGTATATATCACCCATACATCCATTCATCTATACATTCTCTCTCCTTCGAAGGTCGTATCCACAATAAAAACATGGTTAATAAGTGTGGAGCCAAACGTTGCTTAACAAATGGTTGAAACAAGTTAAATACTTTGCAATACTTAACACTTAACCACTTAGTAATAATATGTAACAGTCTTTCACTTTAACATACTTTAATTTTCGTACATTTTTAGCAAAACCAAAACTGTTGTGCACTAATTTTGACATAGTTTTTTATATTTTGAAAGTAACATTTCAAAATTTAACTTTTAGAATTAATATAAATTGTGGTTAAGTAGTTTTGTATTTATTTTATTTCGACGAGTTGTGTGGTTGTTGGAATATCTAAATGTTTAATTTTATATGCTTTACAAAACGGCAATATTTACTTGCACTTAGTTTAGATAAAGGTCCTTATGTACACAACACTATCTTCAACGAAAAAATACACATAATTATAGCCGTACAACCGTTATACTTGGGATAATTATACTGAGTATAAAATACTATAGAAATTTCAAAGTAAATTGTCAAAGTGTTACTTTTCACTTTGGTAAGGCTTATTGGTAAGTTTGTAAGAGTAATTTTATCATCAGTTACAGAAAAAACAGAAAGGTAAAGAAATGTATTATTTATACACAAGTTTCTTGCTTTTATATGTAAGTATGTCAATCCGAAATCATCTTTATAATATATGGCTTATATTTTTAGTTCAGTTCAGTATTTAAGAGTTCACCCGCGACCACGAGAGGTGCAATCCCCTCGAAACGTCGGGAAATAAAAAGTAAGTTACTACTTGCTTTATTAACTTTCTAACGCGAAAAAACCCGTGTGAGTACGTTACTATGGGTTCAAATCGTGTAAGTTTAAAAAGACTAAGGCTTACATAAGGCTATAATACTACGAGTATAACTTACACCATTCGAGCAATAATTATATTCATTGTCAAATGTCATTACTTACGCAAATATTACACAGATACAAATAATAATTTTTCGTATTATTTCCATTGTAATTTCTCCTTGTAACAGATGTATGAAACATATTGACATGCCCACTCAAGAGTTACTCCGTAGGTAATTTTATGTAGTTCATTTTCTATCAGTGTTTTCGCAACGACGTTCTATTAGTCGAACACTAGCGAGTGTTTGACGTTAACATATTATAAAACAAAGTCCCCGGCCGCGTCTGTCTGTTCGCCATAAACTCAAATACTACTGTACGGATTTTGACGCGGATTTTTAAATAGATAGAGTGATTCAAGAGGAAGGTTTATATTATGTATAACAAGTACCGAAATTGACACGGGAATGCGGGTAAAACCGCGGAGCGCTGCTGGTTATTTTTCTGTTAAAATAGGAACATAATTTTACTACATGACACTATGGTGAACAATGAACAAGTATTATCATACCTACATGGGCTACATGTATTTTATTTTATTGTTCTAAACGCTAAAACGGTTATGTTTATGTAAAGTCTTTTCATAAAACTTAGAAGTTACTAAGTTAATAGGATTTTCACCTCAAATATATCTTAACAAGCTCGTGATTCTGAAATTGGTAAGATTTTGTAACCTATTTGGTACTCGTATTTTAGGAACAAAATTTGCCGAACTACTTATCGGTATTCAATTAAGGCCCAATTGACATAAAATGGATTTATTCTCCGATTCCGAATAACTCTCGATAAATCTTCTGTGATATTCGAATATATATTTGGTGTAAAGAACAATGTATGAAAATATATCAAGTATTTTCTAAGCATTTTCTAACCGCAAGTGTGAAACTATAATATAATACTGAAACATAAACATGTGGTTTCGCAAACTAGAACGTTTTTGTTGATTGTCATTACCTCAAGGTCCTTCAAGAGTATTAAGTTGTTCTTAGTTTGATGTCGTATTACAGTAATATTAGTAGAGGCATTGGGCAACCAAAGTACTTAATATTTTGTAGGTCTTAAGACAAAGCAATGGCTTGTGTGGGCCCACTGTTGAGCAAATATATACCAAATAATTGGCTTCTTCTTCTACTCGTAGACTTCAAGACAAAGAAAAGTCGGTGTCTAGAGTTCAACTAATACAGTACATCTTGTATGACAAATATAAAAATTTCAAACTTTGTATTATGAATTCTCTGACTTGCACTGCTCATTGTTAAACTCACACGATTTGCACCCATTTTATAATAATTAAAGCGGAACTAAACTGCGTTTAAACTATAACGTATTTTTCAAAATACCTGACGTCGGGCGGGTCATCACCGGGTACGTATTTTTCAAAATACCTGACGTCGGGCGGGTCATCACCAGGTACGTATTTTTGCAAAATATGTTTTAGTTTTGTTTCTTTTTGTTTTAAACGAAAATGAAAACAATTTCTTTTATTAGTTTTGAAGTATAATTTATTTAAATACAAAGACAGCTTCCTGAAACACATTTGCACCAGAATAAGGCGAGGGAATGGCAATCGTAGTCCCGAATACAATCCGGTAGGAGACCGGAGCGACTTTCTGCAAAATAAAATTTCAAAATATTATTTACGGCTCTTTCGAATCATGCGTTTTCATGCGTCATCCTACTAAGTGCGTTTAATGAAAAACAAAAGAACATCTATGCGCGCGGACGATAGATAATACTGCGGCGCGTTGACGATTAAAATCGCTTAAATTAAAAGAGGCTTTAGGATCATCAAAAGAATAGGTATGTGTATAGTCCAGACTTGATCAACGTAGACAGACATTTCTTTAGTCTAACAGACAAAAAGTCTGTGACAGACGAATAAATCCGTTGATATGCAGTCATTTATGGATTTTCTTAGGACAGACGTCTTGTCGGCGCAGACTTTTGGACTGTTTCAGACTAAGCTAGGCCAACATGGACAATGGATTCCTGTCATGTCATCTAAGTATTTGTGTAAATACGAATAGTATCATTTAGTTAGATTCATTTATACACGTTTAGGGTCAACACTGCGTTAAGCGAGCGCCCGTTGCGTGCTTGCGTCGTACACACGCGTTCACTTTTGTATGACACCGCACGCGACGGTTCACTTTTGTATGAAGCCACACGCGGCGGGCGCCCGCGACGGTTCACTTTATATGGAACTGCGGCGTGCGCACGTTTAACGCAGTGTCGGCCCTTAGAGGTTAGGTTGGGGTCTATATGGTGGATTTTCTTCTTGGACTAATCTGATATCTTTCCATTGGAAATATAACATAAAAAATTTAACTTACCCGGAATAATATCATGGAGACCAGTCGAAGATCCACTCTCGAGCTGCTGTTGAACAACTGAAGCGCTAACTACAGCCATCAAAATGGCTACAAAGAAAAATACTGTTGAGTTTTTTATCATGTTGAATTCACGTTAGTTATTATATTAAGCGATATTTTTAATGAGTGGTTTTAGTTCACTATGTAGCGTATTTATTGTAGCTAATACATATCGGGCTTAGAGAACAAAAATGGAGTAAGTCATAAAAAAATTATATCTAAAATTGTTTTATATAATTTGCCCTGGTTTTTGGTCAAACCCTGTCGAGGTTTTCTGGAATTTAGACTTGACAGGGACGATCTAGAATCAAGATCAATACGCCATCTCTTCCTGGGTCTGACTCTACACCTCATTCGCTCCGGCACCCATTACGCGTGGGGATTCTAGCCCATCTCTCTCGATTAATAGAAAATGGAAGATGTCGAGGGAAAAGGGAAATCTTTGCTCAAATGGGAATGTACAGATTAAATCATCATCATTATCATGTCATAGTATACCGACGGTAACACATGAGAAATGAAACAAAAGACGATTACGTCCTGCGTATTGTATGGGCACGCTATAGCGTCAGTGTATTAGAGACTAAAGACGTATTCATAAACGCTTACTAGCAGTATTTTAGCTATCAAATGGTATGTCCCTTTCTGACATACGCTATTTTCCAAAGAGCAAAAGAGATAAAACACTCATTAACAGTGTTTTAGTTAGAGAGCGTTTATGAATAAGGCAGTAGCTGTCCCGCGCGGTGGTTCCACTCGCAATCAAATAGATGGCGTTAGTGTGATCATTTTGTAGATTTTCTTAGATTTAGTGAGGTTGCACTCGTACAATTTGTTCATCAGGATGAAAACTTTCCTCTTAAAACTAGCTGTTCCCGCGACTTTGTCCGCATTGAACCTAACAAAAAGTCTAAGCCCAAGTTACTCGTTATTACATCAGCTACCTGCCAGTAAAAGTCCCGTCGAAATCAGTCGGGCAATTTCAGAGATTAGCCCGAACAAACAGCCGGACGAAAATTTAAAAAATAATATTTTGGTATATGTACCGTTTATACATTCATATTACAAACACTCAAATTTTATTAATAAGTATACAAGTAGATGTTTACATTAATATGTAACATCAAATCATGTCAAACCTTAGAATTTATTATTTCTTACTTACTTCAGGATAATATTTACGTTAGAATAATTAGCATATCAATATTCTTCATGCTCATTTGTTAAATGTAGCATTTACACAAATTATCGTAAAATATAATTTAATACGCATATTATATATATTAGTTTTCCGAATTAGATATACGATCAACGTGTACAATTCCTTAGACATTTTTAACCCCCATCGCAACAATTAACAATTATTCACTGCGATATTTTACTTTTGCTTGTATAGACGCATAACTACTCAGTCTTATGTAAGCACAGTTTCAGTAAACGAGCCGAAACGTCAGATAAAATGTAAAATAAAAGCAAAAGTATCCGTAAACGTAGTTTCAATTAAAAATTAGTGGTGTTCGTTTAACCTAAGAATCCAGTATTATTAACTATCTAATATTATAAATGCAAAACTTTGTTTGTAATGTATGTAAGTTTGTTACTCTTTCACGCAAAAACTACTTAACGGATTTGGAAGAAACTTTACAGTAATATAGGTTATACATCAGAATAACACACGGGATACATGTTATCCCGAAATTCCAACGGGAACAGGTACAAAGAGGGTGAAATCGCGGGCGCGGACAGTTTAAAATTATGAGAATTTCAGATAGTGGTAAATTTAAAAAGAGACGTGAAAGTTTGATGACGAATTAAAACGAGTCAACAAACAGTCTCACACAATTGATGAAATACATTTAATTTAAATATAATAAGGGTTAATATAATGTTTTAAGATAAATGTTCCGACAATTTCAATTTCATAAATGATTATTTATTAACATAACCATACAGGGTAAGTTAAAGCAATGATGACTACTGAAAGTACTTAAAATACTAAAATAAGCTCATACCCAATAAAAATATTTTATTTCTTGTATCGTAAGGCACACCTCATTTTTTTTATTTATAATTGTAGTACTTTTATAAACTAACACTCTCAGTTACATATTGCTTAAGTAAAATTACGTCAATTAGTTAATTGTTGATTTCGCTTTGTCCAGCAGAGCACACTTCACACATAGAAACTATTAACTCATCTGTGTCTTTATCAACTGTCCGAAATATGCAGCAATATATTCCACTGTTACAACATTCTAGTACAGAATTTCGGACATTGCATTGAGAACCCTTTAGACGTGATATTCTCACGATTCACCTTCGATTCAAGCAATACTGTTTCAATTTTGAAACGCGTTGAATCTGTATCAAGTTACTATTATGTCGATTATTTGATGTAAATTCCTTGTTAATATTATGAATTCATAGTCTATCTGTCTGTTACCTATTTTCGATTTAACTGCTTAACTGATTTTGTTTTGCAAAGAGATAGTTGAAGGTCCAGTACGAGTTAATTTTAATCCCGAAACAGTGAAAGGATGTGCGTTGAGCGAATTCTAGAGACAAAAGTTCCAAAGTCATGGCAGACGCTCATGTTCTTTTGGCTCGTCGGCTTGCATCTTGAAGGCTTGTACAATGTCATGAAACGCGATATATAAAAATACATTATTTACCTTAGAAGTTATATGTTTTATTATACAATCCTATAAGTCTTACATCATCTTCAACTCTAAAACAATAACTGGAACAATCTGCTACGCTTCGAGAACCCGAATCCAATTTACAGAAAGACCTGTAGACAAGTTAAGTGTATCAGAATACAATATCACCAACTAAATTAACAACCGTACTTTATTTTGACAAGATTCCAAAACCGTTATGCATTTAGTATTTATCTGTGTGTTTTATCGGCAAAGGCACCATGTGCAAATAATGAGTTACTTAACATTTGCCTTCACGGTGCGGCGGTGTTTCGTAACCGCTCGCATATAGTGGGTATATTATCTGGAGCATTCATATCATCATCTCGTGTATAGTGATGAAAATATCTGTAGGTTTTCTGTCGATTGTTTGTAATCGCTCCATACGGTTAAATGTACGGTTTAACCTTACACAAAGTATATGTATCTACGCCCGTACTCAGAGACGTCAGATGCGTCCTTAGTAGAGATTTAATGAGTGAGACTGACGATTTTAAATTATTGATATAATAAAGAGATTTAAATTTAGAATTTTGACTTATATTGATACGAAATGTGGTGGATTTAATGGACGACTCTGAGTGCAGAAGTATGTAATATTATTATTATTTCTATGATCATATTTATTAAGTGTTTATTATATATTTTTTACGTGATATAAATGTGATAAAAAAATAGATTGTAACCTTTATCAAAAGCAAATTATCATTCTACAGTATCTAACTAATTAAAAAGATCTTATAACAATCTTTTAACGGAATGATTTATTTGTTCATCGCAAGATAATATAAATTTACAGAGAATTTACATTTGTAAAGATGTTTAGTACTGAAATTCTTCACATACAATGGGTGAGCAATAAATAAATCAAAATACATGTCTATGATTAAATCTTCTAAAAACATTATGTTGAATGCCGTTATTACAATAAGATTCATCTGGTTACATCTATCATCCTTCGCATTACATAAACACGTAATAAAAGTGCCCAAAAAACTTAATTACACTTACGCCTTTTAAAAGAAAGTAGTCAAAAATTGTTCAGCGTTGAAAGTCTTGTAAGCAATTTGATCCGGTTTGATTATAATTAATGGTTTTTGATGCTGTAATTTGAGTCGAGTAAGTCGAGTAGGCTAATCAACCTTTTTGTGGGGCGTTTTAGACTGCCGAAAAGGCTTCGACATAGTCTAAAAGTTGAAGCAACACTATCAACCGGGATCGATGATTTACGTGGCTACTGTGCACGGTAGCGCTAAGGCGGAAATGCCATTCCCGGTGGTATTTTTTGCACGATGTTTAACAATTGATGAGCTTACATAAATTAAATACAAACCATTAACAATTAAGGCTTAGATGTGGCATAGGTCACAAGTTTTTTACTCGTTTCTCTCTTCTCCTTAGGCATTTCCCTCTATCTCTATTTCTATATGAAGAAAAGAGACAGAAAATAAATAAGAGATTACTGTTATAAGCGTGAATGTTAATCCAACAGGAGCGCGACTTGTGCTCAAGATAGTCAATTGAACATGGAGTAAAGAAGACCATTGCATATGCGGCGATGAGGTTTGCTGGACATGGTAATCAGATTCCGCGCTCCGACATCCGACTGACATAGTTAGTAATCTACTTGTCGTTGAATGGCCTAATGTGGAATGTCCATGGTTTTTAATTCTTTGGTTCACTTTCAGTTGTTTCATTATTTTTTTTCAATTCACATTTAATCATCTAAGAAATTGTACTATCATCTGCGCACTGAGTGTACGTATTATATTGAAAAATGTAGATTAGATCTAAAAACATTAGCCACATCTTAATCGATTCGATATAAACTTTAATCTATCAGTAAGTGTAATTCTCTTAATATTCAATCACAACCTACTTATTTAATAATTAAAGTTAACTATAAAATGTGTTTATTACTGACACAGTTATAAAATATAACGGACATCCGTACTTTGTAACAATGTCGAAATTTAAGTAATTACTTAAATAAGTTGAACAATTGAATATAACATAGTTTTAACTTCAAGTCTTCAAATTAATTGCTTTTGGAGAATGTATGAATATGTGGTTCGAATAATGTATTGGCTATTGTGGACTTCGAAGCAAATATTGCGCGCGAAAGTGGTGGGGTGTACCCCTACTGTGATATTTAGGCCTTTGGAAGTCCAGACAGCCAGACTTCATTTTCAATTAGTCCAACAATAATAATTTTAGGTAAAGTTCCATTTCAAAAAAGGAATAACCCAACTATTTTCTTTGCAAAGTTAAAAACACGCTCCATATTAACGCCTTTCAAGAAAACATATTTATTAAAAACGATCCATTTATTTAATAGTTATAATGCCACACACAGAACTTGAAATACCAATCTTTTGCCACCGGTGTCAAAAGACAGATAGAAAACAGTAGGGACAGATTTTTTTTGCAAATCGTGTTTCTAAAGAGCTTCTATATTGGTTTTCATTAGACAATATAAAAATTATATGTAATTATTATATAAAAGTGTTTATTTTAAATATTCCAATTTAAATCTAGCTTTTCATTCGGCGATAGGATTGAACGATAAATTAAAGATGGCGTCAAGTGATCACCATAAATTAATTCGAACTGACCTTGACTGAGTTCAATAATGAAATGGATACTTAAGTTAGGAAATACTATTTTATTTAAATTATGAATAAATCAAACGGATAGCTCTTTATAGATATATATAATACTATGAAGTACCGCTATCTTCAAAAAGTATAAAAAAATCCTTTTTGGTTTATATACTACTCGTATATTGTCTTTAATTTGATGGAAATTCGGGTCTCTAAGCGGTTTCCACAAGAACTCTTGGCCTGTAGGATTTAATCTCTAAGTAGAACTTCAATTTTCCAAAATCCGTTGTTGGAAAATGTTACCTCTATTGGAATTGCTTAGGGGTTATGTCAGAGCGCTGGTAAAAGCAAGATATTATAATTATAAACATAAATTAAATCAATTAAATACATATTGATAAAATGACAAAATCAGCCATTTTATTGTGACGCAATGATTATGCATTTGTAGCCGCAAATAAATGAAAAGAGGCCGACTTTACGACGGTGGTATGTGGGTGCTCCAAAAATCAAACGACATTTTAACAAACTTATGAAATGTGATTGCATTTTTTTACAACTTTTATATTGTTTTGTAATTAATTGTTATTATGTCATGTGTGAATTTGTGTTCTATCCGAATATGATTATAAAACAATCAAATCGAGAAGCTTCTTATTTTTTTAAAGTGAGTTATAAGTAATCGGTAATCGGACCTAGAACTATTTAATATTTGACAATTAAGGTTTATTAATACGAACTGAAAAAATATGTCTATCTACTCTTCTTTTGCATCACCTTAGTGCTAAATCAATTGATGGCTAAGCACTTATGGCATATGAATGCTTAATTTTCAACCAAAAATCCTACAACTACAAATAAATCTGCAGGCTCCAAATTAAGTATAATATTTTCTTAATAAACCTTGAATAAATTCAAAAAGGTTAAACCTGAGGATGTACCAACTCAAATAAAAATAACTATGACGCCCACGGAGTGATGTAGTGACCTCTAAAGGACCAAGTTTTTTGAATGAAGGTGTCGAAAGAAGACGATTCAATGGTAAAGGAAATGGTATGGAAATTGGCATTCTTTAGTACATAATAGAAAGTAATCCACTACAGGCCAATGTTGGTGTAGTAGTGTCGCAGAAATCTATATACTTACTAATAAAATATAACAGAAGAGTTTCACTTTTTGTTTGTTTGAACGCGTTTATCTCAGGAATTACCAATCCGATTTAAATAATTCTTATAGGAATAGATAGGCAAATTAAACAAAAAGGTTATAGGCTATATTTATCCCGAGCCATGTCCACGAGAAGAGGCCCAACGCGGGTAAAGCCGCGGAGCGCGGCTACTAATTTTGAGGATAGTTTAGATTATTTTGACGCAATCAAGTCTATCTTTAGTAAGTTTGACAGCAGTGTCAGGTCTATGAAGAATTTGATAAAAGTAACACAAGTAAATAAGTGAGCCTGCCTCTGCAAGTAGGCCGTTACTTACTTGAATGAAAATGTTCTTTTAGTAGTTAATGAAGGGATTTTGAAATTAATAAGTATTATTTTGTTACTACTACCAGCACTATTGTCCTATGTTTTGCCCGTGTTATAACCTATCCCGTCGGAATTCTGGTTTACTCGCTTTATACCCAATTCTATGGGAATTTCAGGATAAAATTCAAAATAAATCAAAGTTTAGCAAATTGTTAACTTGCTTTATATCAACGACGCTTCCAATAACTTTGGAGACTTCAGTAGGTACATTTAAAATAAACTGCTCGAAATTAAAACCAACTGGTCTAGTAACAACTTAACAACAAACAATTAACCGTTGAACAATAAATCAAGTTCAAAATAAATATTTCGGATATTGCAATAAATTTGAGTAATGAACCTGTAGATAATACAAGGGAGCATGTCAAAACAGCGGCCTTGGGAAGCGATCGTCAATAACTATGTTAATCACTTGATTGTGCTTCCATTATGTGCGTATACAAAGTACGTAAAGCTACTTGGATAGTTTAATGGTTCGGACATCACAAGTATCAATATAACTAGAGTTATAGTGCAGCAATGGTAAAAGTGTTAGCAACGATAAAAAATAAATGTAATCCAAGTAGAATATTACATATACTTGCAGTACCCTGGGATTTTACCCACGTTGTATCCGTTTTTGTAGAAGTTATGAAGCGAAAAGTAGTAATAAACTCTCCTCTTGAATCACTCTGTGTATTGTGCCGCATGTTCCGTTCAGTAGCTTTTGAGAAAAGCAATTATCTATAGACAGACAGCTTTTGTTGGGTTTGTATAAGTATTGCTAGCCACTGCCGCTAGTTGCACCGTCTCTCCCCAATAAAAAGTGAATTAGTGTAAGTTAGCGTCCCACCTGATGTAGGAGTTCTTAGACCGCCTCAAGGTCAAAAGCTTGCTGTCAAAATAGCAATAATCATAGAAAAGACATAACATACATATCCACCACCCATTCTACTCGATAGATTATGTCGGAGGTCTTTAGGCGGTCTAAAAACGCAGACAAGGGTTGGCCACTAACCTACACGAACTTACTTTTTTATACCCTAGCTGTAAAGTATTTAAAATGTTTTAAATACCCTCAAAATAAGTGTTCTGCCAATATTAAATAAAGTAAAACAAAATACGATCAACGAACCGTTACCTAGCAACGGGTAATTAAATATGTACCAAAATTACCCGCAATGCTACCACCAACTTTATATTAAATTGAGCAACAAATAAACTGAATCTTCTTACTATATTTTATTACATTATTACACAATAATAGAATGTGATAAATTGTTTCATGTTTTATTTGTAATCTACCTTTCACAAATACAGTTTTTATTGCCTTCACTATAAAGCTCAATTTAAAATTTCATTAATCTTGATTGATCGCATATTTGGACTTGGTGAATGGTGTCATATTGAATTCGATGTTATGTTTTGTAAACGGTAATGAAAGATAATTTCGTTAATTAAAATATTGCTCTACTTTTGATTGTTATTAGGCAAGCGCGGTGATTACGCCGAATGCCACTGGGTTCCTCCGGCGAGTATCAATTATTTCTCACTAATCTGTTTTTACTATAGAAATTGTGACCACGTGACAATAACATACTTAGAGACATGCCTGTTGATTTAAATGAAAAGAATAATAATATAACTGTTACATTATAAAAGAAGCAATACCACTTGTCTACAAAGACTGTATAGCTAAAGAATTCAGCTACGCCATACTTGGATTGTTGGCTGATAGTGGTATTTCTATTTGAGCGCTACCGCTGCTGAGTGCTTAGAGAGCACGTACAATTGTGGATCCGGGTTGTTTCAACCGTTAGACCATGTTGAAGGCTTTCAAGAAGCGGTCTAAACACTCCGACCCTAGGGTAGGCCTCTAACATATTCAAATTTACTTACTTTTTACCAGACTTATCTCTGTTTTGTCCCACTGCTGGACATATTTGTCCACTCACTAATCAGTCAGATATCAGTACAGTGAGGAAGTACTATTTCTGTCTCACTGTTCTCTATGTTTAATCTTTGCATTACAAGTATAGAACTAATGAAAAATGGTTCAGGAACAATAAGCTTAAAGCTGTTTAAAACTCCGTAAAACATAAACGGTCACCAATCTAACAATTGTTTCTGCAATCGTTGCTTAACCAAAAACAGTAATTTGCTTCTTCTTACATACTATTAACAGTTTCATCAGAATTGTCACATGATTAATGATAATGAGTCTGTAGTAATATTGTTGAACACTTTCAAAACGTATAAAATCAAATTTAATTTCGCACTAACTTTAATGTCATTAAGTTTAAAATAAGGCTAGATGTACACAAAGTAAGCGGTTAGGGGTGTTTACACATTATCCGCAGTGCGGTAGTGAAATTTGTGTGAAGTCTCGACGTTTGCCATCGCATTGTATGTTACGCCCCATCCAAAGGAACATTGTTGCAGTGGTACCATGGTGGTAGTGGTTCTACTGTCGCTGCGACTTTGTGTATAAACACCTTTAGACAGCAGTCAACAGAGATAAAACGCTCGAACAGACAGACTGTACCAATAACCTATCTCTATCTACAGTCTGGAGATTTTCGATTAGTAACATTAAAAATTTACATATAATTAGAATAAGAATTGGAATATACCTATTTTAAAAAATATTTAACAAGCGTTAAATCAATTTAAAGATCGAAGAACCAAAGTCTTCTTCACCGTTTTCGTTTAATTTCGCCAAAAGATCACGCGACTGCTTTAAACATTCCATGTATACCCACCTTAACTATCATCTGCGGATAATTGTATTGGTAAAGAACTAAATGAATACTCCAAGTATACATCTTAACGACTCAATATTGACAAATAAGTGTCCCAATGGTCTCTTAAGCCTTAGGTTAACCAAACATATTATAAGTACTTCACAATTACTTCCTTCAATCACACTTAGAACATCTTATGAGTATATATAATAAAGCTTATTATTTTGTTTGTTTGATTGCGCTAATCTCAGAAACTACCATTACGATTTGATAAATTATTTTTGTAATAGATAACCACATTTAACAGGATATTTTTTATCTCGTAATTCCCACGGGAACTCTCAAACTGCGTGGCGCTGCTAATTACTTGTATACATCGCTTTACACATTATTTTTAATCGTAACTTTTATTTGGCATCTTGACTTTTTTACCGGAACTTTATCACGGTCAATTCAGATAAAAATACAATATAAGCACAATGTATACAGTACACAATACTCATGCAAACATGATATATTTTCTTCTTACGAGTCCGAAAATTAAAATGTAATATGGCCCAATGTCCAATGAAAGGTAATTTCTTATATAGAGAAAAATATTTTTTTTTTGTTTTATAATTCCTACATTGTTAACTTACCCCAGTTTAAATATATTATTGAAAAACAAATATAATGTAGCTCATGTCACTAAATGTGCTCCCCCAATATTCTGCTAATATTTCCACGAAAAATCTTTAATCTTTCGCAAACTGAATTGAATTTTGACAGTCACATAATTTGAACAAGAACTAGACAACACAAATAACTATCGCTCAACACAACATTTATCAATACTTTTAAAACTAGTCCTCTAGCGGCAACAAGCGGAACTAAAATCTGCTTATAGCAATACACTGTAAGCTCTTTGCATGTGTGGTGTTTTAATGTGTGGGATGTGTGTAGATGGCGCTAAAGTCAGTTGTTCAAGCTAAGCTTGTCTGAGAAACTGTTCAAACAGGTTTCAATTGATAAATGTGAAACAATTCTGTCTGTATGGATGGAAAGCACTTTTCGGAAAGAACTGAATAAAATCAAGCTCTACCATATTTTGTGAAACTGCTCCTCAAAAATAAGAAACGTTTAATAATAAAATTCAGAATGCGAATATCGTTTCTATCTTCGAATAAATCTGAGCTATGAACTAAACGCTGATGATGTTCAGAAAAAAAATCAGGCGCTTACTTTACTTACGACCCTAGTGTCGGAGTTTTTAGACCGCCTAATGGCCTCCGACATGGTCTGACGATTGAAACAATCGGGGCCAATAATTTTAGTTAGGTGTATACCTAGGTTACTTAGGTATCTTTTTAGGTTGTCTTAGTCACACTGCTGGCCAAAGGTCCCCCAAACGTCCTTATTAGGATACTTTCCTTTATTTTTGTAATTTGTGAATAAAATTAAGCATATTTTCCAAAGCTAGTTAAAAAGCAAACAGAGCACAAACAATTGAAACAATCTAGTTAGTGTAATCACGAAGTGCAGTCTGATTAGAATCTTTAAGTGCCTTATGAGTTGCAACCGCTTAGAATTCTTAATAGAGTAAATTATGAGATCATGTTTCATGGTTTTATTTATTAGGTACTCTACTCTAATTTATCTACAGATTAGAAGACTAATTAAAAGATCTATCCATGTTGTGCTAAGTCCGTATTTAATGCAAATCTCAGCAAACATGACTCATTGCCCAAAAACAGACTGGAATGTATCGAAAAAGTCAATCAATGCTGTCTTACTTGATTATTGTCTACAATACTACTTATAATTTTAGTTATTAATTATGTGCCACTTTGCTAAGTAAGTAAGTAATAATGAGGGCAAAAGCCTTTAATTTAACGCAGGATATGAGTACAGCGAAGAGGATTAGGTAGGCGTAATCAACATGCTTGCCTAATGCGAGTGATTCTACACTGCTGAGTAAAGGTTTCCCCTAAATCCATCCAGAGTTTTTTAGATACCCATAAAGTCAAAGTACGATATGGACTTTTCTAGAAATCTAATACTTACAAATATTACATTACAACCTATAGCGAATTTCGTATGTAAAACAATGCATATAGCACATAATTGTGCGTAATAATTAAGCATACAAAGAACAATGTTGTTCTATTGTGATCCAAGTACTCTGTACTATTCATATTGTAGGCTGCGGGAAAATGCTAGATGGATGTCTAACCGATTGTGCAAAAGAAGGTTTGTTATTATTATGTCAGGCAGGTATATTATTATTTCTTAAGTTAAAGCTTGTTTTTTTTTCTTGAAAGTGTCGTTAATTTTAAACTAGTTTACAAGTGTGAGCAAGTAATTTAACACGAGGATAACATAAGGGTATAAACGCACAGGCAGGTAGCTAACTTGGCGCCTAGAGCCTAGCTAGTCGCCTAGGTAAAACAAATGCTCGCGAATGTTCGCGACTGGCCGCACTGCACGCTCGGCATCTAGGCTTTAGGTGACACCTAAAGCCGCCGGTGTGTTCGTAGCCTCAACGTTTGACACTAGGCGTTCTGTTGAACTCGCTAGCTCGCAGATTGTATACTCGCTCAATCTAAACGACTAAGATAGAATATAAACACATCCTCCAACCACGCACCCAAGTGCCTGAGGTAAACGTTGCTTAACATTATACAACATAATTCTGCTCTTGAGACAATTAATTTTGGTATATCGCAATATAATAATTAACTATTAAAGTTTAAGTTCAGGTTAAGTTAACCTTAAAACTTACTGTTATGTAATCATAACTAAGTTATAGTTAAACCACAAAAACTCTGGACTTAGGACTTTTTCATAAATATGTAGTATTAATTAGTAGTAATTAAATAGTATTAATTGCTATAGGAAAACTGAACCTTCACAACATATAAAAATACATTTTAAACATATTATGAGTAGGCAGATATTGATGTTAAATGCTAATTGCAATCGTAAATAATTGCTGTCCTCAATATACAACATGTTTGAAGTCCTTAAAGTATTGAAAATAGCCGCGTATGATAAAACTAAAAGTTCAACGTTCATCAATAACAACTTAACTAGTACCAAGTACCCGGTTAGCTTAACTTCGTGTCCAATAAATATTATAAATGTGACGATAGATGTCCTTAAAGATGTAGGTTTGTAATTTTTTCGTACTGATACGGTTCGAAAAACGGTCAGAAGTCCGAACGTAAAATTATTTGTCTGAGTATGAATATGATACTTGCTAAAAAAATTTAGCATTCTATTTCTATCTTTCGACCTTTGCTCTTTCTTCTGGTTGTTCTACATAATTATGCCTTCAAGCTGAAGAGATTTTTTGTTTCTTTGAAACTCAGAAACGACCAATCTGATTTGAGTTCTTTTTGTAATGGATAGCGACATTCAACGGGCAGATTCTAGACAATTTTTCATCCTTCCACAAATTCCACAGGTACGTGCACAATGCGAGTAAAACTCTGTTGCTAGTAGAACTTGAAGGTCGCATAAGACTGGGAGAGCTCAATTATTGTTGGACATACTATAGGTCAGAAAAAATAGGTTTATTTCACAGTGGTCAAAGTCTGAATCTGTTTATAAGTTGAGAGTGACTCTTAAGCTAGCAATCATTGCCGTAGAAAGATAGTTTAGTAATAACTGATGTGGGCGGCGATAAAGTTGTATCGAGTTAGGAAACACAGTTTAGCATAATTTAATCCGAATAGTTGTAATTTGTAAACATTTCGAGGAAGTTTTCCAATGTAGGGCGCTTTATTTAGACTGTCTTTAGGTACTGTACGTTCTAGTTTGAATAAATGAGGTGTAATGTTGAAATAGTTATAGTGTAGGTGTTATATTATCTGCTTCGATAGTTTTTAAGCAATTTCTGAAAGTTTCTTGATATTTTTTCTATTAATATAATGAAGTTTTATGGTATATATAATGTTTGTGAACTTAGAAGTTTTATATTTCATGAGATATTTACCGAATATCTTTTATATATCTGACTTATTCAGTTGTTTTGAGGGTGTATTGTGTATTCTTAATGTTGGTGATATTTTTGTTCCAAGTTCATTATGTGAGTGATTCCTTTGCTTTCACGTTCTCAACCGATTATATTATTATTCAGTGTGTTCATTATCTAACCGCTGCGCTCCGTGAAGGTCATTCTTTGTTCACTTTTAGACACACTTCTTTTTCCTCTTCCTATTCGCAGTTTCCTCGAATAATAAAACAATAGCGTACATAATTATTTTTTATTTTATTTTCATAGCTTTCATATCTTTACATTTGTCTTAACCTACAATTGGTAACCTTTTAATATCACTACGTACAAGTACGTCCACACACGTATGACATGTTATATACAAAGAGTATCGTTGCTGGTCTCCCGGCCGTTGGCTCATACGCGAGATTTATAAATAATTTTTAATGATGGTACAAATTATGAGATTATACTAGTCTTAAACTTAATGGCTGTAGTAGGAGCCGCCGAGGGAGCTGTACCCGCTGTGGGAGTGCTCGTTGACGTAGACGGGCACCTTCACGGGCACGGGGTAGGGCTTCTCGACGTGCACGGGGTAGGGGCGCTCAACGTGCACGGGGTATGGCCTGTCAACGGGCACCTTGATGGGCACGGCCACGGGCCTCTCCACGGGGTAGGGCACGTGCTTGTACACGGGGTAAGGCTCGGGCACGGGCACCTTCACGGGCACGGGGTAGGGCTTCTCTACGGGGACGGGGTACGGCCTGTCGACGGGCACGTGCACGGGGTAGGCCACGGGCTTCTCAACAGGAACAGCAACGGGCACGGGCTTCTCGACGGGGTAAGGAGCGGGTACGTGGACGGGGTAGGGCCTGTCAACGGGGACCTTGACGGGGTAGCCGACGTGCTTGATGACGGGGTAGGGCTGAGGTACGGGAACCTTGACTTCGACGGGGTATGGCACGTGTTTCTCGACGGGGTAGGGCTGGGGCACGGGGACCTTCACGGGGTAGGGCACGTGCTTCTCAACGGGGTAGGGCTGGGGAACCAACACCTTGACGGGGTAGGGCCTGTCGACGGGCACGTGGACGGGGTAAGGCACCTTCTTCTCAACGGGGTAGGGAGCGGGCACATGTACGGGGACCTTGACGTACTCTTTGACGGGGTATGGCACGTGCTTGACGACTTCGTAGGGCTGGGGCACGGGCACCTTCACGGGGTAGGGGACGTGCTTCTCGACGGGGTACGGGACGGGTCTGTCGACCGGCACGGCGTAGGGGACACCCTTCAGCAGGGTAATGGTCTTGGTGGTGTCGGTGTGGTGGCCGAGGTTCAGGCCGTAGCCGTGGTAGGAGTCATCGATGACGTTGTAGGCACCACCAATTCCGTGTCCGCTGCCGATATAGCCGATGTCGAGCCCGCCTATACCGTACCCGTAGCCGAGGTTCAGGAGACCGCGCTTGTCCAGCTTCTTTTCCAGTGGTTCGGCCTTCTTGTCTGTCGTCTTCTTCTCGCTAGCAGCCGCTGCGGCTACCAGCAGGAAAACTAAGCAGAACTGGAACAACAACGAAATATGCTATAGAAATGGTTATAGAAGAATTCTCTTAAAACTAGTGCTTTCGTGGAAGTGTTGGAGAAACTAACTTGACCCTATCTTTGACCCTGCATTAGTTATGGCTGTTGAAACTTCGTCAGATACTTGATGTAGATAGTTCAGTATCTGTATAATATATGATGTCCTACCTAGTAATATCAGAGGTCATAATAGCATGTGGAGAATGACCTCTATCGACCACTTAAAAGGATCTGTATCTATCACTTAATCTATTGAATTTGTTCGAAGCAATTTTGCTGTATTTATGATGATGAATGGCTCTAAATTGCACCTAATAGTTACTTAACACCCCAATTATGATACCGGTTAAGTTTAAATTAAAACCAAAAATATGTAACTCCATTTATAACATTTGACATATCTAGAACATTCCTAGTTGTAATTACTCGTAGTTTTACAGGTAACTGCATAACTTAACTAGTTTGAATAGAAAATCAGCTATTTTTATATTTACAATCTTCTTTGTATCAAAATATTGAATTAATATATTGTATACGTTGTATACAATATTTGAAACTTAGTCGCTTCAAAAGTTGCAACACTGTTAAATTATTCATTACACATTTCATAATGTTCTTGATGTTGTTATAAAGATATTTTGATTTGCTGATGTGATAATTAATATTTGTGACTCTGACCAATAATTATAATGTTAAAGGAATTATTTATGTGCTTAGGTTACTAAGATATATAATAACACTATAATTATTATCAAGAAATCGTGTGATAGGTTCTTTATTAAATTGTATGGACTGTTTTTACGTGGTTTTTACATTACAGTTGCCTAGCAACTCAATATAATTGAAAACTCAAATATAAGATAATAAAAAATAAAATAATATCTATAATGATAACAATTATATGTGTTGAGCACACAGTTGCCAAGTAGATTTTCAACCTTGTTACCCGCTGTACAAGGATTAAGTTCCAGTTAGTAACCGTTTAATAAACTTTAATTAAAAGGATAATTAACTGAGCGATTAATTAATAATCCGGTTAGTTTTTCATAACGATCATTGACCGGAAAGTTTTGTTACATTGTTATAATTTGCTAATATTTAATTCTTAGACAGAAGAACAAAAAATATACCAAAAATACCTATTTTTATTAAAATAAAATTGAGGTAATTTATTGGTTTGACTAATCTAGAATTGTGCCTACAATGAAGAGAAAAAATATAATAAACCCAAAACATATAGATGCACGCAGGCAAAACTCCAAAGATAGAGTTTTGCATAATTTAGTAACGTACAGGTATCTTATATCAATTTCCAACTTTAATTGAAGTAAATATATACAAAAACACGACACAAGTAGTGTCGCAACGGCGATTATCTAAATAAGTGGTTACAATAATTGTATCGTTAGCAAACGATTGCAAATCGGTAAATACGCACATTGCACGGTACCAACCATTGATGATAGTTCGTCATTCGTTTTGTAACAACGCAACGATCCCTTGGGCGATGTTGGTGTGTACTGATTAGCGAGTAGCGTAGTCTACTTACCTAGGATATCTGAATACCCTAGGGCTTCAGGCTTTATAGAGCAACGTTAAGCAAGATGGCGTCACTATGAAGGCTAGAGAAGGTGTAACAAGCCAATTTTTGAAAGAAGAACACAAAAAATCGCTTGTTGCCATCGCACCGTAGCATTTCAAGCGAAAAATAGACTCAAAAATGTAGACACTATAATTTAACTAGATATGTATCTATCAATGACTTCTTTAACACTTATTGTGCAGTGAAGTAATGGTATGTTTGTCGCTCCATTCATATTTGTTACGTTTCTCACACAACAGTCGCAATGTAAACATTTCACAAAGTGCTAGGTAAATGTGAAAATTGACAGGTTAAATTAGAAGAACAAACGGGTTTTAATATTGTTGTGGTTACGAAATGTGCTCACAAATCTGACCTTGGTATTGTTGACAATAACCCACATCCATTTCGGCGGAAAAATTAATTATAAAAACATTTTTTTCGTAAGATCATCGGAATTGTATTTCGTAATGATAATAAAGATGCTTTAAATTTTGACCGTGACTCTTGAATGTCGATTAAAATTCATGATTTTGAAATTAATACCAAAAATGTTTTTTTGTCTTTTTGCGAAAAATTAGCTTGATACAATTATTTATTAATTGCCATTCTTAGCCAAATATTCGCTTTTTGTAGTACAAATAATTTCTTAAGCGTATTACAACTACAACAAAGTGCCACTACGAAATAATTTTCTCATAAGAAAATTATACCATTAGGTTAGAGATGAATAACGTAATGATTACAAAAGCGATATCTTAACTTTGCAACTTAAAATCATTAGAGTCAGCCGATTCCATCATTATTTAAATGACGAGCGATCATTCTGGAGAGTTGCGACAAATGTTACACTCGCTATGAATAACATTTCGTTTTTCTACCATCTTTGGGTTAGATCAGAATTACCCAGGTTATGCTGATATTTTTGTTATCGAAGCAACAAATAATTGTTACACCTGTTCATCGAAACAACTTACAAACAGATAGACATGGAGTTCCGTTCATTAACTTTATTTCACAACAAGCCAATTAATTTAAAACACAATTATACTCCTGCTTTTGGCTTCGTTGTAGTCCGGTATTATCGAATTAGACACTTGTACCACTTTTTGCTGAGCACTAAATTTTACTGAGCACTAAATTTTAGATTTATTGTACTTTGATATTGGTATCTTATTGAAATCACAGCGTTAAACTGAATATTAAACTGTTTCCAACTTCGTATTCGTAATGTCGTAATTTAGATCCCACAGTCTAGGAGTTGTATCGCTACTCTTTGTTCGAATATTTCCCATGGATTTTACTTGAATTTTCTTTATATTATTGCCTAATATTAATAACTGTAGTTATTAATGTCTTCAAATTCTAACACTACTCATTTTGAATTGAAACAACGTTTTATTTTACATTTTTATCTGACGTTTCGGCCCCTTTACAGGAACCGTGGTCACAGAAGACTTGTAAAATACAACGAACAAAACTTTGCTGCCAATTTTCCTCTCATATCTATACTAATATTATAAAGCTGAAGAGTTTGTTTTGTTTGTTTGTTTGTTTGTTTGTTTGTTTGTTTAAACGCGCTAATCTCAGAAACTACTGAACCGATTTGAAAAATTCTTTTTTTAATGGATAGCCACATTCAACGGGAAGGTTATAGGCTACTTTTCATTCCGAAATTCCCACGGGAACGGGAACAACGCGGGTAATACCGCGGGGCGCTGCTAGTCTTTTAATAAATGCGTTTTTTTCCTATTATAACGCTACAAATTGACTGTTAACTGTCAGATATAATGAACTAATGGACATCATTTCAACAAGATCTAATGAAATAAGTACCAATTAATCTAACATTAATTAATATTCACTCGACTCTAAAAGTTTTGCACATCATTAAGAAAACAATAAAATACTAATTGCTGTGAAATGTGTTTGTAAATATTGCAATCACGAGATTCTGTTTATATTACTTAGAATATTTTGAAACTGCATATCTCCGTATTATATCAATCTTTACATTTGATTTAGGTGTTTAAATTCTGACATTCGTTTGTTTTTTGTAAATAAGATAAATAATTTAAAAACTTTTATTGTGTTAAACGTGGGAGAAAACGAACGCATCTTAATAAACATGATGTACAGATTAATAAATCTCAGTTAAAATATTACAAAACTGGCTGTTAACTGTATTAGTAAACAAATAGTTTGATAAACAAAGGCTTCTTGAGATGTTAATCATTGAAACAAAGAGCCCGAGGCCGTATACTCTCGTGAACTGTTGCCTTATGGGCTTTCGCAACATTTGCTACACATACTGGAAATGATAGTTTGATATGTGCTTTTTTAGAATTTCAAGTCTTTTTAAGTGATTTATACCTTTTCCTTTGCATTTTTAAAGTAATCTTAGTCTTCTTAAGTGCTTTTTTTTCTGAGAAAGACGGTTGTATTTCTTATATTAATTAGACTTTTTAAGTAACTTTTGTGCCTGAAAGTTTTTGTAGATTATCAAAATAATGGACTTGTTGAAGTACTAGATTATAATTTGTACATTGAGTAACTGTCACGATCAAAATGTCGTCTGTATCATTGAATATCTTACTTATTGAATACTCGTACTCTACTTTATCCACAGTATTATTAAGTCATCGAGAGACCTTTGTAACTCAAGTATTTATCTAGACATTCGTAATCTAGGTTGCCTAGACGGACTGCAACCCGATAGCCAATACCTAGTAAGGTAAACGAGGAAATTATTTATAACATTGCTTAATCCCTTTAGGATTTATGTAATTATTCAAATTTGCATATTGGAGTGAGGTTTACTGCAAAAAATCTAGGTGACTGATACAGAGCTAGTTTTTTTGAAGAGCGTTTTTCCCTTTTTTAGGCTTTTTATTTAGTTGAACTTTTTATATGCATGTTACGTACGTTTTATTTGTGGTAATTGGTACTTTAATTGCACTGAAATAGTAGGTCATTACTTGACTCTAATTGAATTAATGAAAAGTACGAGTATTAGCTTCTGATTATGGTGTCCCCCTTCTGGGCAAACGTCTTTGAAATTGGGAAATATTGGACTTGTGAGTTCAGTAACTTCACTATTAAAGTCATTCTTTAAAAGCTTTCTAATTATCTCTTCATATAGGTATTTTATTTCCCAGTTCTCACAGTTAATTTCAAACATCAACATATATTAATAGGTAAATAGTTTACGCAATAACTAATCGAAGTGGTTCGTGACGAATGTAGGTTTCCTGGAGTCTCTTCCTAGTTCTAGACTGGACTTAGACTTGTTTCAAACCTGATAGGTCTTACAGAGAAATGCCTTTGTGATGTAATGGCCAATGGATGTATTCAAATTGTATTTATCCATTAGTTACGCTCAAATGGAATGAAGTTATACCATTTACTATATTTTTGTTTGATAATATATATTTTTGTTTGTTGATTGTTTTATCAACGAGTTTTCGATTGAATCTATACTAATATAATAAAGCTGAAGAGTTTGTTTGTTTGAACGCGGTAATCTGAGAAATTACCAATCTGATTTCAGTAATTCTTTTTGTAATAGATAGCCACATTCAACAAAAAGGTTATACGATATTATTCATCCCGAAATCCCCGCGAGGACGGCCACAACGCGGGTAAAAGCGCGGGGCGCTGCTAGTTACTTATAAGTAAACGGTTTGGCGTTTAAAAGAAATAGATGGTTAAGAATTACTGTTGGTTATATTTTTGATTGCAATTGTTTCTGTGGCTTTAGTTTTTCAATTTAATTGCATTCATTATTTTTAAATGAAGGTTTTAAAAACGTTAAACCGAATTGATAGTGAATATTACCACAGACAATTAACTTAAACAAAATAAAACGAACACACGCAAAGCGCTGACTTCAAAAAAATGTGTGTGCCTTCAACACATTTACAAAAGAATCACTTCAAAATCACTGACACACGATTGAACACTTTTTTGAAGTCACCACTTCACTTCAAAATGAAAACCACTTAAAAATAACCGCACTTAAATAAAAAACACTGTCACAGGTAACTCACCGTTGATTTCATAGTGCCTCCTCAACGGTGTTTACCGGGAATCGAACTGGATACCTTGTGTTGTGTGTTCTCTGTTTTTATAGTTGGGTATTTGGTGATACTTTCGCTGGTTTGCCCCCCTAGTTAGTGGAATAGGTCGCGCCGTTTGGTCCTTGTGTTTGGATCTTGGCTCATAATACAGAAGCGGCTTCGCTACAAAGACGTGTGTGCGTCGAAACAATTTTTCGTTTTAATTTTGAACTTGGTTTTTTGTTTTGGGTTCGTTCAGTTTTGTTTGTTTTGGGTGTTTTTTAATGGGCTTGTGGTTAGTTTGAATATTTTTGTTGATTGAATAACTTGTTCTGTTTTAAGGGATAGTGTTTGTTACGTTCTTTTGTGAAAAAATATAAATTTACTAAAACAAAACTGACAATATAAGCAATTGGAATTACCTTTAGTAATCTAATAACATCGTTAGCTTGTAAAGTAACAAGTACATACCAAAACAATGACTAATAATACTTTTAACTTAAATCATTTAACCGTGACAAACCAAATACAGAGTTATAACTTAATCACCTCTAAAGTGCTCTACTTAACCTGTTTTAAGTAAATTTATAGCATTGAAAGCTATTTTTAAATTGGACTGCAAATTTAGCAATTAATCACATACATTTTTTATCAATTAGTGCAATTTTATAGTAATTACAACTAATGTGTAGGTACTTGTAACTTCCATGAAAGTGGCTTTTATCCTTTCTTGGAGTTACAGGCCTTATCTCATCGCGAATGTTAAGCAACGTGCAGCTCGGCCATAACTCGGATTGGTGGCCAATAGTGGCATTTCTATCTGAACGCAACCAGCTTCGGAAGGCACGTTGAACAGTCGGTCCCGGTTGTTTTAATCGTTAGACCATGTCGGAAGCCCTTGGGTGGTTTGAAAACTCCGAAACCAGAAGCAACTAACCTACAAGAACTTGCTTACTTTAATTGTGTCACTCAGGATTGATAAATTGACTATAGACATTGCCATAATAATTCTGTAATTATGTTATTTACTTCACTAGCAGCGCCCCGCGGTTTTACCCGCGTTGTGCCCGTTCCCGTGGGAATTTCGGGATAAAATGTAGCCTATAGCCTTCCTCGATAAATAGACTATCTAACAGTGAAAGAGTTATTCAAATCGGTTCAGTAGTTTCTGAGATTAGCGCGTTTAAACAAACAAACAAACAAACAAACAAAACAAACTCTTCAGCTTTATAATATTAGTATAGATAAGGAGTGTTTTCTGATTTGTTATTCACTTTTTATGTAATGGTTAATAAATAATAGTACCATTTCAAGTAGCATAGATTATGCAAATAATATGAGAGGCACTTCTGAATATTTAGAGATTTTATTTAGATTAAAATCATATCGAAGCTGCTAGAAAAAGTTTTTGTTGCCTGTCAAAGTAAGTTCAAGTAGGTTAGGAGCCAATTCTAGTGGCGAAGTTTTAAGTTGCCTTAATGAAATACACAATACCAAATTCATATAAGGACTATTACAGCATTCTTGAGAAAGACTTGTGCAACGCAATCCAGTTTCTTTTAATCAGTTATTTAAAGGTATAGTTCTTAGGTCTAAAATAAATTAATAGTCTGTTACAGAAAAAGTATGTACTAACATACTTTACAGCAATTCTAGTTTGCAGTTGTTCGTGGGATGTACGAAAACAATGTCTAGGGTAAAGTTAAGGGACCTTAACTGAAATTGTTGCCAAGTTACAGTTGTACATTTTGGAGTTTGTATCCACGGATCCCGGGATCAGGTGTAATTAGCTACTGATCCCGCCAACTTGTATTGCCTGTTATTTTGTTGGAAACAAATACAAATACAAAACATAGTATCGGTGATTTTACAGTTGACGGGACCAGTGGCCAACTAAATCAGATCCCGGGTATACAAACCCATATTTTGAACTCTCGTTTCTTGTTGAACACGCCGCCTTGCAGTTTGTAAAACTGCTCAATGTCACCAACATAGTGCTAATAGGAATTTAGGTACGTACGAAGATATTTAGCTCAACGATTTAGTCAGCTATCGAAGATTTTTATTCGCCATTAGTTTGTTAAGCTTTGCCTCAAGCGTTACCTTAAATCTCAATCTGTCAATTGAATTTCACCAGTCTTTGCCTGAACTACTTTTGATTCAATTATATAATAACAATAAGATTCTGTGTTGATGTTTTAAGACTTGTTCTCCTCGTTTCACGTAGATTACAGAATAATGACATAATTTAATGAACTGACATAATCCTAAATATTATAATCGCAAGACTTTATCAGATGCGTGTAGGAATGATTGATCGATGGATGTTTAAAGCTCTGTTATGATGCTAAAACAGATGTAGATTTTTGACACGTGTTTTGTAACTTGAATTAGCACTTAGTGTAATTTTTGTTGCGAAGTTACCACGCGAATAGATACGACATGAATGGGCCATGGGCAAATACTTTTGTCACTATTCTAATTAAGACCTAAGTTTGTTTGAATCATCTCTTCCAGAGATACAGATTTCATTCGAATTTAAAAAATTAGGGTAAGATTAAGGTTATTTTTCATTCCAAAATTCCCACAGGAACACTAACAGCGTTATTAAAACAGCGGAACGCTACTCCGACTCCGACAGTTTTGTTTAACCCATGCAAAGCGAGGGCAGATTACTAGTATTAATAAACCTACAAAGATGACGACCAACGATAAGACCTGATAATTATTCATATATGTAGCTCAGTTAGTTCTATGCAATATGATTAAGCATCTCCCCATTATACGGTTAAGTAATTTCTCATCTATTAATAGCTTTATCGCGTTATCTTTCGAGATTAAAGTAGGTTGCTTCGAATTCGGTCAATATTTTGGTGTCAATATTGACTCACAGTTATATCACCGTTGAGATAAAAATGATTTTTATTAAACTATGTACATAATCAGAAAATATCAGACTTTATGATATGAAGATAAAATCTTTAAAATAATCCTAGATATTTGAATAGATAAACTAATTTGTGAAAAAAAAACATTTGTAGTTTCTTTCAAAATTTCATAATGTAGGTTTGTTCGTTTATTCGTTCGTTTGTCAACTGAACGATGCATACCAATTTATAATAACATTTTCAATACAACGCCAACCACGAAGATATATTTCAACGTCGTATTACTTAATAGGTATTATCGATCGATATTACTTCACCCTGCTGAATTTATAACCGGCATTTTGAGTCCAAGTCCGGAGTACTTAGTCTATCCGCATACTATGTGGTAAAATGGTGTCAAAGATTTAATAAACGAACTTTAAATATAAACGACTACCGTTATTTCAATAAATAACAATTAGTCAGCGGTATTCATTTGTATACGATACCGACTTAATCGTAATTAACGAATTAAAAACGATCTTAATTCAATCAAGAGTACCACGATTCTGAAACTCGACGATTTCTTTGGCATATAATATTTATCTTCAGCTCAATTGAGCGCTAGTATCGTTCTATAGTGACCCCATATCGATTTGGTTCCAATTCGATCGTAAGATTGAAGTGTGAATGAAACGAAAACTCGAAAGCTTTATTGATAAAAATGATTATCCGAATTTACGACGTTAAACTTGGTTGAAAAAATCGATATGAAATATTAACCATTGAGATGTTGTTACAAACGAATAAAAGGAAAAACCACTGTTGCTTAATCTTAAGCCAAGTTTTGTACCAATAAAACTTTTCATATAATTTTATGAATCAACCGAATCTACACAATCAGGAAACATAATATTTTTTGTGACTGTATCGATTGTTAAGGTACAAGTCCTTGCACGTGGTCAGCTATAATTCGAATGCGGAAATATATCGATTTACTGCAATCGATATCTTTAAAGTCGATTAGAATTGAGACTGTGGCATTGAAAGAAATCGGATCTGAGATGTTATCAATACTTCAGTTTGTTACTACGAGGGTAACTGATAATAAATGGGAACTAGTAATTTATTTGATAAAGATCACTATAACTTTGTGTTCTTTTCTCAAAAACTTGGTAGTTGTCGTCGCTTACCTGGACTATGGCATCCCCTTAATCAAGTCTAGCTATCGAGTGCCTTACTTAAGTATCTAATATAATACATTCTAAGTAACCAACCTAACGTATGGTATATGCTAGCTGTGTTTGCATAACACTTAATTTCAAAAGTTTCTAGAAATTTATAAAAACAAAAGACGTCGCATAAAATTGTGTAATACACTAACCATTCATTTGTTTTTTAATGACGAACAGTTTTTTAGCTTTGAGTTAACACTACTTGGTTTGAAATGAGAACACATTTAGAAATAACTTCGTTTTAATTAAAATCGGTGAAATAAGAATAAGCTATAAGAATAAAAAGTAAAGAAGACATAAAAGTATTAGCCTGTAATGTTCCACTGCTGAGTCTTTCATCTTACTGAAGATATCATATACAGTAAGGAGGACTAGGCGTTATCACCTCGCTTGCCTAATGCGGGTTGGTGATATCAAACCCGAGCCATATTTGAAAGTAGGAAACACTAAGAATAAAAGACTAAATAAGTCATCCACCGTATATTTCAGGCACATACATAAAAAAAAAACTTATTGATACTTGCCATCAATTGGATCTATATTTTGCAACACGCATTGTCACATATAGTGATGTGATGAAACCCAACGTAACCAAACACAAGGTAGTAAAGTGCAATGTCTACACATTACCAGTTTCATGTAAAAAAATTACATTTAATAAATAATTACAGGTCCCTCTCTCTACTAGTTTTATTTAGGGCATATTTCGACACACCTATCCAATTTCATTAAAATGTAGTAGGACTGAGTTATAAACTTATACAATCGAAGCAAGTTGAATGTCAAGTTAAAATCAATTAAAAGTATTGAATAGACTTGCATAAATACACAAAGTACTGTTAGACCCAAACTAAGCTCTAAGATGAAAGGAACCTTTAATAACTGTACAAACACAGTAACATTATATACTTTAATAAGCGCGCCCCGTGGTTTTACTCGCGTTTCAAGGGAATTTCGGGATAAAAATAGACTTTAAATAAACTTCCCCTTGAATTTGACTATCTAATACAAAAATAAAATTATTATATAGATTGGTAGTCTCTGAGATTATCGTGTTCAAATAAACATAAAATATAAAATCAAACTTCGATATGGAATACTAGTATTACAAGTTTACATAAGAGAAATTTACATATCAATATATCAGCACATAGTTATCAATACCCAAAGTCAATTTCTGTCCTTATGTAGTAGACTTAATAATAAATCTTTAATCTTTTTCTCTTTTCAAAAATTAAAAACTTAAACAATGCGAATCTGTCCAGTGTCCTCGTATTAGCAAACAATATTCTATACCACTGTTACATGTACTCGCGTAATTGACATAAGTAGGTGAACAGACAAACGATGCAATATTATGTATATACGCTGTGGATATTGGAAAGGTACATGAAATCATTGGAGCGTGCTGTAAAATGATCGCAGTCTAGGTTAGGAGACAATGTTCGTAATAATTCACATAATTCATTGTATTTCTGTGTGACATTAAAAATCTTAATACCTATTGAACTTTTTGCGAGATTCAACCTTTTTGCTGGAGTTAAAACTTATTTAGCAGATAATGTGTCAACTGTCAAGTTATGTTATTTTTATTAACGTCAAGAAAATGCTAGAAAATATTTATAGCGTCAGATGACGACTTTATTAAAATTTATTAGTAGTAAGAAAATTTCACAACCCCATATAACAGGAGCCTTGACACTCGCCACAAAGCGCGTTAATTTAACGCTTATTTATACATTCCACACAAATAAGATTAACATAAAAGCCACATTAATAATCATATCAAAAGGTACGTTTACCTAAATTAAGAAATTTCACAATCAAAGAAAAATGTTCGACCACAGAATTTATAACTAAAGGCCGAGGTGATCCAAGGTCCTAACATAACAAACATAAAAAACGTAACAAAGTGAAGTAAAAGTTAATGCGAATGGCTCTTAGACTACAAACGTAACTGGTTCCGCGGCATGCCCTTGAACTCACGTTTCCCTAAAGTAGGCGCTGGTTTTATAATAAAGCGGTAAAAATAACTCGTAGACAATTTGCTGTGCGGTTTTTTATTTCCGGTTCGTTTACTTTCATATTTTGAAGGATTGTGTTTAAGTATTATGTTTAAAGTAATCACTCCACAAGAGGGCAATTAATTATTTTTCCTTAACTTTTTTCTCAAAAATCTCGGAAACGGATAGTTTTTATCAACAACTATTTTTAGCTATAGATATCATTGAACTTCGTTTAACTATAAAATGAATGCCCTATTGGACATCGCTGTCAAACACAAAATAGGCGGTACTCTAGTAAAATATTAAAACATATAATAAAAACTTTTAACCTTTGAAATTATGATACAGCCAAACCGAATAGCATAGAACAAAAACTGACTAAAGGCCTCCGGCTTGGTTTATCGATTGAAACAACCGGGAACGACAATTTAACGTCCTCTCAAACTCTGATAGAAATGCCACCATCGACCACCCATTCAAGTAGGAGCCGATCTGCACGTTGCTTAACAATCGCAATGAGCTAACATAGCTTAGCTAAACAACGCCACGACCGCTACAAAGTTTAATAAAGACCGACAAACAGATTTAGCGCGCGTTGATGTCTTTCGTTCGGCGAGTAACAACACATTTTATGATCGCCAACTGAACCGAAACGAATGACTAATTCTAACCGCAAATGTTTATTTTTATCGCCCATTAAATTTAACTGAATAACTGAATAGTGCCTATTTTATAATCAAAATCTATTATATAGTGAACTGAATATCTTTATTTTAAGACTTGCAGCCCCGGTTTTGACCACGTTATGCCGCTTCCCATGGGAATTTCGGGATCATAAATATCCATTTACTTATACGTTGAATGTGGCTTCTTGTTTGGTTAAACTCCTCTACAGAGTAGTAAACTCTTTTATACCTAAAGAAAATAGAAAAATCCACATTTATGTCTCTTGTTTTCTATCTTCTTCTTCTTCTTCTTCATCGAGTGGATGGTCAACCTGACCAATCTTGGTGTCAGAGTTATAGAGTTATAGTTGTTTTCTATGATAAAGCCATAGAAGCCCAGAAAGACTAACTAGGTATTTCATTCAGTTATGAATGATTGTGAAAGCGTTTCTCGCATAAATATATTAATTATATAAATCGGAATGTTTGTTGAAACCAATCAACATTAAACCAACGATTGAAACTGATTATAAAATTAGAATGGTTAAGTAACCGTATAAACTCAAGTTCAAGTTAAAAATGATTGACCTTGCATTTAAATGCACGTAATACCAACTTGATAATATTGTTACTGACTTTTATTGCTCTCAATAGTGAACTCACTTCATTTTACGAGTATTGTATTGCACCGTAAAAGAAAAGGATTGTTGTCGATTGAACTCATAGTTTATGATGTAGACTTTGTAAACTGTCGCTGCGCTAAGCTGGTACTGATAAAGCTTTTAGAAACTGCTTCGCTCTTAAATTCCTTTTTAACAAGAAGGAAATAATTTTCCAGTTCCGAAAGTTCATTGTCATAGTCTGTCAAGGCTGAAAACTGACAAAAGAATCAGTCATAACTTTGGATGGACTTGTTCGACACAACCAAATTGTTGACCAAAAGTCTGTAACAAACAAATGAGTCTGCTAGACATACTGTGCCCGAATTGCGGAGTACTGCTGGTATGCTGATGGTAAAAATGCTTCATTAAACTCTGTATTCATTCGTAACTCTGAGTATAGCAGTTACACTTTAGACTTGGAAATAACACATTCCATTTAGCAACCCAAAAATACTGCATAAGTATTTATTAAATATCAACAAATTAATATATCATTAACACTCACGTTTCTGTCCATAATAAGGGTACTTTATAAAGGTCAAAACACAAATACAGAAACTTTGAAAGCATTTTGAACAACTAAGAATAATAGGACTTATAACAATAGATTTGATTCAATATATTCACAAAATCAATCATTTATAGTATAAGTTTCGTAGAAGGTTGTTATTATTGTTTTATATGGAAATGGACTATTGTATACATGACCTTAAACGTTAAGTTATCTAATGGAATATAATTTATGATACAATAACATAAGTGAACACTATTTTGATGTTGCCTTCAAATACTATTTTCATAGATTTGTGCTTAAATTTCAATTTCGATAGAGACCAACACAGAATCCTTTTTATAATACGGGTGTAAGCGGGTTAAAACGGAGTGAAGCTAAATGGAGCTCAACTGACCAATCACAACGCATTATGAAAAGATTTTTTCAATGTCAATGCGTTGTTTGACAATCCCAATATGCTGTGATTGGTAAATCACAAACTCCTAAAACTTTACATTAGGCCGCGATTATCTATCGATCAAGTGAACAGTAAAGTATACTAAATAATTAGCCTGTAATGTTCCACTGCTGGGCAAAGGCCTCTCATCACCACGCTAATTGCACAGTGCTATTATAATATTCCAATAATCATCCAACACATGTGTCTTTCTGTTTATTCTAGTTCTAACCACATTTTATTATCAAACACTTCTTAGCTACACAGTACCTTCAATTGCCATGTGCTAACTGCGAAACAAAAGCATAACACCACTTCTCACAGTCGCAGTAGGCTCGCAGGTACACATAGTAGTTCCCACCCGTACCATTCACGTTAATCTTGTACGCTGTAAGTAAAAGTATGAATGAAGGACACTTCGCCGGATGCGGTTGCGATATCTTGTCGCTTTATGTATAATGATTTAGATATACATTTGCTACTTATGTTATAAAGTATGAGAGAATTAAGTAACAAAAAGAAACATCTCAGACTACAGAAATATATGAAACAGTCTTTCAACGACTTGTGCTTAGTCAAGTCTGCCTTCCGATCAAACAGTTCTCAGTACAATTTCTTAATCAAAGGAAAAAGTCTGCGCAGATTCAGACTTGTGTGACTGAAGTTCACAGCTCGCTTCTTCTTCGAATCTTCTGTCCGCTTCATATGAAACTCCCGTTCAATGATGATCTCCAATAGGATACTTGAAAGACACTTACACAATAGGCTCCAAATCAGTGTTGGAAAATTCCAACAAAACCTTGATAAGGGTGTCTTGGAAAACGGGAATTGTGAAATGTGAATGTACCTTACGTACCCTAACAGCCCTGTGTCCTGCAGTGTAGAAGATCATTGGAGTGTCATAACAATGTAATAGATCTGGTCGAAACTGTAAATTTAGAACAAAGTATTAGCTGGTACTATCCAAATGCTAGGCAAAGACCTCTCATCTCACTGAAGCTGTCAGCGAGGAGGATTAGGTGTAATCACTACGCTTGCCCACTACGGGTTGATGATCTCGAACCCGATCTATGTATGAAAACTAAATCGGAAACATGCTTCACTAATAAATTAGTACAGTTGACAACCAAATTGAATGCAAATCGATATTAATATTGCCTTTAATCTCATAGTTCAACAATGAAACAAATCTAAACGTATTGTGTTCATGTCATAAGATATGACGGCAGGCATAAAGTACAATATGTAGATACTACTCGCAGATACTGTACCAATTAAGTGTCAACACAAAAAAGATCCTTATTTTACGATTAGTTTTTGTGAATTAATGATGCAACATTTGATATAAATGTATCAACTTAGCATAGCATTAATTGCGGATATATCTGTAATAAATACCAATAGAGGAAGCGTTGTACCTGTATTTGTAAAGTCTAGACTACCTCAATTTAGATAAATATAACAACATTCGGACCCCAAAAATCCATATTTTGAAGAAAATTTATTATATTGGGAAATCATGAAAGACATTTTCATGAATTTCAAGTTAACTAAGAAGGTACCACGGTGCAGCGACCGCTATTGTATACAAGAGGAAAAGCTCATATTTAATGTTCAATAAACTCACTAATCACCGTCACTGCACCATGGCTCCCATTAAGAAACATTACCTACCTTAATAACTAATCTTTTATTGATAAATACACCAAATAGCTAAAAGAAACCATTCAAATTCCACATGATTCAGTTCTGTGAGTAGACTTCAATGTTGTCCGCTGTGTCGCAACTGTTCGGAACGTTAACTACCGTTTTCCGCGGAACCAAATCGGTAGGGTTCCGTTCTTAGTTGCGAAATATCAACGTATAGACCGGTACAGTACGGAGTTCAACTTTAGGGCTCCAGACTTGATGACCCTGGTGATTGAATAAAAGTTATGTTAGAGGTTTTAACCCAGTTTTTTCATCGGATGTAAGCGTTTTATGTTTAAATAAAGTATTATTACGTTTTTTTGCGGCAAAAAATATTGTTTAAGCAATTAAAAACACTACTTTGATTTCCTGGCGTTTAATTAGGTGTTTACAGTCTAGTCTGAACACAAATATTTGGTCTCCAAATGAATGAAACAAACTTAAAGTAAACACTATTAGTTAACTAACTACCTGATCAATAGATTTCATACAATTTCTAAGTAGAACTTCCTACATTTACCCGCAGGTGTTCCAATTCAAAAGAAATATACTTTTTACATGCAAATATCTAATGTATGTCGTGTTTTTATACTCTTTGGAAACTATGTGTTCATGGAATTGTGACTCGCCTAGTTACTAGTTGCGTATGTGTGCTCTATGAAGGACATAGCTGTCTCTTCCCGTTTGAATTAAACATTAATGGATACTTTAGTTAGTTAATGAATAAAAATATAGCACCTTTTAACTGAAAAAGGATAAATTTGAAATAGCAGTTGTATTTGGTCAATGGAGGATAGTTAAAAAAGTTGTATGTAAGTTTTCGTGTAGACATAAGTCTTCGGTTAGTAGACTTAGTTGCTTTTAATGTTTCTTACTAATTTAAGCAAGTGGTAATCTGATTCCCATTATCATTGCTGCTATAATGGGACCGCGCAGGGGTTTAATATATGAAGTCCTTGGGATCGCGTTTAAATTCGCAACCCCCGAAACAGCGCGTCAGACCACTGTGCCAACGGGCATGTCAATATTAAAAACCTGTTGCAAGGCCTGTTCCTACTTTTCAGTAGTCCTATTCAGATTTTAATTAGAGCCTCAGTTATTTCTTAGTACAGCCGATACAAGACCGGAGTCCCACAAGGATGAAAAACTTCATATTCTGAGCCTTACTTGCTTCTGGCGTCGCTATAACCGTTTGTAGGTCTCACACCCGTACTTAGAGACGTCAAATGCTTTCATAGTACAGATTTAGTTTATCAGTGATATGGACAAGTAATGTGTCAAAAATTAGTTAAGTACTGCTTTAAATGACATCTCTCGAGTTTAAGAGGCAGTTTAAAACTACAATTTTAAAAGTTCTACCACAAACCTCTCTTCCTTTTTACCACAACGTACTATTCAAATCCTGCCCCAATAAGTGAGAATGATACGGTTTTCCATACAAATGCTAAACAATAACAAACCGTCCATAACAACGTCACAGTTCGCTCCAACACGAAGTTATTAACACGGAGAGAGGTACGCCCTTCAACGAATCCGGTATCAATTCCGGCATCAAAACGTTTTCACATTTTCAACTATGGATGTGGCACTTTGACAGCTAACGTTGACAGTATTGAGTATAAATCACTTTGGCACTTTTGACAGGTTTTACTGAGCACCTAAAGCTAAGTCGGTGTGACAGGTGAATTGGATATTATTCCAAATGCTGAAATATTTTATGAATTGATTGGGTTTAAATGGATATACCATGTATACATTTTCACATACACTAAGCGACATTTCATAGAGCATTTTTAGATACTATTAACAATAATAATTATAACTGATTAATAGAGTACCGAAAAAATTCAAGTGTACTATTCCTTATAATTGAAAGTTAGCATACGAAGCGGAAAAAAAATACATTCCTATTTATGTAAAAACTCAAAAAAATATTGACGACTCCTTCACATACCACCTCCAAGAAATCTTTAATAACTTTTATAGATCCATGTATCGGTATGACACATAGCAATGCATTAACAACATGCCTATATAATTATATCTCCATTCATATCATATATATTAGATTCTGTACGATAGCTACTGAATTAGGATATCAACAATTTATTAATAAACTTGTTTCAATGTCCTTGTGTCAATTTAGAAACGGATGTGTGTGAAACTTTGCTCAATGAATACGAAATGGGGCCGCTAAAGATATAATTAAAGTATTACAATTTATATAATCTTTGCTTTGAGAGCTGTTGAGTTGAAGGTGATTTTAAATTACGATAAAATTAAATCTAGATTATAATTATAAGGTATTTAAAACTGTTACAAAAGCGGTCCTTAAGCGGTGTTTAGTTTTAGCAATCTTTGTTGCTTGTCGGCATAGATCGTAGCGAAAAAAATTCTAAATCTATGCTTGTCGGTAACAATTTCTAAACAGATACATATAACTGTATAATTTTTAAACGACGTCAAAGGAAAATTGTGTAGGTTCTTGATTCTGGTGTTTTTTTTTTAACTATGTTCGACACCATCCCGTAATTATCAAGCGTGGTGATAACGCCTTGTCTTCCTCACTTTACCGAAAGTAGACTTCCGAAAGCTGAGAGGTTTTTGTCTAGTTTTTTGTCTAGTAGGAACATTACAGGCTAGACTTCAAAAAGCAGCGACGCCTTTGCCCAGTAGTGGGACATTATAGGCTAGACTTCAGTTTGCTGAGAGGCCTTTGCTTTACAGCCTATTGCTTTATAATACGCCTAAGTGACCGAAATCAAGCCTCCACATATCCTATACATACACTTTAACGTATCTCCCTGAAAATCGTGCACAAACACAACAATGACATTTACTGGGCGTGTCTGCCTTGATCTCTTGCTCTTATTGTCACTAGGCCATTGACATTTCAGCATTTAATAACAAGTAGCTGAATAGACCACAGTTGTATTAGTAGTTACTACGTCACTGATGAGATGAGCCACAGCTTAGGGAATAGTTACTACGTTACTAATGATGAGTCACGATTTTGTGGTTTCTTTGATGGTCGATTCAATAAGTTGATTGTTTTGCCTTTTGATCTTGGGTATCGTCAGTTAATTTATTACTGTTGATATAAAAGCCGATGGGATATACAGAATAAATGTACCATGAAGGAAGTGAAAGCATTACTATAAAAGGAAGTGCAATATGTATATCATTATTGTATTAAGATGGAAATCACGTATATGATTTCGGTAGAAATTTCATGGGTTTGACGATTTGATTGTTATCGGTATGACAACTTTACTTCCGAAAATTCAATTATGTACCACTTTTCCAGCACTTTTCCTATTTAAATGTTAAGTGTTGGGCAGGCCCAACGACTTCTAAAAATGTAATGACTCTACGCGAGGCAAAATAAGCAAAAAATGTTCACATAAAACCCATGTGTCACTTTATCCAAATAAGAATATTTCATTTCGTCCTTATTTCTTATGTATATACAGCACACTCGGTAAAGTTAGAAGTAGACCACTTTGTGTTAAACGTTAGCACCTGTAACAGCTAAGTTTATATAGTTTTGGTGCAATCACGTCCACACAGGTCTAGCAATGTGGTCAAATGTTGACTTTTCTGATCGTTAATAGTAATATCATGTATCCACCTAAGTAAGTAACTCACCCATAGTGAACCCATTAATTATACTATCTAGGTTTCATAGGATTAAATAAATCTAAATCCGATGTACACGCCTCTCTTAATTATTACCTTTTTTCTAACCCTAATGGCACAGATGACCAAAAAAAGTTACTTCAAATAAGTTTAAGTAAAGTAATGAAGTACGTTTAAGTCGATTCATCGTGAAGAACTGTGGAATAATTAACCATGAATTAACCTAGTTTAAAGTTAAACAAGTTGAGGAATTCTTAACCAAAAATATATAGATTGGTGGGTATGGTGGTTTCACATGAGCATTACATACATATGGATTTATACTGATACAAATGTAGAACATAATGCACAGGGTGACTTTTCAACCGATTAGTATAGAATAGTTGTTGGTGACGACGTCTGGGTGTCAATTATATAAAGGAATTATTCTTATAAAGTATTTGAGTATGTATATGTAGTAGTATCAGTTAGTTAGATTTCATAATAAAGGCTTAGACTCAACTGTAATAAACTCTATAATAATCAGATTAGTATAATAATTACAAAATACTTTCCTGATATAACAAATAAAACCTGTAAGAATTTATTTTCTTGATTATAATTACAGCTGTTACTGAGTTTTCCTTAAGGGCCGGACTCTTTGAATAGAACATCGAATGGTGAACAACAGGCCTGAAACTGCGTTAAGCGGTCACCCGCGCGGTTTTATTTACGTAGCACTTTAGTATAAAACCGCGCGGGTGACGAGGTCCGTGGCGTTCCAACAGAGTCCACGCGCGTAGACACGCCACGGTTGCCCGTCGTGGGTGCCCAAAAACGCCTCAAAAAGTACAAAAGTGCACACTAGAGACAAGACATCTTATAGATATTTTCTAAGGTTTTCATTTAGCTTAAATCCGTCTTGGCCGTTGTGGGCAAAGGCTGTCTTATCTGCGCTTTATTAAACACCTAGATTCCTAAGTCTATCAACACCTTAAGTAGTAAGTTTAATAAACAAGTAGCTGAGTATATACACCGTTATAACCTGTACCTCGGTATGTGGTCGGTAACCGCCATTATGTAACTCTGATGACACTATAATGTGAGTGCGCTACTGGGCCCATTTTTACCATGTAAGGATATCATCTTTGAAGTGAGATTTGTACTCACATTCTTTAGAATTATTGGCTAATCAATGAGTAGAGAAGGGGAGTGTACAAGAGGGACTGGCAACTATGAGCCTCAAATCGAGAAGAGTGGTGGGAATAGGGGGAGATCTTTGCCCAACAATGGGATGATACAGGCTAACAATGAGTAGTTAGAAAAGTGTTAAAAGAATGCTTTGGAATGCGATGGATGAGGCAAATTGTTTTTTTATATATACATTACTTATAGTAATAGTTTATTGGCAAACAAAGTTACATTAATATGCCTCTGGGTTAGATTTTTTGTAAGATTATTTAATTTTTGGCATGTACGTTCCTAAGATATAAATTTGGGTAGCTTGATATTTTGTATTTAGATAGAAAACAAATATTTCATAATCTGTTTCATTAAGTTATGATTTTTGACAGAACAAGTACGAATCAATTATATATTGAAAAGATTTTTTTACAAAATCTCTTTAAAAATAATTCTACTTTCATTCGAAAAACTACAAGTAAACCATGGCCAAAAGGTGTTTTAAATAAAAGAGTGTGTAAGTAATGAGTATGTGAGACCTCATAAATTGCTAAATGTTTCTCCTATTTAGCTAACTCGTTGATATATTTACTCCAAGTATTTCGCACCCATAAAAACTTCTTACATAAATCTTTGGACATATTTCAAAGTGGGTAATAAAGTTGGACTGTTACATGGTACGTCAGAAAATGAGTGTGTTACATACTTAATACATGAAAATAAGTAATTAATAACTGATAGAAATGGAATGCGTCCGGATTAGTTTTATTTTTGTCCACTTATCTTGGATGGCGCTACTGTTCACTCCCTTATTCACCAGTTTAATTGTATGCGTCACTTTTTGGATTTTTCTTTTCGTTTATAATAAAATTCAGTTTGAAGATTACAAACGCTCTTTATTTGACGAAACCCAACGATATCACATATTACACATTTTATACAAAAGTAAATTCAGAAAAATGGTCTTCAATTTTTATTTTTTGTTAATGTTTACCAATTAACTTGTTAAAATATTGAATCATCGTTTTTAATCTGGACACACATCATACATCAACTTTTCATAATTATTTAACCAAAAAAACTTTATCGCAATATTAGCTCATGTTAGGCAACAAATAACCCATGACAGATTAAATTAAAACTAATAAATAATGCACTAAATAATAAAATCAAAAGAAAACTTATTAATAAAACTAATCCCCTGATCATTAACGCTAATTAGCTAATTAATAACGTAAAGTAACATCTGTTACTGCTATTAATACATATATATATATACGAGTATACTGTTACGTTAACTCAGGTCAAGGGTTCAGTTGTGGCCTTCAAAAGAGTCACATGTAAAAGAGAAATTATATATTCATAGCATTTGTCAATATATTCATACTCCAATATATAGTATTGTAAACATCTCGATTATGACATCTATGGAATTAATCATTGGATTTGCAAGAAATATTCGCTGTTGACAAAATGGCAACATTGAGACATAATGACAGTATAATCGACGATAGTCAATTGTTTACATTTTTGCTTTTTTTATTTAATTCATTTGTATTTAGGCTGAACGTCCTGGACTGACGACTGGAACGAACTGGACTGAAAGTTTTAATATAATTCAAGTGAAAACAAGGCTAAACTTTTCATAACTCCGCATAGTACAAGAATATAGGTACCTAGTTCACAACCTAGCTTTTTAAATAAACTAAAAGGATTACTATCTCACTAAAAAGAATATAACACAAGTAACATACACGTAAATACCAGCAATCAATCAAAAGAATTTTATTCATAAAAAGTTCAAACAACTGCGTCGTTAATTAGTATTAATATATATATTTTGTAACATCATCCGAGTAAGGTCGTATACAGAATGTAGGCCGTTTACAATTTCACTGGCCTTCTCCTTAGGAATACATCGCATACGATTTAAATTATTACCAAATATTATGTTAAGAAACACGCGACTGTATCATAACGAGAGATGGATTGTTTGTTTTTTACACTATGCGATATTTTGATCCGATATTACGTTGATCAGATTTGCTTGTTTTTTTCTTATGCTGTGATAGTACGATTTTGATCCGATTTGGTTATTACGTTTATCGGATCTCTTTTGCTATATGTATTTTCGGGTAAGTATGTTCTATCTGATTTTTTGTTGTTGTTGTATAATGTAAAGTAGAAAACTTAAGAATTAGTGATCCCAGACCTTTTGAATAATGTTTCATTTCAATGTAGAAGAAAAAATTGAATACTTATAACAAAACAATACAAACATAAGTATAAATCAAAGACATCGTACGCTGTAAACGCTCCTAACGCTCGCATCTCAAGTAAATTACATAAAGAGCTCATTTAACTGTAACAGATGTACAAACCTACAAATCACACATGATACTCATTATTCACTGATTACACAACGCTCTTAACACACTTATTATAAGGTTCAATTTTATTTGGTACTAATGCAATATTTTATTGGAGATTGAAATACTTGTTATATTATACGTAGTAGCAGGTAGTAGTTAGTGCCACGAAATTGTTATTGCTTTAGATTGGATAAGACATCGCTAAGTAAGGCTGTAAAATCTCTGTGTTAAAAATTACTATAAAGATTATGAAATTCATGAAGTCACAACTGCCATCAAGATAGTATTTAAAAAATGCCAAATTGATCAAAATGACGACATTTTAACCCATTTAAAGTATCGTCATTACAAAATTAAACTCTCATTAATTATTGCAATTAAATTGACATTTTAAATTATTGACATTTCTTTGAGATGATTGTTTTAAGGTTGTCATTATCTGTCATCTTACAATATGGTGCTATTTCGAAACGATACAAAACAATAATTGACATTGGTTCTTAGATTAGACGGAAACTAAAAGTTTTAGAAAACGCGGTAATTTTTGAAGTATCGGTTAATGTTATATACAAGTACAAGCAATTATATAAGTATATATTGTTCTTAAAAACTCATATAATGCGATATGCGTGATACCATTTGAAGTTCTGCGTAGAACAATTATTTTAATGACTTAATTATACAACACTGCTACCGATTCCGTTACAAATTACAAATCATGATTGATCATTACATTATTCATACTTGTACTCCCTTTCAATATTATAACCTTCATAGAACACCATTCATTATAAAAGGAACTAAAAAATATATTTAATAATGCACAAATTACACTACGCTGTTTGCGTAAAGCGCTTAGCGAACTTGTCTCAACTTCGTACTCTATGTTGTCAGAGATTTTTTTTAAACGTCGAGGATGGGGGTTGGGTTGAAAATCTACGATTTTCGGCGCAAATCCTGTGCATTTGTCGCCATCTTGATTTGAAGTTAAATGTTTTCATTTCCGGAAATAACTCGTTTTCAACTTCACGGTATGTTTCATACGACTTACTGTAATCACACCATAGAATTCATCAAATCATCAAAATAAAGGAAAATTGTGATTCAGTAGAATTTTAAAGTATATCCTTGTAATGACCCATTGCTGACCAAAGGTCTCTCATTCCACCGAAGATATCAGTAAAGTGAGGAAGATTAGGCGTAATCACGTTGTTTATTTAAATAGATTGATTTTAGATTTTTCACTCCACTAGCTTAATGGCTTATGGCCTTTCGTAAATGGCCCATAAACTCGCACAGAAGCCAAGAAAATTGAAATTATTATAAAATAATAGGTTTGACTTAGTAATTTACTGTTTTTGCTCATTTGCCTATAACTAATCGATTGCTTGCTTAATTTTAATGTAATTTAAGACTTGTACAAATTAACCTTTTGGACACGGTTTGATATTTTACAAAATGCATATGTATGTCGTCATTTAAGGATACATAAAAACTCAATATTTAGGTACTTGAAAAATTGTTAGGTACAGTTGGCATACGGGAAATATTGTCAAACCTGGTACACTTCTTTTTTAGTTAACCGTACTGTAGGTAAGAAAAAGGACACTCTAGCACCTGGAGAAAAAACATAGTTGGTTAGACTCAAACTAGCTCTTTTATCATGGAATCTAAGTAACTGTTACATGAACATACACAAATACTTTAAAGAATATATAATTGACACCCAAACATCTGCACATATTGTTGTCTCTAGGCGGGCATCGAACCCGCAACCCCTGATACAGTAAGCGCTCTCACATGCCATTGTGCCAACGGGAAGGGATAAGCTCATGGAATTTTCATTGAGCAAAAAGTGACAAAACTTGACTATAGTCTGCGCTGCGCCTTGCTGTCTAACTAGTCAGAATATAAAAACAACCATGCCAGAAAGCCACAAGGCCTCCAACAAGATTAAACGAACGAAACAAACGAGCTCAATTACTGCGACTGTAATCCACTTATACAAGTAATAACATCTTACAAATACAATATCATAAGCTAAGTAATACGTACAAGATGTCCAAATAAAGAAACGGCCTCTAATTTCAACACTTATTTCAAATAGAGTCCATAACTGTATCGCGACCTTTCGACCCATACGTGTTTCACTTGCGCAGATGTCCGTAAGTAAATACTCGTATTACATAAAAACACGTTGAAGAAAAGTCAAGTGAAGTAATAGTGACCTCTGCGAAGGGTTAATGTGGACGAATTATGGGGACCTGTTGGTTTTCTTTTTAACACAATTTAAAAATTACCGTAAGGGTCATTTAATGCCAACAGAATTGACACCCTTCTTATTGAAGATTAATAAAATTGTTGACTTTGCTGTGATTGACCTGGGTTGGCCATAAACTACATAACCTATTTAAAATGCAAATGATTGAATGAAAAAAAAATGAATGAGTGTAATATGATATGTTGTGCTTCCTCTATGCTTTTACTTTAGTTAGATAATACTAGCTGGTCCCTGCGGTGTTACACGCAGCATATCCGGTCCCAAATTTCGTTACAAAACAATTGACAAGTCATTAATATGGATTACAGAGTACGGATTATTTCAACAATGTTTACATAATCACCGAGAAGGGTAACTTAAAGTAAATAAAACTCGTTGTAAATTATGCTATTACGTCGATTTTATCATATTTTTTTATCACCTGTATCGGTACTCATTACGCACTTTTGTAAACTTGAATTATCTGTAATAACTGCGTCAGTTATGGACCAAATATAACAATTCAATCTTCAATGATTAACCTTTATTGAACCTTATATTTAACTGTAATTTGGCGGCATTTTAGACGCATCGGGTTATTTAATTGAAATATCAAGAGACTTAATAATAATATACCTACCTTGATATGTATTTTGTATGTATGACCTTCTTATGTCAGTAGTATTGAATTCGGTGAGTGCCCTCTAATCATAAATTAAGAGGTCAGGTTAGGTTAGATTTGTTGAGGTCATTATGTACCTATAGGGGTCACCTATAGGTACATAATTTTAGTTATTAAAAACATTTCCTTCTTATAATAATAAGAATTTAGTTGAACTGTTGTTTTATTTACAAACTAACCACTATTTTACTCGCCTTGTGCCCATTCCCGTGGGAATTCAGAAGTTTCGGGGAGATTCTCCTACCTTTCTCTTGACTTTGGCTATTTAATACAATACTAATTACTTCTTCTTCTTCTTCGTTGAGTGGATGGTCAACCTGGCCAATCCTGGAGTTATTGAGCCGCCAAAGGCCAATTAATTACTCGAACCTGTAGTGCCACAATTTAGCGCGTACAAACGTACAAATATACACTTTGGTATTCATTGATTATGATCGTTGCCAAGAAATGAATATCATTCCATCTCATTACGTTGAAGCCATACTTATGTTTATCTATACTAATATTATAAAGAGGTAAAATTTTTAAGTTTGTTTGTTTGTTTGTATTTTCGAGCTAATCTCGGGAATTATCTGTCCGATTAGAATAATTATTTTTGTAATAGATAGCCTCATTCCACGGGAAGGTTATAGGCTATTTTTCATCCCGAAATTCCCATGAGAACGGGCACATAGCGGGTGAAACCGCGGGGCGCTGCTAGTTATTAATATCTCATGACATTTTGATGCGTTGATGTTTATTAGTATGTCATAAAAAGCCAATTTCCCTGCCACACCTATAATTGCAACATAAAGCTGAACGTTCATTTGATTAACGATTGCTATACATCTACTATCAATAACCTAAGTTACTGTAACATATTCAGTAGAACTATTACTAAACCGACTGTTTGATTGTACTAGTTCAAATAAAACAAGTTCTTTGCAATTAATGTTTTCGATAATTTATCGTTTTTGTACAATCATTGATGTATTATATTGCAATAGAAGCAATTACGCAGTAACACGTCAGTGAATTGATATATATCTTTATGAATTCCTAAGCGTCGTACTCAAAGGAAACGAAAGAAAATACTACAGTTATAGAAAATTAGGTCACATTGCTAGGTTCTGCGAAGATAAAAGTGCAGTATTTGCAACAAAATAGGTCACAATGCCAGGGAGTGTTTTTCAACAAAAAATTGTAGAATATGCAACAAGAAAGGCCACATTGAAAAATACTGTCGTAATTATAGCCTGGTAAGCGAGGAATGCTACAAAAATGTTAAAATTAAAGCAATTACAGATTCAGGTTGTTTGTTTGCTGTTTATTTGTATGCAAAAAAAGCCTTTTAGAAAACGTTTGAAAAGCCTCCAGACTATTTTTATTCTTAACAACAAATCTACTAGTAGGGAGTTGTGAGTTGCCTAGATGCAATCAACCATTTTAGGTTACCATTTATATTGGATCCGTTCTTGTTCCCCATTTAGGGATTCAACACTATTTGAATCCCATCATTGCGCTCAGCTCTACGTATAACCTTTCTTCACTAAAAAAATATCTATAGTTTGTACCTGACAAACAAATAACAGTCGCACGCACACGTAGCTCGCTAAGACGTGTTGAACTATATTATAATTGTTCCTACGAGAGTTAGAATTCAAACCGTCACAACTGATTTTCAAACCAAAGACCATTGAGGAAAAGCGTTCAGTTACCTTTTTCCTCTGGAGAAGGAATTGTTCTCGGCTGGATCGTCTACATAAGTACACAAGTTAATTCTCCTAAGGAAAAATAAATATGTATCTACACGATCTCTACACGATAAAATGCCGATCACCTAATTTTCACACGCAAGCTAATTGACCGCCATTTAACCATAAGGTACGAATTAAAATACTAACAAGCATTGCTGACAGCGCCCTCTATCGCACCTCAGTTGTAACTATAGCAATTACAGCATCGCAGTTGGTCAATGATGGTTATACATACTACTGGTAGTTTGATGATAACTTATATGGAGTGTAATTTAGAAAGACTTGGAGTTGAGATTAGTTGGCATAAAAAAATCTAATGAAGATTATGGCACCTGTATGATGAGTGTACCAAAAAAGGTTTTCTTATTGAAACATTTATTAGCACTTTACATAATTTAGGTGCTTGTGTGATAATCAATGCCCACTAGGTAGTTCGTATTCAAAGTATCTCAAAGGTCTAAAGGCTCAATGAACTAGTTCGACCGCCTCAGTAAATAACCGTTAATAGTAACATCTTAAAAGATTTCAAGTTTAAATTGCAAAGAAAAGCAAAAGATAATTGACCTTGTCTGCATGCATCCTAAGCCAGACTTTCCACTAGAGCTTTGCTGTGCTACGTTTGATATCCCCTTATCATATTAAACGTAACATAGCAACATATTATAGCAATGACTTTAGTAAACACGATGCTTTCCCAAATTAGCTACCATTAATTTGGCTGTAAACTTTACATAATGTAGCGAAAATAATGTAAGCCTGTAATGTCCCACTGCTAGACAAAGGCCTCTCATCACACATCACTGAAGATATCAGTACAGTGAGGAGGATTAAACGTAATCACTACGCGCATCTACTGCAAGTTGAGAATCTCAAACTATACTAAAAATTTTAATTAGATTCCAGATTTGACAATTTCAGTGTTGCAACATTATGACAAATACTAAATAGTGACGTTGCGAAATTATTCGATATGGAAATGGAATATTTCCGGATCGATTCTTCTCGTTTATAATTTTACTCTCGTAAACTAAGTATATCAGGAAATTAAATATTTCTGAACCGATAATTTAGTTTTGACGATTAATTAACGATCTGAGACTTTTCTTTTATAATTGTGTGTGAAATAAATAAAAAAATGTGATCATGAAGGAACATGACAAATAAAACAGAAAAAAAACGTTGTATGTTTTGGTTAATGTGCTAGACTGTTCATTCCAAGTAATTATATATTGGTGTCAAAAAAAAGCTGATATAATCTAGTTTAATAATAAGTAAAAAACAATGAGAAAATACATCGGATACATCTCGGATACAAAATATCGATTCGCAATGAAATAAGATATTCGTATCACTACACTACACTATTATATGGGGTATCATTATTTGACAAAATGACAGTAGCTAATGTCAAATCTGGAATCTAATAAAAATTCCGAGTATAGAGCCATATATTCTATTTACTTATCAATGTAGCGTATGACAAAAATATTTTCAGTACTCTGTTTCACCTAATAGAGACTACAGATTCAACTGCGCATGACTATACCACAATCAATAGTACCTGGACCGTTGGATAGGTCAACACCCAGACATCTGTCCTAGTGTTCCATTTAGTGCTTACGTAAATACCAAGTCTAGACTGTCTCATTTTGGAGTAGATAAGACAATGTTATTACTTAATGCGCTATATAATTTGTAATGTAAATAATTTTAAAAGATAAGATTTTATTTTAACAATAAAATATTGTTAATATAATCATGAGTAAGTTTGAGTAGATTAGTGGTCAACCCTGGTGGACTTTTTAGCCCGCCTGAAGTCCGCCGATATGGTTATAGTCATACCAGTATCGACCCTCGGTTATACCCGTTTATTCCCGTAGGAATCTATACTAATATTATAAAGCTGAAGAGTTTGTTTTGTTTGTTTGTTTGTTTGTTTGTTTGTTTGTTTAAACGCGCTAATCTCAGAAACTACTGAACCGATTTGAATAATTCTTTCACTGTTAGATAGTCTATTTATCGAGGAAGGCTATAGGCTACATTTTATCCCGAAATTCCCACGGGAACGGGCACAACGCGGGTAAAACCGCGGGGCGCTGCTAGTAACGTTATAAAAAGTATCTTATAACCTTCCTCGTATTTTTTTTATTTGACTAACGAATGATATAGACCAGGGTAGATAATTTTTGAAACCAAACAAAATTACAGTAGGATGAAACCCATTAGAAAAGGAGGGGAATATGATAAAAATGAAAGTAAAAATATATTACAGTCGATTCGAGTTCGGGAAGTGGGAAGGGGGTGCGTTTTTAGGGGTAAAAATGGTTTATCTCGATTTCCGGAAAAACCACAAGTCCTACGGAAATAAGTCAAATGGCAAAGTTGTAGGTAATAAAATGATCTACAACTCTTGTATTGACAACTTTTTCACATAACCTCAAAATATATGTGAAAAATTCAAAAAACCACGTTTTTCGTTTTTTACGTTTATCTTCCTCAAAAAAAATTTTTTTTCTACGAAATTTGGTGAAAACTTACCTTATTATGTCCCAAATACACTGTAATTTATTTGATTAAAAATATTTATTTTTTCGCTGCATTTTAACTTAATATCAAAAAAGCACCCTAATTTTCAATCGAAAATTCTGACGTCAAAATATCAGCTTTTTTCAAAGTGTTGGTATGTTTTCTGTTCCTTGAAATCTCTACTTTCCGATGGTGAAAAAATATATATATATTACTATAGAAAATCTTCTCAGAAAATGCAAAAAACTTGAATACGATATTTTTTTTTAAAAGTTGATTTATTTAATGCTAATTACATTTATGTCATAGAAAATCTCATTATATATAAATATAAATGTAAATCGTACTATTAAATGTAGATATAGTCCAGTCATTATAGTAAGTTCACCTCGGAATTTGAGATACCCAGCTGTAAGTCTGTAAATACTTGTATATTGACACCCTAAAAGTTGTCTCATCATAACTTACATATGGTAGGGTGTACGCAACTATTAAATTTCAAGTTCAATTTCACAAAAATCGGTTTTTGCGCTTTTTTGTAAATATCTCAACGGTTCACCGTATGAAAAAAATTTTTGAACAAAATTTGTAGAGAATTTTGTATTCTACAATATTGATAATAAATATAAATAGCAAAAAATCCATAGGAAATGAGATATTTACAAAAAACCGCAAAAACCGATTTTTGTGACCTTTGACCGTGAAATTTAATAGTTGCGGACACCCTACCATATGTAGGTTTTGAGACAACTTTTAGGGTGTCAATATACAAGTATTTACAGACTTACAGCTGGGTATCTCAAATTCCGAGGTGAACTTACTATAATGACTGGACTATATCTACATTTAATAGTACGATTTACATTTATATTTATATATAATGAGATTTTCTATGACACAAATGTAATTAGCATTAAATACATTAACTTTTTTAAAAAATTATCGTATTCGAGTTTTTTGCATTTTCTGAGAAGATTTTCTATAGTAACATATATATATTTTTTCACCATCGGAAAGTAGAGATTTCAAGGAACAGAAAACATACCAACTCTTTGAAAAAAACTGATATTTTGACGTCAGAATTTTCGATTGAAAATTAGGGTGCTTTTTTGATATTAAGTTAAAATGCAGCGAAAAAATAAATATTTTTAATCAAATAAATTACAGTGTATTTGGGACATAATAAGGTAAGTTTTTACCAAATTTCGTAGAAAAAAAAATTTTTTTGAGGAAGATAAACGTAAAAAACGAAAAACGTGGTTTTTTGAATTTTTCACATATATTTTGAGGTTATGTGAAAAAGTTGTCAATACAAGAGTTGTAGATCATTTTATTACCTACAACTTTGCCATTTGACTTATTTCCGTAGGACTTGTGGTTTTTCCGGAAATCGAGATAAACCATTTTTACCCCTACAAACGCACCCCCTTTCCACTTCCCGAACTCGGATCGGCTGTAATTTATTTTTACTTTCATTTTGATCATATTCCCCTCCTTTTCTAATGGGTTTCATCCTACTGTAATTTTTTTTCATTTTTTACTATTTTTGTAGTCTTCGGCACTGGTCTAATAGTTCCAGAGATTACTGCGTTCAAAAACAAAACAGAAAGACAGATATATAAATCATAGTATTAGAATATGATTTAAATAGTCGAGGAATAAAAGCTTAATACGCTGTAGCTTCGAAAACGGCTTAATCGTTTACGATTAATTTCTAAACATAAACATAGTGTATTCTAAGATGATTTTAAGGAAATCATTTGAAATAAATAAATAAATGTATATTGGTTTGTGCTAACGTGATTTGATACAATTAAACACAGCCAAGCAAACACGAAAAAACGCTATTAATACGTATTTGGTTTGCACAATTATTATTTTGATTTATAGCCACTATCTACCTATATGCTAATGATCCGTGATGCCCTAATTGTATGCATAATACTTCACATTCAAACGGGATTCTTTCATAACACAGCTGATATAAACACTTAAAGAAAACTTATACATAAAATGTATCAGGGTATGCCAAATAGCAATTTCATTTACTTTTGAAACATGGCTCGGGTTTGAGATCACATGGTAGGCAGTAGGCAAACGTTTGTGACAACGTATTATCCTCCTCACTGTTCTGATATCTTCAGTGAAATGACAGGCCTTTGTTAACTTCATATAAGGCTTTTACTTACCGATTGGCAAGAGCTAGTATTGTTTAAGGGATATTTTTTACCAAAGCTTCATAGGTTTTATAATAGTTTTAAAACACAAAGCTTTAAAAATACACTCTAGTGTTCCTAATATTTCAAAAATGACATCATTGAACCATAAAGCAAAGGACTTTGTAGTAATATAAATTTAATTAAACTTCAATAAATTAGGTTTTTCAAATATCCTTTATGGGAGTACAGTTAACGAAGTTCGCTTTATGCCTGTTCTATACACACTGTACGAACAAAATTTTAACGTAGTAGCTCTTTGGTAGGAATGCGCACAACTTTTGCGTACAAGCAAGCGTTAATAAGCCCAGACAATAGGTTATTTTTAATGTTTATTTCCAAGTTTTTGTATCTCTACAGTGATAAAAGCATTCATCTAAAGTATAAACTACGAGTATTATGACTACCTATTAAAGTATATCATAGTAATACTATACATATTAGGAATGGAAAATGAATAAGCAATATCATGTAGATTAAATATGGTCATTCACCAACTCAGCTAAGTGTTACTTGCTTAACTCCTGGTATTAATGGTTTCCTGACAATGTCTGCGATATTTATAACATTAATTAAAGTAGAAGTGTTCAATCAATGTAATGCAATGCAGACTGTTCCGTGAGAACCAGACCCAATTGGTTTTCAAAGATACTTTGTTGAAATATTGTTTACTGGAGAACTTAATGTGTATGCAGATAGCTTATGATTGCTCCGGTTTATATAAGACATTTTGTAATTATTAAGTAGGTAATATTTAAACGAGCAACTGAAGTTGCGCAATTTTTCACCTGACTACATCGGGTAACTTTTTATTTAACAATAAACTTTCTTTCACCATTATATTTGTAGCCACGGGATCAGCGGGTAAAAATGTTTTGATTGTCATTTTATTGGTAACGAATCCCGATATCGGTAGATACACGTTGGTAAGATCAGGACCTATTAAATCTGATCCTGGGATCCTTCGATACAAACCCTATCTAATTTTGCAGTTAACTGACTTTGAGCAGCTCATTATTTAAACATGAACGCGAAAGTCTGTGAGGATGTATGTATGTATGTATGTATGTTTGTTACTATTTCACGAAAAAACTACTTAACGGATTTGGATGAAACTTTACAGTAATATAGGTCATACATTAGAATAACACATGGAATACATTTTATCCCGAAATTCCCGCTAGAACGAGTACAACGCGGGTTTCACCGCGGGCGCGGCTAGTACTCAACATCAACAGTTTCTCATCTTCGTTTCCTTTTCTAACGTAACCCTTCGTTCCAGGTACTTCGTGAGTACGGTGCTCCAGTTCCAGATCCACCGCGCCCTGTGCGAGCGGACCGGCCAGTTCATCCCGGGAGACGTCTCCCGCCCGCTGCACAAGTGCGACATCTACCGGAATCCGGAGGCGGGCAAGATATTGACGTGAGTTACTTAGGAAGTCACTCTTTAGCCTACATTTCTATTAGGATAGTTTATAATAATATTGCGTGTATACTAATACTATGCTTGTAGTATAATAGTATAATATACTGTAATAGTCCTATCCTACTAATATGATGGATCTATGTTTATGTTTGTTACTCTTTCACGAAAAAAACTACAGGATGGATTTGGATGAAATTTTAGAGTAATATAGGTTTATATACATCAGAATAATACATGGGATACGTTTTATCCCGAAATTACCGCGAGAACGGGTACAACGCGGGTAAAACCGCAGGACAGGGCTAGTAGTAAATAAAGTAGCAAACCTCTATTGAATAGGCTCTTCAACTGGAGGTAAATTATATTGAACAATAAAACGACTTAAATATAGTTTAAATCTGACATTTAGAACCAATTTAATAACACTAAACAATCAATTAATACTTTTAGATCACCTAGTTAACTACAACATTTTAATTGATAGAAACGGATGTCATTGATGAAAAAATTATAACACCAATTAAGTGTGGCCTTCGTTACGAAATAGCAATTTAAAATACCATAAAAATTGATGCGAATTGATGCTAACTTATACCCCAAATACACTACGACGTTCGCTCAGAACGGTCGCGAATCGTGTTCATCTTTGGTCGCCAAACGTCATCTTCACAGTCGTCTACCAAACCAACAAGTAGTTATTTGACAGATGCAGTCGTTCGAAGACTACGGCCGAACCATAATTATTAATTAAATGCATTGTAGGTCAACATGATTCTGTAATAGTAATAGTAATAGTTATAGATCATTTATTCCTCAAAAACTTAAATTGTAATTGTAATTGTTCCTTTACATGACTGAAACCGTATATCAAAGAATCAATAGTGCTAAAGTGCGAGTAGTTTTTGTTAGGTAACGTAGCAACAAACAGAATATTTTTTTGATATAGCCAACCTATTTTAGAGAGCCAACCTAATATCAATGTTTTTAGACCACGTAAAGGCCTTTAACATGGTCTAACAACTGAAACTGGTACCAATCATTAAACGAACCATACGAAAAACGGTATTTTTCCGATAAAAAATTAAAGGCAGCCCTCCAAGGTATAAATTATATTATTTCTAAGTATATATAATTAGAAGCCGCTAATCATTTTCGTATCTAACTTCGAAAGTAATTTATTTTCTACCATATTTTATATACTTATCAATTATTATCAAACGCTTTTGTTCGCCCCAGCCAACCTTGTACCCAAACAATCTGGACTTTAATCTTTTATCTCATTAACAATAACAATATTGATTCCCCTCCAAATTCGCTCAGATAATAATCATCAATTACCAATATACGTGAAGTTGTTACAATGATTGGTTACTTCTAACCTTGACCAACGATACGAAGGTAAACCGTTACCGGTCAAACGGAATAATTTATAGAAAAACTCATTTATTAACATAATGTTTTATTTATTTGGAGTACATTGTTTTTTATGAATTGACTAGCAGCGCCCCGCAGTTTTACTCTCATTGTTTACGTTCCCGTGAGAATTTCGGGATGAAAAATAACCTATAACCTTTCTGTTGAATGTGGCTATCCATTACAAAAAGAATTATTCAAATCAGATTATTAGTTCCTGAGATTAGCCCTTACAAACTAACAAATAAATTTAGAAACTTTATCTCTTTATATTTTGTATTGGTAAAACTTCTTTAAAAAGTTAGCAATATCGTTTTAACCACGGAAGAGCGAAGTCTAACTGCGTAAGATTTAACCGTTTATCTATCCTTTGCCAAAATAAACTCAAATTAAAACCATTAAAAGCAGCAACACAAACATATGTATTTTAAACTAATGTACGTGAAATTTAATCTCCAAAAATGCATTCCAAATTCAATGAAAACCAATTTACTTCAACACTAATTACTAAAGTTCATTTAAGGGATATTTAACTTAACTCGTTTAGTTTTAAAGTTCAGTATTGAGTGAAGTTAAAGTGTTAAAAATAAAGCATAGTGTTCACAATTGGTCGTGTCTGCGAATCAGGAAATGACCACTTTATGCGGTATCCATGCGGGTTGACTTGTTACTTAGTATCGGATATTTGAAACTACACTCAACGTTTGTTAATCCATTTATTGTAATGTTAACGGGTCCTTATACCCAATCCCGATCGGCGATGTAAAATAGCCGAGGGAATTATAATTTCCATACTAGTTACATAGGTTTAAGCGGAAAAAAACACTTTGATACGTATACACATGTAAATTACCAGCAACCTACCCTCGTCTGGGTTAATCAGGGTTGCGTAAGTACCTATAAAAATTTCATATAAAAAATTATTCGCATCCATTGAGTTATTAGTACATATAACTCAATGTTCGCATCACTTTGTTTATCAGGATTGCATAGGAATTTTGAGTTAAAATACTCTTTCTGTTGGTTATAACCGTATAAAAATCTGTTCAATACTGACGAACAAACGGGGCAGTAGTTTTATATTTACTATGTAAACATAACAAAAAGACACATAGACTTCTAACTAGACGTTAGAAGTTCAAAGAATAATCGTTTAAATTCCAACGATGCTTACCTTACTACAAGAACTAAGGAACTACTTAGCGATATACTTTACATTATGCAGTAGCAATCGAGAGGTATAATTACAATCTAGCAAATAGTAAAATCGAACAATAACTATCATTAATCTTCTACGATTTTACACGTTCACACAACCAGATAAAGTTCAAATCCAAGAAACAAATCCTATAAATACGTAATAGATTATTATGACGAAATTAACACAGAATAGTTTTAGTATCCAACGCTTCTAGATCTAGACTTACGTTAGGTTACCTAACTTCAGGTCTTGTAACCTCAGTGTTCCTGGATTTTAACCGTTCCGGCAGTTGTGGCTAACTGAATAACTAGGACAATTACATTATTTTACTTTAGTACTTAAATGTTTAATAATTTTCTTATAGTTATAGTAATACTTTGTACAAAAATATGGTGTTACTTACTCAATTAAGCACATAAAAATCCTTTATTTTCCGAGCTTTTGAGTTTCTTTACAAACCCAAGTTACATACTGAGGTTACATACGAGTACATATAAGCGTGAAAGAAATAACTATAACCAACCTACTCGTACATTGACACAACTTGCTAACTATAAACAAACCATAATATAGTCCTTTCATTAGTCTAGATTACTAGAAGTCTAGATTACTAGATAGTTATTCTTGGAAGTATAAAGCATCTATTTAAGGTACTGAGCTATAATAGATATACATCGGCATGCAAATCTGTTACATAATGTCCAGCCACTATGGGATCAGAGCTGAGAGAGCAGCCGATAAAATGCTGCTACTATTAATGTAAAGATTGCTGAAAAAGTATGTAGATCTTGAATTACAAATAAAAATTACCCCTTTAATGTCTCACTACTAGAAAAACTTTCTTGAAGGGAGTTAGGTGGAACTGACCTACTTAAATAGAAGAACTTATAACTTGCGGTACTTACTAAACTTAACAGTAACACATCTTGTCTGATAGATCCCAAAAGATCACTTTCTTATTACTTGTACATTTTCGGGCGTCTAATTGCCTATTTTTTACGTGTGGCTCCCAAAAGGATAATAAAATAGACATTGAATTGTGTGCTACATTTTAGTGGCCCGAAGTGCATTGGTATAGTGTTTTCGCAAGTAATCTGACCCACATGGCCGGCTTCCTACAGTTGCTCTACAATAGCAATTAGGAGCCACGCAGTCACGTTTCTATGCCAATATTGTATTTATTGTTTGTTTGTTAATAAAGGTCTGTAAGGGTTAGATTATTATTGATAAGATCAGATCATAAGGTTTCCCTTAAAAGCAAACCCGCAGGATTAGTTTAACGTGATTGGCCGTCAGGTTTGTTTTGCATTTTGCTGTTAACCTACCCCGGTACCAACCCGCCGGGTGAAGCCGCCGGGCCGACGGCCCTGGTGTGTAGAGATCAGTAATCAGTAAATAATTGCATCATTAGTAATCTCCCAGAGAAAATCCTTACACCCATACTAATCGAACCCCTATCCACATCAATGTATAAAATACTCTTTTAAACTTTTTAAACTCACACGACTTGCACTCATTATACTTAATGAAACGGGTCTGTATCGCGTTAGATAATTTAACGTATTTTACTAAAATACGTACCCGACGTTTCGAGCGGATTACACCGCTCGTGGTCACGGGATAACTCGCGTTATCGCGTTAGTAAAATACGTTAAATTATCTAACGCGATACAGACCCGTTTCATTAAGTATAATAAAATACTCTTTTTAAAATTAAGAACAACTTAATGATAGTTTTAAATAGTGTATGGTGCATGTCGAAATTATAGTAAGGATAATTTAAAGTCTAAATACCTTTGGCTCATAAATATCAGCCAAGACCATTTGTATGTCCCATTATGTTCTTTTTATAGTACCTAACGTAGTAACTAAACTTCTTTTGCTCTTATTGATGTTGAGAAACTGTTGCTGATGTGTTGTCTCCAAATTTAGCTTTAACAGGTAACCAGCCAACATATTTTCGAAACAAAACATACATAAAAATAAATGAAACAATTTCACAATGTCTGCAAGCATCAACGCAAGTTCCATTTACATTTCAAATTGCAAGATTCCACGCAGTGCATCCTTGAAAAATATTGATCGCATTTCACTCCTACACAGAAATTACTCCATATTAGTCAATATTGAAGAGTAAAGTTATAAAAACGTAATGGTCATTGCAATATGATGCTGTGGATGCAATATGGTGCAACGGAGAAAACTGTCAAAAATTACCGACATGTGACACAATTGTCACTATGTGTTAGTCAGGTTAACTAAGTATTGCTAAGTCTATATCTTACGTGACTATTTGTACGTGTGTCAAAGCATCGAATAAGCTTAACATCCTGTGATACATTAATATGTAAAGTGTAATGAAAACCGGCCAAGTGCGAGTCGGACTCGCGCACGGAGGGTTCCGTACATTAAACGGCAAAAAATCACATTTGTTGTATGGGAGCCCCCTTGAATATTTGTTTTATTTTATTTTTAGTATTTGTTGTTATAGCGGCAATAAAACATCATCTGTGAAAATTTCAACTGTCTAGCCAAACTAACTCTAGCTCATTAGAGAAAACTAAACCCAACTTATCCTTACTAAAGTATGTAATCTGTTGGGTAAAGGCCTCTCATCTCACTGAAGATATCATTACAGTGAGGAGGACTGTAAGTATATGCTTAACTTATACTGAATCAAACATTTTTTTTCCAGTCGTCTCATGGAACGCGGCTCATCAGGTCCTTGGGCCCAGATCCTGCAGGAAACTATTGGAGAAGGCAGGCTGAACGGGGAGGCACTCAGAGACTACTTCCGACCCTTGGAGGACTGGCTGCGGAGCGAGAACCTCCGCACTGGGGAGTACCTGGGGTGGAGCTATGACGGAGACTATTGTAAATTCAGGTGAGGAGTTTTAGCAGAGTAACAGTTTTCATCACGCGCCTTAACGACTCGGTGGTCTAGTAGTATGTGCACTCGCCTACCAAAATTGAGGTCCCAGGTTCAATTCCCAGATCGAGCGAAAACATGTTTCCTACTTCAAACATGGTTCGGGTTTGTTATCACCAATGCGAAGTATGCAAGCGTGGTGATTACGCCTTATCCTCCTCACTGTACTTATGTCTTCAGTGAGATGAGAGGCCTTTGCCAAACAAAGATCTCATTCCTTGTACTAATCATCCTCATTCCCTTTCTAGTATCGAAAATCGTAGAGAACAACTTATCTTTACTTATATGTAATTAATTATATACTTATTAATGTTATATAGAGGTAAAATTTGTTTGTACTTTCGAGCTAATCTCAGGAATTACCAGTCCTATTTGAATAATTCTTTCTTCTAGTACTAGATAGCCACATTCAACAGGAAGGCTATTTTTCATCCTTCATCCTGGCAAATCGCGGGTAAAACCGCGGGTCGCTACTAGTATCCTACAAACCTATTTATACTAATCATGCTTATTTTCCATTCCAGTATCGAAACGGCAGGACTCCAAGTCTACGGTGGGTTCTACAACGCAGCTGTCAAACACTATGACGTCACCACATTCATCACCACACTGCTGGCGTCAATGATCACCACTGTAGTGACGTTGAGGAGCAGGTGAAGAGGACTCGCGATATGATACATGATTTTATTTGACAAGTAGTACAAGTTCTATGTTTTAGTGATATATCTGTATATGTTTTTGTGTTGATTTTTGTATATTTTGATTAAATAGACATCGTTTATAAGATGAAGCCGGTGAATATATTTATCAGTGAAGTCGAGTGTAACAGAACATGTGTCTTTCAAATCTTTTCTTCAGATTTCGTCAACTCACCACTTGTTTACTTAGTAAGCAATATTTTATACTAAAAAAAGTAATGTATAGTCTTCCTTAATATAAGTAATAAATTGAAAACTTTTAGAACAAAACAAAGATGCAGAATATTTCTATTTGTGTATAAACTTTGATAAACTTATTCCGAAATTATATCGATTTTGAATATATTTGCCATTGGTCTAATTAATTAAACCTCTATGTATATACCATTCAATGGATATTTCCAAAATGATCAAACCCAGTTATGCAGTACACTCCGTCAGATTACAAAGTATTTAATACCTTACGTAAATTATAAACCGCTGATATACAATGTTGTTTACGGTTTGTAAATGAATCATTTGCTATGTAACTTAGCTTATATAAGCTATCTTGTAATCCCTGACTTATAAAATGAATTTTAAGTATACAATATCAACGCATATAATTGCTTTATGAAGTTAAACAACTTGAAATACTTTTGATTAGAGACTTTTTGATAAATATGCACCATCCATATAATTATCATAAATATGGATAAACTAGCAGCACCCCGAGGTTTTACTTGTGCCCATTCCTGTAGGAATTTTTGGATGAAAAATAGCCTATAAGATTTCAGTTGAATGTCCATTACAAAAAGGATTAATCGAATCGGATTGGTAATTTCCGAGATTAGCGCGTTCAAACAAACAAAATCAGCTTTCTTATATAATATAGAAGTATAGATATATCCATTAAATATATATTTTCATAAATATACTTACTTTTGTCTTGTAAGAATATAATACTTAATCTGTATATTCCGTATGTATACGTAAATTTTATTAATAGTTCTTATTAAGTTATGTAAATAAAATAAAAAATAAAATTAAGTTTGTTTTGGATTTTTATGTTTTGTCTAAAATTGTGATAACTTTGAATTTACACAAATAAATATTTAAGTTTAAATTAATGAGTTTTTATTGTGTCTGGATGCAAATGTATTTAAGTAAATAAGTGTGGTCAGTCTTCACACATATCGCGACGGTTCACTTTTGTATGAAACCACACGCAGCGGGCGCACGCGACGGGCGCACGCTTAACGCAGTTTCGGCCCTTATTCCTCTTAAATGTCCAGAGTGACAAACAAATAAACAAAAAGTAGACGCACTCACACGGGTTTTAATAAAACCTCCTTTTTTCCGACGTTTCGAGTGGATTGCACCACAATATAAATCTTCAGCGTAATTACAATAAAAATAGAAGTCATCAAAAACTAAGCAACTTACATTAGAACAACGTCATATAAAACTTAGAAGTAACCTTCAACTTTACCGCCTTGAGATGATAGCTTACTCAGATACCAATCAGCCCATATCACCCTAACTTAATTTAAGCTTCATAAAGGCATGAAATAACAAAATTCCCGGTAATATTAAGTGGGCTCAATGCGGGTAGTTTAAAATAGAATATTATTGATCAATTTGTCGCTGGTCCCCTCGTCGACGCGTTATGTGACGTCACGGGTGCGGTGATTGAATACAAAGTTTGTTTATAGAGATTATGTGTTTGGTAATATTCTACTAGTATATGCGAGAGGTTGTGAGAATGGATGGATGGATGTTTGTTACTCTCAGTTCAATTGTCTGTGGATGTGGATAGAGATGGGCAAAGAGTTAAATTAGAATCTAGAATTACAAGCAGGTTAGTGTTTATCCCAAAATTCGTATAGTATGTTTCGGAACGGGTAAAATGGTTTGGTCTTACTACATTTAGGGTCGGTAGAATATATTTTGATTAAACAGAAATTTTAGACCGCCTCAAAGCTTCAACATGGTCCGACGATTGAAACAACCAACCATTGACAATTTTACGTGCCCCCCGAAGCACGGTAGCGCTCAGATAAAAATGCCACTACAGTGAGGAGGAACTATTAGCAAGGAAAGTAAATTGTTTCACAATTCACAGAGGCCTTTGGGAGCCATGTCAGAGGTCTTTGGCGCCTCAATAACCCTGACACCAGGATTGGTCAGGTTGACCATCCACTCGATGAAGAAGAAGATCTGAAAATAAGTAGTGTTCGCCAAACTTAAGAAACCAGTATTAAAACTCTAAAGAAATCCAATCAATAACTCTTGGTTTTAATATTCTCTTAACGTTGATAAAAATGTCATAACTATAGTTGGTTAAATTTAGTTCACTTTATCATTGGACTTTGGAGAACATACTTTGATCCAATTATAACCACATAACTCCTCAATATAACCTTACTTTTAGTAATATCCTTCTGTAATAAAACCGGTCAAGTGCGAGTCGGATACGCTTACGAAGAATTCCGAATTTATAAAAAACTGACAAACAATCACGTTTGTTGTAAAGGATTTTTATATAATATTATTCATAAATGATATTTAACTTAAACAGTGTTTTAAAGTGTTTTGTCTTTTTCGCTCTTTGGCAAATAGCGTATGTCGGAAAGAGACAAACCATTTGATAGCTGAAGTTAGGGCCTTATTCATAAACGCTTATTTATTCTGCTACTAGCAGCGCCCAGCGGGTATACTCACGTTGTGACTGTTCCCATGAGAATACATTAGCTAGCTAGTAAAAGTCGGTCCAGCCATTTCAAAGGAACAAACAGACAGACAGAAAAAAAAAGAAAAAAAAAGGTAGGTATATGTACCGTATGCATGTAAAAAACGGTCATTTTAAAATAATACCCTAATTTTTTCTCATGTACCTACGCGTAGATTAGTATTTGTTGTTATAGCGGCTACAGAAACACATCAATTGCGAAAATTTCAACTGTCTAGTAATTAATGACAGACAGTCTTGGTAACAGGGTGTCTTTTATACCCTTTAGTACGGAACCCTAAAAAATGAATGATAAAAATAAACCTTTATTTACCTTATGGAATGTTTGTCCGATAGTAAATAGCCGATAAAATAACATTTATTTTATCTCAAGTAAATAAGTTACATCACGGCTGGGTGACGACTCGTGGCTTGTGGCCACGAAACGGAAGATTTTTGTGGACACACAGTGTGAATTTATTGTTGTGGATCTTGTACTAGGCAAAATATAAGTAACTGATAATGAAAATTTTACATTTTCTATTTAAATTATTCTATGCAATAACTTTTTAGGAATTAGAGAGTGATTTCTTTCAAATATGTACACTTAGGAGAAAATATCACTTGTCAACCAACCACGTCTTTTTAATTGGGTAGGTTAGCTATTCAAAGAAAACAAACGTAACTATTTATCGTTATTTTATTTGACTATTTAGATTACATGTAGAAGAAAAAACATACAAGTGAAGCTAAAAAAGAGTGTAAAAAGCATTTAAAAGTGAAAACAAACACCACAAGTGTAAGTCAATATAATTTCGCCAACTTCATAGACACACTTTATGGAATAAGAAATGCACCCCCTCGTTTCTACGCTGATAAAATTACGGGGAAATAACAACCTTTATTACGAAGCAGTAAGTACTATATTGGAATGTATTTACTTTAAAATGGACGATGAAGGAATGTTTTGGCGCCTCTGTGACGCCGTGATACGAGAATTAGTTAGAAGAGCTCTTTGTAGCTTCTGCTCGCCTGGTACTTATTCGGTCATGGATACCAATGTGATTTCAAAAATGGCCCAAAATAAGATAGCTGATAAGGGACTGTATTGTGTAGTCTCATAACTGAACTGTACCGTGTTTAACCGACTTCATTAAAGGAGATGGTTATCAATCAGTCGATTCTTTTTATCAGTAAAAATATTTTATTTGTGTCAATGATTTGTTTTCTAAGATATTCTAAAGGTAAATTCGGCCTAATAAAGAATGTTTTAAATATAAAGGTCTAATTTATGAAGAAATTAGTCTATTAGAGATGTCTTCTCTTTCCTTCATAATATCACACACAAAACAACTATCTTAATACAGTCTACAAAGCGCTCACTCTAAGATTTTTGTTATGGATTCATAACCCTAAATCTAATTAATAAGAAAAAGTGTACAACAAATACTCTGTCCTTTTCTTATAGATCCTTTCCCGTTATTTCTGATTATCTTTCAAGTAATACCCGACCTTGCTATCGTTCAGATAATTACCGTCCCACGTAACACAAAGCACAGCTGCGAAGTAAAAAGAAAAACAAACGCCATTTTCCTTATAGGTTCATCCACTTCTGAAACCGAAGAAACGAAATGTACTACAATTATTGCTGCATATCTAAGGGTTCGTAAGGGCAAACAAAAGCAATTTCCCCTAGTTTCGAGCAAACAAATTGAATCGAGCGTTATATTGCATCCTCCGCCATACTGTCGCCACTTTATTGAATCAAACAACTCCTGCATCTGTATGGGTGCCTGGTACTTCGATGTTAACTAGTTATTCGCTGACAACTCACATCCTAGTACAATTTGTGTTGAATTGACAAATTGAGAGCGGAATTTTTGTTGAGTTGTTATAAAAATATGTAAATTACTCAATATGTACGATTATAATAATATGAAACTTAGGTTTTGTTTTACCGGCAAACAAGTACTTATTATTTTATTACCAAATTGTGAAGTCAACAATCAAAGATTGGGTGTAGCCCTAAGCTACGAACATTGTATTTTTTGTGTCTGGGACCTTGATCTAGTATAAAAAAGAGGTATTGAATATATTTAGTTACAAAATGCCAACGGCAACATAACATACTGCTAAAAAATACTTTAAAAAAAATCCTGTTACAAAATTCAGTCCAAACCTAAATATTTATCTATCCCGCATATCAAATATCAGACCGTTTTGTTATTCTAATCCCTTCCCCATCTGTGTTTACGATTACATTTAAAACGCAAAAAACAGCCAAAGCAAACTATTTGAAATTATCTCTTTCGTTTCGATATTGTTGTTGTTATACTCGAATACGTTTTGAGATTTTGGCCCTTATTTGAGAGAGTATAGAGTCTAAGAGTTTGTCTGTTTTGTTCTCAGTTTCCCGTATCCCGTTTGTCCTTTATCCCGAGTCCCAGTAGTCTTCGAACCGCGACGCGACTCGCACATACCGCTGTGCTCTTCATAATTGCTTATCGCCTGGTACTTTTAACTGTGATACATTGTGTTGCAATGGATTATAACACTTGTTGGTAATTAATTTGATTATTAGTTAATTGGTATTTAAATTAACCTTTTGCTGACCTGTTATCAATTGAATTAAGTACTAGTATATTTAATTAAATATATATTGTTAAAATTGCTCGGGTTTGAGATCGCGCAGTTGGCCGCTGGAGCAGCGGGACCCGCAAACAATCGCACACGCCGCGGGCGTAAAACGCGTCGTGAAATGTGCTTTAATTTTTTACATATATATCTGTATTCTACAAAGGCTGCGGGCCCGCAACCGCGGCGGGCACGGGTGAAAACCGCTTCGTGAGTCCTTAGCCTAACTGTACTGATATTATCAATGAGATGATTATAGGATAATACGTCACGTGCATAATATACTACAATACTAACACAATAAAAAGAAGTAAACTTGTATGTTTGTTATTCAACTTTTTAATTTAGTGTAAATATAGTCATTGACATATGTTATTGCTTTCACTTCAGAATAGTAATAATATTAGTACTAGCAGTGCCCTGTAATTTCCTCAAAGAATAATATTTTTTCTACAAATATTTCGAATTCATTAGTAAAATTGAGTTTCAGCACTATTTATAAACAATATTTTTTATAGTAGATATTATTCTTTATAAAAACAAAGTTCAAAAACTAATTTACCGAATGGCTGTATTTTATTGAACATCAATATTTTCATACAATCATACTTCGCGAAATCAAAATGAAGCAACATTAAACGAAGAGGGGATGGAACGAAGTTAATTGAAAATAATATTTGTTGAGAGCTGAAACTTCAGGGCTGAATATTTTAAAAAGATAAGCTTTTAACCTACTTCTATTGAAGTAGGTTAAAAGCTTCTTTTATTAAAGAAGATTCTTCGTTCGGATGTTTTTAAATGACTGTGAATAATTATGTGCGGACTTACTTTTTTTTTTAAATAATTATGTGTTTTTGGTAAACATAACTACCATTTATTATGCTCAGTATTTTTTGTTACAAAGAGGCTTATTCCTAAATGGTCCCATATAAGTTTGAGTATTAGCCGCTATTATCCCACTACTGGGCAAAGGCCTCTCATCTCAACAAAGATTTCAGTACGGTGAGGAGCATTAGGCATTATCTACACCATAGTGAATGCAGTTGATTTTAAAGCACTTTTTAACAAGTATTCAATATCGATTTACCTAGAAATATTCAAGTGCCTTTGCTCAGCAGAGAGCAACTCTTTGGAGAGAAATTCACCTAGTTTTAATTTTGTAGATCATCATCTCTGTCACACGCCACTGTTTTAAAGTTTTACTAGCTGCCACAACCTCCAGTTGAGTAACTGACTATATTATTTCAGAGGCATTGGAAGACATTTCGCACCCTACTGTACTTAAAATAACCACACTGAAAATCTTTTCTCATGTAATAAAGCTGAAGGTTTGTTTGTTTGAACGCGCTAATCTCAGAAGCTACGAATCCGATTCGAATAATTATTTTTGTAATGGATGGTCACATTTAACGGAGAGGTTATAGGTATTTTTCATCCCGAAATTCCTAGGGGAACGGGCACAACCTAGGTCAAACTGCGGGGCGCTGCTAGTTACTTATATAATTTCAAACCTAGTTATTGTAATGTATTTACTCCGAACAGATCGTAACTAACAGTCTGATGATATTAAGTTCTACTGACAGCTCTGGCGACACTCGAGCGCAAAATTAGGTAAAGATAAGTTTAAGTCAAGCTCTGTTAGAGAATATTTAAGTACTTTGCGTAGGCAGAGTTAAATAATTCATATTTGTAAAGATCTTACAGCTTCTGACAGGAGAGATAATGAAGTACATTAATCCCCAAGCACTCAAATATGGTTTAAATTAGGACTTACTTTCAAACATATTTTTAAAACTCATACGCGTCAGAGACGTCAAATGCTACCTTAAGAGAGATTTAATGAGTGATTTTGTCATTTGTAATCTTGTGGTTTGAGCGCTCGGCTCACGATCTGGAGGTTCTGGGTTCGATTTCCGGTGGGGTAGTGTATGAAAAATTACGTCAATTAGTTAAGTGTCGATTTAATGGACAGTTCCGAGTGCGGCAGACTGAGTTTTATATGTTGGCTTTAATGTTTTACTTTTACTGATTTTAAATAGTTTGTAACACTTGCCAACAAAACATCGATGAAATAATATAACGGTTATTTGATACTTTGTTGAATCGTATTCAGAAATGTGAGCTTCGGCTTAAAACTTACATAAATGTTTAAGGACTAATTAGATCATAATACAATTCAGCACCATTTCAAAATTCCTTTTGAACTCATTTTTTATCAATCAACATTACTTGCACAAAGAGTCCGGGACCATAAAGTCCCCTTTAATTACTTTTAAGTATGGATAGACAGCTGGTATGGGGCATTACAAGCCCACCATAACCAAAGATTAATTGTTTTAATGAGTTAAACATGCACCGCTCTGCGTGACCGAATTGTAAATTGTTAGCATGAGTTGTTATTTGTTAACTAATGTTTAGACTACAGCTTACTCCTGTGAACTAGGTTTTAGAGCTTAAAGTCCACTATAAGCATAACAGTCTTAAAATTGAGTTGTTTAACGCGAGTAAATCTGTATTTAGTCAGTCAAGTTAGTCAGTACAGATTCTTTAGTCAAAAAGTCTAATGTCTACTCTTGTATGCGTTCCTTCATATGTTTTCGCCATACTAATATTATACATGCGAAAGTTTGCGAATCGTGACTGGCTTAACGTGACTTACGAAGGACGACGGTAGCGCTCAGATAAAAGTTAGAGCTGTACTTAACAATAGCAATGAGTTGTCATCGCTTAGTTTAACTACGCCACGAGTGCTATAACACGTGAAACACTTTACGCCTTGTAAATAACGTCGATCCCGTCTTAATAGTTTGCTTAGGTGAAAGACTAGAACATTTTGGATTACCATCCAACTTGATAACTCGATCGAATTCAAACCAAATCAAATCTAATTTGTATCCTATTAAGACTAAAGTCCTTTCAGGGTTCACTTTTACATCAAAGGGACAAACGTTTTGGCTTCCGGTAGAATGTCAATGAGCGAATTATTAATTCAAATATCCGCTTCGAACTTTGAACTAAATTAGTTTCAAAATTGGAATTTCATTAATATTTTATTAGGTGTTTCAGCTCATTGGAAACAACAATCACAACTTTTGATTAAGAATAGATAAATGTATTTATTCAGAGGTGTACTCTTGTTGTTGTGTTACGTTTGGTCACGTAATATAACAATGTAGTACTCGTCTAACGATGGTAGTACCCACCAATCATGTCAAACGTTGCACAGCCCATCTCTGGTGAAAAACACTCTGGCCTGAGTGACATTTAAGCCGTTGAAAGTATATATCTAAAGTTTGTTTATTTAACCCTTAAGCTTAGCATGTACTGACTCAGGCTTACTCAAACCCATTAACACTTAACCCTTGTCTAAATATCCTAAATCCCATACAATAACATTGATCCTTCCTCTCATATGAGTACCACTCAGCATTGAGACAGTTCAGGATAATAAACGTGTGAATGTAGTGCTCCTCGGCATCTGGAGAGAGATAGCTAGTTCCAGTTTTGTAATGCACTGTCTCTGTCTCTCAGTCATACGTATTATAGTTAAACTTAAGATACGTTACAGGTAGTCAATAACAGCATATAACATGCGGTGACCGTTAAAGATTTAAGCTAACGATAGTCGCCTGCACTTAGCACAGCCGTTTGTTAACTGCAGCTTTACAACTTTTTAGGTTATGGAAGTCGGTGGACACTGGACAGTCTGATCCCATGGGAAATTCAGAATGAATAATAGCTTATAACCTTCCCGTGGAATGTGGCTCAATAATTATTCAAAACGGATTGTTAGTTTCTGAGATTAGAGCGTTCAAGCAAAAAACAAACTCTTTAGCTTTATAACATTGGTATAGATGTATTTATACGTGGGGCATACTGAAAGTTTCTGGAACTGGCCACTTACGATAAAAAAAATAAAAAAGTTATTATGGAATTTAAAAAAAGAACTCTCTGGGAGCATATCGCTTTTTAAAACGCGAGACTGTCATTTGTTTTTTTCATTCTGGCCCCTTGGAGAAATTGCGTGTCGCTACTACAATGAATTTAACTCGGGAAAATTTTCGCTCAATGATATTTTACGATTTTCGCTGTGGCTTAAGTCAACAAGAGAGTTGCCAGAGACTTCAATTGGCGTTTGGTGATGAAGCCCCATGTCGTAGCTCTGTGTATTCGTGGTTCGGAGAATTTAGACGAGGACGTGTTCATCTCCATGACGATGTACGTGAAGGTCAGCCGATGACTGCGGTTACCGAATCTAATATTGATACCGTACGACAACTAATTGAAACTGACAAAAAAATTACTTGTCAGCAAATTCGTACTATATTAGGCATTGGAATGAGCCAAGTGCAAACTATTTTGCATTTTCATCTGAAGGTTCGGAAGCTTTGCACTCGATGGATACCGCATGATTTATCGGAAGACCAGAAATTACTGCGTGTAGAGTGCTTCACACAATGGTTCGAAAGAATGCAAAAATGTGTAAATGGCAAGGGTATATACTTCGAAAAACAATAAATGTATCATAAACATAATATCTGGTCTCATTTATCTAAATCCAGAAACTTTCAGTATGACCTAAGTATCCTTAGTGGAAGCAACAAACTAGCTAATGGTTATTTATTATACTCGTACCTACAGAGGAAGGAGTCAGTTTGGCTCCCTCTCGTCTATTAGATCTATTTAGACCAGCTGACAAAATATTGTGTTTGTCGGCGAAGGGACTCGGATTGATCGTGTTTTGTTTTATGGAGACCGCAGTTCTGTTAAAGGTTCCAGGGTTTACTATACAGGATCTATTGACGTTCCTGATCTACGAATTCAAAACAATCGTAATTGAATCGCGTAGCATCATGCTCATAAAACCTGTTTTGACCTTAATATTAATTCTGAACCCTGTTCGTTCAGTTGTGCGCTGGTATCGTTTTTAAATAACAATTTTTACAGTCAGTGGTTTCGATATCGATTTTGTGATTGGTTAGACGGTGACCTGACTGTTTTAGCACGTGTTTATTAAAGACTTTGAAATGTATTAGCTTTGTGTATTAGAGAAAATTTTTAAACAATTGTGAAAGTAGTAATCAGAAGTATTTATGAAGACACGACACACAAAGTGGCCTTACATGGACATTACAAAAAAACTCGACACAAACCCCCTTTTTTAATCTAAACATCTTAGGTATTTCTACATACAAGATCTATATCTATATATTTAGTAACTGGCATGCTGTTAGCCACAGTTAGTAAATACGCATGGGAGATCGCGTCAATTGCGTGCCAAGGGCCGGAAGCACCGATTGACGGTTCTTCTTTATCAGTGATGCCGTCGACCTTTTGCCACAAAGCGATCTCAATTGTAGGATAACGTTAATGGGACACTGCAAATTTCTCATCCTTTAAAATAACTTCTAGGGTTTTGAGTTTGAGTTTGTTAGCTTTTCGAATAGATGCTTTGCTTTGCTGTGGGACAGCATAAAAATTAATAAGAACAATTTAAAAATTATCTAAATGATATTATGTATAGGAATCTTTGTATCTTACCGAATAAAGCCTGATAAAGACTGGTTCAAAACACAAATATTTTGAAATCCTGCGGCAAGGCGAGGGCAGAGTGCCAACACCAGTAAAAGTAAAATACAATTTTGAAAATTACCGACTTGGACTTGAACTAATAAAAACTTAGATTGTTTGACTTGAGTTTTCATTCCAAAACTAATCCCATTCAAAGTTGTATTTAACTTATTATATTTACTCTGTTTTTTGCATAGTTGGAATAGAACAATTTTTGAAAGCGTAAACATTACAACAAACTCTACTCTTATATAAGTAAAGAATATAATTACGAGTATGTTATAAACCATTTCAACGGACGATAACGGGTATAGACAAAGATCATTTAGCTCTTTTCCTCTCTCTCTATCTCCCTCTCTTTGTTTCCTAGCAATCTATTCCAACTCAAACTTACTTTACCTATGACGGCTTGCACAAGAACTCCTCAATCTATTGACTGCCTAAATATTTTTACGAAACAAAAGCTGTTCGTTCAAAATTGTACTTTATATTGCACGAAATAGAACAGTGTTTAAATCAGGCGCTAAAAACATGCATCACACCACAACTGCTCTAGCACATTTCTGTCCTAAAACTGAATCATCTCATATTCCATTCATAAAGTTATTACGACATATTTATCGCACGACAATTAGTCGCACTGGCCTGCATTTGCCCCCCTTCCTCTGGAGTTAGTTGACCCCACTGGAGCTTGTGACGGTCTAATATTAACGTACGACTTTTAATGGCCCTATTTAAAGGTTTCAATAACTGTTGAATGACTATTTCCACTTGCCCTGCTATCCCATGGAATGTAGCGGAAATGGTGTTTTACAATGGTTTATTTAGGTATTAGATTCCATTTTCTATTACGAATACTTAACGTTAGGACGTACTATCTCTCTCCCTCTCTCCCTCTCTGTCTCTTTCTTTCTGCTAAATATTCATGGTATGTCAACTTTACCTGCATCTGTAACGTACATTATACAAGATGGGTAAAACGTAATCATAACACTCAATTATTGTTTCTCTATACTCTCAAAACAGTGTTATTGTGTAAACACGTTGGGAACCGGCGAATGCAAGAAACAATTTGAAGACATAAGAAGTGTAATGCTGTTTAAGTAACACATCGTCAACCACGATCATCATATTATAATTTTACGTATCGCAAAACAACTCCTTAATATATTTAATACAATTAATATTGAATACCAGTTTAATTTAAAAAAAAACATAAAATCCCCGCAGAAAAACGGCCAAAACTATTTTTACCAACCATAGCTAAGAATTAATGCAAGAAAACTGACTTTTCTATCTAAATAAAAATGAATCACCGAAATTTTTGTCCACGCATAATTTCCAAATAACTGCACCAAATTGGATAAATCTTTCTTTTATGTGGTCGTTATTTATTCGTAGGGAAAGGGTTTATTTGAAAAATATACTAAGAAATATACAATATCATCTTTAAACACTCCTAGTCCAGCATTTCATATGCTCAATTGTTTCTCTTGCAGGTCACCCTTAAGCCTATGAAACCAACAAAAGTGATGTGTTATAAAGATGTAATCAAAATGGGTGTCAGTGAGCTAGTGATCTAAAATGGGGACGCGACAATATGTGTGGTGGAACAGTTTGTGGTGTGTGGTGGTAGGGGCGGCGCTGGTGCTGGAGGTGGCGGCGCTGAACGGGCCCAACGTCTGCATGGTGCAGCAGAAGTAAGTGTTGGGATGCAAGGGAAGCCGTGTACGGGCTCTTCAAAATAAGAAAACGCTTCTTGGAGAAAGAACTCTCCAATAGCAGATAAAGATCTGTATGGAAATAAATGTCACACCTAACATAAGATTTAACGCAGAATAACTTCCTTTGTCAAAGTGGCAATTTTTTTACATACGACCTGGTAACAGTAAGTAAGTTCGTGTAGGTTAGTGGCCAACCCTGGTGCCAGAGTTTTGAGACTGTCAACCGACTTGGTCTATTGATTCAAACAAACGGGACCGACAATTTTATGTGCCCTCCGAAGTACGGTAGCGCTAATATAGAAATACCACTATCGATAGGGCTTGCTAGCACGTTGAAATGTACCACAATTTGCCGTCACCGTAGAAAATTTTAAAGGAGTTTCAGTGAGATGAAACCTTCCACGCAAAAAGAGGGGTATCATTTAATTACAATTTTAATAGACAATCCCAATCGACGGTCATCCAGCCAAAGAGACCGAGAAAAGACCAGCTCTTCTACAATAAGACTTCTCCTCAGGTACAACATAACGAAACGCGTGAAGTACAGAGCTCCGATGTCTGTGAGGACTTACGAGTGGTGCTTCTCCATGCCTCCGAGGTGTTCCAAGTGGAAGACCGAGATGAGAGAACTCACTAAACTTGAGGTAAAGTATTACCCTGTAATGTACCATTGCTGGGCAAAGGCCTTGATTGAAGATATCTGTACAGTGAGCAGCATTAGGCGTAATCACCACGTTTGCCAAATGCGGCTTAGTGATCTCAAAACCATGTTTGAAAAGTAGGCAACATGTTTTCGCTTGACCCAGGAATTGAACCTAGGACCTCAGTCTTTGCAGCGAATGAACATACCACTAGACCACCGAGGCGTTGACGTCTGCTAAAGTCAGTCATCACGACACCTACTAATTTTTATTTTACTCGCATTGATGCCGATACAACTTACTTTATAAACCTTGAAGGCGGCATGGGGCTAAGATATTTATTTCTCTTCTCAATTTCTGTATAAAAATAAAAGAAAGAAGAGATATTACATTGTCTTTGGCGTGTTTTGGTTTATCTTCAACGAAGCAAAGAGGTTTAATATCAATATGAGAATGGAATTATGGATCTCAAAATATTGACATTATATAATTATGAACCAATGAGCAACAGTATATTTCTTTAAGTTCTATAGTATCTGAGTAATAATGAAAAAGATAAATAAATTAAAATTAACCTTCCCCTGTCAGCAACATTTCAAAACCAAACGTGTTTCGATTAATAATTGTTATATTTACGTTTGTAATAACAATATTTTCATTTTAAATGTTACATTCTACAAACACTGGACATCCTTGGAAAAATATAACATTATTATTACTGCATTCTTTGATAGAGTCGACATCAAACAAGTCTCCTTACATCGAGGGCAGCACTGTTGCATTTAAGTACAATAGCGTGGAAATTTATTAGGTTTCCGTTTAGTTTCTCTTTTCCCCGCTCGCCAAGTTGTTTGGTTCGCTCATTAGTTGCTTGCATAAGCTACCTAGTTATTATAGTGCGTGCGCATTGCGTTTATTTTCATGTGTCGAAAACACAAGAATGCTCGTTGTTTGATCATGCCCAAATAATAACATGGCTCGCTAATTGTCCTATTGCAGGTTCACATTCTTGGTGTGTTGAAAATTTGATGTTTTTTGTGTACTAGAACTGACAGGTGTTGCTTGCCTGTACATCGTACTATTAAAAAGCTAATATATGTAGTTACATAATGCTTCCGTAGTCTAGCATGTGCAGAGCCTGCCAATACTGAGGTCCTAAGCTCAATCCCGGGTCAAGCGAAAACATGTTTCCTACTTTTCAAACAAGACCCCAGTTTGAAGATCATCAACCTGCATTTGGCAAGCGTGGTGATTATGCCTAATCCTCCTCACTGTACTGATATCTCCAGGGAGATGAGAAGCCTTTAACCAGTAATAAGACATTACAGGCTAATTATTATAAAATGTCAGTTTTTTCCTGCAGTAAAGTTATCCAAAACCAAATATATGGTTACAATATGGGATGATACGGGCTACAGTGAATATTTTGTGACTTTCAGACAGACGAAAGAATAGCGGAAGTAGCGGTTTGCTGTCCAGGGTATAAGATGAAGGACGTGTCCTGTGTCCCGATATGTCCTAACGGGAAGACAGGGCATCATTGTTCTGAAGGTAAGTTTGAGTTCGCGAGGTTAGTGGCCAACCTGTGTCGGAGTTTTCAGACCAGCTATAGCCCTACGACTTAATCTTAAAAAACTGCCGGGAATGACCACTCAACCAGCTTGAAACGACATTTTTGCTCTTAGTTGCACGGCAGCGTTCAGATAGAAATTCCACTATTGACTATCCGTCTCCGCAGAGCTACCTATACGTTTGCTATATAAATCATGTAGGAGAAAAACATTAATAGCATCTTAGCAAAGCTGGAAGTGGTTTTGCCTGTAGTATTATGTAGGAGCGCTTTAAAACTATTTTTAACCAACTACCAAATCAATTAATTACCGTAGTTTCTATAAATGAATAAAGTTCACTTAAACCTAAAAAGCCAGCTATTCATTTATTATTTTGCACATATTATTAGTGAATAATGTCATCATAGCAGTATAATTTTTAGTGTTACATCAAAATATTTTGTATGATCATTAATGGTGCATTGCAAAGATGTCACCATTTTCATTCTATGCAAAGAGGAGATTCTAATTTCGAATAGACAATTTTCTTAAAAACTCCTTGGAGTAAGTTTATTCCAGAATGGTCTCCTTAAAGTCGTGCGATGTTTTTTTATAAATCCTTGTTTACTTTGCTATAGTTGATATTGCTCTACTCATTAGTTATGCTGATTTTCCTCGCCCAATTATCTTCCAGCGTGTCCGCCCACTAAATGGGGCCCTAACTGCGTGCACGCGTGCGACCCCTGCGTGCACGGCGCCTGCGACCCCACCACGGGCGAGTGCTCCTGCCACCACGGTTGGCAAGGTGAGAGGTGGGTGGCCACTTTGTTTTTGTTGCTAGGGTGTTATAGAAAAGGATAGATAGAGTTGTAAGGAGATATGCAATAGTAGATAATGATTTATGAGTTTAATGAAAAACAAAGAGTCCAACAGTTCGATGAAAGTAAAGTTTTATTCGGCAATAAATGTTCAATTGCTTCTCTATCAAGAAGTAAAGCCAGGCGCAATCATCACGCTTGGCTCAGAAAGTGAAAGAATCATACATAAACTATTTTTAAATTTTTCCCTCTGCAAGGTACTTTCGCTTGCTTTATCACTTGCTTTTCATTATAATAAAGACACTTATTTAGGTCGAAAATAGTCTTAATTATTTTTGTTTATTAGTAACTAAATTTTATTAAAGATTTATTCCACTTTTCAGTTGTGAAAGCCGCATGCCACCACCGACAACGGTCGCAGTAGAAGATTTACTAACAAAAGCAACTAAAACCACTACAGCTTACACTTCAACTATACTTCCATCGACGACACCAATAGTGCCAAGTCCTACTTCAACTACAATACTAACTTCACCAAGTACAATATCACCAGCAAATATATACTCAATTGCTACGAACAGCAGTACCAATAGCACTGTTAGTATACCACTAACTTCAACTACAGTTAGTATCATATCAACAACATTACCTACATCTAAACCTACTTCAAAAATTACAACGACAACTACAACAGAATCTACCTCAACTATTACTACTGAAGCTTCAACCAGTCCAAAATCTTTAACTGAAAGTACTACAGTTACGTCCACTTCAACTGTATCTACAACTATTTTGAATACTAGTCCAACTGAAACTGATAAAGCCAATACAACTATAGTTGCTACCAGTCCAACTACAATATCACACGGAACCACTACTGTTATCTCAGTAACAGAGCCAGGTCAAACAACACATGTAAATAATGTTACGTTAACATTCCCAACTATTGTTACTACAGAAATGAGTAGACGAATAGAAGAAAGTACTAAAGAAACTGTAGCTAAAACCATTTATAATCATACAGAAAAACCACAGGAAAAGAAAACTGTTAAAGCCATATTCGTTGAAGTCAAAACGATACCAGACAGTAGAAGCAAACCGTATGAAACCACAAAGGTTGTTCAAACGAAAACAACGTACAGTAATGTGAGCTATCACACTGAAACAACTTTTACTACAGAGAAAAGTTTAAAGGAAGTGACTAAGAGACCAGAAGCAACGTTTAGATACTTTCCAACAACAGTCAAATTCAAACCAAAGGAAATATGGATACGTCCAGCTCAAAAAGGTGATTCAATTGAAAAGATTAAAGAACTTGCAAGACACAAACCTACTAATACAGCACCAATCACAACGCCAAAAACTATAATAGTGTCTATAATACCAACGTCAGTCTCCTATACTACGTTTAAAAAGGTATCTTTGACTACTGCGTCAACGTTGACTCAAAAGAGTACAGTGAAGGGTAACAAAACAAATGAAGGAGTGACCAGGCCAATGACGTCATCGACATCTCCGCCAATCAAATTGAGTACTAAGATGTTAAGTACCAAATCGAACTCTTCAAAGTTAGAGCCACTCATTCACAAAGTCACTAAACCCACTTTCCGTTCCAAAGACTCGAAGACCACACTCTATGTAAACGGGACTAACAGCATGACAACTGTCAAACTGAACTCTTCTCATTTCATAACAGCAGCTCCTTCAACTAACTCCATTAAAACCCAAAAAACAACGGAAACCATAACAACGTTCAAAGCAATAACTTTAGCAAAAAACGTTGAAAGAGAAACGAGAGCACCTTTCATAAAAATAATAACTACCAAACCTCGAAACGTATCACTAGTACACGTATCAGGAAAAGGTGATTTTAAACTAACCAAAACTGTATCCAAAGAAGAAACTAACGTTACTAAAACTGTGAACGATAACGCTAATATGACTAATCAAGTAACAGAAAAACAGGAAGATGAAGAGACTTTTCATATTTTGACAGAGCCTGAACATATAACAGCTGTGATGGAAGGGAAGGGCAAAGAACAGTCTTCGCTTGACTTGGTGTCGGTGATCAGTATAGCCGTTGGAGTAATGATGATCATAATCACAGTAGCCGTGATCATAGTAATGTTGGAAAGGTGCCGCAAGCCACGGTACGATGACGTGAGGAAAATCAACGATATTCACATGCAAGTCATGATTGATAATAATGATGTCCCACCGCCGTATGTAAGGAGTATTTTTCATACGCCTCTGCCTGGTAAGTCAATTGCTTTCGGTGCTTGGATTTAAGCAATAAACGTAACAGAAGTTTACGGTAGCGCTCGGTAAGAATAGTAAAGTTAAGGAAAATTGATATTCCATCTTTACTATTAGATGATATTGATAAGACACAAGTCATGCTACTTAAATGTTGTTTTTGAACACTGTGAACTACTGTCAAGTCTTTTAAGTAAAAAGACCTTATCAAAGTGGGGTACTTTTTATTAAATATAAATAAATTGTTCGGCTCCAAAATTGTGACTGATATTTAATTTAAACAAACGAATGTAAAAACACTATACACCTCGATTAAAGAATTCAAATCGCAAGACATAACTACATTACTAGTACTTGGGTTTAGTGCAGCATTTTCAACCTCCTTCACATCGGCCCATTAGCTCAGTTGGTTAGAGCGTCGTGCTAATAACGCGAAGGTCGCGGGTTCGATCCCCTCATGGGCCACTACTCTTTTTGATTTTATTTCTTTTTTACAGCACCTCCTACGTCAGAAAAATGTCATTATCAACCGATATCTACTTTAGATCGGAATTTGAAACAATTTATGAGGCCAGTAGTCGTGCAAACTATTTCACCTATCATGCTTGAGAATTTCAGAGGTAAATTTAGTACATATTTTTCAGTCATTTATCCTCTTTTTCTGAATTAATTACATTTAATTAGGTAAATATGAAAACTATAAATGTATTAAAAAATCCTTATTTCAGGAATACTGGAGTGTCATTACGACCACCTGCCTAGAAGAAGCTATAATTTCGAAGCGAGTCCAAGACATTGTTCAGTAACGCCATCTATGGACGGCGTCGATGAACTAGCATGTTTAAGGCCTTGCAGTGTTGCCGATTCTACTATAGAAGCCTTGAAATGTGAAGCCAAAATGGATGTTATTGATCATACTACGAATGAACCACTGTACGCAGAAATACCTTGTTGGAGACCGCCATCGGAACATGCCACTGAAATCATGAACATGAACGGTGAAGCGGTCACCGAATTATGACCACCATAAACAACGCTTTAAGAACTTAGTTTTAAGCTTTACCGCTAGATGGCGTTATTAACAATGTGTGTTTATACCAAAGATTTAATTATTTCGTGTGAATGTATAATTGTATTGAAATGTAATTAAAAATAAGTAAGTAGAACTTATTATTTATTTTGGTTTTATTTTAAATCCTCAGTGCCTATAAAAACATGGAAAAGTTCAAAACGTAGATATCAATTAAAGCTCATGAATTGCGTGACCTGACATGTTCCAGTTCCTTAGGATATAATTATTTTTAAACAAACAAGTTCCCACTTGAAATAAAATCAAAGAAAATAATAGTAATTTACTAATAGATTAATGGTAATAGGATAAGAGTTTTTTCATTTTCTTCTGTTGAGACACTTGAAACTGAAATTTAGTGTTAACGTTTACTGTTGCGAGGGCGTAATAATAAATAATCATCTCGACTCGAGAAGAAGAAGCTGAGGCAACCAATAGGCCCGCTTGCCGCTGATGCAAACTGCCTTAATAACCTACTAATAAACAAAATAAGGAAATGGCGCTGCCCAAAGTACTTAAATAATATGTTATCTTACTGCAGTATTATGACCAAGTGATACCAATTAATTATAATGAGCTAAATGGACCGCTTTATAATAATAAAACCATTAATTATGTTAACATCTTATTAGAGCACATAATATCTAGTAGTATATATAATATCTTAGTATCTTTCCATCAGAGAAATTCTATCTGCGTTTTGTATTCACCAATCGTATCTATCTTAAGGGACATAGCAACGTGACATAGCTATGGTCGTATCCACCAAATCTATCATAACATTCATAACTTAGCATAGCATAGTTCTAGTTTACTGTAACTTTTCAATTTTCATTGAGACCAAAAAGTTTCTCAAAACTTCTTCACGTGACCAGTGGAGTTGCAGTATTTTGACTATACTTTTTTTTGAAAGGAACGATAGAACTTTTAACCGACTTCAAAACGGAAAGATGTTTTAAATGTTTGTTTTCCTTTGTTTTTGTTATCTCACAACTCCGCCATAATAAATTTTGACTAGCCTGTTGGCAGTGAGAGCGCTTACTGTGTCTGGGGTTGCGGGTTCGATTCCCGCCCGGAGTCAATAATCGGACGTCTGGGTGTCAATTATTTATTCTTATAAAGTATTTGTGTATATGTAGTAGTATCAGTGAGTTCGATTTTCTTACTTTGGGTCTAATTAACCTTGTGTGAATTTGTCTGGGTAGGTATATTATTTATTACTAGCAGCGCACCGCGGTTTTACTCTCGTTGCGCAGGCTCCCGTGGGAATTTCGGGATGAAAAATAGCCTATAGCCTTCCTCGATAAGTGGACTATCCAACACTGAAAGAATTTTTCAAATCGGACCAGTAGTTCCTGAGATTACCGCGTTCAAACAAACAAACAAACTCTGCAGCTTCATAATATTATATTGATATAATTAAATAAACTGATAGCCATGATATTTTGGGTAGGTATTTACGTTTACACATTTTTGTTCTCATAGTAACTTTATGTGACTAAGTTCGAATAGGTTTTTCGTTAATTACCACCTGGTAACTAACACGAAATGTAAGGTACATACAGGGTATCAGGGTACCTAGGTAAGTACATAGTCTTACCACAATAAATAAACCTAGGTTTTTTAACAATATTATACAGAACCAAACACCATTCAGAGCCAATTTTATATAATTATTGTTATTGTCATTTGTCCTTAACATTAACCTCACAATGATCTTCAGTTTGATCTTAACCGTGCTAATGAAAGAACGAGCGCAAGTGAGTAAGTCTTAGTTTGTTAATTAACTTATCATTAAATAAAATTGACTATTTGCAAAGGGCGGTTGCACTTCTTGAATCTATTTAGTGCCTAAATATGTTTAAAACAAATGACATTGAAAATTGTGTTTAATTGGGTACAAAATAAATTTAAATTTTGAAAGAAAAGATTTTGGTTCTTATTGGATTTCATCACCAAATAAAGATCACGCAGTAAGTGCTTCACTCTTTCGTGGATTTAATACTTATTGCTTATACTTACACCTTAAACACAATAATGAGAGTTTTCTACATTTTTTTTGCCGCCTGTAAACGCTGAATAGGCGGCTGTCAAATGATACCGAACGTATTGTTTAGTGGAATTCTATTGGAATTGGAAGTGTTCTTTGTTTTAGAGACATTCATTAAATGTTTTGTGATTATTATCTACTTTAATCTCATTGGATACAAATATAGTTTTGTTTCTCCTCAAAAACTCTACACTGGAGCATTTTAGAAAACTTTATTCCTATAGAAATGTTTCTTGGAACATTTATATTAAATCCCTAACAGGGGGTGGCTCTTTTACCCGAAACGAGGGGGGCCGCTAGTGGTGTATTTTATTTTAATAGTTAATTTTACCTGACGGGAGAATGGCATCTACTTGATGCCATTGTGCCATCCATAGAAAACCCTCGTTAAAAACGATCGTCATTTATTTTTAAAACATATTTAGGCCCTCAAAAACTCTTACAAGTTGTAACAAACCGCCCTTCATGTTATTAATATGAAAGTGAAGATGGATGTTACATTGTCGGCTCCGGTTCTTTTAATCGTCAGATCATGTAGGAGGTATTGAAGCGGTCAAAAAATTCCGACACCAGAGTTGGCTACTAAACTATAGGAACTTATTTACAGTAAGCTATTATTTTGGTTAGTAATTGATATGGGAGCATCCGTTAGGGTTAACTGTTAGATCATGTGTTTTGGTGGTCTGACGATAGATATCAGGGACGGCTTCTGCCCTTAGCATTGCGCGTACAGTCACTATAAGAAAACTTTCATTAACTCCACGGTAAGGTTAAAGAATTGTTGAGTTAGAAGCGGTTTTATCCAAAAAAAAATGTTAGGGATAAACCTCAAATTAAACGCTTTATAGCTAAAAAAAGTTCTTTTAAAAATAGTGTATGTTGGAAAGGGACTAACCATTTGATGGGTTAAATGTTTTTATTTCAATAAATTATTCATTTTATTGATTTACTAGCAGCGCCCCGCAGTTTTACCCGCGTTGTGCCCGTTCCCGTGGGAATTTCGGGATAAAATGTAGCCTATAGCCTTCCTCGATAAATAGACTATCTAACTGTGAAAGAATTATTCAAATCGGTTCAGTAGTTTCTGAGATTAGCGCGTTTAAACAAACAAACAAACAAACAAAACAAACTCTTCAGCTTTATAATATTACGAGTAGTATAGATTTCAGTAAAATGGGGTTATAAGCATTTAATAATAAACCGGAAATGTTTAGACTCATTCTTTATTATATGGGTCGTACCATTGTGTTACGAAAATCTTAACTAGGTAAACAAGATTTTTATCGACTATTCATAGACTACAAGGGAATCTAAATAAACCATAAGAATGCATTGGTTTATTATCTGGTATTACATGTACACTTGTTTACGTAATTATTAAATAAATAAATATTATTGAATTTCTCGTCCACTGTCCACTTAATAATACATATTATAACTGTTATTTATTTCCACTTATCTGTGTCTGACTGCCATCACTATCTTAAGGTTTATTACTGATCAAATATCTAGGGAGAGATAAAACGTTAGGTATATCGAATTGCTATGTGAAATTGTAATAGAGTTAGTATTATGTTAATAGTATATATTTAAAAAAGAACCAAGTAAACTAAATAATTCAATAATGATAATTTTTTTAATGACTGGTTTACAAGTAAGCGAGCTCTTTTAATCTCGCATATTTTGAGCCGAACAGACTTGATCAGTGAACTTGACTGTGTATATGCCTTGTACACGATTTGTGTTTATGGGTTTTTACCAAAGGTATTTTTGACTGACGCTCCTTCATGTTTACATAAATAATATGAAAACTGTGTAATCATACCTCAAGCTTCTTACTTACTTATTTTTACGAGGTTAGAAAAAGCTTTAAACTCCTAGTTTTATCAGTTGAATAAATTCCTTTGTCCACGTTTCAGGCGTCATGAGGCTGACACTCTTTGCTTGCCTCCTGGCAAGCGTGAGTTGCCAGTACTCAAACATAAAGAATGCTGGCTACGGAGTCAAGGGACGTATCCCATCATACGCTCCAGAAAACAACCAGCCAGGCTATAACCAAACCGGAAACCAAGATAACGCTTGGTCAGTGTATAAACAACGATCACATAGCGTACCAGAAAATAATTATCCCAACAACGAACCAGGAAACCAGTCAAGATACTTCCCTCCAGAATACGAATCAGGAATTAAAAAAACATTGTTCAGACAATCTATAAATATAAATACAGGAAGCAACCAGCCTGGAAACAGCAATCCAGGTTATAATGAACCAGAAAACAGTCAACTGAGTTATGAAAAACCAAGAGACCACCAGCCAGGTTACAATGAACCAGGAAGAAACAGACCGCCTATGAACCGTCCAGAGACTCCCCAGGATGGATACCCAAGATATAGCCCGTAAGTAATTAGAACCAGTATTGGTACCGAAATGATGGATGTATTTTTCAGATTTTCATCGTTGAAAGATATGATAGTATGAAAACAACTAAAAAACATTGTCTTTTCCTTTATTATGATTCAGATATATGATCACACAAAAATACATGACTCGGGTTTGAGAACACCGACCCGCAGTAGGCAAGCATAGTGATTACATAAATAAATAAATATATATAAATATACCCGGACAAATTCACACACGGTTAATTAGACCCAAAGTAAGCTCTAAGCTTGTGTTAAGGAATATAATTCACTGATACTACTACTTATACATACACAAATACTTTATAAGAATATATAATTGACACCCAGACGTCGTCGCCAACAACTATGTCTGCACATATTGTTGACTCCGGGCGGGAATCGAACCCGCAACCCCTGACACAGTAAGCGCTCTCACTGCCACTGTGCCAACGGGCTTGTCAAAATACATACGCCTAATCCTCCTCACTGTACTGTTATCTTCGCTGAAATGAGATACCTTTGCCCAGTAGTGGAACATTACGTTAATACATCCTGTATGTAGATATAAGTATTTTAACTGTCACATTTCTCAGGACCATAAATACATCAAACAACAGACCTAATGACAATAACCCTCAAGGAAGTTCCTGCGACAATGACGAGAAGCCCGGCACGCAAACACATCCCGAGACAGAAGTTGGAGTGTGTTACATTGAAGTGCCGTAAGTCTGTTTTTTTACAGGATGTTTCCCATATCATTCTATGATACAATATCCATCATTACCAAACGTTAAGTTACTTTTTTTAAAACTAAGTCTATCGATAGTTTTAAATGACATTAAAACAGTCAACCAAATGTATAGTACTTTTCGTTTCCTTCTTTTCTTTTCTTTTCTATTTCTATGACATCAGTCTATAAGATCGGGGTTTCAGTGTTTAGTTAATGTTTTCAGAACAGCAAGTTTAGTTCCCAACTACGCGCGTCCACCACGGGGGAATGGGGTAAGTTACATACATGTATTTACATATTTTTTATGTATTTCGTAGTCGACAAGAAATAGTCAATAACAAAATCAGTCCAAATGAAAAAGATTCGGAAAGATAGACTTCCTATATTGGCATCCATGAGTGCAGGTCAACTGATAAATCAAAATCCTTCATGAACTATGTAAATTTATCAACATTTTCCAATATTGCTATTTTTGCTATAAAAGGGGTCCAAACTATTATAAATTGGTGCTACATATGTGCATTAGAAAAGGTGAAAAATTCCTGTTCATTTTTGACTGAACTTGAACACAAAATACTTATTACCTTCCCTTCCACCAGTCTCGCCCAGACCTCAGCCGCGTCCGGCACTGCTGCGTCGGCTACGCACGCAACATCCACAACCATCGCCTCTGCGACCCGATCTGCTCAATGGAATGCCACAACGCCCTCTGCTCTGCCCCAGAAACTTGCACTTGTTACCCTGACTACGTGAAGAATGAGGCGGATGAGTGTGTCCCCACCTGTCCAATAGGTTGTCAGAACGGACAATGCTCAGGAGGAGAGTGTATATGTAACGAAGGCTGGACTTTGGATCGGGAAGGAAAGTTTTGTTTGCCGGTTTGTAGGAATAATTGTGGTGATAAAGGTAAGATTGGTTTATGGATTTTCTTCTATGACCAACTTCATATTATGGACCCATTTTTCTTAATGCTTGATAATGCGGTTATAAATCCGGGTTCATCTAGTTTTTTTCTGCCGTAAAATGTAAAAAGTTAGAAAGCTATTTAATTTGCCAATTGCCTCAGAAGACATTCTTGTTTTAATCATCATTTTCTGGCGCATGTTCGGAAGCCAACGAAATCCTAATAAATATTAAAACAGTTTTTAACTGCAATTGTTTTGACAAAGAACTCAAACGTTTCCAGGCCGGTGCATAGCCCCGAATAGATGCTACTGTGAGCCAGGGTACGAAAGCAAGGACGGTATTTGCAAACCAATCTGCCTGGCTCCCTGTGTGGGTGAATGCGTCGCTCCCAACGAGTGCAAATGCCAACAAGGATACACCAAGGGTCACAACGGCCTATGCGTGGCTCGATGCGCTCCGTAAGTAACTTACACCCGCACTCAAAGACGTTAAATGCTTCCTTAGAGATTTAATGAATGTATGAACATTTAATGTATAAAAAATTACGTCAATTCGTTAAGTGTCGATTTATTAGACGTCTCTGAGTACGGTGGTTAGTTATAAGTTAAAATGCTTCCTTCATTTGTTTTGTAATAATATACATAAATCCTTTCTAAAGTATTGTTTTTTGAATTTATCTTATTGAAATTGATGACACACAATGCATTAAGTAAGTGTGTGATTAAAAATTATTAACCTTCTTCACTGTAAGGACTGATATCTTCAGTAAACATGATTGTACAACGTACTGAAAAAACTGTAGTTTCTTTTTAACCTAAGATTCCGCTATACAACGACGTTCACCGAGATGCGAGATTTTTATATTCAATTTAATATGCCAATAAATATATTGCATATCGGTTGTCTAAAATATTTCAGTCCAGGATATGATTATGATTAATTAATAATAAAAAATACCTTGGTTATTATTCACTTCGCTATAAGGCACGATGTTTATTTTTGTTGCAAGTGCCATAATAGTATTAGCTAACGTAAGAATTCTTGATGTATTTATATTTTGTCTTCAGTAATGCTAAACAACCAATCAGTACATAGCGAAAGGTTGCCCAATCGTAATTTAAAACAAACAACAACACGACGTAAAACAATACTTCTGAATGATACCTCCATAATGTATACCAACAAGGTGGTCTGATGATTTGGTGAAGGTCGCTTCCAACCGAATAACTTGGAGATCAATGAGGGATGTCCAGCAGTAGACGTCCTACGCTTGATGATGATGATGAATGTTCATTCTTTTCCACCTTTTCAGAGATTGCGGACTCCTCGGCCATTGCGTAGGACCCAATATCTGCATCTACCCTTCAACCACTACTTACAGACCGTATATCCAAAACCAGCCTCCGTTTCCAACAGAAAATCAGACTACTAGCGAATACTCAAAGAATTTTTATGAGTCACCACTCTACACGACCACCCAAGATCCTGGAGCATATTACTATTCGAAAATGACAAGACCTGGCTATTTGAACCCTCTAAATAATTCTAATCCAAATATTCCACACAACCCAAGCCTCCCACAAAATCATTATGCTTACTATCCACGTCAAGTTGATCCAAATCCTCATCCCCCTTATCCTCAAAACCCAAATGAAAGAGAATCGCAATATCCAGACATTCTTAAACCTTATACAGAAGCGCCAAGTCCGGACCAAAATCCACTCCCCGAAAATCCGTATCCATTAAGTCTGAACCAACAGAACTCGAATGCACGCTATGCCGATGCGTACAATGCTAATCGACAAAATCCATATCCAACTTCACACAATCCTAATCCTGATCAAGATCCGAAACAACAAGATTCTTCGCCTCGCGCAAATCAGTTCCCACCGTCGCACTACCCGTATCCTGGGCCATCAATAGCCAACAACTCGGACTATAACTATAAACGTTGGCTAAACTCACAAAACGTGCCCCCCTTTCAAACAACTTTGAAAACACTAACACCAACAATCGATTTATATCCCCATTCAAATCCAGAGGCATACCCTTACGGGTCTACGTCAGGGCAAAATGAAACGAAGCCTTACCAACCTTATTACCCTGTAACAAATCTTCCCCCCTATAGAGAATATAATGGTGACAACAGACTTGAAAACACTCAGCATGCTCCTGCAAATATTAGACAGATTAACTCCCAAGACGATAATCCCCCTCCTCCTCGAAGTGGTTACCCAGCCTCTAATCAAAGTTCTTCAAACCCGAATCACCATCAAGGATATGCAAAGGGCTATCAGACAGATTATGACCAACCTAATTATGACTCTGGCCATCCAAACACCTACAATGAGAAACCAATACCCAACGCCGGCTACCAACCTGGTTTCGCCGGTAACTTCGAGTACAATTCTTCTCTTGCATCAAAGTACCCTATGAATCACAACTCCCTGTTGAGTCAGAATAGCTATATTAACCGGCGGTACCCGGTGAACCCGTACCCTTCATACCCTGATCCCCCTGTGGACAAGAGATTGGTGCCTCTCTGCTCCGAGCCCTGCATCAACGGATTCTGTAGTGATGTGAACCGGTGTACTTGTAACAATGGCTACATGAGGGATCCTATAGATTTGACAGGAGCTAGGTGAGTGTCGGAACTTAATCAGATATCATCATCAATTATAGTTTTATATATGTATAAATAAATAAATGCAAATATATATAACTAGCCGCAACCCACGGTTTCACCCGCGTTGTACCCGTTCCCGTAAAATGTATCCCATGGGTTATTCTGATGTATAACCTATATTACTGTAAAGTTTCATCTAAATCCGTTTGGTAGTTTTTGCGTGAAAGAGTAACAAACATACATCCTCTACAAAGTTTCGCATTTATAATATTAGTAGGACAGTATGCTATGATTTAATGGAGCGGGTAGACGCAGCGTAACAAAGTATAATATTTCAAATTAATAATCTACTGTCCAAATGATTCCAAATTTAATAATAGAATTAAAGAGAAAATGAATTGATTTAACAGAATCCAGCCGTGCTGGTGTAACAAAACTTTGCCACAACATCCAACATCCACAACATCCTCTAAAGGTCGAAAAACTTTCGGCTCGGAACTACATATTTACCTGTCCTATTCCTTCCGTTCAAAGAGCCTGAATCTACCCTTTCTGATCAAAGCTTAAATATTAGTTATTCCAAAATTCGTTTGTTCCCAGATGTATACCATTCTGCTACGGAGGCTGTCCCAACGGTGTATGTACAGCACCCAACTTCTGCATCTGTAACCTCGGATATAAAAAAGAGCATCTCAAAGGAAGTGTATCTTGTGTCAAATTTTATAGACATAACTAATTAGTAATTAGGCTTAGAACAATCGCAGATTATGGTTCAGATAGTCTTTAGACTTGTTCCGCGCAGTCTACTGTCTTTAGTAAGTCTAAACAAACTATTCGGTACAATTTTTAGTCTTACAGATATAAAAATCTGTTAGATGTCTTGTCTTCAGTGTTCACCCCTTCAGTGGTTTTCAAAGACAAAAGATTATGACGCAATACAGTGTATAGACTATATGGACTAGAGTCTGCGAAGACTATTAATTATGTAATACAATATTGTTTTCACAAATAGAGAGATTTTTTTTCAATTATTTTTATTTGAAACCATTTTCCTCCTATGATAGATCATTCTTATAAATCCTAAACATTGGCTATAATTTACTAGATAACCAGTTTTTTTAATATAAAGATAACCAAACAAAATATGATAATTATAATAATTTCTTCTTCAAGATAAATTCTTGAATAATACGAGTACATAATAGTTACTGCTCTTGAATAATACGAATAATAACCGTCACTTCCATAACCCAGTCGTTTCCTTTCATTTTTTGTTTGCAATAGTCTCTACTCCTGCAGGTGTACACATATATTTGCGGACATGTTATAATAAGGTGGTCGGGAATGTATCCCTGCAGTTGTGATCCATTACATTAAACATCTCCAAAGGGCCTCTACGAGTTGGATTCGTATGCCCTCGCATGTCTCTCAATAAGACCGGGCTTGTCCCGGTACTCGAATAATAATAAAACGACAAATTTTCTAATCAATAACTTACCTTCAGAGGCGCATTCACAAGGAAGGTTAGGCTCAAACTCTAAGCTTGTATTATGGACTATAATTAATATAATACGTACTAATACATAAACAGATACAAATAATATGAATATATAATTGACACCCAGACATGAGTCGCTAACAACTATGTCTGTGCATATTCTTGACTCCGTTAAACCGCACGCTCAACCCCCAACACAGTAAGCGCTCGCACATGCTAGGTTACTAAGGGCTTGTCAAAGTAGTCTTTTAGTAGCATAACAAATAGGTTAATTTGTAACTGTATTAAAAGATAAAACCCCATAAAACGTGTTCAACTTCCAATTTCAAAAAACTATATTCCACGTTCTGGATATAAAGATAAAAACAATAAAAACAAATGAAAATGATACCAGTACTACCTACAGACAGTACAGTACTGGGAAGGTCATCGGAGGATTAACATGCATCCTTTAATCTTAGTGTTAATTGCATCTTCTCCAGCTTTCGGACAGATCTGTAAAACTACTAATATGTAAGTACTATTATTAAAATCATAAATTATTTAATATCAAGTATTTGGTCCTTGTTAACTATCTATGAACTAACTCTGTATAGATGTTATCCTAATATTATAAATGCGAAAGTAACCCTGTCTGTCTGTTACGCTTTCACGCCAAAACTACTGAACCGATTTAAATGAAATTTGGTACACAGTTAGTCCAGAAATTACCACGAGTGAAACCGCAGGGCGTGGCTTGTAGTTGATATTTTTGTGTCTCTGTCAAATAAGGATAGGCCAAAATTACTATGCGAATATTTTAAATGAAGTCAGCGACAATAATGATAATGATCTGTTATCGTGATTAACGTCTAAAGCACATTTAAACGTCTTAATATGAAACACAGTTTTACTCTCTGAACTATTATAGGTAGCTAGAAGATAATTTATTCAAAATGCCCTAGAGCAGCAGATCAATTATCTAAGTTATTCCTTCCTTCATCGAGTGGATGGTCAACCTGACCAATCCTGGTGTCAGAGTTATTGAGCCGCCAAAGGCCTCTGACATGACTCATCTAAGTTATTGAAACTGTGTATTACAATATTGCAGTGTTTTCAAAAATGTGACGGAAACATACAGATACACGCACACTGAGCCCTACGAAGATGAAGATTGCGTCATTTTCTGTCAAAAATCTAGACTTGTAGTCGATATTAAGTCTAGGATTGTGCAGGTACTTATTTAATTTAGCGGTTTGTCCTCGATTGGTTTCGGTTTATTTCGATTTTCGATTCGATTTCGCGTGGGAAAGTCAGCATATCTTTATCCCACCAATATTTTAAATGCGAAAGTTTGGGAGGATGTACATATGTCTGTATGTTTGTTACTCTTTCACGGAAAAACTACTGGACGGATTTGGATGAAACTTTACAGCAATATAGGTTATACATCAGAATAACTCATGGGATACATTTTATCCCGAAATTCCAGCAGGAACGGGTACAACGCGGGTCACACCGCGTGGTGCGGCTAGTATATTATATTAATACTAGCTGCGCCCCGCGGTTTCACCCGCGTTGTACCCGTTCCCGCGGGAATTTCGGGATGAAAAATAGATGTTGGCCGATTCTCAGACCTACTCAATATGCTCACAAAATTTCATGAGAATCGGTCAAGCCGTTTCGGAGGAGTACGCGAACGAACACTGTGACACGAGAATTTTATATATAAGATCATGTTGATCCTCACAAATAATCGAAGTAATCTGCAAGCCAATCAATATCTGGTTATCCTGTGAAGACTTTGAGAATATCTGCTAACTGATAGACATAATATATAACTATATTGACAAACTATATATTATTTTATTGATAGAAATCGTTCCTAGAACATATTGATACATGTTGTGAAGGCTACACCAGAGAAGATTCTAATGAAACTAGTGAGCTTGAAAATAATGGAACTGAGTAAGTATGGATACATTAAGAGAATAATTACAAAATTATTCTTAGCGTACTTATAATGTGAATAACCTTTTATGAGTAAATCACTTATTTCAGAAATTCTTGTATCCCCATATGTGACCCCCCATGCACGAACGGTTTCTGTTGGGGCCCAAATCAATGCGCATGCGACTTCGGTTACACGTTAGATTTAACTAATCGATGTAGTCCAGTCTCTAACAACTGTAAAAATACAAAAGATGGAATTCCCGAAGAAGAATCTAGCACAGAAGACATAGACAGTGATTCACGCAAAGTATCTAGATATATTGATGATAGCAATGACAGGAATGATTCTGGTGTAAATGCAACGGACCCAGATGATGATTTTTTATATTATGATGATATTTCCAATATCAAATATCAATACGAGGATGACAATGAAGGTGATCATTTTACACTATGTGATAATCCTTGTGATAACGGGCAATGTTTAGCTCCTAATACCTGTGTATGCAACCCTGGTTGGTACATGAATGATGACCATACTTGCTTACCACATTGTGATTTATGCAATGGTAACTGTATTGCCCCTTCTGTGTGTGAATGTTTCAATGGCTTTAAAAAAGTAGAAAATGCTCCAGATTTTGGATTGCAGTGTGAACTGGATATCGAATTGGACAAAGATGCGAGTTTCACTGATATTTTTAATGCACCAGGTTTATTTTATCCTAATGTAACTTCCGATGAAGATTCAGATGAACAAAATGATACGTTTCTAGAAAATATGTGTGAATACTATAAATTGACCTGTCAAAATAACTATGCAGATAGAAAAGTATTGAATGCCACAGTCAATAATATGCTACAGGAACCAAACATCACACGTTTTAATGATATAAGTACAGAAGCTCATATTGAAATTAAGAAAAGTGCAATTCCGTAAGTTGTAGAATATATTTCTAATCTTATCCTGACTGTCGTACTTCACCTTTAATATTTAACATTACTTTAACATATTAATTTTACTCTACATAGGTTAAAACAAAGTCTGTTTGTCTGTACTGCGTTGGCGCCAAGCTCAAAACGAACACTGCATATGAACACTTCGAACCCTTTGATGATTTAGGTTCAACACTGCGTTGAGCGTGCGCACGCGGCGGGCGCACGCGGCGGTTCACTTTTGTACGACACCGCACGCGACGGGCGCACGCTACGGTTCACTTTTGTATGAAGCCACACGCGGCGGGCGCACGCGACGATTCACTTTTGTATGGAACCGCGGCGTGCGCACGCTTATTGCAGTGTCGGCCCTTAAACTAAATATAAGTACTTTTAAACAATTAATAAATAATTTTAGATACATTTGGATATACGCAGCAGTTGGAATCGGATTGTTAATCATTTCTATAATTCTTATTGCTACTTGGCGCAAAATGAGGGCTTTGAGGAGAGTCCGACGAAATACGTTGACAATTGAAGGTACGTTTTAAAAAATACCTGTAATCTCCAAATACTAGGTAAAGCCTCTCATCTCAACGAAGATTTCTGTAAATTGAGGGTGATAAGTCGGTCGTTTCCTAATGCGGTGAGTGATTTCAATCCCGAGCCATGTTTGAAAAGTAGTTAATATGTTTCTTCTCGACCGTGGAATTGAACCCGGGCCTAAGTATTGACAGGTGAGTGCACTACCACTAGACCATTTTTAATATAAAAAAAATCTGTCTATTTTTCCTTTACGTTTTTCCAGGTTTGAAACAAGCTGAAGATCGAAAAGAGAACTACAGAAAAGAAATATAACACAGGGTTTATTTATTTTCATTTAATTATCCTTAAACGTAAACTTATAAGTAAGTAAATTGATCTTTTAGATCACAGTCGAATAAGTTCTACAGTTCAGTACATTACAATTTTATCAAAACAATATAAATACATTAAATTATTTAGAAGCCAATTGTTACAGAAATAAATAGATATTATATTATTTAACTTTATGACCTAAAGTGCTTATAATTAGAACCACTTGCATCACTTTTAACTTTAAGGCGGTTACAGACAAGCGTTTTAAAAGCGCTCATTTTTGTAAGCGCTTATTCGCATGTCTCTTGACTCTGATATAAGCGTTGATGCTCTTATAAGCTCGCATAGTATGTAGTTTAACTTCACGAGCGCCTAGTCCCCGGCTGCGTCTGTCTGTCTGTTCGCGATAAACTCAATACTGCACGGATTTTAACGTGGTTTTTTTAAATAGATAGAGTGATTCAAAAGGAAGGGTTATATGTATAAAAAATCATAAAATTCCCACGGGAACAGGCACAACGCGGGTGGAACCGCAGGGTGCTGCTAGTACATAATATACACGAAACTGTTTCGTTTCATTTAGAATCATTTTAATCTTTTAGACATATCAAGTTCAGCTACTTTTTAAGTTTAAATTGTAACGCATGTTGCACGGGGTGAAAGATATAGGGCCTTATTCATATACGTCTCTAGCAGCTTTCCAAAGAGTAAAAGAGACAAAACACTTATAACAGTGATTTAGTTAAAGAGAGTTTATGAATGAAGCGGTTATTGAATTCGCACTTTTAACCCGAAGTATACAGAATATTTAAAAGTACTTGCATTCATTTTAATTATTTTTACATTCCATAAACTACAACTGTATATAGATAAAAAATATTGCTATATTTTTGGCCAAATAACTTTTCAAAAATATTTATGATTTATTCTTTTTTTTTTTTTACCTCTGGTACAAAAGCAAGTGTTAAGGCGTTCGTTAAACGATTGAGTACAATCTGCGAGCCAAATAGTTCGATAGAACACAGCAAACAAGTACTCGATAACACTCGCGTTATATTTAACTCGCCGACGTGCAACTTGTAAACTCTTTCTAAAAACACCTTAACAATAATTAAGTAGCGAATTATTTGTACTGATTTCAGTATGTTACAAAATAATATGGCAACCGTGATATCACATTACAAATTGTATTCATAAAACTAATGCCAAGCATACGAGTGTAATAAGAAGATAACTAAGGGTCATTTTGAAAAGCAAATAATACTTCACTTGTGTAAAATATAAAATAAAAACAAAACAACGTCAGATTTGGCACGAAATTTTGTGTTCAACTGAACCATTATAGTTATTAGGGCCGACACTACGTTAAGCGTGCGCACGCCGCGGTTCCATACAAAAGTGAACTGTCACGGGCGCCCGCGGCGTGCGCACGCCGCGTGTGGCTTCATACAGAAGTGGACTGTCGCGTGCGCCCGTTGCGTGAGGTGTCATACAAAAGTGAACCGCCGCGTGCGCACGACGCGACGGGCGCGCACGACGGGCGCACGCTTAACGCAGTGTTGACCTAGATAAGTCACATATATGCCCAATATCTTATAGATGACGATTATTTGCTTTTCTTCTGACCACAGTCTTACAAACTAACCTTAAATACTTCTCAACGTATGTTTATCTCCTAAATCTCCGTCCACGACCGACCTGCCTCCAAGTAGATGGTCTTCAGCCAAAGGTTCTTCGGTTGGAACTTCCTCGTACAAGCTTTCAGGAATATCTACATTGTCCATGGGTTTCAGGAGAGTATTTGGTGCAGTGTATATAACGCTGCCGGCGTAATTATTATCTGTAAATGAAGCGTTGAGAGATTAGAGGTTTGTTCCAGATACTAGCTGGGCCCCGCGGCTTCACCCGCAGCGTACACATTCCCGTAGGGATTATCCTAGGGATTTTTATTACCTGTTATCCTATTCCGAACAAACACGAACACGACATTCTACGACATACGAGTATATATATATGTAGATTACTTAATTTACCTACCACCTTTGTAAGCGTAAGTATATGTGTAGGTATATGCTCTTTGAGTAAAGCTGAGGAAAAACGGATATAGCTAAACTATAGTCATATGAGCGTTCGTTAGATTGAGACGAAGTGACTTAATAAAGCTGTATATTAAACTCTTAGGGCCTTATTAACAGCACTTTTGCTATCAAATGGTTTATCCCTTTCCGACATACGCTATTTGCCAAAGAGCGAAAGAGACAAAATACTTTAAAACACTGTTTAAGTTAAATATCGGTGATGAATTAGGCGGTTAGTCTCTTCTTATATACATATTTCGAGAACTTTTGCTAACTATAAATCAAAATTGGTTCGCAAATGAGTGCAACGAGACTGCTACCAGACGCACACACACATAGAGACTATTTGTTTACTAATTTTAATATTTAATTTTGCGTTAAATTGATAACGTATCAGGGACTTAACTTACAACATATTATTTTGGTTGATTTAACAGGAAACAAATTGACTAAATATCGGTTATGCCTAAACCTGCTAAGTAATATAATAGTTATAAATTAAGTTGTAAAGGAAACTGATTTTTATTTGAAAGGCCTTTGCCCAGCAATGAGTGTAATGACTCAATATTTTTTTGAGACTTATATTTTTTGCTACATATTAACTCAAGTTTTGCTACATCGCAGCGGAGAAAATACTAATTATGTGTGCATTTTCACCAAAAAGCTATCATAATTGTAATGGAATAGCTCCTTTATTTGCTCTGGCCATAGTACTATTCATCACATTAGATTAGCCGCATCCCTTGGTTGCCTAACCAGGTGACAGCTGTTGTCGCTCGCTGAATGCGGTCGAATACCATATTCCTTACAAATTGCGGTCGACGCGACTATCAAATGACGGTCGGCCCAGTCCAACTATTAGAACCAGTCCAAAGGAAACGACTAAAAATTGACCTCAATAAAATCATAGACACCAAATAGGTAAACCATAAAATACTTTTTGGCATATGTGCGGATTCTGAATTCGATTTCCGCATTCAGAGACCTGACTGCATCGATAGAAAATACATTTCACGTATGCGGCCAGGCTTATGTAGTCCAAATTAAGGAACAACTCAAAAGAGGGTATAGAGTGCGTGAGAGGGATTTTTATCTGACGTTTCGGGCCCTTTACGGGAACTGTTGTCACAGAAGATACGTAATGTAGTTTCAATTCAAAATAAGTAGTATACGCTTAAACTTAAGAAAGCAGTACCTTCAAATATCTTTGACTCACATACCAGTATTAAGTACTTTGGAGCCACAATGCCTCTTGTTGCTCCATATCCTCTGGATGACCACCAGGATCAGCACGATGAGGAGCAACGCCACCGCACTGCCAAAGATCCAGGTCAGCTCTAAGCCAGCAGTACTGGAAACAACGATTTCATGTATGGAAAAGGCATTTATGCGGGAAGAGACGCTGTCGCGAGCGCTTCACCCAGCTCCTGATGAAGGTCGTGACGAAACGTGTTGAGGAACGCTCAAGAGTAACCTCCGTCCTACGTAAGTTCCCGTGTTAACCAATAATAATGACATTGACGTACGGTTCAATTAATAGTACAAAAGGCAATCGTATTTTAACTTTACGATGCCTTTTACTTATTAAGTAGGTGAGGTTATGTAGGTCCTTAGCGCTATAGTGAATTGGAAGGCACGTCAAAATTTGTCGGTCTAAAAACTCCAATACCAGGATTGTTCACTAAATATTAGTGGCTCGAACTGAATTTCTTAAGCAAACAATAAGTAAGCAGCATTATACCCGAAATAAGAATACTCGTACTTACCGTGTTGAGGACCCAATTTTCTCCGAACCCTGCACCAATGTACAGGGCTTGCCGTCAAAACATCGACAACTGCCCTCTTCTGTGCAGTTGCCTTTGCAATCATTGCAATTGGGCCTAAAAGATAAACATGGAATAAGTATTTATTCTGGGAATACATTGTTTGTTTATCAGTAAATTGGCTTTCACAGGAGAGACTTTAACCCGCGTGTTTTCGCTAGACTTTCTCTAAGAAAATATACTCTATCGAATTACAGAAAAGTAAGTCTTTGAGCTTGAAACATTTATTTTTCTGTGTATTTTTGTCTATTGCAGCACCGGATTAAAATCTCTTCTACAAAATATTTTACTTTAAACTTACATATCTTCCAAATGACAAACTCCATAAACATCGCAGTATCCATCACAGGATTCGTTACAAGGCTTGTAACAGATGTGAGGATCTGAACTGCTCTTGTTATAACCGTCGTGGCACTTACAGGAGAAAGGCGCAGAGCAATACCCATTGATGCATTCCTTCTTACAAACCGGAGAACATTGACCTTCTGACTTCTTATACCCGACCAGACAAATACACTGACCAGGGGACATACATACTCCATCTTTGCAATCGTCACATATCGGTTTGCAAGTGTTACTCTCATTCCTGTACCCAGCTTTACATTCGCAAATGTCTGGAGCAACGCAATCTGAGTTCACGCAGTTCTGGTTGCAAACAGGCTCACAAGTATTGTTATTGGTTTTGTTCAATTTGTACCCTTCTTCACAGGAACAAACTCCTGGGCTTGCGCAATATCCGTGTACGCACCCGTTTTTGCACACAGGCATACATTTGTCTCGAGTCCGTTCGTACCCGTCGTCGCATTTGCACAAATCCGGTTGCACGCAGTGACCATTCTCGCAATCACCACAGTAAGGCTTGCATGACCAATTGCTTTCGCGGATGTATCCGGGATCACACGTGCACATATTTGGCGAGACACAGGAAGCGTTTTCACATTTAGGCTCACATATCGGTAAGCAGTTAAATTTATTAAACGGATCTGATTCGTAACCCGGATCGCAAGTGCAGTTGTTAGGTCCTGAACATGTTCCGTTTGAGCAAGGTGTATCACAAATGGGTGTACATTGGTCATTTGTTTTGTTTTTTGTATAGCCTTCGTTGCACAAACATTCGTCAGGCGCTCCGCAAAATGCGTTCACACATTCTTGGTCACAATGTGGAACGCAGTTCGATTCGTTAACCTTCTCGTATCCTCGGTAGCAAGTGCAAGTGTCGGGTTCGGAGCAGATTCCGTTGACGCATGGGATTTCACAGACTGGTTTACAGTCAAACGGATCGTTCACGTAGCCTGTGGGACAGGTCGGGAGGCAGTGCGTTACGTTTAACTTGGTGAATCCTGTGTGGCATTGACAGGAATCTACCCCTACGCAATCACCGTTAACGCAGGGCTCGTCGCAAGGAGACACACAGGCATCTTGACGCCATACCAGGGGAGGGACGCACGCACAGCTGTCAGGCGCCGAGCACACACTGCCGCCGGTACAAGTGGTCCGACACACCGGCTGGCACTTCATATCATCAGAATTAAATAGATGACCTGGACAACACGTCTTGTTGGGCCTGAAAATAACATTTATTTTTATATAGTTCAACCAAAAAACTTTAGCATTCTGAACATCTTACGTGATGTACTAAATAAAAACTTAAAGAGGGACTTATGACCAGTATGCTTATCAAGAACACTTCGAGGACTAACTTTTCCACTTTTTTATTTACCAATTATTGAAACTTCTAGCTGCTACTTTTATTTTAGCCTCCGTGGTCTTGTGGTTTGAGCGCTCGGCTCACGATCACCGAATTACCTGATTGCCCGAAAAGTAGGACGATTCCGTGCTTCGGAGGGCACGCTAAACCGTCGGGCCTGGTGGTTGAACTTTCTACGGATAGAAGTCGTTACATGAGCCGTGCCAGAGGCCTTTGGCGGCTCAATAACTCTGACACCAGGATTGGTCAGGTTGACTATCCACTCGATGAAGAAGAAGATTTACTTTTGATTAACATTTTAACCAACTCTAAAACCGAGGGCGGAGGTTCTCCATTCGACTGTATGTTTGATACCTGATGTATCCGGACGTTGAAGAAGCGTTGGAATATTCTTTCGTATTTCATTAATTTCGTATTTTGTGTTGTATTTATCTTTACAGTAAGATCTCGTTTTTAACTGATTTAAAAAATGTTGTTAGTTCTCATTAACATCTAATTTGAACTGGGGTTTTCACTTGAATAAGTAAATAAAACTGATAAAATTAAAACTACATGTACTGTAGTGTTCGCTTAAACATAAGCAACCAGTAATATATGATATAATGTACCTACATTGTCTTACATTGCCTGTTGGCCGAACACACTTCCACCAAACACAATCCATTCCCGATTTTTATAAATGATTGGTGTTTCCTCACAGTGCGGCACTCCACAATCACAAACAATGTTATTATCAAAATAAACTGTTTCATTTCAACCAACATTATTAAAACACACCTAACTTGTCACTTAACAAGTTATCACTTTTGACGAAAACTTTAAATTTAACGACTAATTAAAACTGAACTTAACCACTTTTTAAAAGCTTCTGACAATGATTTCTAAGTAATACTGCACTTGAAAAAATTCGAAGAGTTTTTTAATCAAGTAGTTTAGATTTCAACTGGTACTGTTAACTGTTGTTTAAATTTTAACTGTCGTTTAAACCGGACAACGTTCGTCTACTGAGCCTTACACAACACTGGCATCTGATAGAGTACCGAGCATCCTTCTAACCATTTTAATCTTTGGAACAATGTAGTTGTTTCTGTATAAATGACGCTTATTGTTAACGCCACAATTATAATTTGTTTTAACTAATGAACTTTGTACAGGGTGTTACGGGCCTTGTTAACGCGTAATATTTTATTAATTAAGTTATGCAAGTTGTTAATGTATTTTTATAGTGCTTTTCGTAATAAATATATAAAAAAAAATAATACCCGTTTGTGATTTAAATATTATGTTAATAGGATAATAAAGTATGTTAGAAAAAAAATGCTGTTTTGTTTTTTTTTAGATTTTCGGTCAAGTCAATATCGGAAAACAATTATATTTTAAAAGCCGCAAGCTTTCAAAACCAATTATATTTTCAACGCAAGTTATCGCAATTTGCAAAATTACTTGTGATCCCAAAATAGATATAGTAGGTACGTTGACTGTCGCTTGCAGAGAACAATGACTTTACAAACAAATGAGGATCAAGTTTATAGACGTCCGGCCCGCTCGTAAATATCGTGACGGACAGAAGGAATACATAATTAACAATTATTATTTAACATTGCACAATCAACGTACAACACCCGGCAATTCTTTTGGCATATGTCTTTGTGATGCGGACATGGCAAAATTAATAGTTTTATACTGGTAGCGAATACTAATCATTTTGAATTAAAACTACGTTTACGGATACACTTCGCTTTAATTTTACATTTTTATCACGTTTCGGTCCCTTGACAGGAACCGTGGTCACTGAAGACGATAGTCCGAAGTGAAGTGTATATGTAAACATAGTTTAAATTCAAATTAAATGGTTTTACTTTGATCACTCGCAAGACACAGATCGCCGAAGGTGTAGATTAGGCCGGAATCATACATTCGATAATTGTTGTTAATCTATTCGATTTTTCGATTATCTGCCGACCGTTAATTTGAAAATTTCATGTTTACGAGTATATTCTTTGAGTCCCTAACAATTGCGAGTAAAACAATTCGGAACTTAATCATGTTATTTTTATCTATTTAAAACTTATCAATAAAAGAAAAGAGATGCATTATTTTGGTTAAAACTCGAGGTATATTTTCAGAAAACACATCCAAAAAAGTCACCCAAATTCCTAAAATAATTTTCAATTACCTTTTATCTTTAGGTTCTTGATGAATTTTTATCCACACCACTGTTCATACCGGAAGACCGAAGTACTAGGTTCTCTATCCGTGGATTATACTACCAAAATCATTTAAGTGTTTATCCTGGTGTAGTCAAGAGTCAAGACAGTATGCCTGTTGGAATGCCGGCCACTGTACGTGTTAATAATAAAGTGACGTAAATCACTGTTGTCACTCAACGTCCGACTTTGGATGGGAACCGCCTGTTATTATCAGTTAAAATATGCCGCAAGCGTTGTACCTACTTGAACGAGTATGTTATACAAGTACCTAATTGCGAACTCTTTTATCTTTGCACGCGAATAATAAAAAAAGGCAATTTTATTTGAGTCTAATTTGACCACATCACAATTTTAACTTGTTATCATATTTTATTATGTATGACACCTGTTTGTAGATAACCTACTTGATTGATATTTTTAAGTTCAAGCGAATACTACTTATTTTGAATTGAAACTACATGTACCTTTTTCACGACCCTTTTACACGCCGGTTCCTGTAAAGGGGTTGAAACGTCAGATAAAAATATAAAATAAAAGCGATGAGTACCTATCATCGCTTGAATATTTTTTTATTTTATTTTTAGTATGTGTTGTTATAGCGGCAATAGAAATTAATCATCTGTGAAAATTTCAACTGTCTAGCTATCACCGTTCTTGAGATACAGCCTGGTGACAGACGGACGGACGGACGAACAGCGAAGTCTCATTAATAGGGACCAGTTTTTACCCTTTGGGTAACGGAACCCTAAAAATCGACTTTCAACCATTGATTTATATTGTACTAACGTTAGTACATTAAACTCAATGCTTTCTACTAATAAAATATGTGCGATATGTGTTTTGGTTGCTTATTCCTCTTTCACGCAAAAACTACTGATCAGATTAAAAAGAAGATTGCGCAGGATAAAGTATTTTAAGTAAAGTCTGGATTAACACATATATTTAGAGAACGGATACTATGCGGTTGAAACTGAGGGCACTGCTAGTACACTAATCTCTAAATGCAAAAAAGCGAGTTTTCTTTAATTATTTGGTAAAAACTACCATAATTCTCAGATGACTTTTACAATCTCTATATCTTAATATAGAGTTTAGACCACCCAGGGGTAACATAAATCACACAATACGTTATTATAACGTAATGAGAACACCCTGTATCTAAATGGGTTATCGGCATATACGTATTAAACTGAAAATAATTAATAAACGAGCTCTCATTAAAACAGTGTTAGTCATTTAATAATATAATGTTATGTAATTAGGATTACTCCTGAATGTGCTAATGTGCTACCTTGATCATCAGTAAGGTCACTAAACAAATTACCGTTTACCTACTCCGTTTTTAATCAATACAAGGAATATTAAAAAATCAAACCCCCTACGCCAAAACCGTTGTACCGATTATTAAGAATCATAAGAATCACCGTAAGGAAACTGACTTTCTAATGAAAAAATTCGTATCCAAATTGGTCTAACCGTTTCAGAGCTAGGAAGCAACTGAAAGACAGACATCGACAATAAACATATAACACCCCTCTATGCGTCGGGGATTAAAAAGCATACCAATTAATTTGATTTAATTTTGAGTAGGTTCACTATCTACCCTGGTGTCAGAGTTTTTAGACCGCCTAAAGGCCTCCGACATGGTCTGACGATTGAATCAACCGGGGCCGACAGCTTATCGTGCTCTCCACGGTAGCGCTCAGATTTCTATATGAGCGCTCACTATCGGCCACCCAGCCAAGTAGGGGTCGAGCTGCACGTTGCTTAACTATAAGAAGGGGGTTACCTAAAGGGGGTTACCGGTTACGTATGTTTGTCTGTATGTTTTGTTTTAAATGTGCTAGCCACTGGCATTCGTCGCAGTCGCCTATCCGATGAGACCCACAAAATCGGTTTTTGTTTTATATACTAACTAGCAGTGCTAACGGTTGTACCTGCGTAGGAATTTTGACATTGAAAGTAGTCATAAACCCTTCTCTTGCATTTCTCTATATGTAGTGAAAATGACATAAAAATCCGTTGAGGAGTTAGAGAAAATACACATACAGGCAGATAGGTTTTCGGAATATGTATGAATATGTATAGATAGGTATAAAGCCACTTTTGATCATTTGTTTTAACTAAAAGTAATAAAATACGTTTATTGTTTACTAACACGGACTTGGCAATATTTTATTCAGGTCAATTTGAAACTATTTTTCTGTAGGTACCTAACTATACCACTATACGACAAACATCATATTTATTGCGCAACATTTCCTATAACAATAAATAATGTTAAAAATATTATTATACCTAATGCAAAGTTGCATACAGGAAGACTATTGCCTATTGCGGTAATGTTATAGGAATATTCCTATTTGCCTATTTGATAGTAGAGGAAACAAACAATGGTTTGATAACGCGCCTGGCGGAAAACGTGAGTTAAACAACGTGAACCTTTCAGTAGGGTCGGCTGTAGGTAAGTAAGTAAGCTCGAGTAGGTTAATGGCCAATCCTGTCGGATTTTAGACCTTTAGGCCTAAAGGCCTCCGATAAGGTCTACCGATTGGATCAACCAGGACTGACAATTTTGTGTACCGAAGTTTTCGATAGACCATGTCGGAGACCTTAAGGCGGTTTAAAACTCCTGACACCAGTGTTAGCCACTTACTTACTCGAACTTACTTATAAGGAAAAGATCTGCACGTTGCTTAACAAATTAAACGCTCAATGTCAACTACGCTTTATAATCTACTAGCTGCGCCCCGCGGTTTTACCCGCGTTGTGCCCGTTCCCGTGGGAATTTCGGGATAAAATGTAGCCTATAGCCTTCCTCGATAAATAGACTATCTAACAGTGAAAGAATTATTCAAATCGGTTCAGTAGTTTCTGAGATTAGCGCGTTTAAATAAACAACCAAACAAACAAACAAACAAACAAACAAGCCCGTTGGCACAGTGGCAGTGAGAGCGCTTACTGTGTCGGGGGTTGCGGGTTCGATTCCCGCCCGGAGTCAACAATATGTGCAGACATAGTTGTTGGCGACGATGTCTGGGTGTCAATTATATATTCTTATAAAGTATTTGTGTATGTATATGTAGTAGTATCAGTTAATTAGATTCCATAACACAAGCTTAGAGCTTACTTTGGGTCTAATTAACCGTGAGTGAATTTGTCCAGGTATATTTATTTATTATTATTATTTTATAAACAAAACAAACTCTTCTTCAGCTTTATAATATTAGTATAGATTTAGAGGTTTAGAGGTTTAGAGATAGGGTAAGAATGAAATAAAATCACTAAACCTTTTTCCTCTTCAGAAGCAATCGTCTTCGGCTGGAGTACCTATACATCTCTCAGTATTCGCTCACATCACAACATACTGATTCTAATTACTTCGACCACCGTCCCGAGACCTCCTCAGACAAAGCGCCATGTGTTCAATATTTATCAGATCATTGACCGATATACAAAAATTGTTATTATAAATAGATGTACCTATTTTAATTAATGTAACACATTATTCACCTTTATATGTTCTACTTTTTTTGTGTTTCAAAATTGTTATTGTTAACATCATAACTCTTATTGGATGAAACACAGAACAAATCTATACTAATATCTATACTAATATTATAAAGCTGAAGAGTTTGTTTTGTTTGTTTGTTTGTTTGTTTGTTTGTTTGTTTAAACGCGCTAATCTCAGAAACTACTGAACCGATTTGAATAATTCTTTCACTGTTAGATAGTCTATTTATCGAGGAAGGCTATAGGCTACATTTTATCCCGAAATTCCCACGGGAACGGGCACAACGCGGGTAAAACCGCGGGGCGCTGCTAGTAATATTATAAAGCTGAAGAGTTTGTTTTGTTTTGTTTGTTTGTTTGTTTGTTTAAACGCGCTAATCTCAGAAACTACTGAACCGATTTGAATAATTCTTTTTGTAATAGATAGCCACATTCAACGGGAAGGTTATAGGCTATTTTTCATCCCGAAATTCCTACGGGAACGGGTAAAACGCGGGTAAAACCGCGGGGCGCTGCTAGTAGCTTAATATGATTTATGTGATAGCTGCGCCTCCCGGATTTTTCGGACTGTACCCATTTCAGTAAAAAAATACTGATGAAAAGTAAATTGTATACTTCCTCTCGAATTTGGCTATACAAAGAAGAACTTTTCAAATACGACCGCTACCTAGTTTCAGAGATGGCGCGTTCAAACAAACAAAAACAGTTCGTTTCAAATACACAGTAGGTAATATTTTTTATCTTTCAAACAAAATGCCTATTTATATCCGTTTAGGAAAAAACCCCAGTTTGGATAGTATATACCATAATATGATTGAACTGTTCGTTACTACCTAAATAATTAAAATATCAATTAATTACCTCTACTATTTGCACAGTTACCGTTTATAATAATACTAGCAGCGCCCCGCGGTTTTACCCGCGTTGTGCCCGTTCCCGTGGGAATATCGGGAATTATTATACATAAAAACCTTCCTCTTGAATCGCTCTACCTATTACAAAAACCGCATCAAAATCCGTTGCGTAATTTTAAAGATTTCAGCATACAGATAAACAAACAAACAGAGAAAAACAGCGACTTTGTTTTATACTATGTAGTGATAATTAATAATCTGAATCTTAACCTTCTTATCATTGATTGATTTTGATTGCACTGGTTTTTCCAATAATCACAAGTTATATAACATTTCACTTTCATAGAAAACTCACCACGATAGTAGTTCCATTTACTTCTTTATTTTGTGTTCACAACCTTCGTCCTTTGTTCATCACAAACGAACAAAGCATTTCACTTTATAGAAACAATGTTATTTTACATACATTTTTGTATTAATATTAGAAATGATATGCAAAATAACACAACTATCTGTCTGTTAGTCACCCCTGATTACGCATACAATGTCAATTACATCCTCTCAATTGATTATTCACAAATCGCAGTAGATAATATACTGTAGAGGTTGTGTGGGAGTTTCCTGTCCTAATTCTTACCCAACCGGATTTATGAAAAATGTGTGTTTTTGTGGAAAAATTCGAGCCCAAATTATTCTGGATTTCACTTTGATAAAGATGTTTAATTGTTTAATAACAAATAGCATTTAAAAGTGTTCTATTTCGTGCACTATAGAATACTATTTTGAATGAATAGCATTTGTTTCCTAAATTTAATTAAGTACATATTACTATATAAATAGACTAGCTGTGCCCCGCGGTTTCACCCGCAGCGCCCCCGTTCCCGTGGGAATTTCCTGAATTTTCTTTGCTATAAACCTCACGAAGCCCGAGACCTTTCCAACGAATGCAAAACCGTGGAAATCGGTTCGTGCGTTCTGGAGTTATAGCGTCAGGGAGGAAAACCCGACTTATTTTTATATAGTAGATTTACGAGTTCTTGTGAAAGCTTCCAATCCCATAGTCAGAGTGCCTCACATTAGAGAATAAAAACGTAGAAGTACTTACAAATGGCCATCGACGCACACAAGTTCTTCACAATTTCCATCATCGTCACAATATCCTCTGCATTCTTCCGGACATATCCTCACACAGGTGTTGTTACCTCCAGGTCTTGACTCGTAACCTTCCTCACAAACGCACTGGTTAGGTCCAATACATAGTCCATTCACGCACAAAGGATCACAAATGGCTTCGCAACTACCGTTTACAAATTGGTACCCTTCATGACATTCGCAGTTGTTTGGTCCAACACAAGTTCCATTGTCACAGCGATCACAAATAGGCCAGCACTTTCCTTCAATGTTCTCGTAACCAGGGAAGCATTGGCATGTCTGAGGAGCAACGCATTCGCCATGAGTACAACCATCACATATCGGCTCACAAGTGAATCTGTCCTTGGGCTGGTACCCAACCTCGCAAGAACAGCCATTTGGAGTAGAACAGAAACTGTTGATGCAAGGCTGCTCGCAGTATGGAGTGCAAGTCAAATCCTGGTTTATTGTGTATCCCTCTTCACAATTGGCGCAATGGGAGGCGTTATATCGTCTCGCATTCTCAATGCATTGGCATTCACTGTTGACACAGTTGGAGTTAACACATTGGTGATCACAAGTTGGTGATGACACGCAGTCATTCAGCTTAGGATCCAAAGTAAGGGGAGCATCGCATGCGCATTTTTCAGGTGCAATACAGCGGCCATTTTGGCAGCCTGTGCAGATAGGAACACATTTGTCTAACTCACTACTGTGCTGGAAGCCGTACATGCATATTAACTGTCTCTTTGTTACTGATTTTCTCTGGAAAAACAAAAACATGAAGTTTTACAAATAAATAAAGCTATATACAGACAGAAAGCGCTATCAGTGCTGACCGGTTCCAATGAAGACCGTTCGTTAGAATACCAGCCTAGGCTACCTTCTGCATCTGGGCTTACTTTCTGTATTAGCCTGATTATCTACGAATATTATTTCGTTTTCACCCGCCTTGTGCCCATTCCCGTGGGAATTTTGGGATGATAGTATAATAGTCTATAACCTTTTCATGGTTATCCAATATGATAACAATTATTTTAAACGGATTGGAAATTTCAAAGAGGAGCGCGTTCAAACCACTTTCAAACAGATAACAAATAGACTCCTCAGCTTTAATATTAAAAAGTAAAGTTTAACGAAACGTAACGAAACGAAAGTGCTTACCACAACTCTCCATTTCTTCTTTACACATCTCTTATTACCACATGGCACTACTGTTGAATATGGCTCCCTTTTTGTAATATACGAGCTGTAAAATACAAAAAAATAAGATAATTACTCCTACCATATATTTTATAGCAATGTAAAGTTTTGCTATCATGTTTTTGCAAGGCGTCCGTAAGGATATAGTTTCTGGTTCAACAAACAATACAGAAATATTTTTTCGAAATAGTTGCAGTAGTTAGGTATATCCTTTACAAACCTCCTAAATAAGCTAATTCGCTCCTTATGGAATGTAAAAAAGTAATAGTCGTCATAGAGATGTCTCATTGCGGAGCGAAAGCCTCTACTCTACCAACGCATAATCCTACTATCCTATCCTACTTCCTGCTAATATTATAAATACGAAAGTTTGTGAGGATGAATGTATGGATGTATGTTTGTTACTCTTTCACGAAAAAACTACTCGACGGATTTGGATGAAACTTTACAGTAATATAGGTTATACATCAGAATAACACATGGTATACATTTTATCCCGAAATTCCCTCGGGAACGGGAACAATGCGGGTAACGCCGCGGGGCGCGGCTAGTTTTATATTATTATAAAGAGGTAAATTGTCTCAGTTTAATTGTTTCTTTTTAATGGCTAATCTTTAGGCTATTATTCATCTCGAAATTCCTACGGGGATGAGCACATCACAGGTCAAACTACGGGGCGCTGCTAGTACTTTCTTAAGAGCAAGTTCAATGAGGAGGATTTCATTATTGAAGCACTTTATCTATACTAATATTATAAAGCTGAAGAGTTTGTTTTGTTTGTTTGTTTGTTTGTTTGTTTGTTTAAACGCGCTAATCTCAGAAACTACTGAACCGATTTGAATAATTCTTTTTGTAATAGATAGCCACATTCAACGGGAAGGTTATAGGCTATTTTTCATCCCGAAATTCCTACGGGAACGGGTACAACGCGGGTAAAACCGCGGGGCGCTGCTAGTAATCTTATAACACAAGAAAATATTTTCAGTAGCAAATTAAAATCTATGTTTTTTCAACTTAAAAGACATCTAATTACCTGAGCGTCACTACCCGCACTCCCTCATCACCTTCTTTTAAACTTTCTACACATAATAAATTCAAAAATAAAACAATCAAAATCGACACAGCACTATACAGATTCATTTTCCAAAAGGAAATTTGAAATCTTCGAAATTCCGATAAACTGAGGTTCGAAGGCAAGTTGTTCGAGACCTATTCAATACCACTTTATATTTATTATAAAAGTTTTTTCTTATAACTTTTTGAAAATTTGATAGACAACTGTAGTGTCCGAATGTGGTGTGCTTTGTGCTTTTATCAGGTCCTTGCAGTCCCACGACTTTTAACCTAATTGTAACGATAATTTCTTATCTCTTCATGCTAATTTTATTGAAGAATTTCTCGCTCACATACTAGTCATGTTTTACGGGTTTACTTTTTATTATCTTGGGGTTCTTTAATGGTCTAGTAGTATGTGCATTCGCCTGCCAATACTGAGGTTCCTGGTTCAATTCCCGGGTCGAGCGAAAACATGTTTCCTACTTATCAAACATGGCTCGCCAACCCGCATTTGGCAAGCGTGGTTACTATGCCTATTCGTCCTCAATGTACTGATATCTTCTGTGAGGTGAGAGGCCTTTACCCAGGTGTGGGAAATTATAGGCTAATACTTTTTTATTTTGTGTTTAGGGTTGTTTTGCTTAACTGTATTCCTGGGTATAACCTACTAAGTAAGTTCGAGTTTGTAATCCGTCCAAAGGCCTAATCTATACTAATATTATAAAGCTGAAGAGTTTGTTTTGTTTGTTTGTTTGTTTGTTTGTTTAAACGCGCTAATCTCAGAAACTACTGAACCGATTTGAATAATTCTTTCACTGTTAGATAGTCTATTTATCGAGGAAGGCTATAGGCTACATTTTATCCCGAAATTCCCACGGGAACGGGCACAACGCGGGTAAAACCGCGGGGCGCTGCTAGTAATTTAATATTAAGTAATGCAACTGTACAGGTTTCACACGTCTGTTTATTCTAATCTCTCACTATATTTAGCTGTTATACCCGTTAAACATAAGAAATGCCGAATGCAAAGATCGACGCAAGATCTGCCGATAATGATCTCATATTCTCATTTTGACGTTATTTTCAAAATGCTTCATGTAACATAACATACTCGTGGCGTAGTTTGACCAAGCGATGTTAGTTCATTGCAATTGTTAAGCAACGTGCAGGTCGGCCCCTACTTGGAAGTGTGGACGATATTGTCACTTCTATCTAACATCGAGCCGCACAGTCAGTTGGACCCCTAGCGTCACCGATACTACACACCTCCGCCTCAGTGGAATCACATACCTCTTTTCACAGCTCTGCTCCTCTCAGCTCCGCTCGTCTCCGCCTCAGTGGAATCACATACCTTTTTTCACAGCTCTGCTCCTCTCAGCTCCGCTCGTCTCCGCCTCAATGGAGCCGCAGCCTAAAAGCTATATATTTAATACTAGCTGCGCCCCCAGTTCTACCCGTGTTGTATCCGTAAGATTTTCGGGATAAAATGTATCCCATGTGTTATTCTGATGTATAACCTACATTACTGTAAAGTTTCATCCAAATCCGTCCAGTAGTTTTTACGTGAAAGAGCAACAAACATCCATCCTCACAAACTTTCGCATTTATAATATTCAGTAGGATTGGATTAAATATATTATATCCATCTTCTGTACGTAGGATAGGTATATTTGTTTTAATCTATCAGGAAAAATATTAAATGTTATCCACTTCGTCTGTTTTTTCCTTGTTATCATACCTAATTGTCTGAATTCAGTTAAAATTTAAAACGTTAGAGTAATTCTAACGGTTAGACCAAGGTAATTATTATCCAAAATAATTATTAATTTTATTATTTTTAAGTATAATTTTGTTATTTCCTCATTGTACTGATATACTTACTCGTTGAGATGAGAGGCCTTTGCCCAGCACTCGGACATTACAGACTATCACTTTACTTTTATTTATTTTCTAAATATTTTTTATTTCGTTTATTTATAAGTAATATAATAATATAATAATATAATATATTATAAAGCTGAAGAGTTTGTTTGTTTGTTTTGTTTGTTTGTTTGTTTGTTTGTTTGTTTGTTTGTTTGTTTGTTTGTTGTTTGTTTGTTTGTTTGTTGTTTGTTTGTTTGTTTGTTTGTTTAGACGCGCTAATCTCAGAAACTGCTGAACCGATTTGAATAATTATTTTTGTAATAGATAGCCACATTCAACGGGAAGGTTATAGGCTATTTTTCATCCCGAAATTCCTACGGGAACGGGTACAACGCGGGTAAAACCGCGGGGCGCTGCTAGTAAGTAATATGCGAAACTGTATGCCTACTCTATCAGATTAACGTAGAATGTATGAATGTTTTATCACGTCAAAACCCTGCTGCTGGACCGATTGAGTGATGAGTCTTGATACAAGACCTTGGAGATGAACGAAGTAACCAGAAATTCCCATTGGAATGGGTGCACTGCAGGTGAAACGGCTGAGCCCAGCTATATTGACATATAGCTCCTTATGACTCTATCAACTTCAAGTCTTCTATGAACTTAATAAGCTACCGTGCTTCGGAGGGCAAATTGATGGTCTCCACAACTCCGACACCAGGGTTGGCCAATGATCTTGACTATATTTTAGTTAATTGAACAACTACACAACCAAACCTTTTTTATATGAATGTTATTTTAATTACAATTTGTATGAGATCAATGACACGCGAGTGAAATTATACGGATGTGTATGATAAAGTAATCGTACATGAAACAGTACTCCATAGTTAGTATTTCATTTGTAGTAAATGATAAGCAGTTTTACTGGACAATGTTTGTATGGGTGTAGTGTAACCAACGGGGTTTTACCATAAGGGCCGACAATGCGTTAAACGTGCGCACGGCGCGGTTTCACACAAAAGTGAAGATCTATTCCGATCTAATACCAAAAACTAATACCACTTGGTATTACTTTATTTCTGAACTTATTTTCCATTCCCAACGAGTACCACATTGTAAACCAATACCAAAATAAGTTTTAAGGAATAAAGTACAGTCAGGTTCAGTAAAATTACAATGCTCTGAGTTATGATTTCAGTTAATGTTTTATCAATATTATGGTTTGATATACATATAACTCACAAAAGGTTCTTTTCCTCTAATTACACATTTGTAGAAATTTAACAGATATCACATAATTTACTGTTACCATTCCAAGTCCAACATAATTACAATATTACCTACCTATTTATAAACAATCAAATAGAAGAAATTTGCAGTTATTACAACCACTAGTTAATTTTCTCACAATGTTAATTAATGTTAACCGATAACTATGGAACTAGTAAAAAAAAATAACCCTAACCTACCGAATAGTAAGTAATTCGGTAGGTTAGGGTTATTTTTATTTAGCTGACTGTACTTACAACTAATGTTTTGGTATTCGTTAGGAATAATTTTTTTGTTTAAAAAAACGTGGTACTCGTTGGGAATGAAAAATAAATTCGGAAATAATGTAATACCAAATGGTATTAGTTTTTGGTATTAGATCGGAATAGATCAAAGTGAATCGCGTCGCCCGCGGCGTAAACGGGCCAAAAGCGAAGTGTATCTGTAAACGTAGTTTCAATTCAAAATGTTAAAATCTGTTAACTTCTATAACCACCTTGGACTTGTAGATAACAGCCTCCGTGGTCTTGTGGTTTGAGCCTCTGGCTCGCGATCCGGAGACCCCGGGTTCGATTCCCGGTGGGGAAAATTTCTCACAAAAATCTCTTTGTGAGACTGTCCTCAGTTTGGTTAGGGCATTACAGGCTGATTCACCTGATTGCCTGAAAAGTAAGATGATTCCGTGCTTCGGAGGGCACGTTAAACCGTGTCGGTCCCGGTTACTTTCTCCGGATAGTAGTCGTTACATGAGCCATGTCAGAGGCCTCTGGCGGCTCTATAACTCCAGGATTGGTCAGGTTGACCATGCACCCGATGAAGAAAAAGAAGAAGAAGACTTGTAGATATATATTAAGTATTGAAACCGACTAAGGGTTGATATCACCTACATTTGTAGCCTAAGGCTTGAAAAGGGTTTAAGGAGGGGAAAACCACAAACTAAATTTAAATTAAACGGAGGAGTTTTGCACTAGAGAGTGGGAATAACCATGAGGATAAATAGGTGTTTATACTTATATTTATAAATTAACATAATTTTATGAAATGATCTAATTAGTTCATATACATATAAACATAACTTCAGGGTTGCCAAGTTAACTTATCTATACTAATATTATAAAGCTGAAGAGTTTGTTTTGTTTGTTTGTTTGTTTGTTTGTTTAAACGCGCTAATCTCAGAAACTACTGAACCGATTTGAATAATTCTTTCACTGTTAGATAGTCTATTTATCGAGGAAGGCTATAGGCTACATTTTATCCCGAAATTCCCACGGGAACGGGCACAACGCGGGTAAAACCGCGGGGCGCTGCTAGTTCATAATAACTCGCTTTTAAAATAAATAATTAAATCTCATAAACGTTCTTACTTATTTTCGTTACACACTGGTATCCTGATCGAGATAGGAGTCCTTTGCACTAAGTAAGTTCGAGTAGCTTAGTGGCCAACTCTGGTATCGGACTTTTTAGACCGCCTCAGGGCCTCCGACATGGCATTATGATTGAAACAATCAAGACCGACGATTTAACGTGCCCTCCGAAGCACGGAAGTGCTCAGATAGAAGTGCCTTTATCGGCCACCCATACAAGTAACACTACTCTAACTTATAACACCCCCTCGTACTTAAGAGATTACCAGGTAATCTAGCCTTTAGGTAATCATTACCTAAAGGCTAGAATGAAAATAAATCTTGAATAAAATACAAAATAAATCGGTACCTTTATAAAGTAGTCGACACGTGATGACGCGAGTACTTGAACTTCATATAAAATATTTAACCACTGGGACTTCTAATTAAAATCCTCGGAAGCCTCGGAAGCTGGGAAGTAGCGTATCCCATACCCGGCCGCTGGCACTATCCCGGTGGCTGGGGATGCGAACAAATAGTTCCACTACTTCAAGAACAAAATGGCAAAAAAACGTGTGGCCAAGATCCGTTGGCAGTTGATAGAACAGTTTGAAAAAAATCAAGTAAATTAAAGATACTTTGGAGACAACATATTTAACGAAATATGAATACAGAACGAAGACAACCCTATGGGTGAGATAAAAAATAGCTTAATTAAAAATAACGACATTTACACAATTTTTCCTTCCTAAAGTTGTGACCACAGCTCATTTATTCAATTAATATCGTTTGCGATACTTGAACGCTTAAACCGTAGGCAATCTACTTTAAATAATAGGAAATCTTTTTGTGCTTTAAATTTAAAAAAAAAAAACTTTAAATATTGAATATCATACTTAAATACCACCATGGCTTATTCAGGAACAATATTTTTCATGGTAAGTTAATTTGAATTCAGTAACTTTTTGGCACTTTCTTGTTTCTATTTTTCCTAATCCGACACTTTTTCATTTAGTAAAATAATAATTCTATGTCATGTCGGGGATTAAGCCTAATCCTCCTCACTGTACTGATATCTTCAGTGAGATGAGAGGCCTTTGCCCAACAGTGGGACATTATAGGCTCATACTTTACTTTACTGTATGTCGGGGGTTGCGGGTCGGGTGCGATTCCTGTCCGGAGTCATCAATATAAGTATTAAGATTAGACTAGAAGATATTATCTAGATTTAAGTTATTGCATATTTTTCATTCGAAAAAAAGTGACTCCGATATTTAGATTGATAAATGGATCTTGATTCATTTAAAAAACTTAATATTATATTATTTTTCCTCCTCACAGTACTAAGATGAGAGGCTTTTGCCCAGCAGTGGGACATAACAGGCTAATTGCTTTCCTTCATTAATATACTAGCAGCGCCCAGCGGTTTTACCCGCGTTGTGCCCGTTCCCGTGGGAATTTCGGGATTTTTTTTACATAAAAACCTTCCTCTTGAATCACTCTACCTATTACAAAAAACCGCATCAAAATCCGTTGCGTAATTTTAAAGATTTAAGCATACAGACAAACAGACAGACAGACACGAAACAGAGACGACTTTATTTTATACTATGAAGTGATATAAAATTCTCGTGTCACAGTGTTCGTTCGCGTACTCCTCCGAAACGGCTTGACCGATTCTCATGAAATTTTGTGAGCATATTGAGTAGGTCTGAGAATCGGCCAACATCTATTTTTCATCCCGAAATTCCCGCGGGAACGGGTACAACGCGAGTGAAACCGCGGGGCGCAGCTAGTATTATATAAATATAAACCTTCCGGAAAAATCGTTATATCGATTGGTGAAATCTAAATGAAAATCCGTACAGTAGGTAGTATTTGAGTTTATCGCGAACAGACAGACGCAGCCAGGGACTTTGTTTTATATCATTCTATCGGTGAAAAACGCGTGAAAATCCGTGCAGTAGTAGGTATTTGAGTTTATCGCGAATCCAAACTGTCTGTCTGTCTGTCCCTATGCATGCATAAATCTTTAAAACTACGCAACGGAATTTAATGCGTTTTGTTAAATATATAGAGTGATCCAAGAGACAGGTTTAAATATTTAAAAATTACCGAAATTCTTACGGGACGGGCACAACGCGGGTAATACCGCGGGGCGCTGCTAGTTTCATTCTAGAGCTAGATTCAAGAGGAAGGTTATGGGCAATTTTAAACACAAATTCGTAAGGGCACAACTGGTAACCCGCAGGGCGCTGCGAGTGCGTCAAATCGGCAGTTCCTAAGACGTTCAAACAGACAAAAAGTAAAACACTTTAGCTTTATATATTAGTATATATATATATATATATATATTGTAAATTACTAGCTGCACCCCGCGATTTTACCCGCGTTGTACCCGTCCCCGTGGGAATTTAAGAGCCGCTCGACCGATTTTTTGCACACTTGAGTTATAAAATTACAAAAGTGGCATTGATTTATAACGTAGCAGGTAAACTATATACAACTATAAATATAATAGTTGTATAGATTAGATGTATAAAAATTATTTAATTTTTCATCAATATTGTCTTTTACAGATTATAATAGTAATAACACACGCCGCGCCTCCAGGACAGATACGATCATATGACTCACACGCAGAGCAGGCTGGTTCAGCTAACGTGTCAGATGTCTCACGTGCAGAGCAGGCTGGTTCAGCTAACGTGTCAGATGTCTCACGTGCTGAGCAGGCTGGTTCAGCTAACGTGTCAGATGTCTCACGTGCAGAGCAGGCTGGTTCAGCTAACGTGTCAGATGTCTCACGTGCAGAGCAGGCTGGTTCAGCTAACGTGTCAGATGTCTCACGTGCTGAGCAGGCTGGTTCAGCTAACGTGTCAGATGTCTCACGTGCAGAGCAGGCTGGTTCAGCTAACGTGTCAGATGTCTCACGTGCAGAGCAGGCTGGTTCAGCTAACGTGTCAGATGTCTCACGTGCAGAGCAGGCTGGTTCAGCTAACGTGTCAGATGTCTCACGTGCAGAGCAGGCTGGTTCAACTAACGTGTCAGATGTCTCACGTGCAGAGCAGGCTGGTTCAGCTAACGTGTCAGATGTATCACGTGCAGAGCAGGCTGGTTCAACTAACGTGTCAGATGTCTCACGTGCAGAGCAGGCTGCTTCAGCTAACGTGTCAGATGTCTCACGTGCAGAGCAGGCTGGTTCAACTAACGTGTCAGATGTCTCACGTGCAGAGCAGGCTGGTTCAACTAACGTGTCAGATGTCTCACGTGCAGAGCAGGCTGGTTCAACTAACGTGTCAGATGTCTCAAGTGCAGAGCAGGCTGGTTCAACTAACGTGTCAGATGTCTCACATGCAGAGCAGGCTGGTTCAACTAACGTGTCAGATGTCTCACGTGCAGAGCAGGCTGGTTCAACTAACGTGTCAGATTTCTCACGTGCAGAGCAGGCTGGTTCAACTAACGTGTCAGATGTCTCACGTGCAGAGCAGGCTGGTTCAACTAACGTGTCAGATGTCTCACGTGCAGAGCAGGCTGGTTCAACTAACGTGTCAGATGTCTCACATGCAGAGAAGGCTGGTTCAACTAACGTGTCAGATAACTCACACACAGGTACAGATGACGCCCGTACAGAATCAAATGACTCACACACAGGAACAGAAGAAGCACACACAGAATCAGATGGCTCAACTCCAATAAACTCAGCAACAAAAAAAGTTTTTGCCACCCATCTTATAGTGGCAGCTTGCATATTAAAAGCTGTTGGATTTTTATAGGAACGACATGTAAAAAGTGGCTTAGTTATATTGATCCTTGATGTTCTTAAAGTAAGTTTAAAATGTTATATTCGATTTTATAATATTACTAGCGAACCGCCCTCGGTTCGCTTCAGGTAATCAAGGTTACATGTAGGAAAATCGGGATTGAACATTGCGTGTCTCCCGCGAGAATAATTATAGACAGTCAAAATTTCAAGTGGGGAAGAATTCGGGATTAATACATAGCGCGTCTTGATCGTCGTTCGTAGGTATTTCCCCACGCGCTTTGACCGCACGAAACAGTAGCCCTACCTAAGAGACCCGCCATCGCAAATTATTATTTTGTATATCTCACATCATAACTCTGAAACTGACCGATTTTAATAATTTAAAGAGGTAGGTATATAAAGTAACATAATTAACCTTGATTGTAGAGCCATTTATCTACTATATAAAAATAAGTCGGGTTTTCCTCCCTGACGCTTTAACTCCGGAACGCACGAACCGATTTCCACGGTTTTGAATTCGTTGGAAAGGTCTCGGGCTCCGTGAGGTTTTTAAGGAATAAAAATCTCAAAATTCCCACGGGAACGGGAGCGCTGCGGGTGAAACCGCGGGGCACAGCTAGTTATTAATATGAATTTAGTTATGAATATCATCAACTTAAAATTACACTCCTTTTTTAACTAATCACTTTTAACTATAAACGGTTATTCTGGCTTAACTATAATAGTTAGACATGCCCTCGTGAACTTATTTGTTCGCAATAATATGTGCTTTGATTGTGTACAATAATGTTTTGTGTATCATCAATAGATTTAGCAGCGCACGCCAATAACCAACTTTTTTAGGCATGTTTTTCATTCTTTGGGTACATAAACCCGCGTTGTGCCCGTTCCCGTGGGAATTTCAGGATATTTTTAACATATAAACCTTCCTCTTGAATCACTGTATCTATTTAAAAAAACGCTTTTAAATCCGTTGCGTAATTTTAAAGATTTAAGCATACATAGGGACAGACAGACAGACAGCGGAACGCGACTTTGTGTCGCTTTCCGCTCACTCCTCGCATTATGCCGGAAGAGTCGAGGCAATGTGTGATTCAAAACTTTTTCCAGCAAATTCTTTCTTACGGGTGGTATAGCTTTTTTGTTGTTGTTCATAAGTATAGTATTTAATTAAGTCAAGAATAAAGTTGGCGTCAAAGAAAAAGTGTTTTTACGCTGTGAACCCATAGCGATATAATATATCGCTATGGGTTCACAGCGTAAAAACACTTTTTCTTTGACGCCAACTATAAATTATCAAATAAATTGTAATAAGTAATACAAAGATAGTTTAGTACATACAATAAAAGCATTAATGTTTCTTCATTAATTAAATAAGTAATTAAATAAACACTGGTATTTTATTTACAACATCTTTAAAACCGTATTAATTCAAAAATAAAAATATTTTAATGGTTTGATATACAGTCACAGATAGATAAAAATATTTAATGTTTTAAAATCCTTGGGGTATGCCATGCTTCACTGTCAGATTAGTCAATGTCAATGTCTGGTTCGTTGGTTGTTCGACTTGTTCGTTGTGAGTTCGTTCAACTGTCAACATAGTGATTACCTATTTTTTGGAATAAATTCTTCATTTTTTAATTTAAAACCTGTGTCGTCCTATGTTAGAAACATTCCTTCCTGTCGATTCCTGAACACAAATACAATTAAACATAAACATACGGTGGTTTCCCTGTATACATCGATCATCACCTATATTATTACTTCATAAAATGCGTACATACAGTCGTAAAAAGCAGGAATATCAAGTAATAGATAATGTGAAGGAACTTTGCCGATTATGTTTAGAAAAACATGAGGAGACGATTCCTATTTTCAAGGACGATGGGTTGATAGCAGCCCTAGCTTTGAGGATTATGGTGTGCGTTGGAGTTGAGGTCAGTAAACAAAGGATGCTACTACAAATCTCCCCCTATAAGCATTTAGTTTTCCCATAAACCATGCGTCCCTTTGAGTGGTATATTTACTAACGGAGTCCCTCACTCTACACATTACTGAGAAATTAATTAAGGTAAATAAACAAAATACACAGGTATGTGTGACATATGATTCTGATGAAAGCAGTAGCAGTACAGGGTATCAACCCTCTTGAGTTTTTCATGAAATCTTTTTGTATATTTATATACTTATACCTGGACAAATTCACACACGATTAATTAGACCCAAAGTAAGCTCTAAGCTTGTGTTATGGAATCTAATTAACTGGTACTACTACATACATATACATACACAAATACTTTATAGGAATATATAATTAACACCCAGACGTCGTCGTCATATTGGAATCGAACCCGCAACCCCCGACACAGTAAGCACTCTCACTGCCACTGTGCTAACGGGCTTGTCAAAGTAATAAAGCTAATTGTCTCCTTACCTATTGGTCTTGTTTCTATCAACATTTTTTAGATACATAAAGAAGAAAGCCTGCCCAATATTATATGCACAAACTGCCACCAAGAGTTGGAGAAGTATTATTTATTCCGTAAGAAGTGTGAAATGTCATATCAGAAGTTGAAATATCACATTTATGCATTAAGAGAGTTGGAAAACAAATTGATGGCCAATGAAAATGACAATGTTTACTTGAAGAATGAAAATCAGGATGTGGAAATACATTTTGTTGAAAAATATGAAAAAGAAATTGTCAATGATATGGAGAACATAGAGGTACAGAATTTGTGTCCATCTTTTTTGTCTTCAACATTACCCTGCCATTTGGGATTGGAAAAATGACGATATAGCAGGAAAGCGTCCAAAATTAACATGCCATAAACAAAAAAAATGATTAATCATATAAAATATTTTATAATTTTCTAGCATATTTTCATAACTAATTGCCTCAACAAATTCTAATCAAATCAAACCTTAAAAACACCAATTTTCAGATTCAATTAATAGAACAGGACAATGATGAGAATCCTGATCTTGAAACATTTCTGAAGTCCATCCTGGAGGAGCTCGGTGTGATCTCGTCAAGTGATGATGGAGTGGTGCTCCAGGACGGGGTGAGGAGCTTTGAGCTGGAGACGGGAGATGATGACCTCATCTCGTTGGAGCTGGTTGAGGAAGATGATGAGGTTATACTGGTTTCTTTAGTTGAAGCGAACACTACTCATTTTGAATTTTAACTACGTTTTCGAATAAACTTTGCTTTTATTTAACATTTTTATCTGATGTTTCGGCTCCTTTATGAAACCGTGGTCACAGATGATATAAGACTTAAGTGGTTTCAATTCAAAATGATGAGGTTAGTAGCAATGAGCATACTAATGATTAACATATTTCTTGTCACTTATCTGTGAAACTGCACTGATTTATTTAAATCAAATCTTCCATATGTTATACCCTCTTTCCTTAATGCAACACATTGTAATTGTTGAATCAGTATGTAAGTTTGGAAACAAAATTTTCTTATCATGTATGATTTATTTTACTTACAGGAGCCGCCCAATACAGAGCCATCAATTACTAATGAACCGTCAGATGATAAACAACTGATACTGGATGTGCCTTCAAACAAACAACAGGATGATAATAGTAAAAAGAAAAGGTAGAAAATGATTCCAGTTTTTTAACCTTATGCCTATTATTCCTCTGTCTCCTATTTTTTTTGTTAAGACAACCATAATGCCATATTGCAAGCTTTTTCTAAACTCAATTATTTGGGTAAGACCTAGAATTATTATGCCCTATTTACATTTACAAAGTAATTTTTTCGTGTCTTAAAGTTGTGTGAGCTGTGGCATCCAACCATTATGCATCATCGATTTTTATCGCACACAACTTTCTCTGAAAGTTCGAACTCTAACCTAACCATGAGGCATAAATGGCGTGACTTTTAACATTGTGTCACAGTTTTTTGTGACCACGGTTCCCGTAAATGGGTCGAAACGTCAGATAAATTTGTATAATAAAACCGAAGTGTATCCGTAAATTAGTTTCAATTAATTGTGTCATAATGTTATCTGACAGCGGCGCGTGGTGCGCGCAGTGCGGGCGCGTGTTCGCGTCGCGCAGCGCTCGCGCTCGGCACGCCGCCGTGCACTCGGGCGCGAAGCCCTACGCGTGCTTGCTCTGCGGACGCAGCTTCGCACAGAAGGCTGTGCTGGACCGGCACAAGCACGTGCATCAAGGTGAGGATGATTTACCTAAATAAACTGATTCTAAGCTTGCCCATAATTCCATCGGCTACTTATTTATACTAGCTGTTTTCGGTAGTTCTTAGTAGGACCAATAGATGCCTCTAAGAAGCAAGTTAGAACACGAATTCGTTATATTCTCTGGGCTTGCTAACAGCTGGTATGATTAAGCTATCTCTTTGCAATCTAACAACTTGGTAGCCCTTTACATTCAATGTGAATAACCTTACCTTTTAATTCCAGCCACCCGGCCGTACCAGTGCCTGCAATGCGACAAGAGTTTCACGCAGCGCGGCGGGCTGGCGACGCACGCGCAGACGCACTCGCCAGCTGGCCGCAAGATGACACTACATGCCTGCCACTACTGCGACAAAGTGTTCCTCTACGCGTCAGGTCCGTGTTAGAATATACTATCACTATATTGTACTGTAGATAGATATTTGGTTTTCAGGCCTGGTCATGGTCGTGCGTGGTCAGTCGTCATGATCTAAGATCATGATCAGTGTCAGGTAACATGTCCAGGAGTCTTGTTCAGTGGTCAAGACTACAAAATGTGGGATTTTAGGACAGAATATTAACTGGTGTTTATAAAAAACTCCTTCCAGTCCATTATTTTTCCCCAGGTCTGACGCGGCACATGTCGTGTCACGCGGGCGTGTCGCACGGCTGCGCGCACTGCGGCCGACACTTCAACGACCCCAGCTCGCTCGCGCGCCACGTCAGGACTAAGCACAAGGCGTCCGGGAACAGTACAACTACAGAGAGATAAACATGTGCGACTCAGATGCCTCTTTAAAATTGTGTAAAAAGCATTCATTCATTGCATTATACATGTCCTCTACAACTCGTTTTCTCTATGTCTGTGTAAAGTACGGTCGCGAAGTAGGAAGAGTTTAGTTCATTGACCTCTGTCTATTTGTCTATCATTTGTGTAGTATTGCCGTTTATTTAACGCCGGCAACACATTGTGAAGCAAGTAATATAATTGAGTATATGAGTGGCTATTTGTCTCAAATAGTCAAAGGTATCAGGGTAGACTTCGCGACCATTAGTAAGCTCACAATAAGTATACCAATATGACATAGAGCTAAAAATTATATTAATTTGTGATAAATGCAATAAGATGAAATCATAGTAATAACATCAATAATTTATATACATACTTTATATTTGATGAGCTATAAAATAATATGTAATACAAAATAATCTAAAATATATTCTATTTTACACTCGGCAACAAAGACTGATGTTATTATAAAAGCAAGCAATATATTATGTAATTAATTTATTTGTGTATTTAGTAAATAAAGTATAATTATAATAACCTACAATGTTTTGTTATTCTCATGTATAATAACCTAAATTACTGTACAGTTTCATCTAAATCCGTTCAGAGTAACATACATCCATCCTTAACAACTTTCGCATTTATAATATTAGTAGGAAGTAGGGTTATTAATTTAGTTTCTCAATTGACGAAAATACTTACTTTCATACCAGGTGTCTCACAGCTGACAATGTCAACTTAGTAATATTGGCTTTTCGGCGTAAGGTTGATGTTTTAGTAACATTGGCGTTTGTAGTCTCCAAAGACCTCTGTCCATAGCTTTGCTCATAATGTCAAGGGATAAAATATTAGTCACGCCAACAAAGTGGTATGATGGGAGTAGGTTATAATAAAAGATATAAATAAAACACAATGATGTTATACTTAAAGAGACATTTTATTGGAAAAACTTGTTACTAGATTGAAGGCAACATGGTATAGTATATTGTATACGAGTTGGATTGGACCGGAGTGTGTCGTGTCGTGTCGTGTCGTACACTACGTGCTGCACCGAGCGACGGCACCACACGCACCACGCACTCGATAACAAATACTCCACATCATATGTTCGATCGGAATAAAGATCACACCGCTCGCCACCGCTCTCACACAAATGGAATGGAATGCCTTTAGCTCACTTACAATATAAATATAATAGTATAGATTAGAACAAGACTCGGGAGAATAGATAGGTAATATCAAGGAGGAAAGAGGGCGGAGGGGGCGACGGCGGCTACAATACAACGCTCGCGCCTCGACTCATATCGATATAATAAATGTACACGTTCAACACTAATCCGACTCCTACAGCTAACAATATAAATGATTATAAAAATAAATAAGGGGTACGTCCCCCCCTCTCCCGCCGCGGCCGGGCGCGGGCCCGTTATAATATGTGGTGTATAGTGTATGACGAGGGGCTTTACATGTTCTCGAACTGGTCGACGCGTCGCTTGGTGTTCCCCTTGCGGATCTCCCGGAGCGTCTTGTACTTGTCGCGGCCCTGGCGCACGTTCTCGCGGTGGATCTTGTCGAGCGGCGTCTCCTTGGTGTCGTCGCGCGACAGCGCCAGGTCCTGCTTGAGCGCCTTGAGCTGCGAGTGGAGGCGCTCGTTGCGCTCGGCCAGCGTGCGGCGCGCCTCCACCGGGTCCACGAGGTGGTCGGGCGCCGCGCCCAGCTCGCCGCCGCCCGCGTCCGACGCGCCGTCCGAGCCCGAGTCGGCGCCCGCCTCGCCCACGTGGTGGTGCACGGGCGTCACCGCCGCCGCCAGCAGCGCCGCCGCCTCGTCCTGCACACACACGCCGCATGGTCACACACTACCGACCTCACATCGCATACCTCACACACTCGTTCATCACACTACCCACCTCACATCGCATACCTCACACACTCGTTCATCACACTACCGACCTCACATCGCATACCTCACACACTCGTTCATCACACTACCGACCTCACATATACCTCACACACTGGTTCATCACACACCGCCCTGACTATGTGATGTGAGGTGCCTCATGCCTCCACTCGGTCTCAGCGGTGACACGTACCTGCTTGCGCCGCGCCTCCTCCACCTCGTCCTGCAGCCGCCGCGTCTCCTCGTCCTTGGCGTCGACCTCGCTCTGTATGCGCGACACCTCTTCCTGTTTGGTTCTGATCTCTTCCTCGAGCTTGGCGCGCTCGGCCGCCTCCATGTTCTATACAATGTGCACGGTGCATTAATATCGACAATGATACATACTAAAATCTATGTTAATTTCGTCAAATACTAATTAAAACTACAATTATATTTATCCCATTTAAAACTACTCCTGCAATCTGTGACTCCAAGTGTATAAACCTCGATTCGATAGTGCATTAACTTTAAACATGACATATATATGTCATGACGAAACATACTAGGTTCTAGGGTGCACATTCTACAACGATTGCTGTATGGTATGAACTACAATGAGATATCATTGATGTCTACTAAATATAAAATTGATCCTAATGCACTGCCTTGTGGTACTCTAAAACCTACTTGTTGCCTTGGCTTGTTTCAGTGTAAAAAGCCACCTTAGATGATAGGTAAATAAACCTTTTCTACTTGTTTCTACAAATAATTGTACTGTGCAAAGAGGTAACAAACCTTAGTCTCCTCGAGACGTTGCATCATAGCTTGCAGCTCGTTCTGGCGGCGCTCGAGCTCTTCCTTGGCAGCTTGAAGTTGACGAAGTTGCTCCTCCAGCCGTCGGATCATATCCTGAGCTTCTACTAGGTTCGCCTGGAGACAGTGTCATAATGTTCACAATAGCGAAAGTTAAATTGGCATTATTATGAACTATCAAGAGATTATATTATAAATATTTTGTTGATTTACGGTCTACAAAATGGTTTTTAAGAATTCATAAACAAAAATATGTGGTTTATTGACTAGAAATCAAATACTTACACACATTTTTTACGAAAGGGTCCTATTTAAGTACGTTGATAAACCGTTTAAAACCCTAAATTGGTGAGTATTTTTCCAATAGCAATTTTGGCCAGTAACAGCCAGAAGTAGCAAAACTAGTAATCACATGGTTTTTCAATACCTACCGGTATATAATTTTTAATATAAAATTTTCAGTAGTTAAAGTTTTGTGTCGGAATGTCAGTAGCAAATATTTGTGCTAACCTGTGAGCGTTCCATTTCTTCCTGCATCTGTCGGAGTCTGTCTTCGTATTCCTGTTGTTTCTTCTCGGCGCGCTCGCGAGCCGCTATTTCCAACTGGAGTTTTTCTCTGGAAATAATATGGCACGTATTGTGACATAGTTTGTGACAGTTGCAAGGGACATATTATTGTGACAGTCAGTTGTGTCAATTGCGCCTAAGAGCGTGAATGGTATTATGGCAATTTTATATGAGCAATGCCGTCAAAGAGCATGTTATTTTAGGCTAAATTGATTCAATCGTTAGACATTTAAGCAGTCTTGAAACTCCTTAACACAAAGAGGCTTTAAGATTGAATGATCATTTAAGTGAATTTATGACATTATGAATGGTTATTTACCTCTGTGCCTGCTTGGCCAATTTCTCTTCGCGCGCCTGCGCTTTCATTTGTTGGACGTCAATGGTGTCAGGCTTGCGGCGTCGCATGTACAACTCGTGGTTGCCCATACAAAGAGCCAGGATGCGCTTGTTGACGCGCACGCGCGGCGCGAAGAATACGAAGTCTGGCGCCTTCTTGTCGATCGGCTTGATTATGAACTTGCGGTCGTTGAACGATATGTTCCGGATCTCGGACCACGGGAAGCCGATTTTAGGCGTTAGTCTGGAATTTAGTAAAGAATTGAGGTCATATTTGTACAGTGAAATTTATTGAGACCACACGCACCACACGCTCGATAACAAATACTCCATATCATATGTTCGAAGTGCTGGTCCATTCCATTTGTGTGAGAGCGGTGGCGACCGGTGTTACCCTTATTACGATTAAATATCTTACTGCAGAGTGAATCGTTCACTCAGTGTAGCTAGCAACTCGAAACTTAAAATTACATGTGTTGCTAATTTAAAGACCAATATCGAAGAACTTGAATTTCAATGAGAAATATCTTGATACTAGCAGCGCTCCGCGGCTTTACCCGCATCTTGCGCATTTCCGTATTTTTTTTTGGATGAATAATATATCTTCCCAATGAGATGAATCCAAAAATAATTATTCAAATCGGATTGGTAGTTTCTGAAATAAGCCCTTGCAAACAAAATGAGTTGGAAACTTTCTCTATAATATTAGTATACTACTAATACTAATATTGTAAACCCGATAGTTTGTGAGGATATTATGTACCTAGTATGTTTGTTACTCTTTTACGAAAAAACTACTACGGAATTGGATGAAAATTTACAGTAATATAGGTTATACATAACACAAAATAACACATGGGATACATTTTCTTCCGAAATTCCCACGGGAAACGGTTACAACGCGAGTAACACCGCGGGGCGCGGCTAGTACATAATACAATACTGACTTGTCATCCTTCTCGTAAATGTTAAGGCCGAGCGCGTCGACTCCTAGCCAGAGCTCTGTGTTTTTCTTGTTGCGGATCTCGAAGTAGTTGACTCCGTACATCTCCAAGTCCTGCGCGATCTTGAGGTACTCCATCATGGCGTCCTCGCGCAGCATGCCGCGGTGCTCTTGCCACCAGTTGGTTATACTTTGGGCCCATTCGTCGCGAGACATCTGTTGAAGAAAAGCAGCTATTTAAGTATCTATACCAAAAGAAAACGCTGTATTGCTAGCAACGAAATACTCAGCCTGATAGACAATTGTTTTCTCTAATACCTTAAGTAATGGAAAAGGTTTTACAGATGAGAATAACTGTGGGATCTTAGAACATATATGTGTTACCAATTTACAAAGATTTTACTATAGATAGAGCAAACGTAGGTGGTAGGTCAATTTATATCAAAACAACTAGTCTAATACAACGGGACAAGATCTTAAAGATAGAGATGAGAGAAGACAATAGGCTTGTCTTTGGCGTGCATCTTGGCAAGACTATAACTTTTTTTACCACGCCATCAAATGTTTAGAATTGAAGTGCGGTAATATTACAAAACTAGTGATGTCCTCACCTTGTGCTGATCAGTGACTCTCTGCGGCAGTAGACGGTCGTTGGCCAGGAACCCTGGCTCGTGCAGCGCAGGGTTGTGGTCCCCATGTCTCGCCTGCACCGCGTACGACGCTAACAGTACCGACGTTTCAGGCGGGCAGTAGATTTCGTCGGAAAGAATGGCGTTTTTCACCTATAATGTTGAGAGGATGATGGTGAATATTCAACTATAATGTTACAAAGAAGGGTTTAGTCAACCTTTATAATACGACCAGCATCAGCTCGCTGTTTGGCTCGTTTTGTACCTGTTCTAGTGGGAATTTCGGGAATGAAAGTAGCCTATAAGCCAGTAAAGTACAAAAATATTCTTCCAAATCCATTTTCAAGTTAGCATATTCGAACATATTAAACAAACTCTTGAGCTCAATTGAAAATTCAGTTCTGTTTTTAGTTCATAAATTAAAATATCAATTAGCAAGATCAAATTAAAATCGACAATCAACTAAATTAGACCATTTTAGTTCTTAAGTTAATGTATAAATCACATTGGTAAGTTAGCACAGTTGTTTCATACGATCAATGTGACGAATAAAACTGTGCACACATTGTTAGACGTAACTAAGTAATTATTTATTGTTTGTTCTCGCGTATCGCCATGGCCGAAGTGTTGTACTTATTGGAAATAGCACATAATTGATATAGCCACAATGATAACAATTCCACTGTGAGTCATTTAGTCACTGTGAATTTCAATAATGAAAGGTTGGAGGCAAGAATAAGTGGCACTTTTGAGAATGTACGCATATGGCCTTTATTTTTTTATAATTAACAATCCGCGCCCCGCAGTGCTACTCACGTTGTACCTGTACTCGTGGGAATTTCGGGATAATAGATAATAGTAATATAGGTTATACGTCAGAATAAAACATGGGATACATTTAATCCCAAAATTCTCCCGAAAACGAGCACATCGCGAGTAAAACCGCGGGGTGCTGCTAGTATGTTATATTATGTAGGACTTACCTGAAGGTAGAACAGTTTGAGTGTGATCTCCTGGATGAGCTCGTCGGCGACGTCTTCCGGGTAGAATTTGGCGCGGAATTTGAACTGGAGCGGGTTCTCCTTCTTGACATCTTGTTGCATCACCTGGTGGAGATCAAAAACATACTCAGTACTGAGAAGTAATTTACTGGTGTGTCTCTATAAATGTGAGACCATATTTTTGAGCACATTCCTACTTATGGGATTAAGTTATTATAAACTAGTTACTCTGCATTAACTACAGGTCAAGAAAGTCAGGGTTTCTGCTTGAGTTAAAGTAAAGTTTTAGCCTGTAATGTCTCAGTGCTGGGTAAGGCCTCTCGTCTCACCGAAGATATCAGTACAGTGACGAGGCTTGCTAATGCAGGTTATTAATTGATTAATAATACATTTCTTGAGTAAAACAGTCATAAAAACGATTGCATGACTATACTCGTTCTATAACTACATAATATCTAAATAAAATTATATTATCAACTCAATATCATCTAGTGATAAGTATGTTACGACCAGGAATCGAACCCGGCATCTGTATCAACAGTTAAATTCACAGAAGCCCATCTGCGGAAGGCGGACGGATGAGTCACAGCAGCGCCGTGACTCACAAACTAGGGTAATAGAGAGATAACATACATAAGTAATGAAGTCATTTTAACAGAAAACCTGATTAAATTGTAACTCTTTTCAATGCTTAAATTGTACTGTGAAGTAACTTAGTACCTAAAATATTTTTTTTAAAGGGTTAATTTTTTTATATTGGATTTAAATTTAAACAACTGTGGTCCGTTTTTACTCAAAGACAATTCATCCTATAGAGGAAAAAGGTTAATTGATTTCATTACATTTTACCCCATCACTGAACCCTTTCCCTCCATAGACGCAATTGTCTTTGGTTGACAAATCGATCTCATTATTAGTTCATATTTTAAAACATTGTATGTATACTGTATCTCTAGTACCACAACTGGATTGCTTAGTAAACATCCATATTTTGATATTTGCAGTCAACCTAATTATTAGGACAATCAGTGCTAAAACTAACGTGCAAGCTATAAAAACCTACAAGCTTTCATATATTAAATTATCAACACTCATAAATCTTTCAAACTTTACTCAATTAACTTTTAAAGCATAACGTGTTAGCCCTGATTGTGCAATCGAAAACAAGTTGTATTACAACGAGTACAAAGTCGGTATTTACATAATAATCTTACCCATCTGGAGAACGGTAGAGACCCTGACTTCGTTGCAAGTCCAATGGTCCAGGGAAGCGTTAAAAAGGCAATTATTAATTACAATTCATCGCCAGCCTTATGAAAAGTATACTAGATTCATTCATGTCGATAGCACTTGCGTAGGAACGTTACGTAGGAACAAAAAAGGTTTAGTTCCAAATAGGTTCCAATTACGAGAATCATTCCTACTACTTCTTATGCCAGATTCGTTAATTGAACTAATGGAAATATTTGAACTTGTTCCATATACAAATTCACTGCAGTATTAAACCTTCTCGATATTCGAACTATTTGGACCCAAACTATAAAATAGAGTCATAGTTACAAAACGTACACGCATCAATCTACAACTTCTACGAAAATAAAACCATATGTAGCGAATACAAAAATTGATTAAACTAAACGTCGGCCAGTTTAATTACAATTAATTTTGTGCACCGGAAAGAAATTATGAGACATATTTATTACTAGATGTAGTAGGTAATTAGCCAGCCATGTTTTGCAAGTTATCTAATTATGGGTAGGAAGGAACACTTATAGCTTAGTTGCAATGGATATAAGAACATTCGTAGCCAAGTAGCAATAATTCTGTTTTAACTTCATAGATATTTTCAAAGTATTGGTCCAATTGTTTCTGTAAAACTTAATAAATGTAAAACTTAATAATAAAGTAAAACTTAATATGCAACAATTGATAAAGAAAACTGGTTTGCTCTTATATTAAGTGATAAAAATACATTTGTATTAATTAATTGTAATAAAAATTTGTCTTTCATTTAAAATTATTTCGAAACGTGAGGTAAATAATTCAATTGAAGAATAATCTTCGGTTATTCTCATCAATATTATCCTGCAGTGGTATTCCCAAATCAAAAAGGATGTTATACATTATAGTATACTTTAATATATGAAAACCAATCGGTTTTATACTAACGCATATCCAAGTATGAACATCCAATTCGCTCATTACACACAACTTACAATTAAAACGGAATCATAAAAATCCATACCATAAAAACACATAAACAAGTTAAAATAGCGACAAACACAGTAACGTGTTCTATAAACAATTAGTATTCAAGCTGTTAAGATATATAGAAACCAGATAAATGTCGTGGAATCGTGTCAACGGCCTCACCTATCCGTGTCACACACAATAAGGGACAGCCTTCACGATACACACACATATTATACACAATTCAATGTGTATACGCCTTTAGCGACCCGCCTTCACTTCGTATCGTTTAATCGAGTATGTTTCGGTAAGTTAAGTTGCGTAATGTTCCCGTAGGAATTTTAGGATAAACAGTAGACGAAAACATTCCTATTCAATTACTTTATTTGAAGGTAAAAACGGCATCAAAATCTTTAGCGAACATACAGATAGAGGCAGCGCAGCGGGCGACTTTTATACTGAACTAGCAGCGCCCCGCGGCTTTGCCCGCGTTGAGCCCGTACCCGTAGGAATTTTCGAAAATCCTTTCTTAGTGTGCACTTACGTCACTTGAAGAACCTTCCTGCCAAATTTCATGTTTCTAGGTGTAGCGGTTGAGGCTGTGCGTTGATTATCAGTCAGTCAGTCAGTCAGTCAGGACTTTGCATTTTATATATATAGATGATAAAGAATAGCAGATTAGTTTAACCTTAAAACGATTATGGATAATAAGACTAAATATTAGCACGCATAGGGGTATTCATGTAATTAGTCTGAAGGCTCGTGGTTAATTGATTTTACGGGACGATAAATACTAAGCCATGGTAATGTTGTTTATTAAATACTTAACGGAGTCAATTTTAGTTTTAACCTTTTGATATATAAGGCAAGAGATTGAAATGTTTGTAATTAGAGCACTCAAAGCACTCACAAATAGAGCACTCAAAGTAGTATCTAAACGCTACTTGAAAATTATTATTTTTTACTCAACTTCAAACATTTTCAAATTTGGACATTGTAACTAATAAGTATAAACCATTAAAATGATACAGATATAACGTGAAGATGATTGTGATAAGATAAAAACGTGTTGGAAGGAAAATTTTATCCGTTTAAAAATATGCATTTGAAGTGTACTGACGTATTATAATTTATAATGTTTGTAATGTAAAAATATAGCAGATTTAACGATTGAGAGTTTGTTTACGATGTTATTCTCGGCTTTAGCATAAACATTGCAAAAAATTACAATCTATAATCAAAATGTTTTATGTTGCATACTTATCTGTGAAAATTACTTTATTTTTTGCCTCTAGGTAGGAAAAATATTATACATTTTGCAATCACTATAGTACTTTTTGTAGAAGTAAATATATCTAGTACGTTTTATAGCTTATTCGATTTCCTTACAAGTGCCACAGTAACTATGTAATTAGAAAACCCTCTAAAACAACAGCATACAAGTAATATACAACACTGTAGTAGCAATTTCTATCTGAGGCCCATTCCAATTGGCAATTGTATTCTACATTTAACCTCCAAAGAATCTCTCGTCAGTTGATTTTCTTAAAGCCGTTACGTTACGTTTTTTCTAGCAAATATATAAAAATAGGTACATTATATTTCTTTCTACTACTCCTAAAACATAAACTTATACGACTCATTTTCTCACTAATGAAAATTACTTCATAAGGGAGCAAAGTATTAGTGATTTTACGATACTTACTCCATCCATCACCATCTTTCTCTAAAGAAGGAATTGGTAATTGCGTTAGTTGGAAAATCGCCCGTAGGTATAAGTTTACATTTCGTCTCTTAAAAGAAAATAGATTGTAGAGTCTAGCATTCCTACAGAAAATTATTTTAGTGCATGTTCATTAGGTCCTAGCGAATCTACAACCAACAATTCGATATCATCAGCGAATTTTATGCCTATTTTTTGGGTCCTAGCGAGTCCTACTCTGAACATACCAGATCATCAGCTCTATCGTAAGCTGCCTCTTCATCCCCCTCATCGTCCTCAGAGTAAATGAACTTCTTAACCGGCCTCGATATGTATGTCATGATCTTAGTCGTCTTCTCCAATACAGAATCAGGCTTGGGAAATCAATTGTTTGAGTTAGCTTTATTGGTGTTCATGTTAACGATTTGTTGGATTTAAGTTATTTAGAATTTAGGTACGTACTCAGGACCACCTTGAATTTTGTAAGTAAAATACACACATTATGTTAATAAATATGCAGTCATAACAAATATCGAGTGTATACGAAACCATCGCAAGTAGTAACAGGTGGTACGTCAAGCCGCAATGAAGGTAAACGTATCCGAGACGGCAAAACGAATGGCACAAGATCGCGTTACTCGTGTAGTGTGTGAGCGTCGTCTTAGGCACCTCGGCCGTTGAGCAACGCTGCCGTGGGAGCGGCGAAAGTACGGTCGTTGAACCCGCCACAAGCAACGCTGCAAAATCAGCTGTTCTCATAACCAAATGCCGATCGTAGAAGCTCTATCGGTGTCAACCCACGCCGTCAATCAATTCACATGCACTGCGCGCGCGCCTTCTTATAAAACCTTTTCACAAGGAAAATTACAAATTAAACACGAGACTCTATTTAGGTCGTATTGAAAAGGTGTTTCCATTAAAGATCTCGATCAGTTTACGAAACACGCAAAATTTCGTGTTATAATTGTTTTTTGGCACGAGGTCCTTTTACTTACACTTTTGGGTCAACATGTCGCTTCACGTTGGCTAATAAGAATTAATTACTTATTAATATTCGTTTAATTTTCACATTTACTTAGAAAGTTTTATCGACGTAACTAATGCTGATAGAAAAATAACGCTATTAGTAATCATAGGTTCGGACAAAATTATGACACAGCCAGTTTATTGCCACACACGTACGTGATTACAATTCTCGGTTACAAGAGAAACTAGTGAATGATATGAATAATGAACGACAAATAATAAATATACTATTAATAGAGTCAGTTACGTGAATAATATGCGAGTTAAAAGAGACCATTTAGATTTAGTAATTGCTATCTCTCGGACATGATGTAGGCAACATTAAAATGTATGTTTGTAGGAAATGAACATTCGCGCACGTATCAGCTCTCGGCTTCGGCGGTGGTGGACCGAGAGAGATGTCTACATATCCCCGCTCTGTTCTAACATAACCTAGATCGCGGCCGACGCCATGCCATGGCACCTTACTAGACCCTTCTCTCAAATATTTGCCACAATTACCATTCATTAGCTGGAAAACGGAAAAATCGGTTAGACTCATGCCGGATTCCATATTTGGTCTTTCTGGACAAAATCTAACTAAAGACGGATCAACTTTCAAAATAGTTGGCAACGAGAAGGGAGAAAATATTAGGTGTGGCGGGCCTTGAAGAGAACCAGTTCATGGTACGGGTTGGTCGGTACGCGAGCCAGTTGCAGAGGACATCCGTACGTTACGTTATGCATTAAGGAGAGCAGCAAGGTCGCGACCGTTCGTCACGGCACTTTCACCAGTCTGCAGAGGCTCGTGCCGTCTGCTGGAGGACGCCTCTAGCAACAGATACCATCACGACCTCAATCAACTATAAACATTCGTTTTTACATCACCGCTAGACTACTCACTGGAACTAAGTTAATAGCATAAATGTCATAAAACTGTAACGTCGCATTAAACCTTTATCGCAGTTTCTATAGTGGTTTCTGGAAAGTTGAACTACTGTTACCATTGAAGCAGTAATTTCGTAATCTTAACAAGATGCGTCGAATGAGATTGAAATGAGATTAATAACGAACTTAATTGAAATAGTAGGTAACTGCTAACTAGTTATCATCTCGATATGTTTACCAAATTTGTACCAAATTTGGTCGCCGTTCGGTACTCACGGTGTTTGTTTGCAGGATCACGTAATAACCGCATCATAACTATGTGATACGATTGGTTTACATAACCAATTTGTTTTCGTGGAAAATTAGCTGATCACGTATCCTCCATCTTCGTCTGACGTCAATACTGTGTATGTAGTGAATTTATTGAGCACTTTGAGATAACTATCTAATACTAGTTCGTTACAACGTGTTTAGTTATAAGTAACGTTTTCTGACAAGTAGCGGAGGTCAGCTATGGAATGCCATGCTCGAATGTTGCACCTGTCAAATTCAACATCGACCGTTAGAGCGGCAAATGGAGTTGAATTTAATAAGACGTCATTTAATTAGCGTTCACCGCATTACTCATAATCGTAAAGGTTAATATAGTATTAGATTGTGCGTTTGGAATGTGGGCTTGTAACAATGGTTTGAGTGAGAACAGGTCTGGTGTTTATTGAATTTCGCCGAATCACCTGTTGATGGCTCAAGGACAGAACGTTGTATTGTTTGTCGGAGAGGTCGTGATGCCGCACCAAGTGATGGTGGCTCTGCTCGTGGGAACGGGGTCAGGCGGCCGGCGGGTCGCGCTTCGGTGACCGCGCTTCGTATGTGCCCAACTCTCGACCATTGCCATTAATTCAACACAAAATGCGCTTGAAAATTTGCTCAAACATAAATGGCGACAAAGATGACTGTCTAATTGTGTATACGGCAAAGGATAATGTGAAACAGGCTTCCGCGTTAAAGTTAATATCCTCCAAGGTCGCATGCTATCATCAAGTGATTAAGCAATCGCCGAATTTGCTATCGTAGATAAGGTGAAGTGGCGTGACGCAACGCCGCTAGGCGCTGCTGTGGTGCGTATGCCGTGCTTCGTTCGCGACACTCACATTCGTGGAGTGGCGACAAAAACGCAACATTCCTTGTGCGCCGGTGGCAGGGATCGCGTGATCTGCAGCCACGACTGAGTAGCTGCCGCCGCCCGTGCCATGCCGCGCACAAACAGGCATTCAACAAATGCTACAGTTTCTGTTTCATCTAGATTTAGGCGCACGTTTCACTGTTGCAAACGGCAATGAATCAAAACAGTCATCACGAACTCCTCTCCGCGCTTTATCTCGCTGCTTGTTTTTATTCCCATTTAAACCAACAAAGCACATAGAAACGTTCATTAAACACGTATTTAAATTACACATTAGTTAGATAATGGTAACATTAACAATGAACAGTTCAATTTAATATTCTGTGGTGTACACGTTTGTTTTAAATCGTGCGTGGAAAGTTTCACTACTGTTATAGCTCATGTTTATTGTCGAATCGTAATTAAGTGACTTTTTAACGTCGGCAGTGTGATGTTTGTTAACTATGATTAAGGATACAATGACTGGCCAATTATCATTAAACTGTTGCTGGTGGAATAAACGATGAAGCATCTTGGAGCAATAAACTTATTATAATAGACGCAAAGTTAACAGAACAAACAAACCGGGCTGTGGGGGTATTTTTTACGAGCATGATATCATTACCATACCATGTGGACAACTCAAACAAGCCAAGTGTGATATTGTACATATAATTTTGGAGGATTAAAATAGAAGTGATTCACTATTTCAGTAACTTTAACATGAGCGTACGAAGGTGACTACAAATGAGTCAGAAAATAATTTTCCCTATAATGAAGTCATCATAAGTCACATTTAAATTCTTCTAAGACGACGGAGAGTAGTAAAGGGTAGTTGATCAACAACACTGCAGATTTTCCTTTTCAAAGTTGAGTTTCCTATTTGTAAGCAAACGCTAATGAGACTTTTTTCTACTTATGAAGTGCCTCTAGGAACATGATGAAAGAGTACGACAAAAGATAATCTGATAAATAGACAGCTAAACGGTGAATTAGACGAAAACTTTTTAGAGTCAAAGAATAACCCCAAAAATTGCAATATTGTTGAAGAGTAATATAAGTGTAAAGGTAATACAGAGAGCGCTCGACCGTGGCATTTTACCTACGCCAAGAACCGGTATCCGAAGTGAATGAGAACAGTAAACACACGAGACGAACGAATGATATAACTCACGCTTACTGAGCCCACCTGTCGGAGAATGTAGGTGCCGAACTCAAAAATATGGCATTCCATTTCGAAGAATCCAAAAAGCGAAAGGGTATGAAAAAATTGCTTAGTCTTCCAAAACAGAAATAATCCGTAAGATGCCACCGTAGTGCAATGTAACGTACAATGAAGATCAGTACAGTTGACACAATTAAGCATAATATCCATGTCTAGAAATAAATTTTAAAAAGGCGGGTCTAAACTAATATTAATCTACAAATACTAGATTGTTGTAATTCTATTGACATATTAATCCACGATCAAAGCTTAAGCAAAACAAGGAATGTATTAATTGCGACATTCCTCTGTTCGTATAAGTAAGTATTATAAACACGTCATAATATTAATCACATTTTGTTGTATAAAGTACGGTCACCACCTACACACTGTTTGGGGTTAACAACACACAGTGAGGACAAATCTAATACAGAATAAAAATAATATTGTTTGTATTCATGAGCACTAAACTTTAATTGATTGAAGTTTTATGGGCGGTGTCGAATGACATAACAACTGCTACTGAAGTATGTTTGAAGACAAGACAAACAAGATCCTATTAAAACAACCCTCGGAGGATAGTTCAGAGTGGCCTCAAAGAGGTTATTTTTGTAGTACTACTTAATCAAAAAACTCAAGTATCTATACGACTCCATGAAACCAGCTCAGGATGAGGTAACAAGATTGAAATATAAATACGTTTACGTAATAATGCAAACTGTCATGCATGAGTCATGACAGTCACAAGAGAAATAAACAATTTCGCCCAAATTAAAAATAAACATGTGAACTAGGGTGATTAAACAAAAATTGTAGAAACTCAAGTTGTCTGAGTCGAAGAATATGTTACTAAGGTTATAAGCGACAATTAGAGGGGAAAAGTAAACTCGTGTACTAATAATGTAATAGGCAACGTTTATCATTAGCACGAGGCCGCTGCTGGCATGGTGATTACGTAAGTGTCACCTGAACGTGCGCACATACATACGAATGGTACTTTATTATAAATACTTCGGATCCTGTAGTCGATAATGCCGACATCCTTTTTAGCACGGCGTGGTTCCGTTTCTTTGAATGGATCGATGGAACATATTCTTGGTTTCACTGAAGGTGATTTAAAGGTTCTATCATTTTGTTTGACACTGTGCATATAATCTAAAACCGAAGTTAGACTTCGAACTATACAATAAGTAATAAAACTTAACTCAAGGAAGATTAGTTTAAGATTTTTCTTCCACAGAAAATCACATAGATTATATATAACCAAGCGACGATGTTTCAAAAAATTCCGGATTTAACATAATTTGTATAACTGGTTTCACTTTGGCATTAATACTTATGAGTTTTATGTGAAATTATTTGTATTATTTAACAATCCTGACACAAGCCATAAGCCATCGGACGCGATATAGTACTTAATATGATTCTGTTGAAAGGCAAGAGTTGATAGGATAAACAGACATTATACTGTTACTAAAATCTTATAGTGTAGGCCTTCATAAAGCAATAAGACCAATCAACGTTTCGTAGCAGACACAATAACAACATTTTTGTAGCAAAAAGAAACATTGAAAAGAAAATCAAATACCATAATTGAAGATCAACAGACGAGACATAAAACATTCGGCAAACAAATTAAAACGACTTAAGAAGCTGTTGTTAAAACTGCTAAAAATAACATTTGTTGCCAACTAAAATTAGCAACTATTCTTACTTTTATCGTGACGTTTAATCTTGGAGAAGATGGAGAAGACGTAAACAGTTTAGTTATAAATAATGTTCATACACATAATATAGAGGTGCAATTAAACGGCCGTTAACGGTCGGGAAGCGATCGTCGGTTGAATCAGACGGGATCTCAATGAACGAACTGACTCATCTGACCTTCAGCACACAATGTAGCCTCCAGTGAACAACGACAATTTTATAAATTACTTTTCACTGTTTGATTCGATCATGCTGAATTGATATTAGATTGCTCTTCGTTGATGTCAAAATATTTGTGGCGTAGTAACGGTTATACCAGGTGATAAGAAGATTAATGTTTTAAATTAAACTTAGAATATTAATTTATACCAAGACAAATAAATAACCCCAAAGTGAAGATATCAGCGCTATCAATAAAGAGCAAGAGTAGTAAAACGCGGTAACCTTATCCGTGATGATTTTTTACATTTTTATAATCCTACTAATATTATAAATGCGAAAGTTTGTGAGGATGGATGTATGTATGGATGTATGTATGTTTGTTGCTATTTCACGCAAAAACTACTGAACGGATTTGGATGAAACTTTACAGTAATATAGGTTATCCATCAGAATAACACATGCGATACATTTTATCCCGGAATTCCTACGGGAACGGGCACAACGCGGGTAACACCGCGGGGCGCTGCTAGTAAAACAATAATTCAAAAACATATTCACTATATCACCGTTACTACGACCATAAAAACCACACTTCTAAGTCAAGATAACATACAATTTATAATGCACAGATATTAAAGTACAGATTATGCCTGGATAATAGAATATTTGAAACATTTCGTATCAGAGGTGGCTAATCAAATCGATGTATTATTCGATAATAATACTATCGTCGTCGGTTATTATTTAATGTCTTTTAATAACAACATTATATCTTAATCACGCGTTCTGACAATGAAACAATATTCCCTTTAAAGAAATTATTTTGAAATAACTTTAAGAGTATAGTATTGTTAATCGTAATATGTACTAATATCATGTACCGCTTAGCAACTAGAATATATACCTTTAATACATTTAAGTAATAAATGGATAATGTAGTTGGTTATATAAATTTTGAAACGAGAAATGCCTCTTCAAGCCCGCGCTCTAGACACAGGAGTCAAATGATTTATTATTCAGTAAGGGTTTAGGATGACATAATATTAACTAACGTAGAGTATATTTAAACTATACCTGTAAGATTGTAATATATAACTGTTTTTTGCCCCAATAAAAAAAAAGAGAAGAACGGTTGAGTTTGTAAGGCTTCTGGATGCTTCAAGGAGAAGGTTAAATTTAAGCAGAATCAGTGTACTCAGTCTTTACCTCAAATAACATAATAATTGACAAATTATATCGTAGTGTGTAAACGTGTCAATCAAGACACGTGTCGAAATGTAAACAAAGTGATTGATACCGATGTTGTTTGATAAATTTGTGCCTGTAACAACCACTGCACTTAATGCCCACTGTTGATAAATAAACGATCGAATTACCCTACCGTTTGCTGTTACTGTGTACACTGAATGCTACCAATTTTCCTATTTACCAGTTCTCATTTCAACAACTTCAAATTGTCACATATACAATTCGTTTCTTCATGATTCTAAGTATTCGATTGTCAATCAGAATTGATTTTATGGGGCGTTACATTAGCTGTCTATTTCTTACATCAAATTATTAGAAATAACTTGCATAGCTCACGTATCCGATTGGTAAGAACGTGCCGCGTCAAATTCACCTCAATTCATAAATTTTAGAGGTCAAATATGTTAATGTACATCTTATAGAACATGTCTATTATGCAAACTAATCAATATTAATATGGATCTTTCACAAATATCAGTGACAATATGTTAAAATCTAACATCTGTTGCAAGTGTTTTATTGAGGATAGTGTTATGTAGCTCTTCAATAAATTGTCTCATATTTGTTTCCACACGACTATTTTGGAACAATATTTCAACAGGAAACTAGATAACACTTAGATTATTATCAGAATGACTCAGTACAAAGCATATTCCAAATTTAGATCCATTTGAAAATGAAATGGAAACCGACATTTATGTGGAAAAATCAAACTTCGGTGGCCACCCAAGTGATAAAGTTGTTTTTTTTAATAGTTTCGAATATAATATTTATAAACTACATAAACTATATATATAATATAATATAACCTGCAGATTACTACATAAAATGTAACTCCTTTATAACATTCGTATTACCTATATATATCAGCAGTAGGCGTAACACCGTAACGATAGAACAATGAGCAACATTTATAAATTCGTTCCATTGGTTACGTAACGTGCCCAAGCGAAGGGGTGTCGCACATATTAACGAGTATTGACTAACTCGACGTGGGCTTCGAGGGAAAGTATTTATAAGTTGTGTTGATAGACTTATTAATTGTTAAGTCCTGTGTCGAACATACTAGTACTAATTAAAGTAACTTTGTAAGTTTGGGTAGGCTTGCCACTAACCCTAGTAACTAACCAAGTGCTACTCGTATTATTTTAGTGTATGTTAAGTACTTTATCTTTTATGAGCACTTTTACTGTTACATATAAGCTCTTAGCTTTTTTTTACTCCACCGTTAAAAAAGTTTCCTTGGCCAAAACCTGTTGATGAGTGCAACATTACAAGCATCGCGGTTTAATCCTTAAATCTTTCCTACTGGTCTTCTTCTTATCGAGTGGATGGTCGACTTGACCAATCCTGGTATATTATCTTTATAAGAATATCCATCAGCTTTAAAATTTCAGCATTTATTCCGATTATATGGCCACATTGTTACATTACATTATTATCTGCTGTTTGTCACAAATGACATTAGTCTACAACATCGACCTTCAGTGGCAGCAACTATTGCAATATTGCAAACGAATGACAATAATATAACACCTACGACATTGTTCGTCCGTATCTTTGACTCAATGATTCACTTTTTAATTAAAAACGTATTTAGATATCAAGCTAGTATGGTGATTAAGCTTAATGCTCTCTTACGTATTGATAAACTGTTGCTTCGAAAATAAATATTTACAGACTGTAATTTTACTTATAGGTCTAAATAAAAAACTTTTGGATAATCATTTGGGTTACCCTAAATTGTGAGGTTTTTAGTTAATCTAACCTAACTTAACCTTATCCAAAATTCAGACCAATTATCAACGCTATGTGTTTTCAACGACAATAAAATTCTAACGCTATTGTTGCAGTTTAAGTTTCATTATTCAGTTTCGTATTGGGCCAGTGCAAACAGAAACGTGTCATTGGAAACATACAATAACTATTTTGCGTCAAAGATTCTACGAAATTGAATCATACTAGGAAATATGTTACTGAATAGAGCCCATTGGAGAACCGAATATAAATATTGAATTGGAAGCAATTGGATCTTAATGAAAATGAGTAATAAGAACTTGATTAGGAATTTGTGAATGGATGCCCGAATAACTACTCAAAGGCCGATCAAATTGCCTAAATACTCCACTCATGTTAAGCAAGCTCAATTTCATACAGTGTTTTTACTAATTGGACAATTCATTTTTACTGTAGATTAAAATGAGAACATTGATGACACGTAAAGTGTTGGTGTAGCCGTTTGTCTTATTGACACAAATTCAGGATACATTTAACCAGATATCTCAAAATTCCATCACTCAAAATACTTATGAAATACTGACTACGATAATATAATATTATCTCTTATCGGTTCTTGTGTACGTATATTGTAACGCAACAAATATTGTACGAAATGCTTTTGTTAACATAATTATTGTAAACTTTTACATTTTGTTATCTGAGTAGTGACATGATAAGGAGGCAAACCCAAATCCGGTTTGGAACATGAAAAAATGTTGAATTTGTATCAATTGAATGAACAAAAATATTCTGTGGAAGTACAAATAACTATGGAAAGAATCTAAGCTTCAATAGGTGTCGTGTCTGTTGTGGAAAATAAATCAGTTTATTAACAGCTTTACTAATAATATCGCTGTCCTAGGTAATCTAGATATATTTAGTAATGACCTATTATCAATATTAATATATGTTGTATTGAGAGATATGACAAAATTATATTGAAGACTCTTTATACTAAAGTAAGGTTCTATTCTTTACAAGATTCTAAGAAATTTTTCCTAGCAAGGATGTAAGACACTAGTCTAATCAATGAACACGACGAATCAATATTAAAATTCCTTAGATTTGTAGAGTATCCGATAATAAATCTAATGTTAATCCACCAAAAAACGTAGCACTAGATACGAAGGCTAATTTGAAACCACAATCAATTATGAAAGATAGCAGCGACCTCGCTACATAATGTGGTTATTTTTTAAAGCGGTTGTCCTCTCGTGCAAGTGTATAGGGGATACTTGTGACATTCATACACTGATTACACGATGACATTGTAGGATGGGGTCAATGTCGCCGGTTAAGGATAAACGAATTTCACGGAATTCCATTTTGAAATACGGAAAACTTTTATTTTTAAAGCTTTAATGTCTTGAGAGCAAGATTAAAGAAACGACGCGGATAAAGTAATGTAGCTTTATGATAGTTCTGACCTAGAAGCTATTTGCATATTTTCATCGTAATTGCAATAAACGTTTTAATCAGTTTAAAGAAAAACAAGTAATAAATAACCTCTCGCTGTAATCCACTGTTAATAGAGGTAAACATACTGCGCGCGGAGAAAACACTTGAACATCGTCATCAAAACAACTGTTCGGGCAAGAACCCTGTCTCAATAAACACGTGAATACACCGGCGTATAAAATGGAGCACTGACTAGCATGCCAGTTAACCGCGAGTCAACTTACAAAGCACATCTGTCAGATACAGGCATGCTAGCTAGCAGATTTACAAACATGGCAGTAAGTAAGCACGTGTTAGATGGTATGCCAGTTACAGGCAAGTGTATTCCGGCCTTTAACGTTAATTTCGACACGGCGCCGACAGACAACACCCATAAACCACTATTAAAACATCGCCAGCACAAACCAATAAACTAAATCTAACTATTTTCTTTTGCAATAAAATCTACCCGTTCAATATGCAAATACAACACGAAGCGCGTAATGAAATGAAATGTAAAAGTTTAAGGCTATGGCTTAGGAAATATTGAATTCTTAAAATATTACACAAGTCATCGAACGTATAAGCTGGTTGATAAATAAATATAAATACATCTTTGATCATAAAGGCATGGCTTGGCGTTTTGAAAGGTTGCTGTTGTATAACTGTGGAAGAAAGTCATCGTCTTACTAGTAAAGAAGTTAAACGTAATGCCAATCCCATAAACATATTCCAAAGAATATTCTTTTCCAAAAGAAATTCAGAATTTGTCTTAAAGTAAAGCATCCCATCCCAAATTAAGCATTTAAATTCTTTGTAGCAAGACGATAGATAGACCTATAATAGAAAACGAACAAGAGAAATGGTTGACTAACCTTCTTGTACAATTTGATCCAGGTGAGATCTCCCTTGGAGTCGGTGTACTGGAGACCGAAGAACCAGACCTCCCTGAGGCCGATGGTCTTCACCACCTGGTCGAAGAGTTGCTTGCCGGTGGTCGTCTGCTGGATGGCGAACTCCAGCTCCGCGTCCATCGTCGTCACGCGGACGTTCATCTGGAGGAAGGAAGGTGGTTATTGGTTTGTTTCTTTTAGTTTGGTTTAGTTGTGGACAGCGTCGAACGTAGGAACCTATATCTTATTTTTATCTCATCATCCATATTTTTGGCTATGTAAATATAACAGGGAGCGCTTTGAGGTTTTTTGCGTTGTACCCGTTCCTGAAGGAATTAGGGGATAATTAGAGTAAGCTGTAGGTTTTGCAAAGTTCTGTCTATATCAACGTAAATGTCTTTTATTAGGAAACGTTGAGAGATCATAATAAAACTAAAAGTTCGGTACTTTGGCAGCGGTTGTGATTCGCTGTATTAAAAGTTTTATCTCTTGAGGGTATCCCAAATTCGAAGTGACATTTAAGCAGAAAGCGGCAAGGAATATTTTTTTTTGTTATTTAGTATGCTGTCTTATGGATTCTCCAGTTGAACTATTATCACGGTTATAGTCCACAAAATGATCGTTCTCAAATACCTATTGCTAAATCACTCTAAGCCTTTGTAAATAACTAACAGTGAAACTACAGTTTTAGGCAAAGGAATGTTTGTTGTTCTCGTCAAACTAGTGTCTACAAACTACAAACTGGTCTACGGTCATATCATAACATTTATAACAACTGTGTAAATATAACTACTGCGATACTAGTTACAATAACTTCTAATGCAGTAACACCTTCCAATAATAGAAAACAAACAAATGCTGATAGAAACTGGAGGATAAACACCAACAAAATGATTTCCAAGAATCATTGCAAGTTGATACAAAGAAAATATATTTGCCGATTCAGAGAAACGGATCAAGATGAGAGTTCAAATATAGAATTAACGTTTGGATAGATATATAAATCATACGTTTTATTGTGGTGCGACTGATGCCCTTGTTCGACCGCAAATGTGCGGCCTCAAGTGTCTAGAACATGAAGGAAATTATGTAAAGGACGTCAAACGTGAAGCAAACAAGTCTTGAGGTGTAGGTAAGAGTTTTCCTCGTATTCTCTGGTGATGTAAAAACCAATATTATAATGATTAAGGGCAATTTGTATGCAGAACCAACAGGTATTGTAGTCATAGAGGCATGTGAGTGATTCTTACACGAGTGATAGCATAAATTGATTTAAAGGCTAACTAAACAATGAAATTCATTGGTTGTACCTGTTTGTATGGGAATTGCGGGGCAAACATTTAAATGTACTTAAATGTTTTATTTGAACCTATTCAGAACCACAAACGTACAGTCATAAACAGTATTAGGTACGTATTTGTAATAACTAGTAATCTAACATTCCAAAGGATAAAATCAAGTAAATACCGAGTAAATTCAATTACTGTCTTTGATAAATGCTATCTTGTACCTAAAACGATTATTATTGAAGACATAAATAAAATGGAAAAATGTAGCAAATAACTCTAATACATACAAACAGTACTCAAGTTCGTCTTGCATCGACCGAGTTATCTCGTTTGACATTCAACGAAAATAAAAAGACAAAACATTCATTCAGAAAACAAAAATATATGAGTAGATGTTGTAAATAGAGATGTGTATGTTCGTTTCTAATTTTACTGGAGTCAGCTGGCTTTGAGCCAAGCGGATACGATCTTCCGGATCAGATTATGTCAACTGTTGATTTACTATAGCTTTCCAATGATCGGCCTTGTGTGATAGTAAGTACCCAGCCTTGCTAATGATTAACACACTGACACTTCTCCACAGTTTACCATCTAGATAAATTCCAGCAGCTAATTATGAACAAGGTTTAGTGATTACATTATATTCATTCTATTCATTAGCCATCACTAAATCTTTTCTTCTACTAGAGTTGAGTATTGTTCGAAAATCTGCACTATTAATTACAAACTTTTATTTAGTTACACCTGCCCAGATATTTGTCTGTAATCAAATCATGCAAGTGCTATCAATCTATTTGCCGATCGATCGGCAGATTGAACACTTTTTTATGTTCGTTATTTTGTTTCATGACATACTTTTTATATTTGGGATATTTATAAGTTATACTCTTGAGATACACTTTATAAGTTCTCACTCATATATTGTACCTCAACATCGGTAACACATTACACATCATCGTCCAAATCCTCACATTAATTACTCGTTGCATTCACAACGAGCAAAGTATTAAATTCAAGTGCCTTAATCAATTTGTACCCGTACGCATTGAGAATTGATATGAGAATGACGTCGGCCACAATAACTCCCGCTGGGCTTGAAAGAAAAAAAACAATTGTTAAGTGCCCGTTTAATATCAGATATTTATGGGCAAGGTTTTAAAATTTGTTCTTGGTAAATTGTAATAATGGCTTATCAACGAGCCCGCATGCAGCCGGTAAATGGATTACGTTGACATCAATACACTCGGTCTACTAATACGATTATTCAATTCAAATTGATGGATGAGAAAAATATTTTTCTAGTGAGTTAGAGAAAATCGGAATCACTTGAGGTACAGCTAAAAATACCAATTAGCCGTGAAGATGTGAAGAAGCAAAGCGAAAGTGCATTCCGTTTGACATCAATATAGGAATGATAATGAGGTTCTCGAGCGGGCAGCGTTCGCAGCATGAATCAATGAATGAACACCTGCTCTATACTCTAGCTAGACTCTAGAGTGTCGTAGAGCCGAGATAATGATAAAGGCAAGGCTCGACGTTATCGGTCGTAATCGCCGGATGTTTGTGTAACCAGCCGCAATTTGCTCAAGACTTATGCGAAAAGCGTCAACTTAGCACTAGCTCAATGAACATTTCTAACAGCATCCTATATTACTCAGTATTAATGCAGTAATTATACAACATTATTAATAGCATGAACGCTCCATAAAAGGGAAAACGAGCAACGTTATCACCAAATGATATTTAAGGAAATAATAAACCATGACGTTCGTGGCATATTAAAAGGAAAATCCATCAACATTGTGTATAAAATGAAATCATACTTGAATGAGTAGGTGATGTAAAGTAGCCATAAATCTGGCTATAACTGTGGTATTATAAACCACTGAGCGTTTAAGTACGTTCCGAATGCATCTCTTCTGATCCGAAGATGACATCATCGCGTTAACGTGAATGGCTAATATTATTCCGAGATAGCAACTGGCAACGAGCAAAACATTGTATACTATGATAATTAACAATTTTTAAGATAAATATTCCGAGAACGTCACCGCGAACAATGGGCAAAACGACTAGATCTATTGTTTCACAGAATTTATTCTTCGTACCTCTGAAAGATGGTAATAAACAGTGTCCTTGTAGACGAGTAGGAAGTGCTCGTACACCACAAGGTGGACAAGGTAACACATCGCTAATTACGAGGATATTGTGAAAAAACCATCGGATTCATGTAATAATAATAACACGAGCGTCTAATGACACAATTATTAGTTTTGAACTTCGACATTTACCTCGTGCGGTAATTACGAAATTGTTGCTAATATACCAGAGATCAATTATTTCAATTTCCGTCATAGCAATGAGATATGCCTATAATAGTATAATTTTGACGAACACACTATAAATAGCAAAATATAATCAACCCGGCAACCAAAAACTTTTAACATAATCCGATCAACAAAAACAAAATTTAAAACTACCCAGTTTTACTTTGTTCAAAGTGTAATGTAATTTTGTTGGCAAAAAATATATTAATACTCCATCAAAAGACTCTACCACTTTGGAGTAAGATTCAAATTACATTACCAATGAAAGAACATTAGTTTTGAAGGGATGAAGAGGGTCAGGGTTGGAGACAGGTGGCAAAGAACAGGTGTTTGGGCCACGTGGCAGATGTATGCAATCTGACAAGTGTGTTACAAAGGATAAAGCTGTATATGACTTCCGATTGAAATTCAAGCGTAGTTATTATGGTAATACTAACTATACAATTGCTTCTGGGTCTTAAAATTTACCAATATGGCCGATTTTTTCAAAGACAATTCCTTCTATAGAGGACAAGAGTGTAGTGATGAGGTAAGAATAACATTGTCTTAGTGTATGTACTCTTTAGCAGTAGTGGTCGATAGTAGTAATTCAACGTTATGTAGTGTGTCTACAAACAGGTAGAAAAATCTCATTGTCCCTTCAATTCAGGCTGTAACCATCATTACAGCAGTTAAACCAACATTACAAATGATGAATCGCTTATCTACCGATTAATATCTTCATATTCAAGGTTGGTTTTGATTACGTTAATAGTTTTTAAGTGTTTAAACTCTGTACTTCCCTTAGATTATTATAAAAATAGATATTTTATTTTACTTCCGCGTTGTTGTTTATTTAAATTTTTTACTTTTTTCAGGTCGCTCATAACATAGTAATTTATTAAGTAGCTAATCAACGTTAATTAGGTATTTAAAGATAAAATGGTTTGTTCGTTGATAGCTATCTGATTGATTATTAATCTTGAGATGGGTATCTAGAGAAGTGAAATTGTTGTTTAATTTAACACTAAAGTTTCAGATATGAAAGTTATGACCATCGAAGATACAGAGGTGATGGAAAAATAAATTCATCATGTTGTGTAGAAATCGCAGCAGTGTGCTAGGCCAGTGAAACCAAGTGAAACGGACCACCAGGCGCTTGTAGAGCATATCGACCGTCAAATTACATTCAAGTACAGATATAATTGATCATATCTATGGACTGTCACTAGTTTACAATACACTCGTGTTATGTAATGGGAAATGTCCCATTCTACGATGAGCGTCTTTTTGGGTAGAATCGTCGTTTGTGCACAACCCATGAAGATGTTATTTAGCGAATTTGGAATAAGACAGTAAGCGAACTGATTTTGGCTTTCCTATACTCAAATTTTCCAAGGCCATTTAGACATATCGTTGGGAATCCCGGAAATCTATGGTGGAACGTAAACATTGACAAAATGCCAATTGGCATTTTGTCTTCAATGTATAAAGAAGATCCATGAAGCAATATATTGTATTGGCAAATTCTGTTGATCGTTAGCATTCTTATTACTTATATGTAAAAATCTCAAACATTGCTTTAAAATTGGTAATACTGAGTAACTTAAGAAATACGTTAGCAATAAACAACGTTGTAGGACTATCAACTCTTTTTTCCATCAATTTAGGCTTTCTGGACAGTAATTCTGTTTAAAAATCTACTTTAGAGGAAGATAAACAAACAGTTCCTGTTGAAATTTTATCATCCGACTTTGACCGACGATCTGGTCACAACAAATGTCATGCTTTCTCAAAACAAGGAACTTTATTTAGTATTGTTCTCTGTGTTGTTCTGCTTCTTGCGTTCTAGCTTACAATAACTTTTTTACAGTTTTTTACAATAGTAACAACTTAATTGGAAGGTAACTCGGTAACATATTTTCACATAAAAATGTTAATTGCAAAATAATTTGATAGTAACTGCAATAAGTTCCCAGAACTATTGTGACATCTTTATAGACAAGTGGCAGAATCGAATAAGTTGCAATATGAGTTTGATGAAATTGCATTGCACATTTGAGCAGCAACATATGGAATCTAAAGTACCTATTACTGTTTTATGACAATCAAGACCCCAGATTAAAAACCTATGACCTTCTTCTGATCCTACTTATACCACAGATTACTACGTTCTGCTAACTTGCAATAAAATAATCTTTAAGACTTTTATGTCGGTATGATTATAAAAAACAGTATAATATTAAATGTTAAACCGTAATAAAGACGAGTGCTAGTTGTATCTAGGTGCGATTAAGTGTTTTTGTCGAGTCAGGTCTGCCGATAGCGGGTTTCAGTGAGAAACAACCTTGACAATACAATGTACCGACGTAAATGATGTTGATTAGTCACATTAAATATTATATGAGAAGCTATTGAGAATATTCTAGAACATCACTTGCCCATTGAACTTCACCTGCCTTTTATGTACAGAATAACTTTATTTTTAGGACCATAATTGTGAAGAGGAAAACAATTTTTCATTTAAAGTCATGATTGTATAATGCCATTATTCGCTGCTCCGATAAGATACAAATCATTAACGATTCTGATAGATATCGTTCATGTCTCAGCCGAATAAAAGGCGTAATGGTAGATTATGAGCACAAAGGCAGTTAGCAGCTTTGAATTTGAACGAAAGCGAAAGCCAAGAACCCTTGGGCAGGAGGAGCGCTTCCCTCTCGCTCTATCCTGCGGGCCAGAAAGGGACCACTCGCAAAAAGACGGTTAAAACCGTTTGCACGATGCAAAATAAATAATAAAAGTATAAGCGACTCCATCTTGTACATTCTGGGTTTACGTCGGAATGACATCATCGTAACTTATGATTTGAGTCAATATCCACCGCTGAAAGACGCATCTAACACAGCGTACCAATACGAAGCCTTGGAACATGTTGCTAAGTAGAGTTTTCACAATTGTGATTGTGTATCGCGTGATACACTTGATCATAATCAATATAATCGTTAATTTTTTATCAAATTTGAAAATGATTCCTGCTTTAATACCGACAATAAACTAAATATAGATAGAATTAGAATTTTCAGGCGATTTAATAAAAAATCTGCCAATTTTATGGTTTAATCGTGAAGTCACAAGACACGAGAAAACCTGAAGAAAATCGATGTTCTAAGAAACGATGTTGTACCGAGCTAAGTGAAGTCACGAGTTGTCCTTTGACCGGGCGGTTATGTAACGTACCTGTTTGCCTCCTGCGACCATGGTGGCTGGTCGGTCACACGCACTGGGCAAAGAATCACACACAGGGGAATGAGTGTTTGTGTTTTGTGGTGTTATCCGGGAACAAGCGACACTAAGCCGCGTCAGGCGGACGCGGCGGTTCAGTGAGGACTGCGGCGGCCGGCGGCTAACCGCTCGGGGATGCGCCTGCGCCGGTGCGCCCCGAACTCAAGGCCGCGCACCGGCGCCCGCGCCTCACACGCCCACGGTTCACCGCGGTTAGGGTTCCTTAGCCATTGTTAGATGAATCTTCTTTTATCGGATAATGTTTTTTTTTTGGTTTATTTAGTAGTTAATATTTTTGACTAGATAGTATGTAGCAAGGTTTTTTATAAGAAGGTACTTCATCGTCTACATACATTTTATAGACATATCGCATTAGTATCTCCATTGACCTTGAAAAGCGCCAATTTTGAGGTTGACAGTAAGGTAAAGAATTACGTTATTGTTTTCGCAAGTACCTTTCGACCTTTGTCATGGGCATCGTATATTAGCCTCAATTTAACAGGTTTATTGAGAGAACCATCTAAGTATTGATGTTGTCGCACTTAGCCCGTTTTTTTAGCTTTTGAAGAGCCTTGTGACATGTGACGTCAGCACTGGAGCCTTACGTTGGTTCTATTCTCAGACATGAGCGGCGAGCGCTGAGCTGTAGTTGTATCACTCATTCATATGCCAATATGCAATTTGTGTTCACTTTTGTGTTCGTGATCTCTGTTACGTGATACAGAATTATTTCGTCTTGGACAACGTAATTTCGGACACGATTGGCAGTTTCGTGTGTAATTTCTAATTGAATTAAGTTGGTTCTGTGATAGAGTTGATTCAGACAATTTGCTTACATCTTTTTCATTTTATTTGCTTGGCTAACATATCTACGTACCTATTTATTATGTACACAATACGTATAATAAAACTAAGTACTCAATGCAAACATAACTTTATCAGGTGTATTTTGGGGTTTAAATAGCCATTCGACCAAATAATCATGGCGTCTCAATCACCCTTTTTCCAACATGACTTAAGACAATTATTTAAGATTACCATTAACGACGGAGTTCGGAACACGTATAAGTATTGGTGATTTGGTGTCAATTCGAAAACAAGTTCCATATGAGGTACAGTGTGATGTGTGAACTGTGGTCAGCTATTAACTTAAGCTAGCGACACGGTTTTCTTGTTTCCTTCCTATAGGTAGAATACGTAAAGTTTAAGTTACTTCAAAAGTGTACATTTTAATGTGATGTTTAACATCAATGCAAGTTTCTTGAACGAGAGTCTGTATGAATTGTTTTCATGTTGAAATCTAGTATTTTTAACCCATAAGGCCATATTTTTTAGCGGAAGGCCGAGTTCGGACTAAGTTTGTATTATAAGAATTTTTTATTTAGTTACAAATCGGACATTCCTATATCGGACATTCGGTTTAAAGCATGCCCTTTATCCAATAATGATAATTTGATATGATACAAAGACATCACACGAACTGTAGTATTTTTTTAAATATATTGAATGGGACTTTATGTTTTATATGTACGTGTGTAACATCGTAGCTCAAGCTCGTAAGCTAAACCTATTATTTACTACGACTTCAATAAAGTAGTCGTTAAGTAAAGTTCGAAGGAAAGTAATATTTAACAAAGTCCACAGGATGGCGACAAACGATTACTCACCAATTACCTACATGATTATTAAAAACTCTTATCACAATATTTGTAATGGTTTACGTCAGAGCATAATTTTCAGGAAAAATAACAGGTCATTGTACAAACATAGGAATTGTGTTATTAGAACACGTACATAAAACGAAGTTGTATAGTAAAATTATATTATGTATGTTTATTTAGTAATAAGAACTACTGCAGTAAATATAAATTATATTGAATCGCAAGCTACGAATTTTTCGTAGTAAAGATTTTTAGCGGGAACTTTTATTTTGAATTAAATGATACAACGACTACCCTATCTATTTCAGATTACCTTTTCACCAGAGCTATGCTACTCCGTTATTAATTACTAGAAGCGCCCCGCGGTTTTACCCGCGTTGTGTCCATTCCTGTGGGAATTTCGGGATGAAAAATAGCCTTTGTTACTCGTGGATAATGTGGCTTTCGAATGGTGAAAGAGTTTTTAAAAACGGTTCAGTAGTTTTTGAGCCTTCATCTTTTTCATAAAGTTTTCATCTTTATAATATTAGTGTAGATACCGAGACCGTAAGTCACCGTAGTTTAGTTAGTTATTTTTGTTTATTATTCACTAATCACATTAAATGTAGCATTTTCAAACGTAGGTTAGGTATGCACCGTTTGAAAAATCGCTGCAGCGAAACATCATAGGAAATGCCCCCTTAAATGACACTCGTGTCATATTTTATACAAATCCAGCTTTCTCCTCACTAACTTACCCATTTCACACATTAAGAATACCTACTAAGTTTTGTACGCAATATGAATAACATGCACGTAGGACGTTATTATTCAAAACAAAACACGCACGGTATCGAATTGGGGTAGGTTACACTACAATAAGGGCATTAACTACTGAATTTTAGTGATCAAACTAGGTAGTCATAAATCAAATTATCGTTCATTTAAATGGATTCTAATGTCTTACAATAGGGTAAAAAACTTGGAAAAATTCGTAACAAACATTACAGGAAACGTAAGCAAACTTTATTAGGAAAAACAACATTGAATAATACTATGTACTATGGTTAGCAAAACTCTAAAAACATACTTTTAATCACAATTTGACTAACCATTGCGATATCATTACCACTATGATCAAGAGCGCTTGATATGTAACCAAGTATCTGAAAAAGTAAATTTAAATAAGTATGTTTGTTCTGTCTGTGTGTATTGTTATTAAACATATCTTGAGTACGAGTGGATACCTATCTATTAACTATAAGCAATGTGCTTTTATTACACTTTGTGAGTTGCTATGTTATTACAATTTTGCCCATAGGGCGTTTGGTACTTATAACCTTTGTAGATGAAAGGAAGAATGTGATATTTGAAAAATGTAAATAAACCGCATTGCCTTGATAAAAATTGGTAGTTGTATAGGTTCCAGTTATAAAGACACCACCCAAACCCAGTTGATGGGAGTTTCTAGACCATTGAAAAGCCTTTGATATGGTCTGACCAAATTGCTTAATACAAATTAATAGACTTTTAATTTCAATTCAATAATAATCATGACTAACAGGAAAACTACCCTCATTCGTCTAATTAAATGGCTAGAACTATAACTATAAATCTAGAATCATACTTGATCCCTAGATACAATCTTTACTCATCTATATCTATTAAGTGTCCATCTAAAACATCAATTTAATTCCTTAGTTAAAGATAAAGTAAAAGAGAACACTGCCACAATACAAGTAATGGACCAAGAGCCCGTGGACCCCAGACCTTCGTCATTTTATAAAAGCTGAAAGTTTGTCAGCGCATGCTCCCAACACAGGTAAGAACGATGGACCATTATGAAGTTTGGGTTATCGTGGCTTTGGCAGGTAAACGGTACTAAAGGTCAATGGTCGAAAACACCAAGTTGGCCATCGATTTTGATATCACCGTCAAAGGGTGACTTGTACAACTCCTCAAGAGCTTTCAAATGACATAGGTCATGTCACTGTTGAGCAGTAGGATCAGCGTCCATGGCATAGGCCAACTCCAATCTTCGGTGGTCGAAAACACCAAGTTGGCCGCCGATTTCGATGTCACCGTCAAAGGGTGACTTGTACAACTTGTCAAGAGCTTTCAAATGACATAGGTCATGCCACTTAGGATCAGCGTCCATAGCATAGGTCAACTCCAATCTTCAATGGTCGAAAACACCAAGTTGGCCGTCGATTTCGATATCACCGTCAAAGGGTGACTTGTACAACTTGTCAAGAGCTTTCAAATGACATAGGTCATGTCACTGTTGAGCATTAGGATCAGCGTCCATAGCATAGGTCAACTCCAATCTTCAATGGTCGAAAACACCAAGTTGGCCGTCGATTTCGATATCACCGTCAAAGCGTGACTTGTACAACTCTTCAAGAGCTTTCAAATGACATATGTCATGTCACACAAATCACACTTTTTATTTCATGAATTTAGATCGGTATTTTACACACCTTTAGTACCGTTTACCTGCCAAAGCCACGATAACCCAAACTTCATAATTGTCCATCGTTCTTACCTGTGTTGGGAGCATGCGCTGACAAACTTTCAGCTTTTATAAAATAACGAAGGTCTGGGGTTCACGGGCTCTAGGTCTATAAGTGACAATATATAAGTTTTACAATTTATCACATACCCTATTTATTTATGAGATGAAATTGTGTCATTGCCAACAATAACCTAATGCAGAAATGGAAATATATTATGAATCATAATGCAATGCATAAAAATACAAGTGAGTTCATGATTCACATTATGCAGATAACATTGTTATTTAACAACCAGTAGCATCCTTTGGATAGGTTTGCATTCGTCAATCTTTAATGATTTAGTTGCGAAAAGGGGTGGTGTTAGGTATTTTGTGAATGATAGTTAGTTAGTGTTATATATTTATTCTGATGTATTTGCTTATTTATGCCTTAGTATTTCTAATAGCAACATGTGTGTAATGTTTGTTTAAATTGTTATTTTAAGTGGTCTTTTGAATAATAAAACAAGCAAAAGTTGAAATGAAATGGTATGTCTATTTGTATTGAAGTACTTGTTACTCAGACACTATTCATAGACAAGTTTTTAAGTAAAATAGATAAACCACTTAATCTGATATAATATAACCCACATCTTATCATAATTATATATTATTTGATAACCACAGTACTTGTTGTAACATAAAACACTTCAATTTTTAACACATTCCTTTAAAACTGCGGCCTAATATCTTTATCACCTTATCTGGCAGTGATAACACTTAATACAGTTAACAAGAACTCAGTAAACCTTGCATTTTCACTTTCTAGCATGAAATTGTATACATTTTAAGTGTATCCAATGTGAATAATAAGTTCAGAACAATGTCTTTAACTTTTCTGATAAGAAAATCAATGTTAAACAACACATTCATGAATAGTAGAGAAACATAAGTATTTGTATAGGCGTGTGTATGCACTGTTTGACACATAGCTATGGAGAAATCAGCTAAATCACACAACCACTTGCGACACCAGTTTATACCTCGTAAGAAAGCGTCTCCACAAGTAAACAAACATTTTATACACATTTCACATAATACTTACAGATTTCGGCATGTTGGCGGCTTAGGATTACAATCTGCAACGATACAATAGTTTTATTACAAGGATTATTTTAGTTTCTACTACACACGACAACGAGAAATTACTTGCAATTCAACATTTTACTATACTTTTCTGAAACTAAATTATTGGTCAGTTTGTGTAAATTGAACGACTATATATTTTTCAACTTGTGAAACGTGTATTTATGTGATTACAATAAAATAAAGGACCGGCCAATCGACAAGCCGACGAAATATTTATGATAGTCAATGTGGGTGGTCATTATTCAATATGAGTTAATTTCTGGTTTGTTTATTTCTTATGGCCAAAACGAATGTAGGAATCGAAACTTACCCGGTAAAAAGAAAAGTATCACCTTAGAATCCACATAAGTAGCACAACACTCCTAAAGAACGCACACACCCTCCAGCCACAAAAATAACGAGATGTGACATGACAACTGCTTGCGTGACGTGGTAGCTAGGGCTGCCACACCCAAAATTAAAATTCTACCATGTTGCGGGATTTACTAGTTAAATCATTTGTTTAGCAGCATTTAGTTTGTCTTCCTTCAAATATTTGTAGTATTTAAAATTATATTCATTTAGAGGGTATCATATACATGATACAGTAATGAAATAATATAATTTAATCCACTTAAGCGTTCAACATATTCTGCTGTTTTATTCTTATTTTATATTTTTGGCAATAACATATTATCACGTCTGTTTACACGCAGTTATCCAATTTTATTTGAATAATATTATCAATTTATTTTCAACTGCATGCAATCTGTTAGTGAAAAATTAATAAAAAAACTTCGTAATTTAGTTTTACCAAATAGATTTATATAACTAATACATAATATTATTATTATTAAAAAAACACGCCCGGGACAAGATTTTTTTTTATAATAAGCCTCCCATTCTGGTGGATGAAACGTCATTTCGTTCAAAAACGATAAGTTATTTATTTTTCGTATGTAAATATTGACAGCCAATATTTAAATTAAGCAAACATTCCCCCTTAAAGAGTGGAACAGGAATAATAAATACATACATACGCACCTACGTACCTAACAAAAAAATTATCTCATGTAATTTAAGTACGTATACAGGTACATACATAGGTTACCTTTAATCTTTAATCTAGTCGAGTGATCCAGTGTGTCATTCATTCATTTGTCAATGTCACTGTCAATTCAAGAAGCACTCTTGACACTGACACTGGCGGAACTGCGAAGTAATGTCAGCAGAAGCCATCAAACAAAAATTGAAACCTTGGACCACAGATAAATTGAACAATAAAATCTGTGAGTGAAGTGAATCAAATATTATGATCAACAGATCAAATCAAATCAAATAATATAATTCTTGCTCGAGCAGCGAGCTTTCGGAAGTTAGATTTAAGGACAAAAGTTGTTTTGTTTGGTGTTTCATAAAATATACACAACTAAATAAAATAAATAGTTTGGGCCTTCTTAGTTTTTCAGCAAAAATATAAAATTATACATCAGTTTTCAATACATTCGTTACTAAGGTGATACTTAACGTAATTTACTTGAAGAGCGCTCCTCAAACATATAGAGTGCACCTTGAATATATTTATATTTCTATATTTTTTACATAGATCCCAAACATGAGTATGGATTACGATTATCTTATAAAATTGCTTTGTGTTGGGGACTCTGGAGTGGGTAAAACTAGCTTTCTCTACAAGTATACAGATGGAGTTTTCCATACACAGTTCATATCAACAGTTGGTATAGATTTCAGAGAAAAAAGTCTGGTAAGTCATATTCATTTACCTTGGTATAACATCAGAAAATTCAAAAAGTTAAGGTATAAATAAACCCTAACTATATCAAATTTTGACTTTAGTACTTTTTAGTAGAACTTATTTAGATAAAGTAGTTATTTAAATAAAGTAGAATATAATATTTCCAGATATACCAACAAAGTGGTCGACAGCACAGGATCCATTTACAGCTGTGGGATACTGCCGGCCAGGAGAGGTAAATTTTTTTTTGTACATTATTCTCTCCCACTGAGGGGCCAGTCTCCCAAACAATTTATTTCTTTAACCATTCTTCCTTTTCCCTTTTTCCCATATATTATCTTTACATATTTTGAAAGTAAGTAAATTTAAAACATAAGTAAACAAAAAGTTATTTTATTAAGACATACATCAATTGGTAATACATATGTACCTACTTGGTCCTATTTTAATATCTTAAACATTTTTATAGTTATATGTAGTTTTTCCCTAGCCTCTATTTTTCCATCTAAGTCTGTTCTAAATATGTATAAAACACAATAGTTGTCTTTTCAATGTGTTTCCAGTGTATTCATAAGAAAAATGTGAATTACATTAACAAATTAAATATATATACTTACACACAAAACCATATTATTTCATAGTACATATTTGATTAATTTGTAATCAAAAAAATATGGATGATTGATGAATTATCTATATATGATAGCAATATTGTAATCTATGTAATATAAACATTGATAAAATATTATTGCTTTTAATTTGACTCATTGCCATTGAGTTATAATATACATAATTTGATGAATGAATTATTATATTTTACAGTGCTTACATTAAGGCGGGCTTATTCGAAACTTTTGGATGTTTTAACAACTGTATCTCTACAGAAATGTAAAAATTGCACAATAAATAATTTTTTTATTAAAATTGAACTTTGTAAAGATAGAAACGTGAATAATAATAATTTTCTCGATTAAAAAAAATCATAAAGATGACACTAAATCGATATTTCAAACGGTTGGTACTAAAAGGTTTCTTTTTGAAATAATGTCAAATTAATATCAAAAGATAGGGCTTTTTATTTACTAAAAAATTGTAAAAAAATTATATTATTATTTTGTTATTATTCATCCCTGTGAAAGAAAACTATCAAAATCTATCCGTTCAGGCGCTCGCACCGGGCGGCCAGTGCCCGTCAAGACGTCTTCGAGGTTGGACGCACGCCATTTGTCTCCCAAAAATTCCCCCCGCGTTTAATAATTTTAATACATAAGTCGCGCGCTCAAATGCGGGGGCTGAGGTAGCGCGAAATACCTAAACTTCTTGGATAAGCCCGCCTTAAATACTATTATACTTATATTATGCAGTTCCGATATTTTAAAAAAATCTATATTTCTCCCTTTCCTAATAATAGGTATGATATAAATAGTAGTCATGGTTTTTTTACTTTAGGGATAAAAAATCGCTTCTCCTTTGTCTTGCATGACTATCAATTACTAAAATTGTTATTCCAATCTCATTGGTATTTTCTGAGATTAATGTATTCAAAAAAACAAACTCTACCTTTATTATACATATTTAGATCCAAATTTATACTGATTTGAATCAAAACTGTAACATAAATATATCTATTAAATTTATGTCTGTTACCACTGCACCTATATACATATATCTTCAGTGCCTAAAAGCCTTGTTGTTAATTGAAATGTTATAGACAAGCAATAGAGTTAATTTAGAAGACTATAGACACTAGAAATTACTTATTTATTATGCATATTGTTTTACAGATTTCGAAGTTTAACCACAGCCTTCTATAGAGATGCAATGGGATTCCTACTTCTCTTTGATTTGACTAATGAGGCATCATTTTTGGAAGTGAGGAACTGGATTGAACAGTTGAAGGTAAGTTCCTCCCTCTTAAACATTACAATTCTGCCTTCAATAGTAGGATAACACTGTTTCACTGCAAACAATTACAACTACTGTTAGTAATTAAAAAGAGATATGGAGGATATTATAGTGCTTTTTTCTTTATACTTTGTGGAATTGTGGCCTCAATTTTGGCACATGGAATTGTGGGCCTGTTAAGGTGCCGAAACGTCAGATAAAAATGTAAATCTGTAATCATAGTTTAAATTCAATTAGTTTTAAGAGTAAAAAAATTAATAATTTTTCAATTTTCTGTTGTATCTTTTGCCAGACACACAGTCTCAACGATGACCCAGACATAGTGCTCTGCGGCCACAAATGCGACCTGCAAGAGAAGAGATTAGTCAACCAGAACCGAGCCAGAGAGTTCGCCAAGAACTACAACTTGCCATATCTTGAAACTAGCGCTAAGTCTGGGCAGAATGTCGACCGCGCTATCGAGATACTGTTGGACCGAGTTATGTGCAGGTGAATAAATCTACTTCTATACTAATGTAATAAAGCTGAAGAGTATGATTTTTTGTTTGTTTGAATGCGCTAATCTGAGGAACTACCATTAATTATTTTTGGAATGAATAGCCACATTGGTAAAACCGCGGGGCGCTGCTAGTAGTTAATATTTGATGACAGTTTTCGAAGCTACTCCTTAGAAAACCAACATCAGAGTTGGCCTGTTTGGCCATAGTTCAAACTAAAGAAGTTCAAGTAGGTTCGAACTTACTTAGTATTTTAAGTAGCTTTATTGCTTCCTCCTCACTGTACTGATATCTTCAGTGAGCTAAGAGGCGTTTGTCCAGCTGTGGGACATTACTTAACTTATTAAGTTGATTTGTTTTAGAATGGAGACGTCAGTGGAATACGCGATGATGTGCGCCTCGGGCAGAAGACGACACTCCTTGCAGAAGCTGCAGGCAAGGAAGGAAGGACAGCTCTGTTCATGTTAGAATAAACTGTGATCTATACAACTCTTCTTATATACTTTATGTAACTCTTAGGGCTAAGTCCAGATCTCATTTATGGAACGAGTTATACTTTATATACTAATACTTTATATTAATCTATATAAAAGTGTCTATTTATATTACAATTTGGAACAATGTCACATAATTTGTGACTCCGTCTTAGAGAGACTGATTTTTATTGACATCAGTTTGATCTCAAAACAAAGACGTAATCGTGTTTTCTAGTCAAATTACATTACATTTTTCATCAATTATAATAGTTACCTTATTTTTTAATATTACTGCATTTATCTATACTGCAGGGTTATATTAATCATCTGATAGAATTAAGCGTATTTCAAATCGATTATATTCAACTTATTTACGCATTTCATGAAACGCACTTTTGTGAATATTTAGCACAATTTAACGGGTATTTTCATTACCATTCCATTTTTATAACACTATGAACGGACAATTGCGAATAAGTAATTGTTTAATTATGAATAGTATAACCTATTCACTGTAAAAAGGATTTGCGTACAAATAAGGCCTAAATTTAAGAACATCAAACAAGTATTAGGTACTAGGATACCAATATAATTGAGTATTTTAATTGTTGTCTATTGAGTTAAAACTCATAATTATCGTATTCAATTCCAAATCATTGTCAATCAAATAATGAAATCGTTGTTCCCTGTGTTAATATTTTATTCTATTTTAGGATCTATTTTGATATATTGTGATCGTATGGCTTATAAATGTACCTTTTAAAAATTTTTGACCAAACTGCCATTTTATTATAGAGAAAAAGTGTGTGTGTCAATTTGTAAAATATACGTTCGGTGTTTTATGGGAATTAAATTATTATATTCAGCGTTTGTTTCAATCATGTTAAGAATTTGTTTTGTTGTGTTTTCTTAGTTATTCTTTTGTTTTTCTGCCATCACCAATCGTAAGGTTTATAACAACGCCATCTAGCGGTAACAATAAACATTAATTTCAGAAAGTAATGTTGGTGTAGCGCAGCAGAGCTTTCTAAATAGTTCCTGAAAATAATGAATTTAAAAGCTCGTAAGCTCTCACTACTTCTAAGTTTGTGTCTTTATCTTTTAACGAGGACCCATTTTATAAATTTAATCACTATGTTGCAGTCGTGACATGCACTATTAGACAATATTATGTACATAAATTAAATATACCGACCGGAACAAGTATAAATCAGATATAGAAGTACTTAACGTTGAAATCAGATGAAAATTCAATTCAATTCAATTATATTTATTCAGGTAAATTACACCCATAATATAAATGAACCTAATAAATTAATATAAAAACAGATAGACACAGATAGTATTATCTACTTAGATCTTGTTACTTTTTCTTAACCTATACTGTCCCACCACTGGGCAAAGCTCTGCACCATCGATAACTGTCCATCTACTTTGTTGTACTATGTAGATTTCCTTAGAGTCTAACGCAGTACCAAATCAATCAATTAAAAATCCAATAATACAATTATTGGATTCTTATAAGAAACTAATAGTAAAACATTAGCCTATAATGTCCCACTGCGGGTAAAGGCTTATCATTTTACTGAAGATATCAGTACATACACTAATCCCTTAATTATTTTACAGCATTTAGCAAACAAGGACTTACGGGAAAAGACTTAATAAGAGCATTTGCAGTATTTTGGTAAGTTTTTATCTCTTATAAGTACTTACTTAATTTAAGTTATTGAGCTAATTACTTCCATTGTTTCAAACATATTTGGTAAAAGTTGTGAGGGTGTAGCATGCGTGGGTTCACCAAACTACAATCATCTGGCCCCCTATACACGTGATGCGTAAGTTTAGTGCGCTTTTACATTTTGAATCTTACCGTAATTGGTAGAGGGTTTGCTTTGGTTCGGAAATGGTTTATAAGCCGCAGTCAAGGGTGGGTATGTGTTGTGATTGGACTCTGTTTGTTCGCTGTGAGTGTCCAAATTGGCCCTGCACCGAACGACGCATTGTCCCCAATGCGCAGTCGCGGAAGAGTATGTCACACTAGCGCTAATCTCGGTCCTACTCTTCATTGTTTTTGTACCATTTCTCGTGTTCCTTTACTTTACAAACAATTTTATATGCATTTCTATCAACATTTTTGTATATAGAATAGTGCATTAAGGTACCTATACATTGTTTAGTGTATAGTTTGAATGTGGTGTGAAAATAAGTGGTAATAAATGCGTGTGCCGGCTGGACTGTGGCTATGTTCATCTCGTTGGTTTGTTTATGTATCGGAAGACAACAGATTGGTGCCTGCACCGGCATAGCTCGCTCCGTAACACGCGGCGTATTTCAAGAGCATGAATGAAACAGTCGAATTATTATCAGAATCATTGTAGGCCGTACTCGCGAAACGTATCTAAACCGACCCGAACATAAAACAGTACGCAACTAACCCATCCGCGTGGTAACAGTGTAGTGTTGACGTTTACTAATTAATAAATAATTGAAGTGTTCGTAATTAATTAAGTATTTTATATTATTGATATTGGTAAGTAACACTTAATTACATTTTATAGCCTTATTCAGTAATAGCTGCAATTTTCTTATGATTTCCTTATAATTTGCTTGATAATTTAATTCTAATAATTTTACCTGTATTTCACGAACAAAATGTACCTAATATATTTTATTATGGCAAGTAAATAATTTTCAAGACAGTCTAAGTTTATCTGTACACTATGGTATACCTACTGCGAACATTAAAAGCTCAGAGAAGCTCAACACGGACCTATTCAATTTAAATCTGTCGTTTTTTAATATCAATAACTTTAATCCCCGATGAAAAACACACACTCTTTAATATTGTGAAGTGAAGAGCGCTCCTTACAGAAATGCGAATTTCGTTAAAAGCTGTTTAATTAGGTACGGAACCGGAAGAGTTGAAAATTGTTTTACACTTACTAAAAGATATAACAGGTTCGTTGGTGCCAGCCAATTAATATTAATTAAGCCCAATAACTTGGTAATTTCTACGAGTGGGGTTTGTCTATTAAGTAGAGCTTTTGTAGTCCAAACGGATGCTTAAATTTCTACCGTTTAAAACGTTTGAAAAGAACTTTTTGATTTAAAAAAAATTCCAATTATGTGTTCGTTCATAAACATGGGTACAGTCTTAAATGGTAATAATAAATTATTATCAAACATTAAATATTTTGTAATCTATAGCCAACCATTAAGTTTTGGTTAATTGTTACAAAAATGCATTAGAACAGTAATCAACTCAATATAATTTCATCATTTCAACTAATTTGAGTTCGTTTAAAAATCGTAATTATCCTATTTAATCTATATCACCCATTTTATTACCCACTAGAGGTGCATAAATCTATACTAATATTATAAAGCTGAAGAGTTTGTTTTGTTTGTTTGTTTGTTTGTTTAAACGCGCTAATCTCAGAAACTACTGAATCGATTTGAATAATTCTTTCACTGTTAGATAGTCTATTTATCGAGGAAGGCTATAGGCTACATTTTATCCCGAAATTCCCACGGGAACGGGCACAACGCGGGTAAAACCGCGGGGCGCTGCTAGTTATTAATATCGATGTAAAACATAGCCCGCCTCATGGTTGTTGCTATCCAACAAAAATAAATTCAGATCTGACTGCTAGTTCCAAAGATTAGCGCGTTCAAACAAACTAATAAACAACCATCTTTATTAAATTAGTAGGTATTATTAGTTCTTAATTAATGATTATATAATTAATCATTATCTCAATATCACCGTACTATAAGTACTGAGCTATTTTATCAAAATCTGCCAATGACAACTTGACCTCTGATGATACAGGCTAGGTTTATCATTGCAAAGATCCATTTTTATCTGTATATAGGTAAGTATACTAATGGCCAATATTCTATGATTTTAGGAATTATACTATTGGCATTAGGCAAGCGTGGTGGTTACGCCTAATAATTCTCACTGTACTTATATCTTCAGTGAGATGAGAGGCCTTTGCTCAGCATTGGGAAATTAAAGGCAATTTTTTGAAACCTATTGTTGACATGGGACTTTCAAAGACATGGTTACTGTGATTGAGGTTTTTTTAACATGGAACTTTAAAAAAGAGATTCTTATCTTAGAAAGTTCTATATAGTTTTGGCTATTCTAATATGTATAGTACGTCTAAATGACCCAAATCTTCAGTAAAATCAAAATGAAATGTTTTCACATGAAAATGTTTTGTAAGTAAACTGTGAGTTAGCTATTCGAGCCTAGAAAGTTATCTCATAAAGGTAAACGTTATACCGGCGCAATCCGAGAAACTTCCATTCGCGGGGCATGTTAATGGAACTTGATGGTTATTATGTACACTATCAGCCATAGAAAAAGTTTCAGCGGATAATAAAATAGATTTGTTACACGTCTACTGCATAGTTGTCCTGTATTTGAAGTAGCTTGCCTTTTGTAGGTTGGACGTAGTGAAACTGTTTATGATATGTACTGTTTTTGTTTGTGTTGCGGGTCGACTAGCAGCAGTCCGTGGTTTGGTCCGTGTTGTAGAAGTTTCCGTGGGTATTTCGGGTTGATGAAACCTATTTATTTGTTCTTCTGATGTATAAACTATTTTACAGCAAATTAAAAGTGCTCCATTTAAATAAAGCTAAGGTTTTGCGGCTGATTTTCATAATAACGCGAGTAAAACGGCGGAGCGCAGTTAGTCTATGAAGTACAAACAACATGCAAGGGTTTAAAATAAAGTCCCAGTCATGTATTTTATAGGTATAATAATAGAATTGAGTAATGTTATTTTCGCCGATGATATACATACTCTTTGTGTAGTAAATCTCTGTGGGATGCTTTACAAACGTAGACGTTACTGTTTACGCTGTGTTAAATTGATCTTACGCAAAGCGTGCCAACTAGAGCACTGTTTCAAACTTAGCCATGTTTTTGCTTCAACTCGATTTCATGTGCAAGGTGCACATCATCGGTTTTACTTAGAACATGATTTGATACCTATACCTTCCAGGTTGACGCCTAAAAGCAAGAGTCAGATAGCTATCCGGCTGGCACAACGAATGGCGGCAAAACGACATCTTTCTATTCTATTTAATATTAATATAAATATTAAGCTGAAGAGTTTGTTTGAACGCGCCAATCTCGGAAACTACCAATCCGATTTGAATAACTCTTATTCTAATGGATAGCTACATTTAACGGAAGGCTATTTTTCGTCCCGAATATCCCACGGGGATGGGCCCAACGCGAGTCCAACCGGTGGTGGAAGTTTTAAAATTATTTTTTTCCTTCAATATATCGCCAATTAAAATATAGTGTTTATCATATCATGTCTTGTCGCATTCTGTCACGTTCATTGTTTTAGGGGTGCAGATGAGAAGGAGGAATACCTTTGCTTTGGTATGGGAATGATCACATAACATTCTTGTACAAGTTGATAGTAGACAACCAAGATAATACCTCTTGTATTTATGACGATTAGACTTTATCACCGCGCTTATTTAATTTAGGTTTGTAATTTGAAATTCAAGCCAACTTGAAAAGTATATTTACAAAAAATGCTCCGCTCTTCCCAAAACTTGAACTCGGGATTCCTTATAAAAAGTACGAAACAAAATCATATTTAAATATAACATGATCCAAACAATATAACGGCCGGAATGCTTGCCATCTTCCTCGTCCAATATAAACAGTTTACATTATAAAAATGGGATTAAGGTTAAATCTTCTAACATGAAATGTCTGTATTTATTAGTGTATTTCTTTGTTTTATTTCTTCCTAGATAGACTGGGGTTTCTCTATTCCTCGATATTTGTACTCGGAAAATATGCATTTAGCAATACATGAATAGGTTTACTATACAATACTTTTATAGATACTTATACCATAATGAAGTTGGTTTCATAATGCAATTTAATTAATGTTATCTGTACTTTACCAATCCAAACGACACATCGTTTCAGCTATATAATTAGACATACCATTTTGATATCAATAACTAACAGAGACCGGCCCGAAAGCTTAGTTAATAAAGTGAACCTAACGTGATTTAAAATTTCCCAAGTAAAAAATAAATAACCAAATTCGTTTATTTTATAGCAAGCAAACGGTTCGTATTTAGTAGATTGACAGGCGTTTCGAAAAAACATTAACCCGTCAGCATCACGCAACATCTGAAGGAAATATCTTTTGAAATTGAAATTAAGGAAGAAATCGTGATAAAATTGGGTCCCGTTGAGATGGCATTACGATCCGGCAATGATGCTGGCAACTGTCCGGCCTTATCTGTAACTGACCCAACCCTTTTCACTGCCACTCTGAAAAACATTACTCCACTAGTTTAACAAATCACCTCTTAAACTGCTCATTTAAGAAATGTGATCAACGTATGAACCATCTTATACGTAGAAAGTGACGTAATCAACATACGATTTTTTATATTTTCATGGTGATATGCATCCTAATACATTGGCTTATTATGATAGTATGAGCCTACGGGCAGGATTCCACTTGTGTCATTCATTGAGAACAGTATCATTCGGCACAATGTCTGTAAAATAATTTATTACAGTGTCAATTACATGATTACGTAATTTAGGTGATATCATGTTAAACGTTCATTGGTGCGAGGACATCGTTTAAAAAGGAATATATTAGTCAGTAAAGTATTATTAGATCCTAGACGAAATTGATAGAGTTACTGACAGTGAAATACTGGTGCCTAAAACAGTAGCTCTGGTTGGAAAACCGCTCAAATTGTGGGTCTTCGTCCCACTATAAATCCGTTGTCAGATGCCTCTTTAGTTATCGGCAGCTGACCGTCCAACCCTAGTCTAGGGACCGCCCCAACTGTAACCCCACGTTGTTATCGACGGATTATTTAAATTTTTACGGATATGAATTGATGACTAATCTTTTTTTATTTGTACTGAACATGACCCGCCTAATGCTCAATATACGATCATTGAACTAGATATTTATATGCGTTATCTTTATAAAACCCTTTTTTAAGCAGAAGATATGAGATAGATAAAAAAGCATAGACACGATCGAATTGAGAAAACTCTTCGTTTTTTGAAGTCGGTTGAAAATCGCTTTTAACTATAGTTAGAATTTAAGTCTTAGAACACACAAACATAAAATATGAAGTCGTCAAAAACTTTACGATAGTCAAGTTCTGGTAGCAGCTAGTTTAAAAAATTTAAAGTGATTTTTCCAGTCGCATAATATTCCTAGTACGTTTTAACGTTTGAGCAGGTTCAGCGAAGTGCACTCTAGGTATTGTGGAGCACGGGTAAATGCACAATACAACCGAAATCCATCAATGTCGTCACACATACCTGTTATGTCGACTTATATGTATGTTTTAACGATTTTTTGAACGAGGTGCGCAAGTTTCTACGCTATAGTGGTTAGTTGGTGGATCTTTATAGAAGGAAACCATACGATACCGTGATCCTTCGTGATTGTCATCTCTTCATGTGATCCCTTTGCTAGCGTTTACAAAGAAGACCTTTTCGTTATCAGCCACCTTTGTGTTTTGTTATCCTTTCTTATTTACGGGAGGTACATATTTATGGTTTCCATCAATTAGAGAATCACACTTGCCGTGTTAAGTTTGTTCATTAACACCTATCCTTATTGTGTTAGAGTGTAGTGTTTGCAGAATATGTTCGTATTAATGAGCTCTTTGTGCTTTGAATCTAAGTGTCGGTCGAGTCCGGTGGCGAGCCGCAGTCACAATGAGATGAAGCATAAGGGGCCATTGACCGTTATTATCTTTGTATAACAGAGTACCCTTTGATAGCGTGCATCTCGAAGAAGCTCCGTTAATACCACAAAAGCATTATTATAATCCGGCCAGCTCTGTTTGCAATTTGATATTATACTTTGGTACGTGTTCCAGAAAAACTTGGCTAATTATCATATTGCCTCTAAAATAGTTAAATGCTTCTATCAAATGCTAATGACTTTTATTATTCCTAAAAGTATGGAAAACTTTACTCACAGTGGAACTTAAGTTCTTCTTTTACTGTTTTTTCTCTCGCGCTTTGCTTCTCTTAACGAGTTCACAAAGAAAATCTTTTAAACTACCGCCCTTTGTGGTTCCCTTAGTTTCATACTCGTTTTGTTAAACGGTAGCTCTAACTGCATGTGTTGCGTCTGGTTTTCGGGACTTTCGATTAAAAACGTAAAAAGCCGAACGCAACAGTGAAAAAGTTTTCGCCTGTTATTCTCTATTTGCTGTATTGATTGGGTATGAGACAATGTCAATGTTGTTCTACTATGCAACACTGTTTAAAATCGTAGGGAAAAATGCAGTTTGCACTGTATAAAATGGTTTTCAATAAGCTGTTTCTATACAGGGTGAGCAATCCAAATGGGTCAGTATGGAGGTTTTGGAAACCATAACAGATAGCGAAATCTTGGCTTAGGAACCATGACGTCGATTTTAGTAAAAAGAAAAACTGCATTCATATACTTACAAAAATACGTGTACTCGGCCCAGGAATCGAACCTGGACTTTTTTGAAAAATTAAATTTCGTTATTTTCCTTTGAATATCGGTTATGTAGCTCTTAAATAGTAAATGTTACTAAGAAACATGATATCTAAAACTAATAAAATGCATTGTTTTTAAACAACGAAGTTTTATTTTTCAATACTTCAGTGCCGCCGCCGGCCCTTTGACTTTGTATGGGGTAGTTTTAATATTGTTTAAGTAATTGAACATACCATTTTGAACATTTACTGAAATAAAATAATTATCTTTTTGTTGTGTTTTTGTTCAATTACTTAAACAATATTAAAACTTCCCCATACAAAGTCAAAGGGCCGGCGCGGCGGCGGCACTGAAGTATTGAAAAATAAAACATCGTTGTTTAAAAACAATGCATTTTATTAGTTTTAGATATCATGTTTCTTAGTAACATTTACTATTTAAGAGCTACATAACCGATATTCAAAGGAAAATAACGAAATTTATTTTTTCAAAAAAGTCCAGGTTCGATTCCTGGGCCGAGTACACGTATTTTTGTAAGTATATGAATGCAGTTTTTCTTTTTACTAAAATCGACGTCATGGTTCCTAAGCCAAGATTTCGCTATCTGTTATGGTTTCCAAAACCTCCATACTGACCCATTTGGATTGCTCACCCTGTATACAAGATTGAGTTTTTTTTATGAATCATGATAGAGTGCGGGTTGGCGTTGGTAGTGGTTAGTGTTGCATTTTATATTCCTAGTGGGAAGCCATGCTATAAAGTATGTTAGCAATTTAAGTAGAATATGCAGTTAGTGGCACGACAGCGATAAATTCAGCGGCAGCAAATGAATGAGCATCCGTTAGCGCTATGTTTTGTGGGCTTTCGTTGCGCGCGAAAGAGATAACGGCCATGAAAAATGCAGGTCTATAAAGTTCACATATTTTTAAGTGAAATAATGTTTTGATGAATAGGCGTGAACTGAGCTTTAGGCAATGTTAAATTTTAATTTTAATCACTGCTATCTAAAAACTTACGACGAACTTAAATTTTTTACTGCCAGTATAACAACGTGTTCCTTAATATGAATCACAATTTAAAATTGCTTTAAAAACAGCCAACCCAGCGATCAGTTCATTCTGGATTTATCACTTTAACTTTGAAAGCCATCGCCTCAAGGGAAGAGACAGAGGCCTTCAATGAATCAAAATGTACCACAAATAACTTAAAGTTTGCTGTAAAAAGTTTCTTGTAGCGTTATTTATTGCCTTTTTGTATAGAAAGACACGAGCAGATTACTCTAACTTTAATTCGTTTTATACGCGGTTATTTTGAAGTATTACAAACATTTTAGGGTTAGTCGGGTTAGTTATTTCCAGTGAGTGATAAAAAGGGAATGCTTAGATTATGTGTGCGTTTAGTAGTTGTTTTCATCTACACATTGCTCCAATTTAATCGCACGATTTCCTGATTCATGAAAGCTTGCTTGTCTGGCGTATATTGGTGCATGGGATTTGGGTCAATGCGATCGCATGTGTAAAACATCCCATGCAAATACCCAGCGCTTATAAACAGTCGAATCAATTTCAAGACTTCCGTTTATAATTACGAAACTAAAAATGAATTATGAATAGTTTAGCGTTCGAGCTCGGTATGTTCGAAACTAGTTGGAGTCATTAAAGTTCCATCAAAGTAATTAGATTGAATCTTTATAAAACTTATTAACTTTTCTTTTCGCATAATAATAACCAAATAACCAGGTCGGCTTTCCGATTTAATATCCGATAAATTGCGATCCTATCCAATATTATAATTAAAGTTAGGAAACATTTTCAAAGTAGTTGTTTTAATAAGATTACTGAATGCACGGCTTATCAAAGCAGGATATCAGTTTAAGCGGTATAATGCAACGTTGTTTCTAATGGATCGGTTTAATTCCCATCAAGTGCGTAGCTGTGCCGAAATAGGTCTCTGGGTAACCTGGTCGTATATCGCAGCCGTAATAACGCGGGATCGAATAAGGCGACTCGTATAAATCAAGTTGCCAACGCTGACTTACGCCCAAATTCTACTCTATCCCTGCTTTGTGAGTTGAAATACTATTATTAAATAGTTCAATAAATTCCAACATCGGTTAACCCTCCAAATAAACTTATATGAGTCCTCCGTTTCCGAAATTATATTTGTGGTATCCCAAAATAAATGATTTCACTCCCTTGTCCAAAACACTGACATGGAATGGAATCCCGCTACCTCTTGGAATGTATCTCATCAAACTCAATTTAAACTTGATACCTAAAGCAATAGGATAGATAGGCCATAATATTTACCCTTTAGCAAATAACTAGATGGGAACGTTTGATGTAATAAAATACGGAATTCATGGGCGATGTTAATTCTTTTCTGTCGACGTCAAACAGTGCTTTTACTGTCTTAATTTAGGGTTCAAATTAGTTTCTCGCTGTGAGGCTCTGGACACTTTCTGTGGTTTGGGGTAAGGGTCAATTTAATTAATTACCGAAACCTCGACATGCGGTCTATTAAACTTTTGTCAGGGCGTTATTTTTATGGCACATGGGAGAATTTATTGACATTGTACAATTTATTTACTTAAAAGTTTTCTTTCTCCAAAATAAACAATGGTTACGCAATGGAACGAAGTCATCCACATTTATAAATGTTTATGAAGAGTTCTTTTGTAACCAAATAACAAACTTCCGTTGACGTTAATTCTTATGGTTATCAGAGACCAGTTATAGCGATATAATTGTTCTATGTTCGGTTGATGTGTCGGCAACATCAACCTTCGATTGACCAAATGTACGGTGAGTCAGATTCAGTGCGCTATTAAAAGATCAGCGTCTCTGTACTGACACTTTGCTTCCAACTGATCTATATTTACATCAGGTAACACCGTACCTTTCAATTACACTAGGTAATGTGATATTGGAGCTCCATTTACTAATGTTAACTCACAAAAAGCATATCGTATACACAAAGAAAATATTCAAATCTATACGTTAAAGTCACAAGCTTTAAATGTTAGGAAATAAATCAAATTAAAAATATATCTATAACCGGATCCTAGTTCTGGTTTGGGTCAGTCCTCTTAAAACTGCAGAATTTGAGTCCTCGTAAAGGTTTACTTTGAATGTTCCTACTTATACGAGCTGCTACTATTCATAAGGAATTTCAAAGTTAAATCCAAGTAGAGTAGACGCGCATCAGTGACTGTACTAACTGCTAATGCAAAAACAGTTTTCATTTATTTTTAGTAGTTTTCGTTAAAATGTTGCTTTATGAAGCCATGGCATAAATATGAAGAACTAGAATAATCTTGATGTGAGTCTGCCTGCATATTACAGTCTAATTTTGCAGCTGCAAGCTCAGCTCTTGAGAATTTCAGTGCTCAGGTATTTTTCCAGATGTTTATGGTACCTGCGTTGTGTATTTTACTTTTCATGTATTCAATATCTTCCTACTTACTATAAACTAGATTTTACTAGAAATACTATAATAAGGTTTTGCCATAGTGTCTCTGTCGCACGTGCGCGGGAAATAACACACATACCTTTGTTGATAAAGAAACAAATAATTTATCAACAATAACGTATACGCCATTTGAAAAACTATCTCCATGTGTCTAAAGTTACTAAAGGGATTTGCATGGCTGACGTAATCGTTTCAATCGGACATTAAAACAAGGTCAATATAGGCATGTAGCGTAGATATAGAGCAAACCACCAGAGGGTTGATTCAGATGTCACTCGCAAGCTTCCGCCATATTGAGCGCGACGCCGCACCGAGTACGCTTGCCGCTTATTTATCGCATGCTCCATAGAATAGCTCATTTGAACACAATCCATTACTGAACAGGTATACAAACTTTAGCTTTTAGTTCTTTGGGAAAATTTTGGTCTCAAGAAGCTCTTTCAGGAAATATCACAACAGACTTCTTATTTGGGACTATTTCTAAATAAGACTTTTGAAATACGAAAAAGAATTTGGAAAATCCAACCGTAAAAGATGGCGTTATAACTGACTGTAAAAATAGGGTCGAATCGAGAACCTCCTCTTGTTTTGAAGTCAGGCAAAGAGTAGCTCATGGAACCGTGACATTTGTAAAAACCTCCTTGGAGTTTATCTGAGTAATGTTAAAAAGTGCATCGTAGTTCTCATAACTTTATACACATTTTCCATAAATCAACCGACTTAAAGAGCTGGTAACCAAATTCCTGAAAAACAGCTAGACTAAATGTAAATAAGCTGATCAACACAGTTGAAATTTTGACATAACAAAATAATTAGGGAAGCTAATTTTGATGTTGTTTTAAATATGAATTTGCTATGGGACGGACGTGTTTACACATGTGTCACGGTGTTGGTCGCAAATGTTTCGTCGGTGGTGGAGCAAACCGCAGCTTTCAGTTAGACGTCATCGGTAACACAATGCGGCTTTAACAACGCAGGCTGGATACAATTTTATAACGAAATTAAATTTTATATCGCTCTAGAACAATCCTATTCATAGATTTTTTCTTTGTTGCTCATCAAATACAATGGGTGCACCTGTTTCATTACTTACTCTTTACCACTTATTCAACAAACAATAATTTACTCGTTTAAACTTTAAAGTACATATATTCCTGCTATGAATGCTGCTTTTACTAATGTAGAGATAAAAAAAACAAATATATAGACGCATATTTATTGCGCAGTCCATATATAACATAGTGGAATGATATAAAATCGGGCTGAAAATTTGTTTATAACTTGTAATAAAACTCGTCATTCTGAAATTCCGCACGATCAGGTTCAATGCGGGGCGTTGCTTGTTTCCAACTATGTGTATCTATTTCAGAACAAATATCAAAATGTAAATACTGTTATTTAACTATCAAACATTTCGTCCTACATCCTACATTCCAATCAGTAAAGCTTTAATGTAAACACGACACGAAAAATCTCATGACTCAGACGTAATCTGCAAGCCGCATGGTAAACATAAGATTTTAAAATAATGCCGATAGAGATTCATTTAGATTTGGCCTTCGTAGTTATAATGCATCAGTGCCTGAAAATAATCCGCTGTTCTTGCTGACCTTGCACTAGAATACTTCACATGAAATTAATTTGTAGATAATCTATTTACGACTTGTTCTTAACATTGTTGAAAATTGATCTACCTAACATAGTAAATCTGTCCATTAATAGTTACAGAGTGATGGGTTAATTTGACTAGATTAAATTATTAATATACCTTTAGATGGTTACATAACGTAATGTAACGTAACGCAAAAGTCACTGAAGATATCAGTATTTTAAAGAGGATCACGCGTCACCACCACGCCTGCCTAATGCGTGTTGGTGACCTCAAACCAAAGTGCTATAGGCAAATATTTATAGGGAAAAATAGTTATGTTTTTGTAGGTGTCTGTTTTTACTCATCTATTTATGAATCCTTAAAATGTTTATGAGATACTCAAACGAAACATTATAAGGTTGCCAATAAAATGAAATGTGTGAGCAATATAGTGTTTTAACCACTATAAATGTATGATGAGATTCAGATTGCTTAATCTCAGTTAATTTTGAACGCTGATCCATTCCTAATGTACATCAAAGCACCTAAACGCGATATTAACTTAATTAACTGATTAACTAACGAGACTGCCTAAGACATTATTGTATCTCTTGTAACGTGTTATGGGAATAGTATCCATTAAATATAATTTGATCGTAAATACCTAACTTCGGTACTATTTTGCAGGCGTTCATTTTCAAATTAAGTCGTGTCGTTCTATAACAGACTTTATACTTTATTACCTTTGCAATTAAAAGTATTTTATGTACCATTGAAAGGGGTTATTGTTTGTTACAGACTGAATCTTCGGCTGCCGACTGAATACAATATTGTGATATTTGAAATGTGGGGCTTCCATTCTTTGCTTTAATGTAATGTCATGGGGAATTCTCTTTTGGGTAGTGGGTTTGTAGACAGACCGAGGGTTGGTTTGTGAGGGTTGTGGGGTGATGGAGTGAGGCGTGAGGAGTGCGATGACGGCGCGGGAGGTGGAGCTGACGGGCGGCGCGCCCTGGGGCTTCCGCATGCACGGGGGCGCCGACCACAACCAGCCGATCAGGATATCGAGGGTACTACATCTATACTTTAGTTATTCACTGCTCTGTGTATTCTTATTAAAGTTACATCCGTCTTTGAACAATCCGTGAAACACATTAAATAATTGCTTTTAGAATATAGAGTGTTAGAATCTCACAATTTTTTTCTAAAGGACTACGACATCTATGAAAATAATTTTATTAATAACTGTTCAAGTTCAATAGAACCAATACAGTCCTTTGTGCTAAATATAGTTCGCTCTATGTCTGTACTGTAAAGTATTCCTACTAATTTACTTACTTAAGCTCAAATGATACTCAACCAAATATAATCTTCCTCATAATGGTACCTAAGTGTACCGGAATTACTGACATAATGAAATGAAGAAAGTAAATTGCTTCTTATAGTCGGAACAGCTAGTCTAGTATCGGATTACGCAATTAAAGTTCGCTGTAAACAGCGAAACATCTCTTGTAGAGAGCACTTTGTTTGTGGCGAACGCGGCGCGATTTGTCAAGAGAATTGTAGCTCCCTCACTGTAGGAGAAACACAGTCATTGGTAATGCTCGTTTGTGTCGACAATTACCTACAATGGTCTCTTTTCAGAAAAATATAAGTGGACGCTCGCTGAAAAGCTGTTATTAATTACCGTTTGTTGAAGTACTCTTCTGCACAACTTCGTCCTCGGCACATTATTACATTTTGATATAATTATATTTTTAAAGTTGAACAATATTAACCAGATATGTTCAACTTCATTTGATGAATCTCTTGTATCATCCATCAAATATGTTAAAACGCCATTGAATTATGTGGTGGCTGTTATAAACATTATGGAATTTGTTATTTTCAGAGTTTGAGCGACTCGCCCTATCACACCCTTGATGTGAGTAAGATTGTGTGCCAAATTGTGTTTGCTAACCAAACAATAATCAATCACTCCTACTAACATCTCGATACCTTTATTAAATTTTCTTTCGTCTCGCCTGAAGTGCGTTCTCGGGCCTCGGGAATGATAGATTTACTCTAATTTATTAGTTCGATGATTGTTTTAATAACCGATACATTTCTAAAACAGCTCTAACTTAATCTTTTGGCATAAAATAAATTTAGATTATTTTGCTTACTCACTATTTAATCTACGTAATAATAAATGTCATTCAACATAATGCTATTGTCTATTATAATACTTGTTATATCTAACTCGATAGATGTCACAAAGAGAGAAGTAAATCCCATAATGTAACTAGATACTTAGATCTCCTCAAGATCGTTTTGATGGTTCAATAAGTATCAAAGATTACGAACCTTTTGTTATTATATCAAAGAATCCGATACCCTTACGTAACAACGTTTTCTTTATCTCGTTTCAGCGATACATAATATTTATTTTCATCTTTCGGTAATCCACATAAAAATGTCTCCTTGAGTGCAAGTTTAGTTTTGGATTGTATCCATTACAAGTGGATGTTTAGTGGCCGTTACATTTTGCATGTCACCTGGCGTAATGTCACCTGCAATGGTTTACGGGACATTACGTTCATTTTATTGTCACGAAACGTGGAGTGGAATTCGCCGAGTTTATATTTACTTGTATTTTCTTCATTAATTTTTGAAGAGTTCAGTAAGTTGAAGTGATCTTTTGTCAGTCAGACAATACTTCATCAAAATAATTTTGCAGAATCGAAGTAAGGTTGCGGGCGTCATTACGCCCAGATTGCAAGGGTTGGCGTTGTTGATGACACTTTGCCGTTTGCCCACGCGTAAATTATACCCGATTACGCCGCTCATTTAGAATTTTGTCATGAACGTTACAGCACGAATATGTTTGCGTGCGTACCGTTTAGTGTAGAGTACAAGTGTAAACACACTTTAATGAGCATCATTTAACTGCTGGCAACATTATAATATAATGAGGCCTATTAAGGTCCAATTTCAGACAGCAGATTAAACAATAGACGAAATATGTTATTAACCGAATATAACTTTTATATCCATTAAAAACAACGTACTTTACACTACACTAATGGCTCTTTCCTTTGACATCAAACTTTATATAGTGTTATAAAACTACAGGAATAAGTAGGATAAATTGGGCATAGGATTCGAGTAGATATGTTGGCGGATCGTGCAAGCGAGGCACGTGTGTGCGTAGTCACGCGGGCTACGTGCTGGGCATGGCAAGCGCGACACGTGCCCAGCGACGACTGAACCTTGCTGTCTCCTACATTACACCGATCTCACACATCACTCTAAACAAAAACGAGAAAAGAAACAGACCTAATTATATTGGTGATGCTAGAGCATCCTGTATCCCGATACATCCTTTCACACGTTAGGTAATTTTATTAACATGATTATATCTTACGTTTTGATATCGATTGAATTATAAATTAGATGATTTCACCCCCGTGGACATCGGTGGAAACGGAATTCTGATCGCCCTCCCTAAATTGAAATATTCCACGGAACAGCTGTCGCTTTGCATAATATCATAATAGTTTAATTGATGTTAATTTCGTTGAATGTTGATTGCAATGTAATAATGAAACTAGATACATGGCTACAAATATAATTAACATCCATTGTAGTCGGGGTCTGTGCCACAGTTACCCATTATTCAAATGATTCAGTTGAAGTTTTAAACGAAATAAAGTTCGCTAGAGACTGTAGTGCGGGGCTCTACACTTGATTTAATTGCACTAACAAGACACCGCTCGCAAGTCCTCGCATTTAATTATAACAGTGACGAAACACTCCTGGGAAACACTGTCACATGCCGCGGGAACACGAGAAACTTTTTGGGGAAATGTCAATTTACTGTCAAAAGTACAAACCGAAAAAACTTTTATCAAATGGGGAATTCGAGTTATGTTTACAAAGTTATCTTACGTCGATTTTGTTTCTTTTGTATTTAAATGATCCTTTTTTGCATATCGACATAATATGAAGATATGAAAGTAACTATTGAACCTAAAATATATTATTTAACCACACATCGACGTCCCAAGAACCGGCATTAATCTGTAACTAAGCCCGAGTCTTTCCTACACGGTTAAGCTTTTTGCTCAACGCCACACATGGAACAATGGACTTGCAATTTGAATTTCCTCTGCACCGTGAATGCCTTTTCTTTTCCATATTCATTGCCTTAGAGCTCTTTTGCTTATCGCCCCGACAGGTGCATTTGCTGCTGCACATTTTCTGGATTTTGAGATTGGCAAATTTATAGATTTTACTCGTAATTACGAGATACAGATATTTTAGATCGGATACTTAGAAAATAATAAGAAAACTACTATGATATACAGTATGCGATGAAAACAATGCCAATTTTAATACACCGTAATGGGGTTCAATGTCCGTATATGTTGTTGGTTCCCTGACACCACGTCGAAGGCCTCACCTTAGACAAGATTAATATTCTTGGCGAGCGATCGTCCTCGACGTAACAATGGATGTGTGCCGTGGCCCGTCCCTCACACTGGCGCATGCATTTTCGAATAATGCCCATAATATTACGTTTCGATGAAATTGGCTATTACGTCGCGTGCCTTCCTTTTGAGGCTTAGTCTCACCCATGACTTACTTGGGACACCATGAATTTGAGTGCGCTTATAATTTCACATCAGTTTGTAAATTGCTTCATCAGTGTTTTGTGCTACTAAATTGGTGTAATTTACGTAATGGTTGTTTGGTACTAAATACTGTATAATAGTTGTGATTGTGAGCAATGACCTTTCTCAATGTTACGTGTGTGCGCGTAGGGTGAATATTTATAAGTGTAGGTGTGAGTTAGGGGTTGGGGGTGGTCGAGGGTGAGCTTCAGGAAGGAAACATGTTGAAGTTCTGTTCACCGGCGGCAAGGCGTCGGGAACCGAATGCGGTTTGTAACTAAACTTGTTTACTTGTTTTCGGTTTGTGTATTCGGCCTATTATAATACATATTTGTCTATAAATAAAAGGTTAGCAACAAAAGTATTATAAAGAAATTTTACATGAGTATGTTATGATTTAGATGATTAGGTTTAAAAAAAATACAGAATTGAAGAAATATTATATACCCATCTAATAAACCAAGACTCATTTTCAAATAACAGATCTAACTCTAATACATATTTCTTAATACCTCGGAAAGTGGTTTTCTATGGAAAACCGAATAAAAGTTAACCAAACAGGTATTTTGAGCAGGACACACATGCCTGTGACTGGAACTTCTATATCACGTGCTAGCTCTTTGCATGTGTCTGTAAGTACATGCCCTGTCTGTCTGTATGCTCTAACTAACACGGATCTATCTAACGATGTTCTTGAGCTTGCTTTAACTGACAAACTGCTGCTGAGTTACTGTTAACTGAGGTTTGTTTGAGAGTATTTTTCATTTTAAATATCTTATCGATCGAAGCCGATCGAATCGGGACGAACTGTTGGCCAGATTGGACTTATTAATATACAAGGAAATGTCGCCTCAGTTTACTTTGGTCAGTCGCTCCCGGCTGACTGACGCGGACTGAAATCTGTATCATATGTGTCATTATATGAGTATATCAGGTCAGGTAGACCTGATGGTAAAACCGTCTGTACACGCGACCCTTACGATGCAAGTATTACTGCAGGTGTTAGCCTGTGAACTACATAGTTGATTGTTCTTTCCAGGTGAACCCTGGACGCAAGGCTTCTCTCTGCGGCATCAGGGAAGGAGATGTGATTTCTTCCATCAACGGACGTCCCACGAAGAGCATGAGCAATGCTGATGCTCATGCAATGCTCAGATCAGCTGGTTCCATGCTGAAACTGGGACTTAATGAGTAAGTGAAGATACTTGGTTAATGTTTTTCTATTAAATCTGATTTGTCCCAATGTAAGACAAAGTCTCCTCTGTAAACTTCCATGTGTAAAAGTTCCATGTGACCAAGCTGAGTTCAAAACTGTCAAGGTCATGCTCACATCGGGTTTGATAAAATCCGTCAACATCAAATCTACTATAAAGACTTTCGGAACTTTTATATCCTACGAGAATGGGTATGCTGTGCATGAAATAGCGGAGAACAGATAATGTACACTTCTTCAGCTTCTTTTGTTTAATATGTAAGAATGTCACGTTAAAAGCGAGGATAAATTAGTTCCTCGACATAGCGGGAATAAAAACGAGGAATGCTCGACGTATCGAGATGCGACGAAAACGGAATAATCCACGTTCTCAATTTAATTATATTATATATGGAAATACCAAAGAAGCTCCACTTTTTCGTAAGTAAATTCATTAAATTACGATATAGTTTGGTCTATTAGAGCCCCAGAGCGATAACCCCTGCAGGCTAAGAAACCAAACCGGATGTAGGATAATATAAACCAACCATCCGTGATTATTAAACTTTTTGCTAACAACCTTCTAGCGGCGCTTTTATTGGTTACTAGCAGCGCCCCGCGATTTTACCCGCGTTGTACCCGTTCCCGAAATTCTTACGGGTATGGTCTGATATATTACTTCAGAATCCTGACGTCCAGTTACATCAAACTTACGTACGCCCCCGTAACTCGGTTATAGATTCCTCAAATCGGTTATGAGCTTCGAACTTGGTGCAGTTAAGTATTCCGCTAGGGTTGGCAGTATTCGGCAGCATTCGGTACGAACCGGCACTGGAGACCGAACGTTAATCCGATCACTTCAGCGTTCGCACGAGATTCTAACTGTGGACAGTCTGCAGATTACTGTGACGTACATTGAACCACTTAGCCGCCGTATGACGAGACAAATGGATTTATTGGCAATGTAGTACAAGGGATGTTGCTTGTTTCTGATTGGTTATTAATACTATTCCAATACTGACTGATTGGATCGTCAAGTTGTTTAATGATGTTTGTTTATTAAGCTTCGCTCACATCGAAGCTTTATAAGCTCCTTTATGTATATGTAATCTGTAATCTGCTTTTCCTCCCGAGTTTGCTATACACAAATCCCATCACACAATCTAATGACATCAATCGTAGCATAAAGTAACTTTGCTGCGTGGAAAGTCACTTTCAACAGTGTTGGTCTTACTATAAACTAAACTATAAGTTCTATTCTATCAGTAGATTACTATCATAAATATTATTTTATACAAGAAAACTTATGGCTAATTGCCTTTCCTGTAATTTTCCGCAACACTCACTACCAATAACCCGTAAAGTCAAAAGATAGCTTCACAAGAGAAAGCTTCATGTTGCTAGTTAAAAAATAAGAAGCATTAAAGTGTGGGTGTACAGCTTAGAGATAAACCGTACCTCATATTACGGCAAAAAACCCTCCTTTACCTTTGAACTTCGTTAAACAGGGTTTAATATTTCTTTATAAGTTGTCTCAAAGCCTAATGGACTAGTAAGCTTATAGTACGCTTACGTTATTAAGATACAATGTTGATGTGTATTGAGAATTTTAAATGGAAGTTTACTTAGGATTTTAATAAAAGATTATTGTGTAGAAGCTGGCTTAGTTTGTGAATTTCTAGTTTGAGATCACTATGATTACGATTATTACAAATAAGCACGATCATCTATACTAATATTATAAAGCTGAAGAGTTTGTTTTGTTTGTTTGTTTGTTTGTTTGTTTGTTTGTTTGTTTGTTTGTTTGTTTGTTTAAACGCGCTAATCTCAGAAACTACTGAACCGATTTGAATAATTCTTTTTGTAATAGAAAGCCACATTCAACGGGAAGGTTATAGGCTATTTTTCATCCCGAAATTCCTACGGGATCGGGTACAGCGCGGGTAAAACCGCGGGGCACTGCTAGTTACGTATAAAAACCAACCGTAGTTAACGTGATGGCCATAATATTTTCCCTGCACCTAACTACTACTTACTAAACAGTTCCTTGTTAAATAAACCACTGTAACAGTTCTTTTCTACTGCACTGATATCTTCATTGAGATAAGATGCCTTTCACCGTGGAGCATTACAGGCAAATACTTTACTTTTCTTTGTAATGTCTTACCCGGAACTTGAATTAAATATGTTTTCTTTTATTCCCAGGGATCGAGATGTGTTGCCGCGAAGACGATCTGTTGGAAAAGCAAGTGAATTAAAAAGTGAGTTTTATCAAAGTAATCCCATAAAAGTTCATCCAATAACATGGCATCAAATACCATCATCCAATATCTGGTGTAGCAACAGTGTAGGATATAAAATGAAATGTAATTAAATTAAAGCGAAATAAAATAGATGAAAGAAGTAATGAAAAATTCCGTCAATTTTCAGTTGAGCTCATAGACCGCTCGGAAAGTTCACTGGTGCAGAATAAATCTAAATCAGAACTTGATAATGCTGGTAGTAGGAAATTTAATGATTTACTTAACGTTGTTACCTAATTTATTGTTACGTATTTAAAACTTGAATATAACTAATTGTATTAATGTAAAAAGTCTTTATTTTCCTACGATGATAGAAGAAGTGTTGTAGTTTGGTGTGTGTGTGAGTGTGAATTGAATATTAGAGGCATATCGTAGCTCTTAACCGAATGGACTGAATTTAATTGAAAAAAATCTGTTTCAAAGATGCTTTCATGGGGAGTGGATAGACTTTGATTGATTACAAAATCCTACATATTTTAGAATCCGTACATAATTTTTTTTAGGATAATTCAAAGGCATGTTGCAACGTTTTGTATCTTTTAATCATTAAATTAATTATTTGCATGCCAATTACGGAAGGATCTATCGAACAACCGAACCAACGTATCTATTAATCCTTTAGATTACGTATCTCTGTATAAAGCTAAGAAGTAAATGGTGCAGCAAGGCATTGCGATAGGATAAGATACTCGTATATAGGAGCTCTTAGTAACCTCTCTGTTATTTACCTATTTCTGTTTGCGTCTATTGATATCGCAACGGTACTAATGGGTCTTGTCTAATCCTTTGCTCCTCTTTTATGTATACTATGGTGGAATAATGGAAATTGTTAAGCTATTGCATAGCTTCTATCGCGGGCCTTGAGCGCGGGGACCGAATCCAGAAATTCCGTAACGAAAAAACCTCACACTTGACACTTGACATGTAGGTAATGTATAGATAATTACGTCACTTAGTTAAGTGTCGATTTAATGGACGTTACTGAGTGGGACAGTATGAATCTATTGGCATTCTCTTCGCCAAGTCTTCCCAAAGTATCTTCGCTGATTTACTTATCTATATTTATGATACCTCCAATCTGATAACGCTGACAAATGAAAAGACGATTTATAATGAACTTGTCAAAACTTTACCAAACCTCCCAAAAAGGGTTGGTTCAGACTGAAATGTATTTTTAATATAATACACCTCATTTGTATTCACAATGTGAAGCAATATAAATCGTAAATGAAATCGGATATCGTAATTTTCTTTGATATTCATAACTTTATAGATGTTATATTACATTTGTGTTCGTATAAAGGAATATTAAGAGACGGCGTCACACGTACCTATGATACGCACAGTCGCCCCTTAACATCTTTAACAGACATAGAATTTTGTCATATTGAATTTTTTATAGAACCTGCTAACATTACAATGATTTTATCAAATTTAATAATTTGACAAAGTACTAAAGTGTTCAACGTATTAGTGGACTTATTGTATCATATCTTAATTGTATACTGTACACAACAGTTAAGTAGCTTAAGGTAAATTGTAGACCAACGATTTATATGGTGTTAGGGTGTATTTCCACCAAAGATATAACATAGCATAGCACGTTTATTAATTTTGCCATTTGATAACTTTGCAACATTACATTATAAATACATCAATCATATTAAACTTATAGCAACGTAATATAGCGATGGCAGTATCCACCAATAATTTAATATCAATCATATTTCATCTTCATATCAAACATGACACCTGTTAAGTTAATTAGCCTGTTGTGTCCCACTGATGGGCTAAGGCCTCTTATCTTAAGATATCAGTGAGGAGGAGAGCACCTTAGCAGAGTCAAATCCATTAATCATATTAAACGCAACAATACAATAGCAAAAGGCATAGCTTAACTTGGTGGGAAAGCATCCTACATTAGGTATATATGGTTTGTATGTGTGTGTACAATGTATTCCTTTGTATAGGCTACATGTATTACTTTATCACACGTCTGCATATGCAGAATCCATTGCGAACGAACGCGCGACGACATTATCGTTCTTGCCTGTGAATGTTGAGAGCTTCTGGTAACAAAGCTGAAACTTTCGGCACGTATTCTCAAGGTATTAAAGCTTAGTTTGCTATGACAAGTAAATATTAAATATAAAATTTACATCAAAGTAAAGGATAGTCGATATGAAAAGTAATTACGCCATTTCGGTTTTAGATCAACACCTGGTAACTATAACCTCGATACGTGTTTGGGTCTGGTACTCGTACGTTTAATTTCTTCTTCATATTTGTGACTAACCGCGCCCTGCGGTTTTAACTGCGTTGTGCCTTTTCCCGTGAGAAATTCGGGGTAATACATTTAGCCTCTTGAATAAAGTTATCTAATGCAAAAAGACTGGTCATTCCCGATAAGTTCGAACTTACGAATAATTACGAATTATACATCTTTATAATATTAGCAGATATACAGGCAGCAAATCGCGATTTTACACATTGAAATTTTGGGGATAGTAAAGCATACACTACGATATATAAGCCATTAGCAACCATTGAAAGTACATACAGCTTCCCATTATACATAAACAACTAACATTGTTTATTTGTAACGATTACTAACAACATTGTTGTTTTTTGTTCTCAGGACCATCACAAATATTCGCCGAGTCCCAAACGGCGACTTTACAAGCCCCCGTGTACGCAACCATTAGGCCTTCGCCCTCACCTCAAAATAGGCCTCCATCCTCAATGAGGTCTTCGCTAAACTCTCTACCCGCAGCATTAAACTCTGTGCCTCTTGTCAAATCATTATCAGTGTCTGAAGAACCGCCTCGGTTTCACCCCACGAACCCCTTCTATACATTGTCATCAAATTGCTCGAGTGCTTCCAAATTACCCGTACCGAATAGAACGCCTTTATCAAACACAGATAAGAAACGTGAATCTAGTGATTACGTCTCTGACCTTAAGTCACCGTATGTAACGAAAAACTCGGGTCCCGGTAGTCTCCCCTACTCAACCAATGAACACACCAACGGATACGACAATGGTAGAGAAAAGAACGATTACTCCGAACAATTTTACAACCAACGTCTTCCAAACGATAATAAAATTAAAAATCCTTTTGATACGAAGAGAAACAGCGATCCGTTCGAAAAGTATTTACGCCCCGAAAACAAAATAAACGGAAACTTTGATCACGACGGTAAAACGATGCCAAGTTCAATGAGCGATAGTAATTTCCGCACCAAAGAGGAGATCAGGAAAAGCTCTACTATTACAGAGCATAAGATAAGCGAAATCGAGGAAGTGAAAACTATTAAGAAAATTATATTGAACGGCTGCGAAGATACCGTAGGAGATAATAACTCTTCTCTAAGCAACGGTAGGCTGAACGAGTTTAGAAATTCAAATGAATCTAATGATTTTTGTTCGCAACAATCGCCGATGAAAGAACGGAGTCACGTGACCCCGAGCCGACAGCGAAATGAGCATTTTAGTAAAACATTCGATCAAAAAGAAAACGAGGAAAAGCGTTTTGCGACTTCCAGTGCTCCGCGCCATTTGAACCTCGACGACAACGACGCCGAAGTCAAAGGTGAGTTTTGTTATTTTACATATTGTTTTATTTTATAGATTTCTCATATACGAACCCATATGTAGGTTAACTGGTCGTCCTTTGTTCTAGAGGACTTTTTATTATTTCATAGAATAAAATCACCCTTTTTCAAACCTACGAGTATAAGTTAAAACTTATTATTCTTTATGTTATGATCAATTTGGATTCAAACATAGAATCGAAAATAATCAAAACATGTATGACAGTGAATTGAACTAAGGCCTCATTCGTACGAGCGCTTTATTAACGCGCGTTAAAAAACTTTGACATACAATTTTGAACGCTGGGCGTTGGGAATAGAGCATGAAACGTCAAATTAATCTGCTGAAATAGAAGTTTCAATAGAATAAGACGTTTCATGCTCTATTCCCAACGCCCAGCGTTCAAAATTTTATGTCAAAGTTTTTTAACGCGCGTTAATAAAGCGCTCGTGCGAATGAGGCCTAACGGATACACTTCGCTTTTATTTTTCTTTTTTATCTGACGTTTTGGCTCCTTTACACGAGTGGTTCCTTTGGTCACAAAAACTGATAGAAGACTGACTACGTAAACGTAGTTTCAAATTCAAAATGAGTAGTGTTCGCTTAATCCTACGAAACCAGTATGTATACACTGTTCAAAAGTAAACTAAAGTAAGTAAGACTGCAAGATCCTAACTACAGGCCAAAAGCTTCAAAGTGAAGAAAATTCCCAACAAAAACTTGCAAGCATACATTACACTGATATACCTGCACGAGCTCAGTGTTAATTACCGTCTAGTTATTAGAATAAATTTCCAGAGCGCAGTAAATTCTCAGCGGGATCGCTAGAAATATTCTGTTGATTTTAGAAATTGTTTCAAATTAGGCTTTATTATGCGGCGGTAAGGTGCACGGGCGGGGCACTTTTAGTGTGTTATATTTTGCGGATGAGGTTAGGTCGTTACGGGCGAGCTTAGTTCCGATACCACACGATTTACGCCGATGACTTTCTTCGTCACGTACACCATATGCAAAGTTCATAAACACAAGATGTAATTATAGACATGGTTATCATACTGATATTGAAGGTATTAATGATGATAGTTGTACAAATAATTATTATTGTCATGGATCGATACTAAACTTAATAAAATATAGAGTATGTAAACAACTTGAAATTTCTCCAGATATATAATCACTGAGAAATACTTGAAGCTTATACGTTATTCCAATGCAAAAAAATATGAAGTACATAGCTACTCCTCACACAACATAAGAACACTCTCGCCCAGTAATATCTTTTGATACAATAGAAAAATAAACTGGTAAACTCGATACGTTTCATGTGCACTATAAAACTTGTGTCGGTAGGTACGTTCCCGGCTTATAGGGCCCACGTACAAAGGATATCAACTCGTATTTCCAGCAAAGATTTACGCGAGTGCTGATATATTTTATTACCGCTTGAGAAACAAATTGTTTTCTTGTTTATCTGTAAGGTTCATAGAAAACTTTCATGTTCATATCTTTTATATTGCGTAGAAAATAAGCTTAATTTGTATACTAGAACCGTCGAGAGCGCCCGTAAAGTTAAACGGGTAATGTACCTACAAGGATGATAGTAAGACAAATATGTACACGCAAAGTAAGTTTGCATAATGGTATCCTAAATAAGTATTTGTTCGCGGATGGGGTAGATAATATTTTATAAATGGAGCTATTCTGTCGAACAGTTTAGCAGCCCACGCGTTATGTGGGCGTTAACTTTATTTAGTGACGTTATTGTGTGATTTATAAGTTAGGACCCGCGTCATAACTTAGAGCTTTCTTTTGGTAAGTCGTAGAAATGTATCCCATTTCTACACTCATAAACTCACGACTTTAGGGATAATAGTTTGCGCACAATTTCTTGCGAACCGGATTTATAATCTAGGTTACTAATCTTTGTAAGTTCATCTATTATAAAATCTCTCAGTTAACTAATGCAAGTAATTTATCGACTAATAGAATAGGATCCGAGCGTTAGTGACTTCAGTCATTATGGTAACCGGTGGAAACTTGCGCGAGTTTTAAAACTCCTGTGGAGTGACTAAGTCTCTGTGCAGAGTCGGAGTGAGGAGCACTCGTGAGTTCAGACTTACTTCAAGAGCCATTCAGACAGTTCGGGTACAGGCGGTGGCAAAACAATCGGAACATCTTTACATAACAATGAGACATTACTGAAATACATGATTATCCGGTGTTTTGATGAGTTCGATATAACGTCACGTAGGTATAAGAGATTAGAGTAGCTCTAGTTGGTTTTTGCCCTACATAGTATTGGTTAAAAGAGTTGTTCAAATTGTAATGCAATATTTGTTGCATGTCGTGGATAAATATTATTGTCTGAGTGATTTCGCTTAGATATTATTTTTATTTTTAAATGGACACCCACATGTATTGACGCCGACTGTACCAACATAACATTCATTCGGTACACAGATCCCCTGAATGCATATTACAATATTCCTGCTTCCGACAGCTGTTGCAATTCAACGACTTTTAAAAGCATCTCGATTTACCTACCTATTAAGTCGTAGCTTAATAACTCCTTTTAAAAAATGAATAGCAATGCGCTTTTACAAATTGCTATACTTTTAGTGCAGGCGCGCTCAGTAATTTGTACGAGGTTATTTGTTAATTTTATAGTACTTGGAAAACTGCTCATTATGTGCAATTTTATGGTACAATTAAGTAAGTGGGTATCCTTAATGCAATTACTTTACATAAACAATGTTATGGGTTCATTCATTCATTCATTTCGAGTAGGTCAGGGGCCAACCCTGGTTTCGGAGTTTTTAGACCGCCTAAAGGCCTCCGACAATGTTATGTGTTGATAAGAAAATTCCGCACCACCTGAATTTTATTGCTGGAATTATAATCTCTGGCAGACAGACCGACTAAAACCCAGTTTATTTTATACAGAATATTAAAAATGTTGATTAATGTTACTCCATATTCTGACACAAGAATATCCATGTTTATTTCCCTAAGGGTTGTCCTCGATGGATGGAGTACCCTTGAAATTAGATAAATGAGCTTGTCGCTATGAGCCCGTCTTGGCCGCGTCCATCCATACTATAATTTATATTACATTTCAGACTGATATTTACGTTAATTGTCCCTCTATAAAGCAAACGGAAGCAATTTAGACACAAAGTAATGATAGTCATTAACCTATGTCAACAAATTGGAGACGGAACGTATTACAGTGCACGAAACTATTGTGTTTTAATAACGTTATTTTGCTATTATATCCAGTGATCTAGATATTTGCCATTGAACAGTCTACATAGCCCAATTCAGTTTAATTACGGATACTAATCTTAATAAGACAAGCCAAGGTCCCAGGGGCTTGTCCTTAGGAGTGGCGTTACGCTCGACGGCTTTCCTGGATAGAAGAACGGTGATCTTATTCAGTACCGCCGCTGACTGCCCAACATCCTCCTAGACTTTACCGCGAGAAGACGTTCACACAAAAGAACAAGCAAATAGTGCAGAATAGTTTTAGTGTAGTGTTTTTGCGATGAATTCGCCCTGTTTTTCGAGCAGTCCGTACATATTTCACCCGGTATCGGACACATCGGCCACCGAATCGGACGACAGCGCCGACTCCGGCCGAGAGAAAACCATCGGCGACGGACACCGAACGAAAAAATACGCCGATCCGAAGCTGAGAACGATAAACAAAGTCAGCAAGAAAATACTAAAAGCTATAGAGAGATTAACATGTAACATTAAACGAAATAAGAAGGATAAGAAAGCCGTTGAGCCGACAGTAAACAAGGGTTAGTAAATGTTGATCTAAAATTAAAAGAAAGACTCATTAAGTTTCCTTGCTTTAGCTACTAGTTGTACGTTTTCTTTAAGTGTATATTCTACTTTAAATATTTCATATGATGTCCTTTCAAACTTTAATTCCTATTAAAACTCATTTCCTCAAAAAAGTACAAGTGTAAAATCAGACCTTAAGCTGGTTTCCATAAACACAGGCCTAGAAACAACTTCCTCTTTTTGTTGTCGGTGAATTAAATAGGAAATATTTACAATAAACAAACCTCCATCTCGGGTTACCCTTTTCACGTAAATACGTTTCGAGTAAAACGCTTTACTTGGTTTCTGTTGATACTTGGAATCAACGTTCTTAGAAATGACGTTGAATCTTATTTAGAGCTCCGCTATTTCATATGTTTCAGCTTATCGATTATCGTTAAGGTTTAAAAAAAGGTAGGTAATGTAGGTTTCTAAAGAATGATTTCCTACATTGTATACCGTACGATTATTACCGTACCTTGTGTTAGCAACCTTCTTCGTCAGGTGAACTTATACTTACTTACACCCAAGTAACACTAATCTAAGTAATAAGTATTCTAAGTGAATATGTCTAACATGTAATTGCAGAGAATTACCCAGGTTATTTCCTCCATAAAATTAAATTGAATGACTCTGTGAACCCTAGCCTAGACGGTACTTAAACGTGAGTTTTCTGTTAAACTTATATTGAAACGATAGACTTTAGTAAAGGGTAATGAGAGGGATTTGTTGGGAGGTCGTAAAATGAACGCACATAAACGTTGAAGCTTACAAGTCTTCACAGGTGCCGCCTTTGAACGACAAATTGATCGGAATACAATTTATTTGTTTTATGTCCCGTATATGGCGTCGCCTTATTGAAAGAGTCATACAATTTTGTTGACACATATATAATAAAACACTGTATCAAAGAAGCATCTTATAATGATCGTAACACCGAATGAAATCCATTTTATGACAATAAACCACGTCGCGATGTTGTCTGTGTCAAATCGGTTTATTTCAACACAGTTTTAAAGGCATATAATAAGGGTTCCAATTTCGAGCCGATCGTATATTTCCGACCCGAATGTTTAGAATAACCGCGCTGAGTATGCAGGTTTTACTGCCTCGTGAGTCGGACCCTTGATCTCCACCAATATTATGATAAAAAGCCTCTCCAATCTCCGCGAGATATAACAATGGTGTTGACGAAAAATGGCCGAGGATTTTATTTGGAGATATGCTTTTTCCCTGTTTTATTCGGAATTTGAGTCTGTTGTATTAATAGACGGATCATTGTGTGTTGAGTGGAGGATGGCGATATTTAAACGCTCAATATAGTGTTGCACAATGTTACGTTTCCGTGAATGATTGGAACCATGCGTGCATTCCGAGCTATTTATTTGTATTGGTTCAACGCACTCGCCTAGCATTGCGTTGGTAAAGCACAGTAGGTGCTCGGTTCATTTGACCTGTTGCCTGGTGCCTGCCAACGCCATTTCCATATGTGGAAAGTCGACAATGTTGTTACTAAGGAATTACTTTGTATTCTAAGGATTCCTTCCTAACAACATTGTCAATATAGATCATACTTAAGTAAGCTTGAGTAGGTTAGGCCGTCTCTAGATGGTGTAATGATTGAAAGAACTGAGACTGTCAATTTGACTTGTCTTCTGAAGCAAGGTCGCTCTAAGTTCTGGCCACCAATCCAAGTAGTGACCGACAAGTACTCGTAGCTTAACAATCGCAACGAGCGACATAGCTTAATCAGACAACGTCATTATCGCTACATGGGTCGTTTTAGTATAAACAATATTGACAATCGTTTCTAATTTAATTTAATGAATAAGATAAACAATAACGCGTAGTGAAAACAGAAAACTCAATTATTGTTAAGTAGGGTTTACCGGAGTAATTGAGACCATCAACAATTCAGCTTGTTCAAGATAATCAAGCTATCGAATGGCCCGAATGTAATTTAATAGCCTCTTTTGACTTCAGAATTCACGAGACTTCAGGTTCTCTTAAGTTTCCGAAATATGTACCTGCCGTTTTTATCTTGAAGTCGCGCGATTCGTGAGTAAAGTTTTGATTTGTTTAGACTCGACTAAAAAACATTAGAAATTGAATAAGTCTAACTATCCTGTTTAAAAGAAAATCTAGTTAGGACATAAACTAAGACTTTCCATCTTCTTTCATTCATGAAAATTAATAGATGTCTATTGGTACCTATATTATTTAGAATCCCCTGACCGGATGTAACACAATAGCTGTTTCCATGGGCAGTATACTACAGGGGTGCGCCTACGCATTGCGTCAATTCTGACAGGCACAGTTCCGTCGGTTTGATTGGTTCAGCTCTCGTCACGGCTCACCGACAACGTATGTTGGCGTATACAGCTCTTGCATAATCAACCATTGATGATTTTTCCCGCGCAAATAAACAACCAATTTGTATAGACCGACGTATGCCTTACAATATGTTATGTGCAACAGTGTTGTGGAGCTCCCAACAAATTGGTGCAAATAACCGTATTAAACCTATCGAAAGAACGCTCCGGACGCACCTCTGTCGTAAATTAAATTGGCGTGATTATACTATGTTGGTATTTCGTTGTAGGGCATGGCGAATACATTACAGCGAAGTACGTAGTGTTACTAGGTCTGTAAATACATATATTGATTCCTTGATAGAAACGAAAATATAATAACAGATGTAGCAACAATAAGTAATCAACACAATGATGTTAAAATGACAAATTATTTTGTGGGTGATGTACTGATGTGCCTTGCTGGCTAGTGGAACATGGCACTTTGAATAGAATGGTCACAGTGACATGTTTCGGGGTGATGGATGGATCGAACTGAACTTATTTGGTCTCGCACAATTAACCTGCCTGACATTCTACCACCACACCTTGTCTTTGGACAATATATTGTATGTCAATCATGGGTAATGCTTGCGGAACTATGCATTATCATTAGTTGTTAGTTCATTCTACATTCCAAATGATATTTTGACACAGTTACTAAATTTTTATCATAGGTTTTAATTGAAATGACTTAGAATTTATGTAAAGTTAATATAACTGAACAAATTGGATCTTTATTAACCCCTAACTACTAATAATATAATATTCATAAATCCAAAAGCTTTTTGTCCGTCGATTTGCTTAAGTATCAGACCTAAATTACATAAAATTTTATGTTGAAAGATAGCGACTTCTTTTAGAGAGCATTTACGATATTACGTTTCGGGTCGCCTTCAGGGGGTAATAAGAACGCGGGGGAAGTAGCGGGACATAACGTACCTACTAATAATAAATACCAATTATATTAAGGTTGCAATGGTTTGTTACTACCATAATGTTTCAACGAAAACTCAAGTTATTGCATTGTGATTGATTAAATTGAAATGAAAAAGTTTTTGGTCGTAAAAGTTGTGGCCGGGACGAATAACGATCGGTGTTTAGTTCAGCGTGTCGCAATCACAGTACAAAGCGGGTATTTTATTGTGATTTACATACAGAAAGTATCCATTGTCGCCGGTCGTCCTGTCACAGTTGCCCTCTGGCCTCCGCGGCCCACACTGTGCGGTCTAGCTGACCCGAGCCTCGCGTTTATAAGGTTAATCTAATAGTGAATTAAACTTAATGTTCCCGCCACGCGTTCACAGTTTAACACGTTCCATCACTTAGCGCTCCATGTAGTTTGGTTCTCGTAAGTAAAATTTATTATCCAAACTTAACACCTCAAATCTTTCAGAATTGCCTATTCTATTGAATACTATTTACTTAGGAACAAAGAGATCTGTTTCACGTCGAGTAACTGTTAGGTTTGCAAATTTTATCAATAACTCAAGCAGAACTGAAGTCGTCGGCAGTATGATTTGATATCTAACGAAGTGAGACGATCAGGCTGTGAGATGAGACCCTCACTCAATCGTACCACTTGAAAAATAAACTCTTGGGCCGGCATTGTCGAGAGTCGCTTAGTCTCCAACAAATTATTGACTCTTATTAAAACTTCCTTTCGATGTTTATTGAGTTTCTTTACAAATCACATTAAGGTTCCCTCTCCAAATGTTTAATGTTCATTTCTATTTCGTTACATTTAACTTGTAAACAAATGTGGCATAACTTGAATAATCTCTGTGTAAACATTACCGTGAAGTCTTTACCCAGGCACTAGTAAAAATAGTAAGAAGAGTGGTCGTTTTAATATTTAGGTAAACGTAAATCTAAGTACTCTGTATACTCTGTATACTCTGTTGTACATAAGTTCTATCTACCTGAGTTGTTTTACGAGCAGTTTTATTTTATCATAAAAACTAGGTCAATGGGCGAATGAGCTCTGCCAAATCCTGGTAGTGCCATTTCCTGGTACAGATACTAGACCAGAGACGATCGCATTTAGTCCGAGCTGGCGTACTCAGTGGTCCGCAAATCGCATCGCACTCTGCAAACGGGAAGTGCACGGCTTAGATAACAACAACAAACCCCTTATAAATCGAGTTCATTTCAACCGCTAATTTTAAACCGATCGCAAAACGTATACTCGTTTCAAATTAATCCTCAACTGTGCCGAATAAGGGCACATTTGCAGAAACAGTGTTCCAAGTTAACGAATCGATTTAATTGAAATCTCGAATGGTATTCCGCAATAGTATCAGTTTACTTTATCCGAAATTATGGTAAGTGATGTTCATATTTCTCGGTAATTGTGGGAGATCGTACACGGTGGTGAAAACGAGAACTTACCTTCTGAATATCAGATTTTGTATGTCATTATAATGCTCTCCTACATGAAATATTCATCGATATTTAGTTCAATGCGCCAACTTCAACATTGGCGTCTTTGCAAGCTTTGTGAAGTATGTATAAACATGTGATGTGCTGTATCCGGTACAATTTTTCCGAAAAATCCTCGTGTAAGTAAACAGGCTGGCGTTAATATTGTGACTCGTCGGCCCGCCTTAGTTGTCAGACAAATATAAACAAAGTGCGCGACACAGTCGTGCAGCCTCTGGCCCCGAATAATTTATTGTTTGTGGAGAAGCAACTTCATATTTGTTTTCGCTCCTTCTTTTACCTTTGCCGTGCGCCTTATTAGAACGAACTAAGTCTTCAGACAATGAAATTTACACAAATACTTTGTGGGACTCAAAATTTATTCGAAGCCCAGCGCCCCTAGTCGCCGTACTTAAAGTAAATAAAACTTCAATGAATTTCCACGCGTTTTAATAAAAGCAAACTAAGAATTTACGATCTGTGAAAGCATTCAGAGTAATTTGAAACATCCAGCACCAATTTACGTAAAACTGTACTGGGATAATGTGCTTAGGAATTTATACGACATTTTTATACTTACATGCTACATTTGTCTATGTTATTTCAGGGAGGAATATTGTGAAATATCATCTCTGTTCTTGACTTAGTATCATTTAATCTTCAGCTTTATTTGAACCAATAGTAATTGATATATTAATAGATAATAAAGTTATTGTTTCTTACAGCATAGGTCATATGCAATCTATGCGTTGTTTTACGTCACTGTAATGTGTGACTGAACTGTGAAATTGTTTGTCTGGTATCAGGGGAGACGCCGGCCACGGTGGTGACCGTCAAGCCGCCGCTAAGCTCGCCCACGCCTGCATCACAGAGTCCCACGGCGAAACGTAAGTGTTCTTTAACTACACCAGCAGCGCTTGCGGTTTCACACGCGTTGAATACGTAGGAATATCGGGATAAAAATTAAAAACTCTAATCTGTTTCTGTGTAAATTTTCATCCAAATCCATTCAGGAGTTTTTGCATGAAAGAGGATCTACGTTCCTCTTTCGCGAACACTTTTTCACCTCTTTTGTCACTAACTTTCGCATATATACATAGTATCAGTATACGACACTGTAAGTATACTTATACTCCATTCGACACATACTTAACTCACAACCTACGCATTGTTACCTCTCACCCAAAAAGAACCTTTGTGTTCTAAATGTATGAAAAATTCCCTTTGTTTTTGAACAATTTGACACCATGACTTTTGTGCCGGATTTAGGTTTCTGGTTACTTGAAATCGTTGCCGTTAACTAGTAGCTTTCATGTATCGTGTGTTGTTATTATTCTTGCTTTTTGTACAGGTTTATTTTTCCTTTCAACGTGTTACAAAATATAGTTCAGATTTGCTTAAAAGGACTGGAAAACTTAGTTGTTACATAAAACACGTTTATATTTAGATCTAACAAACTTTACTCTTAAAAGAAGTTAGAAAAATTGTTCTATTTCTTAGAATATTCACAATGAAACTATGTAGGTACCTATTTATAAAATACTAGCAGCGCCCCGCGGTATTACCCGCGTTGTTCCCGTTCCCGTGGGAATTTCGGAATGAAAAGTAGCCTATAACCTTCCCGTTGAATGTGGCTATCCATTACAAAAAGAATTTTTCAAATCGGTTCAGTAGTTTCTGAGATTAGCGCGTTTAAACAAACAAACAAACAAACAAACAAACAAACAAAACAAACTCTTCAGCTTTATAATATTAGTATAGATTATATGGAACGTAATAACTAGATATTACATTTCCTTCCTATCTTTTATATACCTTTGCATAGAAAAACTTGTAAGGATATAATATAAGTGAGGTGGTCCTATCTAGATCAGTTGTCACGTTACATAAGGAAGCAGATAACAAGCCAGTACGTTATTCCGCTGGTCAGTTTCTATTAGCAAGTGAAATTCACCCGATTGTCATACACTGACCTGCTTACTTGAGTTTGTATTTGGTTTGCATATTATAACAATTCAGAATTTTGATGAATTATAGTCGCATATTTTAATAAATTTCGATTATTTGTACCTTAAAAATATAAATGCGAGACAAGACCTTTTGCCTCGGTATGAGACACACTCAAGGACATGCTTGACAAAGAATACGGAGCAAATTCTGAGTAGATGCATCATGCAAGTCTAATTTTAACAAGTAGAATCAGCTGCAGTTTCTATTGTCCATATAATTAATCGGTTACGCAAACATTCGACACGTTCACCTTATAACCCTTTGAATGTAAGCCAAAAAAGCGGCGTCGGAGTCGGCGTCCGCGGCGGCACTTTTGGCACACTGGCCCGGATCTATTCAGTGATTATGTCATGCATAGCCATTTGAAACGTAGCGTTTGTTGTTCTACAGTTTGCCACAAACAAAATTGCGATTTTACTGTGGACTTTGGTAGAGAAAGGAGCACGGTTAACAGAGGGCGAGATATTTCTGGATGTTTACGCTTGCATTGTTCTTTTCTTATGCATATACGTTGTCGCTGACGAATATACGTTTAAGTTTCTTGTTAGAAACTTTGTTTGTGAAGTATTTTATTTGGTACTGTTTTTATAGCTAATGCTAGTCAAAGATATTTTCCAATTTATTTCCAGATATCTCTAGTTACCTGCGTGGCGTCATAGTTAAATATTTTCATTAATTAGTTCAGTCAATATTTTCACATAAACTAGACTGATACGCGGCCAATGATGGTTATAAAAAGCTAATCAACAGTTACTGGCTGATAATAAACGGTGAGGTATTTGAAGCGTCCCAGTCCAGAATTAAACACAAGAGCTGAAATCTTGACCTATTTTATTTATTGACTCGTGTTTTTATTTCTTTATATCTCTTTATTTTTACTTGACATACCGTCGAGTCAATTATGCAAATGAGCAATTATTCATTTTAATGTTGTGACAGTTAATATTCTGCTTCCATGCAGAATAAGAATTTGAACTGAAGTTTATATTTTTGCACAAAATTTTCTAGAAACAAAGGGAAATGTACGAATTTATTAATGTATCGAAGTATGAAGTGGTTTTCCTAGTATGCAGTCTGTACAATATTCGCATGTTTTACCTTATAATGTCGTTGCTAAGAGGATGCAATTACGATGTAGGTTCTCTTGAAACGAATATCATTTTATTAGTGTTGTTTGTATGACGCACGTGCATCATTAAATTATTTATAAAAGTACATTATCTCATCGACGTTTTATTCGTCAATGAAAGATCGCTCGCACACCGGTGTTATTTCTAGAAAATGTTTAGACGTAATACTTAGTATAATAGTTTTTATGTTGCGTAACTCTGTAGTTTTTGAATGTTAATATTGGACAACCGATTTCTCGCATGTTTGTCGTGTTATATGACAAAGGGCTGTGACCTTGATGAAGTACAATGCAGTTCAGAACTTCAAGGTTCTTAGATACATCTTTCATGTAGTACAGCTGAAAGGAATAACTGTGTGATGTGTATAGTTTTAGTATTCATTACATACTGCTTAGTATAAAGTAATCAAGTATTCATATTCGTTATGTTTTCCAAATCGTTGAAAATAAAAAAGGTTAAAGATAATATATCATTCAAAACATGTTTATAATCTTATCTTCGTATTAGTATATCATTAATATTTTAAATGATAAATGAGTAGTTATTTATTACACAGTTTTATAATACTCGTAGGTATCTAAAATAAAATGTAACCTTAGTCGTCTGTTAGTAGAACAAGGATAGTCCAGAGGAAGGAGGCAATCACACAGATGACCTGCACTTTTAGTATTTAGGTCTTGTTAGTCGCCTGGCACACCTCTTACCTAACATTTCATTACATCCCGCTTGTCTAAACAAGATCTAGCCGTTACATCACAAATTCACGTATAGGTTAATTAAAACCTTGTTTAATCGAATTACCGTTTTCAAATATGCTTAAAAATGAAAAAATATCGCTTTATCTTTGACTTATCTGCTGTTTAATGCACTCAGATGATTATGATATACGCAATATTCGGTTTTAAAATAATAGTTATTAAGGCTTTATATTTAAAATAACATTGTATCAAAGAGTAGATCTTAAGTGCTGAAAATTCAATAACAATGCAAATGAACGATTAAATATATATAAAAAATATATGTGCACGTGTAACAATGTTTGATGCTACCTATATTTTGTATGTATCCTATTGAAATCCTAATATAGTCGTAACAAGCCATTGTGTTTCCAGTTGCTCCCCGTTATTCCAGTCTAAAATTGGTAGTGGTGTGTGTGTGCAATATTAATTAAACATTTACATAGGGCACGATAATAATTTATATGGGGCGGTGTACGACGCGGCGCGGGCCAGCGGGCGGTCTGCGCGGTGCGCCCGCGCCGATCGGCGAGTGCCGGCTCCGCGCGCACCACTCGCGTGCGCGTCTCCGCGTAAAAATAAAGTCTACTCCGCTCGCTCGTGTACTTCAACCCATTTATAATTATCAGTAAATCGGTGCGCGAGCGTACGACTGCCGCGCTCGGCGACTGCTCGCTGAAAAGAATATTACAATAGTTAACCTCGCGACTCGTTCTGACGTATAAACGCGCGGGCCCTTAACCGACCCACGAACGACAAGAAAACCCTACTGACGCAAGCTAGAGCGAGCTCACGCCGTCACTCCTACGCAACAGATACCGGTGTCGTGAAACGCATGGTGCCGCCTTCAGATAAACATTATAGTGTTGTGTGATAATAGTTACTTTGTTTTTGTGATAAATTTGGACTTTTAAAATGCCTGACAAATCAAAACGCCGTAAAAATAAAAATAAACGTAAGAACAAAACCAATCGACCAGAAGAAAATAAAAATAATGATAAAACTGCAGACAACAATTCTGATATTTCGTGTAGTGAAATAAATAATATTGATGAATTAGAAACGAGTGCTGAAAATGTGTCAAATAATTCTGAAATACTAGTTCAAGAGTCCGACACGCCATCTCATAATTCTGAGGATGCCTCTATCAGGGTTGATGGTCCAGCGCTATGTCAAATTGTCCAGGATGTGAATAATAATAGTGATTCTCAACTGTTAAATAACGAAATAGAGTCGGCCAACATTTCTAAACCTGAAGATGAAGTAACAGAAACGTATATTGTAGAGTCGCCAGAACAATTACTGAAGCCGAAACCAAAATTGAACAATGTTAAGAGTAAAAGCTTAGACAACGACGATGATCCAAAGATAGTTGAAGTCACTGATGATGTCATTGGTCAATGTGATGACAGTTCGATTGCATTAATAGAAACGAACAATGTGCTGGTATCTGACGTTGAATCTGATATCGAATGGGAAAAAACCGATGACCTACAGAGCGTTCAGCCTCAGTTATTGCAAGAACTTGCAACTGGAACTTCGTCAATAACAGCCATACCTCTAAATATTGCACAATGTCAACAAATGAACTCGCTATCTCCTGAAATAGAAGAATCTTTAAGAAACTACTTAGAAACCTTAAATTTGTCTACTCACCCTGAAAATATTAACACCGTTGAAATTAAAGCTGAGTTAGAGCAAATTATTAACCGTGAAATTAAACACAGGTTACGTAAAAAAGCCCAGGTTGATGACTTTCCTACGCAAAGACTCGGGCCACCTAGAATCCTAGATGTGATTGATGAGGAAAGCAGTGAATCATCTTTAACGTCTCGAAGGCAATCTTATTTAAGTGACAAAAAAAGTGACACTGAAGATTTAGACGATGACGTGTTTGAAGACAAAGTCAAAACGAATGAAAAGATTGCAAAGAAAACGGAAACTGTTTTACATAGAAGGCCCATTGGACGACTGTTGCACCAAGATTGTTATTTAGTTGGAGCTAAAATGAAAGAACCTGAACTTTCAGAAGCAAGGGGGGACTGGACTTTACAAACAGTCCAACAAGTCACTGGTGCAGAAGTAGTTTACCTAACAGACACGTCTAGCAGTACTAGCTCCTTACATGAAACTTGTGAAGAAATGGATGATGGAACAGACACTGATGTCTCTGTGAGAATGATCACTCCAACGATTGAAGTGACTGATACAGAAAACTTACTGAAGAGTACATTTGTCGCAGAAGATACAATTTCTAATGGTATTGAAAATAAAGACGAGGTAAAAAACATTATTCCAGCCGATACTAATTCCGAAAATATAAAAACAATCCCCGATAGTGAGGCAGAACAATTACCTCCAAAAACTATAGAAGACGAACAAACTTCTCATGAAATAATTGTTTTATCAACAGATAACATAACAACTAATTTATATGTCAAGAACCTTAGCGATTCCGCAATCGCTGATAAAAATATTGATGTCGATGATTTAGCCAAACCAACGTCAGAAAATATTGAAACTAAAGACAAACATCACTACGATCAAGAAATCAAAGCTTTAAAATGTGAATTAAATGATGCGTTTCATAATTTGATGAAAGAAGTTTCGGATTCTGAAGTTAACGATAACTCTAAAGAAAATCTTGCACGTCGTGACTCGTCAAGTAGCGTTTGTTCATCCCAATGTACTGCTAAATACAATCCAACTCACTCTTCCCTAAACGATGTTTCTAATATGGTGCATGAAGATGATATTGATAAACCAAACTCAGAAAATAAGTTGAACTCTGTTACAAGTCATGTCCAAGAAGTTTTTGATCATGTTGCAGGTACAGATACGTCTGATCAAAATATTAAAATACAACCATTGCATCTGCGGGATATCTGCGTAAATAGAATTGCTACATTTCCTTTTGGTGATAAAATTTTACAAGAATTGGCTTCAGTATCTGAGCGATTGCATAGCATAACATCTAATAGAGACATTCCTATTTCTACGTTGAAATCAAACCATCAAAATAATATGCCTCATTATCCATTGCCTGATCTGTCTTCAATCGACAAAGTTGTCCTAAAATCGAGATCCAAAGATCACGTCCCTCCACCGGTAAAACCTCGTAGATCTTCCCTGAGAAAATCTCGAGAAGAAGAAGTATGGACTGGAATACCAACAACCACGGAGCCTGTATATGTGTGTCTTTCGCCGTCACAAAAAATGTTAATGGAGAAAACTCAAACAGTTATAACTAAAGAGGATGCCCATGAACTTGTAAATATGCATAAAAAGTTCGTCGATAGAAGAGGATATAACGATAACAACCAAGTAAAACCAAAACCATCACCAACTATCGAACAGCCTATTATTCCTTTTAAGTCACAAACTGGTAGCCGTTTACTAGCATTGATTCGCGATCCAAGTTTAACTAATAGTATTAATGCTATAAACAAATATTCAAGCGGGGAGAAGCTAGACAAAGAAACTAATTTAATTAGAACATCAGTGACAAATCATCGTGATCAACTATCAAACAACCAACAATATCGTAATACGTCTAATACGTTCAAACCTATACCACCTCCTAGACCCAAAAAACTGAATTCCTTTTACGAAAGTGACGAAAGTTCAGATTTTACGGACAACTCTTTTCGTTCTATGAAAAGTGAAAGAAAGTACTTTCATTATTCAACGGGCAATTTGAATAAGGAAATTGAAGATGATGTGTCTAGTATCCAGAACATGCACCGGTACTATTCTGCTACTAAAGATAAGTTGAATGATATAAACAATACCCCTCGTCGCCCTTCCCTGCCCAAAGATCTCTGTGACCTGCAAATGGAATACATACGTCAAAAAGAAAAAGAAGTTGAAGCAGAAATTCGAAGACTTGAATCTCAACAGGCAAATACCAGAAAAGGGCCGAGAGCACCATTGATAAAAGAACACGAATCTATCAATGAAAAACTAATGAATGCAAATAATTACGCCTTCTCGCAACGCAGGGAATTTTCCACTAAATCGCGTAATATATTTGATAACAAAATCAACGACCGAAAACATCCTATGGCGTCTCCTTTTTCCAAAAGCCAAGAAGAACTTTTACGAGAAAAAATGTATTCAGAATATGTTACCCAGATGGCGGAGCGCGAAGAGAGAAAACAACATAAAGTAATTAAAATAACCAACACACCCTCAGCACCAAGTACTAATGTATCAAAAAGTACGTCAGCGCTTGATATATTAGAATCCAAAGTAAACAATCGAATCGAAAAAGAATTTATTTGCAAAGCAAGGGAAAGGTGGGATAAACTAGGTATTCAGGATCCAGAAACGGAGGACGAAAAAGATTGTGATACGAATGTGTATAGGGAACCTAAAGTGATAGAACATAAAATAAAAGTGATTGAAGGTGGCACGGAAAAAGATGTAGGGAACCTACCGAATCATTTGCAGGAGTTTGTGCGATTTACTGCGAAGGAAAAGGACCTGAAAATGGATAGTTCGGGTGAGTCCAAGAGTGGACCGGCATCCCCGCACGTGATTTGGTGTGCAGTGTTGATAATAGTGTTAGCTATTGGAAGATATATCATGAGAATGTTACGTTATAATTGACACAAACTTTTAATTATTGACTGAGCTAAACTTGCTTGATTTTTGTATTATAGTGCGTGTCGTGTTGCATGATTGTGAATATTATTTAATTTAGTTTTAACAACCCATTTTAAAAGTAGAACAGGATCTTATCGCCATGTTTCAATTCATCGACTTATATGGAAGGTATGTACCAAAACATATTTATATTTCCTTAATTTAGCATGTACAACATTCTCCCGTATGTATTAAAGTAGCATTTTAACCTTTATTATTTTAAAATCGTAAGCATAAATATTTTGTACACATCGAGGGTCACACAGCGGACCTACGTATGTACTATACGTATACGTTATTCATACATTATATAGGAAACTGCATTACACGATTCACGAATGTTTATTGTTGGAAACATATTTACCTAATCAGTATCAACAAGTATCTTAAACAACATGATGCATTACCATTTAAATCCCGAGCAAATCTTCACCATTTAGTATTATTACAATTTTCCATTTCATTTACGATCTAGGTGTTTGTGTTATGAATTATGTGTGGGTTTAGGTGTACTCATCATTACGATTATGATCTTTATATGTACAGTATATTATCACATTTATCATACATCATGTACGAATGCATGCGCGTCTGGTTATGATTTAAAATACATAAAACGACACTTACAGTACGGTATCTCGAAGTGTGTATTTACGGTAATGACATTGACGTTGAACATTCTCGTTACGGCCTCATGAATACTGTTTGACTATTCATCGGTGGTTAGTACATATTATAGTTGACACATACGGACGAGCATTTAGCGTTGTATCTAACATTAGAACAGGTGATAGACAGCTGTTCGCGGCTCGCCGGCCACCAGATAACACCCTTATCGGACCATTGCGAATACAATCACAAACAAGATAATTAAAACACAATTCCGAATCAAATCAGCGCATGTGATACGATTGGCGATTCTAGAATGTTTGTGTATTATGCAATAACGTGCACTACGGATTTCGTTTGAGAAGCGTTTCTTACCTACTTGTAACTCAAAATACAATTATTTGCATACCTACCGAGTGAAGCAAGTGCGTCGTCCGTGAAAATATTTGGATCGTCTAAATCTGTGCTAAATGGCCTTTGGTGACTCAAAGACGCAGACTTATATCTTGTTATTTTGCGATCCCAATTTCTTTGACGTTTATCATGCATGCAACTTTTATGTTATTTTACAGCAATGACCCACTAACGATACGTATCAGTAATAAATTACCCTATTTATCCCAACTTAAAAATCCTGAGTTCTTATTGATGTGAATTTAAAAACTTCCTCTCCCCTCTCATTAACTTATTAGACTGTTGATGATTAAATTAATTACAATAGGAAAGCTAACTAGCTGGTCTATTTGTTAACTACTATATAATTATTGATCATAATTAAATTGTGTACGAAGCTAGTTTACACTCTACCGATTAACATAAACGTAAAAGACATTAATAATTATGCGCAAAGTTGCATGAACTAACGGGTAAATGAAGCGAAAGTCGAGCCCTAACCCTAACTAGAGTTGCCGAAAATAATTATACTCGGAGTGGTGTGATGAGAGCTGAATAGGGAGGGTTCGGTAATAACCTCTATCTAAATTATCAATCATCGTCAATTAAATTGTCCAATCTCAGTCTGGGCGATGCAGGGGCAATAACGTTGGCATTTCAATTAACATCATACACAACTATGATATTACGAGCCAAATAAATAATTGGTTTCCCGTAAACCGGACCCTCTACCCTCTCCAAATTGTCATTGACATTTCAATTTAATTTATGAAAACTATATGAGAATTGATTGGAGATGAAACGTATAATAACAGGATAAAAATAATAATGCTGCTAACTGAAGACGGACTTTATGAATTACAGACATCCGAAGACGACTTGAGTGATTGAATCGTTTTGGTAGATTTATTTCGAACTAGCACCGTTCCGCGGTTTCACTCACGTTGTACCCGTTCTTTTGGGAATTTCAGGAAAAAGTAGTACTTTATTTTTGGTTTTCAAGGCTTTATTTATCACTGTGCAAGGTTTCATTTAGATCCAGTCAATAGTTTTTGCGTGAAAGAGGATCATGTACACAATATCATGTATCCTCTTTTCGCATTTATAACATCAGTAGGAAGTTGGATTGGCAACGTCAATACATTTACCTTAACTTATTTTCCTGTACCCAGTTTCTAGTTACGAAACATATTGCTCACAGTCAAGGGTTAAAGTCTCCAGTTTTTTTCCACGTGGCTAATCACACGGCGGGATAATTTGACGTGTGCCAGTGGGGTCCAAACAAAGAGCTCCAAAGTGTGCGTGGACCGCTCTGGCGCGCCGGAAGCGATTCGTCTGCGGAAGTAACGTTACGCTGGGGGGGTCTCATTTGGTACCTACCGTGGATACGTGACTAAGTATTTATTAGGTTCCAGTTTTGGAACATTGATTAACATTTAAATTAGTTTAAAGTGGAACTGACCGCTCATTTCGTGAGTTACGTTGTTCTATTGATTTAAGCTATTATTTTATCATTTTTCTATCTCCATTCAAAACATCTAGATTTCCAGGTCAGAAGTCAGTCAGTGGGTATAAATAAATTCGTATCTCGATGAGTCTTATAAAATCGTCTCGCAGCGCCACCTAGCCTGTGTCAACAACATCTAATTCTATAAGTTCTCTAATTCCCCACTAGATGTCTACAGACGCTCAATATTTTCAATAAGATGTCACTCACGTCCCTTTAGAATATATTTTAAAAGCTTCTATATTTTGGCACTTACACTAAAATGAGCCAACATTGTTACATTATTAGAACGCTTTTAGTTTCTAAATATAACTTGAAGAACAAGATTTAAGAATGAATAGGCCTGCGCTAATCTCGTATGAATCAGACGCATATTTATTATAGCGTTGTTTACTGCTACTCTATAGTTTGTGTTTTTATTTAGGTACAGTCGGCCCAGAAAGTGGTCTACCACTTTTGACAAAAGTTTCTGCGAGATGTAACGATCGCTAAGGTTGACTTTTCTATGCACAATTATGTTATGACGTTTTGTCTGTTATCTGAGATGCCTGACATTTGACATCATTGGGAGACTTAGTTGGACCTCTATTATTAAATGAAAATTGACCTTGTTGTTTCATGACGTTCAAATGAATCTCAACCGTAGGGTGGTAGACCACATTTTTGGCTGACTGTACAACATTTTGGCTTTATAATTTCTAGTAGGGAGAACTAATTACGAACATCATTTCAAAAAGTAAGCAGTCAACTTTTGTGTCGGAGTTTCAAGACCACCTAAAGACCTCAGATTTATGCTAACGATTGGAACAATCGGAACCGACAATTTAACGTCCCCTCCGAACACAGCAACAATCACAGAGAAATGCTAGCTGATCAGCTACTACCCGTTCCAGTAGTGACTTTACCTTTAACAATAACAGTACCGATCCTCAGAATCGACTTACTAATTGTTATTGCCTCATAAGTAACTAAACTTGCTGTTCCGTGCGTTGGTTCAGTTTTTGTAGATCGCGTTAACGTTATTCTCCGGGGTTGCGCCCAAACATTAAAAAAAGCAGGTTAAAATCTTCCTCGTATTAAAATTCTTTCAAATAAATAAATACACCCGGAAAATTCACATACGTTTAATTTGATCCAAACTAAGCTCTAATTCATTCATATCTTACGCATAGGTTAGTGGCCAAACCTGGTGTCAGAGTTTTTAGACCGCCTAAAGACCTCCGACATACTCTAGCAATTGAAACAACCGGGACCGTGTCCTCCAAAGCACCAAGAGATGAAACTGATATCTTGAAAAACATTGGACTTTTATCTATATACGAACAGATACTTAGCAAGAGTAATTACTTGCAGTGTCCAATTCACTTTATTGCAACAAAGGTACCGCAGCGCATAGTCTCCTATCTCAGCCGATGCAGATGTGACCCTTTGACCCCTCACTGACCCTTGAATAATTATTCTCCTTTAAATTACTTAATACCGAAATGAGTACACGGTGTATTGAAGACCCTATCATAATCTTAAATATCATTTAATTGGAACTTAATTGTTTTGAAACTCTACACTTAAAAAGAGGGTTGTTAAACGTTTGACGTATGTAGGTACTTATCGCAAAAAAGGGTGTTAACCACAGATCACAAAAAAATGTATTAACATTTTAGATGTACATAGTGTATCTACCTATTTATATCTCTGTGTATGTTATCGTTACTCCCAAAGGTTAATCCGATTACAATTTAGTTTTTTGAGTATGGATTAATTGAGATTTTTCTTATTAAGATCCCTCTAAATTAATCAAACATTTCTTCTTTAAATTAATGATCCACAAAACAGCACCGGGCACCAGACAACGGCTAGTAAATCAAAACCCATCCTTTTTATTCAAATTCTGACCTACAATTTTAAATCCCTACCATTAAAATTTCAAATTACTTTTAAGTGCACATCTGCAGTCAACAACAAAAGAAAATTTATTCTTTTGCTCTTTAATTACAAGAAATATATAGGGCTGTTTCTAGTAAATACCAAAACTAAAAGTACCTAGTTTGTTCGAAATCAGTAACCGAATCGATTCCAAAGTATTATATGATAATTGTATAATCGAATCTATCTTTATTAAAATGTTAATAAATCTGAAAGCATGTTCCTTAAAATCCTTTGAAATACATAAGTTTTATTGGTATTAAATTCTCCAACTTAATTTTACCAATATGAGCTCATATTTTACAACCTCTGGTAAACCATAAAACCGTTTTACCAAACAGATGACAGTATTCACTACAAATCGGGGGAAAAATAATAGTGACTGTAATTTCAACACAACAGATTTTGACATTAAACCTATTTATGATACAATGTCATGTACGAGTATGTTTTTTTAGGAATACAAGTGTTCTAGACTAGAAAATAAACAGTCTATTTGAACCGACTTATCTCTGAAACTACCCCCAATTTAAACAGGACTACACAAAATAAAGAAGAGAAAGAATAGGTAGTTAAAGTATTAGCACGTGTTGTCCAAAGGATGTCCACAAATTATGCGATGGCCAATGACCTCTCATCTCACTGAAGATATCAGCACCGTGAGCAAGATTAGGTATAATCATTACGCTTGCCATTTCGGCTTGGTGATGTCCTGATGCTGCTATAGAAATTGAAATTGTTAATCTTTCTAGCTATAGAAATTTAAAAAATATATCCTTAAGCACATAAACGTTATATTTCAGAAGTGAAACGGCGGATCATCGCTAGTTCTAAATATTCTCATATTGTCTACAAAGTGATGATATGAAATACTGTGCAGTGGTTAATGAAACTTTGTTTACTTCAGCAAGTCGCAAATATTTGTGGCGTCTCAATGGGAACCGACTCTCAAAGCCGTTATGTTATGTTCAAGTTAAACTATTTAATACTTGCCGGTTAATTACGTTTAACTTTGAAATACTCGTTAAGATTTATACGGAAAAGAAAGTTTGTTAACAAGGAATTTATTAGTTTTAATGTAATAATTAACTTTAACAGTTTAAAGCAATAACGGTATTAATAACGTCTGGATCGAAATCGCTTTGACAAATCATTATACTATAGTGATGCTGTGGTAAATAAGCATTAAGTTTGAGATGTAATACAGCTTTTGAACTTTGAGGCCAATTCTTATAGTAAATCCAAGTGTAATTTCATCCAAGTATTTCTATGATCGAGATATTAAATCTAATAGAATGGATAGATAACAATTATGTTTTAATTATTCTTTGTTAAATTATAACGTTAATTTTGCTACTCTTCTTATACTAGGCAATATTTAAAACGATGATGCATTTAACTTCAAAGGTAACGTAATGATATGTAGATTGCAGATAGGTCTTCCTACCCTCAACCGCTCCCCATCCCCAATCTCAGAGAGCAATGGGAAGGAAAGAAGTTCATTTATTTTATTGCCACCTTATCTAGGTACCTATGTGTCCCAACCGGATATGGAGTTCTATAGAACTTTATGAGATCGTGTCGGTTTAAAAGCTTTTTTGTAAAAATATCCTTTTTTTTGCAGCCGGGTAATACATTACGATGACTTATTGCCTGTGCTGATGGTCTGTTGTGATGTGACCTAACCTCGAGTCCATTTATTACAAAAAAATAGTGCAGGAGTCAATGTTAAGAATTTATGATAGGTTATTTAAATAGGTATGTATTCTAATAGAAAGTGTTCAAAAGTAGCGCTGTTTATCTTTCTTGTACTCATAAAATGAACTGTCCAGTAAGTAAGTTTCTAGTAATTATGCGAAGTTGATTAAATACGTTTCTAAACGGACGGCTGTAAAGTACCGAACATTTGTTAATTAACCCATTATCGCCCAGATTACTTGACCTCTTCCGAATTTGATGAAATTTTAATATATTGTTAATATAGGTTAGATTTATATGAATACATCGAAATTTTAAAAAAAAATTATGTACTTTTGGAAATATGTGGTGATGCCATATTGCACCACTAGCCTAATATGTTGTCTTTTTATAAGCTTACTACTACATAAGATATGCCTGAAACTTGTGTAGTTACTAGCAGCGCCCTGCGGTTTTACCCGCGTTGTGCCCGTTCCCGTGGGAATTTCGGGATTTTTTTTACATAAAAACCTTCCTTTTGAATCACTCTACCTATTACAAAAAACTGCATCAAAATCCGTTGCGTAATTTTAAAGATTTAAGCATACAGACAAACAGACACGAAATAGAGACGACTTTATTTTATACTATGTAGTGATTATCTTGTCTCTATATATTTTGGTAATTGAAACACGAATCCAGAAGGAACTTCTTTTATTATATACATAAATAAGTAATAAAATTAATTATTTCATCGTATAATTTATTTAATATTACATACATATTTCAATTAATAATTTTCATCGTCTTCGTCTTCGAGAATAGCAAGTGCGTCGTGCAGTATACAATTTCTGTAAGGGAAAAATAACTGTATGTAATAAAAAATAGCCTGGTAACAAACTAACGGACGGGCCAACAGACATTCATACTTACAGACCGAGACACAAACAAAGACATGTTCAGCCAAATACAGACAGACAGGTATTCATACTGCGGGACTGACAGGTATATAATACAGAAAACAGACAGAGAGTCGATCACACATAAAAAAGGCATACGGCCAGACATACAGACAGACAGACAAACTGAATACAGATAGACATACAGGCATACAAAGAGACAGACATACCTACAGACATACCATACCATTCACAGAAATTCAACAAAAAGTGATATCGTATTCGGCTAGAGATGCCATATTGCATCCACCGCATTTACAACTTCATAAAAACAAAATAGACACCAAATCACACTGTATTCAACTGTTTTCTTATTACATACTTTCATACAAACAAACCAAAACCGATAATAGCACGGAAAAGTACCAAAAACAATAAAAAAATTACTTACTTGAAAATGGCATCCATGTTTTTGGCGCAATTATTTTTACACTGAACTTCTGTTGACGATGGTGCATCCAAATCGGGCTGTAATTGGATAAAACAAAAACCAATCCGCGGCTTCGTCTCAATAGTAAACAATTCTATGATTGGTTAATTCAAATCACATATGTTTTACCGAGAATTGCGCGAATATTTGAACTACTATTTAGTGATGCAATATGGCATCGCTAGCCGTTAATGGGTAACTTTAACTCGTATGACTTTTGCGTCCAACTAACAGTTTTAGCTTTTGCCCCAGATCCGAAAAGGGGTTTTTGTATTCAACGAAATGTTTATATTTGCGTTACAATTAGATCAGAAACAGCTTAACATTCAAAGCTGGGTTGTTACTTATATTAAGCTGAATCTTCAGGTAGTCTCGTACATTTACAATTTACCAGTCGGAAATACAATTCGGACGGTAAATCGGTCTCAAATGCTGCATCCGCGCGGCATCACAACCACCGTGGGAGAAACCGCACCGGGCCTAGATTAATTAGTGTTGTGGTTAAATTAATAACGGGTAGCTCGCACCCTTGGACCACCGCCGCCGGCCGGCTTACGGCGCCCGGAACAAAACAATACGACAGATAATCAAATCGTATTATCTATTTGAATGCCACCGCGTGGATTAAGACATATATATTTCCGTAGGCGGTCCAATTTAAATATCTTTGTTGATGCGACACAAATTAATGCCCAATATTGTTTGGATTTCGAAACATGCATTGTTGCAAGCCAACGCCATATTATAGACGTTTGAAACGAAGTTTTAGATCAGAAATAACGATAACATAACAAAACATGGAATTAGTAAAAACATGAATCCAGTCTAGCCTTTTGTTCGTTACCTCGAAACGAACATATATTGAAATATAATCTTTTATACAAATATAAAAGATTATATTTCATTGAAGCCACTTCAATCAATTTTTCTATATAGTTTTGATAAAGGGTCGTCGTTAGAAACGTGATTAAAGGACAGACGTATGTTATGGATCATATTCAATATAACACCAAACGTTCGAGTGGTGTAATAAAATCGGTGTGACCTCTGGTGACCCGCGCATTGGGATGCAAATTACATTAGATAAAACGATTCGGCATTACGTTACCAATGAGTTCATACCGACAGACAACTCTTGACAAGGACAGAGCATTAAACTTCAATTAACAATTCATTGGATAATAGATGCTCCCTACGGTTTCACTATTTTCGTGTAAAATAGGTTACTCTACGTTTTTCCAAGTTTCAAAGAATTTTCCATATCTTTTCGCCCCGATCTGTTTAATGGTTTCAGAGATTTTTATCATAAACTATTACAAGATTAATCCCCGTATTTACGTCTAGAGGGTAAATTCCCGCTATTTTATGAAAAGCGTTATCGAGTATTTGTGTACTAGTACTGTAGATTCTTAGAAGTAAAATCTTATTATTTAGTTTATGCTGTCTTGTCTGCGAATCTCTTGAAATTTCCACAAGGAATATTCGCTGGAGATGACTACGAAAATCAATATCAAAACGCAGAAATGAGACGTAATATTCTCGTATTTTCGCTAAAATTCTGGTTAAGTATTGTATAATTCCAGCTAATATTCCAATGGTTGTTAGTACACAATTCCGTATGCTGAAGGGTTGAAGTTACTCGTGTAATTGATATCTGAATAGTTCTTGAAATGGGTTCTTAGTTATACATATTCCCCTTCGTATGAACGAGTAAATATTACGGGAAGTTATTAGATGTGGGTCGCTCCGGTTGTCGGACGTCTAGACGAAGATGATAACGATGACGGACGATATTCAAAAAGCAGGACTCGTTACAGACGTCGCCCATTAAAGAAATCACCGCACATTTCAACGACCACAATGGAACACATCCCTTGATTAAACAGGGCAGTTGAAAACATATTTGAATGAAATAATTCCTCATTTGCCTGAAATCAGACGTACACGGAATGAATAATGTAGCTCATTTAGTTGGAAATGCAATACCAGATGTCAGGGGACATCGATATTGGATAAGCTAATTTTGCGGCCAGCCTGTCCTATTATAATAGGGCTAATTTGTTTGACCCCTCCGGCGTTTACATCGCATCAAAAGCCAGTAATTGCTCCGTTTTGTTTACCGTTTCTTTTATAGATTTGTATGTAACAACAATTTGACGGATGACAATTAACCATTGTGTTTGTAAATACGAAGTGACATGTAATTAAGTTTGTTGCTATTAACATTGATTTAAATCGTGAAAAGAGGTCAGTGCGTAGTAGGTGAGTAGAGTTTGGTTTAAGAAAACAATTTAAGATAGATTTGAGGATGAGGGGGTGGTTATCCGGGGGTTTCTCTTCTCTACATGCGCCGGGGTCGGGTTACCAATTCTAACAGGATACTGTGCAATGCTTCGATCTTAAACTTTTGCCGCTTGTATTGGCGAACTCCTCTGTTGGTTCACTTACCACGAAAACTTACGAAACTTGATTCCTCATCTATCTTTAGACAATTATTTATGGAAATAAAATGTCTATGGTTTTATGACGAGCTATTAATACTTTTTTATTATTAAATATCTTGGCACCGAATAGTTCGCGGTTCTGAATTCATAAAAAACCCATGGTATTCTATAGATTTGTTTATATGAATGAACGATCACAATAAGTAAATATCGTAATATTAGTTTTGTTGATTCAGATCCTTAGATACTCCTCATAGTCACTCAATAGCAAATTAACAGTAAAATCTAATATACATACTTGGTCCTACAAGTTAAGAAACCGATAGACTAAACAAACAACTTTCCTATAATAATTAGCATATGCTTACCTAATAACTAGTAAGTATATTACACGTACTAAAATACTCCTATGAGGATTTCGTTAAATTGAACGCTTCCATTAAAGACAAATTATATACGTACATATACAGGATATTCACACAAGGACCCGGAAAAATTCACACAAGGTTAATTAGACTTAAACTAAGCTCTAAGCTTGAATTATAGAATCTAACTCGCTGATACTACTACACATACATACACAAATACTTTATAAGAATATATATTTGACACCCAGACATCGTCGCCAACAACTATGTCTGCTCAAATTAATGACACAGGGAATCGAACCCGCAACCCTCAACACAGTATGCGCTCTCACTGCCACTGTGCCAATCGGCTTGTCAATACATCGAACAATACCACTAGTACATGGAAGTTTCAAACTTGTCCTAACTGGAACTGAATACCCCTTGTTATTTACAGCATATATTTTGTTCCGGTTATTTTCGGTGCTTCCTGTCGCAGCTCTACGTGCGAATGTAAGGCCAGGAGTATGTGAACGCGAAGTTACTTCTGTTTTGTTTACCCTCGTTGGTTCACTGTCAAGGGAAATTCGTTAATATACGAGTTATTCGACCCAACTAGGTGTATAAATAAATTGGGTAAATAATGTCTGATTCAATATTGATATATGCTCAGTTACCTCATACTTATTTTGTAGATTAGATAGGCGACGTTTTTAATCAAATTCTTTAGGACGATGTGTTTTTATAATAAACTAGCAGCGCCCCGTGGTTTTACCTGCGTTGAGCCCGTCCCCGTGGGAATTTCACGATGAAAAGTAGCCTATAACCTTCCTGTCAAATGTGGCTATCTATTACAAAATATATTAAAATCGGACTGGTAATTCCCCAGATTACCTCGAACATACAAAAAACTAACTTACAAATTTTACCTCTTTATAATATAGATAAAATAGCTCGTCTCTTATTGATGTCTGTGTTTTGGGGATAATCAATAAATTGGAAGTCAATTATCTATCCAAAGTTCTAGGAAATAACATTGACAATTTCCACTCCCATATTGGTTTCTTCAAGCACTTAATTCACATTGAAATTTCCGTATTAGTTTACAAGTAAAACCGATTACTGACAAACTTTGGGTTGTAGAAACTCGATTATAAAGTTCCATGTAATTTACTTATTAGTCGTACGTTAATACTCATAAACTACCAGAATACGTAAGTATTTAACATAAAATTTAAATCGACGTTGATCAGAATACCTGTAGACTGTAATATGAAGTGTAAATCAAACCCGTATAATCATCTCATTACTGTTATCTCATGAAAATAACCATAACACGTCGCGTTTCCATTGTGTTGTCATTTGGCGCGGTATCTGTGCGGCGTCTGTTATCACGGGCGGCTCAGTCCGCCGCCGGTCGCGCCCCGCGACGCACGCCCCGCGCCCGTCTCCCGACGTCCCGGTATTCCCGCTATCGTCTCTCACCCGCATCCTACCGCGCCGGAATATGTCACCCTGATACCGCACAAACGGTGTGTATACACGCTACCGTGTTCCTAACTTAATGATAAGTTGATGTCCCGTCCAGACATACACTGTGCTCCGTGATCGGATTACAAAACTATCGGATATTATTTAAGTAAGTTCTCGTAAGGTATTAATTAATTAGATGAGAGCTAACTGAATTAGGTGAAGAGTGTGATAACAACGCTCAAGTGTCGAAGGTCGTTAATATTTATCTTTTTATCGGTACTATTTTTATTGACGTTATCAGCTGTAGTTTACGATTTTCACTTTGATTGAAATTGTTTCTGAAATGGAAATATTTACAGTATTCTACACAATAACAATGCTGTACCCTATACGGCTTCCCTAGTAGTCGTAGCAGTAGCTCTATTATTTATTACTTATTGCATAGAAACCTCTACCGACTATTCACACACAATGTAGTTGCTATAGTGGAAAATCATTTTCCTTTTCCGTTTATACTGGCATTAGTCAAAGTAGGCATCTGAGAATAACTCTTCGGTGGGGTATTACCATAAAACGTCGGTACTGTTTTTCTGCGTTGACATTCAAATCATGTTATGTGTTCCCCTCCCCCACTAGTCAGACCAACCATGACACCTTCCACCCTAAAAATTTCCCCCAATAGACAATGTACGATTTTATAGCTTAATCCCACTATTTTATACGCCAATAAAATCTATTATAGTTGAGATTACTATTCATAGATAATAATTTATAATAGGAATGTCATAAGGAATTCAATAAAGTAAGGTAAAACCTTCGATAAACCTTCGTACAAAAAGCATTGATAATTTAGTTTTCAAGGTGCGGCATACATCTGTATAAATAAAGAATTCGCTTGTTTTCCGTTTGGGAGCTATTTTACTTACTTCTAGCATATTGTATTCGGGGTTACATGTCGGTTAACGGTTGTATAAAGCGTTTTGTTTTAGATGTACGAGTATTGTATTGTATGTGACGTAGTGTAATAGCTCAGGAGCGCAATTATAACTTTGCATGAAATAGTTGACATTAGAATTCTGCAATGAACCTTGTATCGTGTAGTACGAGTATATTACAATATGACTACCTACCAAAACAAACATTACATAAGTTTAGAGAATATATTGGTATTCAGATCTCTGTTTTATGACAGTCAAATAGGTTATTAACAAAATGTCAATTATGAACATCTTGTTAATGGAACTTCTTAATGGATTTTAGTACATGTGTATTTAATTAAATCATCGTTAAATATTTCTTAAAAACCAATAATGAGCACGAAATATGACTTTATACTCGTAATACTTATATCCAAATGTCTAATTCCGGGTTGGTATCACTTGTTTATGATCCAGAGTTAAATTGTAATTTTAAATTCAATTACGGATCCTCGCCCATGTTTTCAGTCCGCCCGCATTTTTTCATTTTCCGGCCGTTTCCATTCTTAATTTTTTAAAGTACATATTTAACTAATTTGAGATATGAGATTTGGTTTTTCCTTGCGTAATACGCAAGTATGTTGTAGTGGTGAATGTCATCACACCGACAAACGTTATGCACAATTTTCTGAAGGCGTGGGCGCCGATGATCAGTTGCACTAATGGAGCCGAGAGCCGTGGGTCAAGGCTGGCGCTTTATAAGAGAGCACACGTTATCTACACAATCTACTTGAACAAGAAAACCACACCGCTTATATTATCTCCTGTTCTTTAATCCCGAACAATACGTGACCTCCCCTTTGTTGATTTGACTTAATGGCAAGCTCCTATTTATGGTACAGGAAGCGAGCCTTAGCTTATATACCAGTAATACGAGAAATAAGTGACTATAGACGCAATATGTTGTTTTGATTGCCAATTGTTTGTTTTCACAAATACCCACAAAATGTTTGTGTTGCTACGAAATTTTCAATCACTACCGCGGACGGTTAAATATTGGTTAATTAGTTGAAAACGGACAAATAATAGACGCGTTCGTGTATTCAACGAGTGTATCCATTCGGGGAATATTGTTCATTTGTGGAATGGACGTTGGAACACGTTGCTATTAGATAGGTGTACGTGAATATTTAAATTAGATAGGTACCTTGTAATTAATTAACGAATTTAGATCTATTGTTATCGGTAAACACTACAACGAATTTGTTTAACTAGAAATATTTTAAATATTATGCTGAATCACGATAAAAGTAACGAATAGTATTTTACATTATCTTAGTATCAAGATCGTGCGTTGGCTAAAACTTTTTTCTTATTAGATAATTTCCATTTCCAGGATGAAATTTTCTCTAAACTTGAATCAAATTAAACTTGAGCTAAGAACATTATCTTGCTTTCATTCCGTTTGTTCACAGTTGTTTAGTTAGTTTTACTCACTACTTCTGTGTCTAATTTAAACTAAGCTCCTTTTGTTTGTATCTACAAAAGAATACATAATTATGCGAATCAACATTTTCTTTCAATTATATTCGTAACAAATAATAATAATGTACAATGATATTGTACATTTTGTTATTAAATGTAGATTCAGGTAGACAATGCAGAGGAGACCCGATTTGGGTCAGGGACTTAGAGCTTAGACTACGCCCTGCGGTGGACTATTATGTTAGACCGATAATCTTCGCCACACTTAATCAGAACTGAGTACAGTATTATGTTGCGTGATTAATAGGATATCGGTCGGTACTGATATTAATCTGTCCATTATTATAGTTCTGTTTACGGCGCTCGCCTAACATGGAGTTAATTGATAAGGTTTTATGTCGGACCCTTAATCATTCTCGTTAGTTCCATTACTTCCATTAAATGAATGTTTTGTTGCGTCAACCCTTCTAAGACCGAATACGTGATGAATGGGAGAAATCGGGAATAACATTCAATTATAAAGTATACAGTTTAAGTACTTGAGAAGAAAAGCTTTCTTCAAAAGCAATGAAATCGATTAACCTTACCAATACTGACGGGGTCAATACGACACCGTGAAATCAGAAAATCAATTTTCACGCTTACTTTGCAGACGTTGGGTAGTCATAAATTGAGGCACACGGTCCTTTGAGAATCCGTTTATGGCACCAGCGTGCAACTGAGTCTCGTTAGGTAACTTATTATATTTGCTCCTTTATGGAACAAACTGGTATTGACATTGTTAGTGTTCCGATTTTTTACTTGCAACATTGTTTATATTGGTCACGTTACGTCTCCTATACCTTGATACAGTGTCATTGGAGTTTAAATCTACTTTTTAATAAAGAGTTATCACTTAATATACCTGTGAACAGATACATAATTAATTTTGGGTTAAAAGCATCCGTGACCAAACTTTATCATGAAAAGTTGTTGGAAAATGAATATTGATTCAGAAGTTGAATCTCAACTTTATTCGGATTCTGATACTTGCAGGGTTGGTAACGGTTGTTGTTTGTTCTCCGAGAAGATGAGTATTTTAATTTCATGTTTTGTGGCTCAATAAAAGGAAAAGTTAAACAATTTAATCCTTTATATTGTATGATTTCTAATACCTGTCGAAGTAAACCTGTACAGAGATTACATAATTAACTATGGCATACTATTTTGTATATAATTTATATAATCTCGGAGTAGATAAGTGGTCTATTATGGTATTATGCTATTATTTAAATCGCTGCACCTTGTCTTGTGTTTATGGGAAATACCGATCGTGCTAGTCTCAAATCATAAATAGTAAATGTGGTCTCAATTTAAGCAAGTGTTGTCGATAAGTGAAAACAATAACATCATTCGTTTAAATACGCCTACCCTATATGCCTATATTCAAACGCATTAGTGTCATTAGGGAAACACTCTCGAAATGAGAAAGTCTAACAAGTGTAATGTTGTCTAACTCCTAAAACATCACGTTCTAATTCAATTTTACATTTCGCTCTCCCAACTCGAGGAAAAAAGTAAAAACGAGCCGTACGGAGATAGCTCCACCACTTATGCTTCCCGTGCCAGTTTTGGGTGAAAAGTTTTTAAACGTGAAATTCGGGGAATTATTTACCAGTTCAGTTCCAAAATTGGAATAGTTTGAATTACATTTTTGGAGATAATTTTCCTTTTATTGCGCATAATAACTCATGGAAATTATAGAAAAACTGTTACATTTAGCCTTAGTCTTCTAGTGCAACATGTAGTTAATATGATTGCACGTAACATATAGCAAGAGTATAGTATAAAAAGTCTAGATAGGTCCAGCGACATACGGTAATAATATGTTCAAGTTACGTTCTATTGGTTGGAGCAGTTTCCTTATATTACCCCAGTTAGTAATGAGTCAGCAATCATTCATTAAACGAACTTGCGTCATTATTACCACGACTAATAGATCTAGTGCAACTATGACTTATGAATTAAAGATAACTAACCTACCTAGATGCAGAATACTGTATAATACTGTATATTATCTTAGGAGATACGGTTCTCAAGGGACATTTTCTATACTCTACAATTTTTCAAGTGTAACCATAATGTAAACGATACATCCATTATAACGTATCGCCGATCCAACAGATATAATCGAACGATGATTGATACACGTACAGATACATGTGCAGGCACCTATAGTAATAAAATTGGTAATTTATCTCGGCAGGATTTAAAGGAGATTTAGCTCTCTTGTATGGATTACGGTGAATTGCTTGTACTGATTTGTGTCTTTTTTACGTGCTGCGAACTCTGCGCCAGGAGAGCTACGGGAATCGAAAGACTTGACTCGACCGTCTCAGTGCTTCTAGAATAGTTTTTCAAACAGTATGGTCTTCTACCTTTGTTTATATCTCCCCTTTGTGGCTTTTCAAAGGGACAGCATGTCAAAGATTCCAATTTCTTGATCAAACAATAATAAACCAATTAAATTTGTTTGGTTTGGTTATAAGTTAGGTTGAGTATACTTTGAATATTTTATCAGAGACGTCTAGAATTGGTTATTTATGTAGCATTCTAAGAGGTCTGAATTTTCTTATTACTACTTCAGAATTGCGAATAGCTTTTCTATTGTCATTACTGTAAAATTTTAGAGGAGCATGTTTTGTACGTATAAAATGTCTCTATTTCGTCTTTATTTCTCGTTCTAATTTATAGATACGAAAATAGAAGAGTCAATGACACAAGTATTTCACACGCTATCGTTTTATAATGTTGGAGTGGCGATGGTGGTATTCTATAAGGGTCATTGGGGTATAGTCTGCAGTGAGATGGATAGTTTGATTGTGCGTGATGTCGGGCGCGGCCGGTTCACACAGCGCACAGGATCTGGGCTCTATTTGCGCCCGCGCCATTCATGTGTGTCCACCGGACCCGCCCGAATGATATACGACTCTATTAAACGGTGACAATAGAAGATGTTATCCGACAAGTAAACACCGCGTACCTTACTCTCACAAATTTCATCAGAATAGGTACTTATTCAGAAAGTGTAAGATGGATAGTCTCGCTAATAACAGAACGATGTGGAACCGTCCAGGAGCTCATCTGTTTGAAAATTTCATTAAGCGAGATGTCAAAACTAGTTCCAAACGTATGTCCGTATTCAGCAAACAGAAATGATTCATTGACTCACGCCGGTCGTTTAAGCATCGGTTCCCATTTCACCGATCACTGTGTTATACCTTCTTATTTTCGTCTCTGACTGTGAGCCAATTCGATTTCATGGACCAACCGCTGCCAATGGCAACACTGGCAAGCTTTACCTTTCATATTTTACTCTAGCACGGATTTAGGTTGGTGGTTCGTCAAAAGGATCTAGTACGCAGACAATATTGACCAATACTTAGCTGCACACGTTGTACTCGCGCCGCGCTTCTGCATCAATTGCTTTTGTATGTTTTCATACAAATGGTATTGTTTGTTCTTTCCCAAGTCTCCGAATGAAATATTTTATCTGTAAACAGTTCTATAGCAGTGGAATAACATAGAGCACAATACGGTTTTTATTGTTACACGGATCATCAATTTTTTAACCATAAACTATTATGTCCCGGCCGGTGCTGTATGTTTTTCAGTAGTAACGGCCATGGACTTCATAAAGATACTCGTGTTTTAATTCATAGCATAAGATATTTTACGTTGCCATCAAAGTTCAGTGAATCTTGCTGGTGGCAGTAAATGGTCGTACTCTTTACTACGAAACTTTTTCAGACTGGATTTAACGGACCGTTTGGATTTTATTAGTGATGTCAAAAATTCCTACTCATAAGTAACTTAGTAAAGTTGAAAGTACTGAGATAATTTCATACATTAACGAGATTTGCTCAAGATGTTTTCAGTGAAGTTTTTGACAGACAGGAAAATAGAAGGATGAGTTAGTGTTGATAATTAAATGAGCAACGAATACTAGTCGTCGGGTAGAAAGCTTTCTCTACAATGATTCCGGACACGTTAATTCAATATTGGTTCAGCGCCGCGGCCGCGCTGACACGCGACTCCGCTGACCCACATCCTTCACCTTCGCCTCAATACTTTACAATTCTTATCTCCTCACCCACAACACTACACTGCATTACTCCAATTGTTCTCAGATAAACTTCACTTTAAACCTTATCACCGAGATACCAACAATTGTAATAGATAACATTCGACATTGAACTGTATTTTGCATTCATCCCGAGTTTCAGCGCTCGTATTTTTACTCGTATAGTTTATCTCTTACTTACACGTGAAATGGTTTATACCCCAAAGTTGGTAGTACTGGTCGTTTTATTTAATTAACGCAATATAATTAGAACTGTGAGCAAGTCTTTGTTTACGTTGCCAATTGGCGGGTGCTGAAAGAACCGTCGTAATTTTAGTTCAAAATGTGTTGTAATATCCGTTTTAACTCATACTTACAGAATAGTTTATAAACGTAAGTTTTCACTCAAAAACATTATTTGATAAATGGGTTATTAATGGTTTTATGTTTAAAGATTTGTAAGATTACTTTAGTGTTTTTTACAGTCAAAATACACTATACTTATATTAGTGTACTAGGAAGAAAAATGTTTAATCAATATCAAAACTTTAGGTATAATTTGTTTAACGGTTTTTGGTTGGAAGATGTTTTATTAATATTTAGGTATAAGAAGGTGCAAGTGCTTCTGACTGCTGAATGAATTTTTATCGATGATATCATTAGCCTAATAGGCACAGTAGTTCAGAGATTAGGGCGTTCAAACATACAAATCTTTCAGTGTTGCAACATATATAATATGGAATGCTATATGAAATTAATAGCCCAAAAATTTAAACTTAAAGTTATTAATTTTTATTAGATTTTATCACTATTCACATTAGTGTTATAACCAAAATTCATGTAAGATTTTTGGGCGTTGTCAAATTTCAGGTCATAAACAAGTTTAAAAGTTTCTATGATAATTTAACGCCTTTTATTTGATTCTATTAGAGGTTCCAGTTGATTTATTGTTTATGATTGTGGTTCCAGAGACCGTCATGATAGCACCGACTTTCAAGGCGCGGTCTACCTCACCAGGTATACAGTGTGTCCCCGATGTGTACCCTGATATTGTATACAGCTTCATATTCATTTGCCTTGACTGTACACAAAATAGAGTCATCTTTTTGGATCTAATTATAACGATATCAATAACTAGTATTATTATTATGATCGACCTTAATAATCATGATTTGGGTCCTAACTCTGAGTCCAGAGGTACTGCTACCCAAAAGACCCCATTTGTGTACTAAAATGTTCAATCTTAGGTACTTACTATTATTGTAACGTTATTAGTCAATCCCTCATTCGTTGTAAATGATATACTTATCCATATATGTATGTTCAATAATTACCCCCTGTTCAAACTTTTGCGACCATCTTTCAATATTATCGTCTTCAAGGCATATGAATTCATTTAATTAACGAAAAATTTAAACGTTAAACATCTAAAAAGTTTGTATTGGTACTGTTTTTCTGTTGTTTGATGAAGTGTTGTATCACTGTATGGAATTATTATTAACACGATGACCGTTATGTTCGTCTGTTTGTGCTTATCGAGTTACTTCTAATTAACGCCTAATTAATGATTTTTTGGAATGTTTTCGTGTTTGATGTTCTACTAAATTATATTTAGCTATTATTCCTTTGGGTAAGTATGGAAGTTTTGTATTATATAAAATACCTACTAAAAATTATATAAATATACCTAGTATTAAGTGTATTATATAAATTATAAATGATGTGGCAAAACAGCCGTAACCGCTGATATACGCGAACGTTTATAAGACAACTCCTTTTACGAGTGTCGACAATCATATCCGAAATATCCATAAAAGGGCAAAGTCATAAAACGAGCATTAGTCCCTTCATGTTACTGCTGACACGACAGAATGCCGACGTAATACACGACCAAATATGACATGTTATAATCGCCCTACGGACCTTGGTAATAAGGTCTACATCCATCCACTTATGTTATAAACATGTCCTATAACATATTGTTACATTGTTCAAGCGGTTAACCGCGGCCTGAAGGAACTTAATTTTATTTACGAATTAATTGTCACGCCCTTTACTCTTCAACTTTATTACTATACGAATTTACTAACACGCTTTCATAATTAAACATTATCTTCTCAGGCGGAACAAATTCAAATAAAGAACTTTCGATTGCTAGTGATGGGAACGTCAAAAAAATATGTTTCCAATTTCCAGATATTAAAAGCGATTCTCTCACACGTAACGTTTCCTATGAATATTAAATCGCGTTACTGTCGTTAAGTCGCACAAATAGGTAGTAAACATGATGTCGTGGAGTAGCGTAGTGTTGCCACGTGGGGCATACGTTACAGAATGTATTGCGTCATAACTGATAACGATAAGGACATGCACTTCCTGATATATGGAATTTCACCTTACTATTATACTACAAGAAGATCATCTAATCTTATACTGTGCTGTATTCAAATGTCTTTAAGACATTGGAATCAACAAAGTGTATAGAAACACGGTTATAATAGTCATGTTGTAAATGAGAAAGTTAGTGGGAATAGATGTATGCGTGTTGCTCTTTCACGCTAAAACTGCTGAACAAATTTATATGAGGATTTGTAATTTATAACCTTAAAGATAATTAAATTGATAACAGAGAAACATATATAAAAATATAATGACATGCTCAATATTTTTTTTCGAAATTCCAATGCAATGGTTTCACGAGATTATGCAAGCTTTGCTAAATATTTATAAGATTTGAAACTTTGAAACCATTTACTCATCAATTTTTCGTAGACCTACATTCAAATCTTGTACGTAACACACCTATTGATTCGTTTATCGCAGTTTTCGGAAAATTTCTTCATATCGCCTCACAGCGGGACGTTATTCTGTCATCATCCTTGTCAGAGTAGCACGAATAATCTAAAGCATCGTATACCAAGATCAGAGCTACTTAACGTTTTGTCTCAAGGCAGCCGAGGCAATAAATGCTGCTCACAACATGACTGTTTCACTTCAACCTCATAAATTGTTTTAACAACCTATTAAATTAAGTTGTACGTGATATCGTGGATAAGGAAACTTCAATTTGTTCAAAAACACAATATTCAATTCACATCACTATTTTGTTTTTAAATTTTATCCATTCGACGCCATTGATTTTGTTTGCGTTATTCTGCGTATCGGTGACAGAAAATATTTCAAGTATACGGCGTTAATATTCATTATATCACATTATCAATGTGGAAATATAAAGAAAAACATCACAAAACGATTTCATTTAACCCTAAAAAAATATTTGGCCGTCATTTGTTACTCAAAGCTCAAACAATAGAAGGTTTTAAAGAAAGCGTTTCCATTTGTATTAAACCCTTTTCCTGGATTCAAAAGGTGAAAATGTTTTTTCCATCTTTCACCATTGGTTAATTTCGTAATTCTAAAATAATTTATGTTTCCATTTCTAGCGTATTATAGGTATTATAAGTATTTGCTGAGCTAGTCCAAGTGCCTATAATTCAGTTTACAATTTATGTATTTACGTTTACCCACTTTGGCCACTTTCTCCTTGTCTTGTATGGCCGTTATAATGCAAGTTGCAGACAACAATCAAAGAGAATTTTCCTAAAAACATATTTCTGTTTCTAAATAAGTAGTTTCAGGATGTGGTTAAGTCAGAGAAGCGTCTTTCAACATTGGTTTCTAAGTATAATGAACGTCTTTGCGGCATGGAAGCGCTAATATATTCTGGGCGGCTTTTATATTAATATTGAACTCCTACCAAAAATTTAATGCAAAAAAATCGTCAATTTACTCTCAATAGAAAATTATTATTTCAATGTAATGGTTATAAAAGATGTCAAAATTATAAGCTACGCCCGAGCGTGGGCAACATTCATTGAACTTTTATAGAGTTGTGAACAGCGCGTCGGCGACTCGTCAGAATATTAATGGCACATAATACGTTCTGAATACTTGTTACAACTTTTCCCATTACGCTGTTCAGATTTACACCGGGGAAAAAATGTCTTTGACGCAGAAAGACGAACGGAGCTCAATGAAAGTTAGTTGTGTGATATGAATGTGGCGGGCTCTGCCCGTCTGTCGTGTGCGATCTAATATTTTTACTGGGAAGCAATCGTTCCCTCAGAGATTTATTGCTGACGGAATATTTTTACAGAATTCTTTCAAATGTCTCCTCCCGAGTTAATATGTTGCTTCATTTCTAGTTCCTTTGAGATGTGAATGTGGTTTTTATTTCTGAAGATTTTCTTTTAAGTCTGCACTAAATTGTATAGAAAAGAAAATTTAAAACGGAGGTGAATTTTCCCGTTATTGGCATAGTCAATACGTAATGCGCTTAAAGAAAGCCGTCCTTCGGCTTCAAACAAACAAAGCGCTCCTAAAAGCGTCTTTGTAGTTTGTACCCACTATTATTGTTTGCTTAAACTTTACCAAAAGCCACCAATCGACATTTGTTATACCTTTTATATCCTTGCTGGGTAATAAATATCAATGTACTTTATTTTAGCTTATATAAATTGTATTTCATGTACAAAGAGCCTTTAAACCCATTTAATTAATTAACTATGAAGGGTTTTACTATTAGTACATTTGGTATATCATAAAACATACTCGTATTAAGTATTCTTTCTCTTACTTATAATCGTAACTAATAAAATATTAATAGGTTCCTAGGTGCTGTTTACTACTGAACTACTGATCAATTTTGACGAAATTTGGTAGATATATAAATTAGATTGGACACGGACATAAGCTTTTTATCCCGAATTTCTCAGAAACGGGTATATTGCGGGTAAAACTTCGTCGAAAGTGAAATAAACAACTCATACTCCTTAGAATGAGATCTTCTAAGAATCAAATTAAAGAATGTTCTAAATTTTATCCTGAATAATCGATAATTCCAAATTCAAATAGCTTCGTTCTACAAAATAAAAGAAAAACGGAGTGCAATAATTTAGCTAATGCCGATAGAGCATTACAATTCGGTAAGCGATCTCGCTCGCATAGAAGCTCGTTGGAAGGCTCGTCGGTGAATAGTTGCCGGTGCATTCCGGGCCGCGTTACCATAACTCCTTGTTAATTCAGACGTTACATGCTTCCTCACATCTTATGTACGAGTATACCGTTTTAGTGCTTAAAATTGGTTGTTTATTAACGTACGTTAACTTAAGTAATGTAGTTTGTAATAGTAATATAATAACTAAGATTGATATTTTCTGAAAATAAACTATCAAACTAGTTTATTTTCCATCTATTTTCAAAGCAATTAGTAATATATTTTTCATGTTAGTTAGCGTAATAATTAGCTGTCTTGAACATACGGTCTGGTTATTAGTTACGTACCTATATCACGCCCAGCTCTAATGTCGTACCTAAATATATTTCATCGGTTGTAACTTGTTACTTCTCATATAAAACAATCAGAGTTAATGACTGTGCGTTTCCAATCCATTATTTTTTTCGCTCTGGTGGCGTACAATTCAGTTACCGATATCAGTTCTTGTGAATGATTGCGATAAAAATAGCGGGCACATGTGCGTTACAGCCAGATGCCCTGCGCTGCGACCTTACGCTCTATTCGGTTTATAACATTACCCATTTTATGTGCACCAACATCGGCTATAAATATCGACTATGTTACCGCATTTCACACCGCGTTGCCGTTGATCGCGAAAACAAAACCTTCATTGTATCGCCATCTTACAAACAACCTTGAAAACTGTACGTTTCTTGCGCTTACGGCTGAATTGTATCTTCTGGGAATGTCAAAGAATTTATTAGCGAGGGGTCTGTCTAGGCCTCCATCGCAGAGGTTGTTAATGCGATACAAATGATGGAATATCAGAGATTGGTCATGATTTGGAAATGGCTCCCGGAGTTATTCACGCAATGCAACTCAGCCTCCACTGCTCTGCGCTGTTGGCTTTCAGCGGTTGCCGATCTGAAAGCATCAATCATTCCATACTCTGTTGATTTGTTATTGAAATGGATTCGCTGTCAAGCTTCCCTTTTCAATATTATAAATCTCTATTAATGGAAATGATATTTAAAATAATAAATATTCATTTTTGGGACGCGAGTAAGCCAGCATCATCTTGGAGATTAAAATCTGGGCAACAGACGCCGTGATTATTTATACGTTCATTCATCACGTTTTTCTTTCCCATTCGAGTCTAGCACGGATGTCTTACGTCATTCTGGCGCCGAACGATAATCATATTTCCTACGTTAATATTAAAATTCATATTGCCATAATACGAAATTGTTACATATTTTGTTATGTTGATTTATAAACTAATTTGCTACGGGTACAGATCCAGAATATCAAACATATGTTCGACGGGAATTTTATGAGCCACAACATACATATTTCACAACAATTTTATCATTGAGCATATTGTTTCCATCACTCATTAATTAATTTCCCTTTGATTTATCCACAATTTCTACTACTCGCTCAAACCGAATACTTCTTCTTCTTATCGAGTGGATGGTCAACCTGACCAATCCTGGTGTCAGAGTTGTTGAGCCGCCAAAGGCCTCTGACTTGGCTCATGTAACCCGTGCCCTCCGAAGCACGGAATCAAATACTAAAACAGTACTTGAGATAATTTTCTCGCGAGATTCATTCTAAGCCTACCAAATTGCTCCAAAATTATGTAATAATAAGCTAAATTTGATTTTCCTATGAATAACGTCTCGAGTCATTAAGCGGACCGACAGACAGAAATAGCGGTTTCTATTTGAGTAGACCAGATGTGTGTCAACCGACGCCGAAATCATTTTAACTACATATTATAATGTTCGATAAAAAATAAAGGGTTTCGTGTTATTCGCTCATTTGCACATTATTTGATATCGTGTACCACATGTGCAAACAAATTGGTATATCAATCAGTAAGTAAATAAAACTCATGTGCAAAATATGTCTTCAGTAAGTACGTCATATTTTCGTGATGTTCATACAGCCTGTGAAGAATTTAACCATTTAATATATGCAAAATTATCGAAAGAATTCTACTTCAGAGTTCGCTCCGAAATCCTAGTTTTCTGTCATGCCTATACTATGAAATATGTAAGAGATTAAAATGTTGTATACTAATTGAACTGGAATGACATCCATTATTGATAACATTTCGTATTATTTAAACGATATTGCCATCATATGGCTATTTTATATTAAACGCCCCTAATACATACCATTATCTGTGTACAAGCTCAACGGGAAAACATTTACATATTTATTTTCTCAATTTCGTGAGTGCCTCCGGTTTCTTTTATTTCCATTTGGACGCCAAATATTGGTCGATATATTGAATGTTTTGTATTACAAGTCGTTACCGCATCTGCTTTTGCAAATACGGGCCCTGAATGGGCGTATGATAAAACCGCATTGGTTGTGTTCGCTCGGAATATTCGCGTTCAATTCGGACGCAGTACTATTCAATACATAACACTCGGGCACGACTTACTATTCTAAATCTATGTTGTCCGCAGACCGCAACGGAATGAGCTTTGGTTGCTCTATCATAACTTAGCTACTTTAATTTCTGTTAATGCAAAGATTTCCATTTGCACTGAAATTGTTTAAAAAGAGTCATTCAAAACCGTTGTAAATAGAACTGTATTGTCTTGTCAAGTCCATGGCCAATTAAAGAGTTAATAAGTTCGGAGTATTATTTAAAGACAGACAGTAATTTCGGCCAAAACTGAGTCACTGCTCAGTGAATCGGTTGTCAACAAATGAGCGTCGCAGAGGTCACAGTAGCGCTACACCTGATCACTTGGCATCGTGACAAATTGCATAACCACAGCGACACTAACACATCGAAAACAGGAAACACCATTATTTCACTAACCATAATAAATTGTAGACAAAAAATAGTATATTCTATCCTGAACACAGTGTTATTGTGAATTTATGTATCGTTTTATTTGTTTCAGGTAAGCAACTGTTTATTTATACTGGTTTTGAAAATCATTAGGTGGGAGGTGACTTATATTTTCTCTGACATTTTGTGAGTATGTATTTTGAAAATTTTGAACAGTGGATTGAATACCTACAGACTTCATTTCCAACCGGTGTGATAGTCTCTTCGTAAAAAATATCGAAATAAATTCTCCGTGCTGCAAAATTTTTGCCCGCGGATGTTTCAGCGTCATGAAAAAAAAACTGACGGAATTGTAGATTGTAGTGCTGTCAGGGCATCAAATTTTACAAAAATATGAGCAAAAGCTTACTCGATATAACTACATACTTTTAAATTAATGCTCGTACTAAATGTGAAGCTCTATTTTGAAGATCTCATTTCTCTCACAAAAAAAACTTGCTATTCATTAAAATGGACTGCTGAAGACTTAAGGCTATCATAAAAGGTTTAAGTTTAGTAAGTTACCAAAAACGTAACTAGGTACAAACTGCGACGGAGATTCGTCTTTGAGATTTTGGGATTAACTGAATATTAAATACGTTGGTTTTGTTGGACTAATAGAACTCCGTAAAGGGTTTAATTAATTAACAAGTAGTGTACACTGTACATAGTGATGGAACCAACTACGTCGTAAAAAGTATATGTTTTTCTCCTTAATGAATGTACATTTTCGGTCCATTGTCCGTCTAATGAAGAAAATCGTCTAACTAAAAATATATTAGACCAACCTACACGTTACCTTTGAAAGCTCACACCTAATTACATAGCGTACCGCTCGTGGGTGAAATTTCAAGCGATATATTAACCATTTTTAGGGTTCCGTAGCCAAATGGCAAAAACGGAACCCTTATAGATTCGTCATGTCTGTCTGTCTGTCTGTCCGTCCGTCTGTCCGTCTGTCCGTCTGTCCGTCTGTCTGTCCGTATGTCACAGCCTTTTTTCTCCGAAACTATAAGAGCTATGTTGTTGAAACTTAGTGTGTAGATGTATTCTGTGAACCGCATTAATATTTTCACACTAAAATAGAAAAAAAATAAAATTTTAGGGGGGTCTCCCATACATAGAAATGAAAAAAATATTTTTTTTTTCATCAAACCCATACGTGTGGGGTATCTATGGATAGGTCTTCAAAAATGGTATTGAGGTTTCTAATATCATTTTTTTCTAAACTGAATAGTTTGCGCGAGAGACTCTTCCAAAGTGGTAAAATGTGTGTCCCCCCCCCTGTAACTTCTAAAATAAGAGAATGATAAAACTAAAAAAAATATATGATGTACATAACAATGTAATCTAACACCGAAAATTGGTTTGAACGAGGTCTAGTTAGTAGTTTTTTTTTTACGACATAAATCGTAAACCGCAAAAAAATACTGATTATTCATTCAATAACTCAAATGTAAATAAAAAAACATTTATTTCAAGAACTTCTTTATTATGTTACTCGCTGCTACGGAACCCTTCATGGGCGAGTCCGACTCGCACTTGGCCGCTTTTTTTAACTTTGGTCAGGTAATTAAAATAAAATGTAAGGCGTTTCATCATGTTGCTTTGTTAAGCACCGCGCGGTTTTAAAGTATAGAGCAAGCAAACCTTTTAAAAATATAATGACGAATCTTAAAGAATCCCTAAAAAGTTTTGGAGATAATTCCCAGATAATATTACACAAATCACAAACAGAGTATTAAATCACATCTTATTGTATAGTCGGTACGTACTTGGTCGTGGAATCGCATCGTAATGACGATTTTTTGCCGCTTCTTTTCTTTTAAATAATGGCCCTATTAGCATCTCGGAGACAATAATTTAATATCTCCTCGGCCCCCTTTGCAAACGCTGACATTAGTCTCTCGTATTCTTTATCGTCTAGTCCACTCACAAATACAGATCACAATACCGTTCTTTATTGTGAAGATAATCATTCCTGAAATGCTTTTTTATGAATATTCCGTATTACGATTATTGCTCTTTTTGTTTTATGTCAGATTCGTAAAGCCATGGCTTTTAATTATAATGTTCTTATCCAACCTCTTGTTAATTAAAAAAGAATAGAGGGATACTTTGTTTTAAAAATTGTGTAAACCCGATAACATTTTCACGTGGGTTTGTTACCAATGATCAGTATTTTGCGCGCACCCAACACCAACAGCAATTTCACCCTTCTGGGAATTTATCAAGCCAATCACACAGCGATTTTATAGAAAATTGTACTCTGTTAAATCAGTCACGGATTTATTTCACAAACGAGAGCTTTTTAAAATAGATTTTGCAATTTCAACTCCAAAGCTTAATGATTTAATTAACCACGTGAAAATTTAAAAGCGAAATTTTGTCCAAATTATAGTAACCGAAAAGTTGGAGGTATAATCACATTTTTATAAAGTTCAACTTATTACATGCGCAAGGTACAACATGAGCATACAAAATTGGATTTTAATATCGCGGCGAGTTCGTCGATAACTAGATTGCTATCATATGAATACCCTTGCCGGGGAAATGAGAGGCTTTGCATTGGCCGGTGAAAAACATGGTGGCCGAGCAGAGCCGATTTAATATCGCATATCGTTAAATTTCTGTAATGTTATTATACGAACCAATGTTTGCTCGTAAATATGCGGCGTGTTGTAGCACTGTTATGGCCCTCTTATAATTATAAAGACCACTTGTTACCGCGGTACCTACCAGTGTATTTGTAATAAGATTGATGTTGTTGGTTCGCTCCTGACTTTACCGATCACTCTTCTGGTCCATTGTGAAACTAACCGGGGATTTGGGGTGAACATATATCTTTTCGGTGCAATCTATCACGTGTAACTATAACCATATTAGTATGTTTTTCTTTCCTTTATGATGTTTTGGCAAACGTTTTTCAAAGCTGGATCGTTCATGCGTTTTATTTTTCGAAACAGCGAAATGTACAGGAATGACGCGATAGATTGGAGCCACAAACAGCTGGTTGTTAGTTTTAAATGATCGTTAGTTAACCCTTCAAATAATTGATTGTGTAATCATCGTAATAATAAGTGTGTCATTGCCGCGACATAGTCTCGGATCGAATAAATAATTAACGATTAACTAATTATAATTAGTTTTTGTCCACTGGCTTACGGTAGGAATACGGTAGGTTAAGAACGGTAGGAATATTGAACTCGTTTTTAATGAGATGTGATAATTACAATCTTTGTATAACTATCTTCTATTTGATAATAACGAACATTGACATGAGTACTGAAATGTATTCCGTAGAATCATTATACCACCTTCTAAAATGCGTTAATGGCTCTGATAACACTAATATATACAAAAACATACCACAGAAGAAATAATGTATGTAATTACAAATGAGTAAGATCGTATCTAAGTAAGTTACATATAAAACTTATCTACTTTTTCATTTAGGTATAGAGGTATTCATTCCAAAGTAATAACGTTTAAAACGTAATCTATCTACCTGTACCTATTATACCTGTATACGTTTACCTAATAAATCTATTGACAAATAAACCTAGAACATTTAAACCTAAGTCTAAAAGACAAGTGTTAAGACGACGTGTGAACACGCTCATCGCGTTTGTGAGGGGTGAGGTATCTTCCCCCCGCGCTTTATGTTCGCGGACCTGTCACTTTTTTAAATTTATGTTACTGGAAATCTAATAAGGGTCCCCGTACACTTGATCGGCTATCGGTATTGTCTTTTACAGATACCAATTTATTTTTCATCAGTATGAATGAGTTGACGTGTTATCGGTAATATCGGTATTGTTATCTTAGGGCAGTCGGGGCAGACATTTAAATAAAAAAAAATCCAGGGAGCGATTTATTTTTTAAACGTCAGGGGGGGGTGTGGTTGGGAGTATAAATCTCGATTTTCGAACTAATCCCGGTAGAGGGTTCGCCGCCATCTTGTTTTAAAGTTAAATTTTTTCGTAAAATTTAATAATTTTTTTACGCTAGGATAAACTTGGTAGTATAACACTGCAAATATTGATCCTAGCGTAAAAATGATAATGGCCAAACTTGTGGAAAATTAAATTTCCAACAACTTTCGATAGGATCATTTTTGCTCTAAAGTTGAAAATTAACGAGTTACTTCAGAAAAACTAAAAAAATTAACTTTTAAACAAGATGGCGGCGAACCCTCTGGTTCGTCTTCTTGTTCATCTTGTTTTAAAGTTAAATTTGTTGAGAATTCATTGAATTTGTTGAGAAGGCATTGTATTTGTTGAGAATTCTGCATTACTATACCATGTTTCAAAATCCCAGATCAATTATGTAAACAAAGTTATGTCAAGATTTGACACTGTCAATGTAGGAGGTCAGATGTGTCGAACCTTCGGGTAATTTCATTTAAAAATATTGTTGCCTAGCAATGGGACAAACCTGTTTTCCTTGGTCACGGTATCACGCGTGAATGGCTGGACCGATTTCATTAATTCTTTTTTTGTTGTATTTGTTATTATTAGAAGGTTCTTACGGAAAAAAATATTAAGAAAATCTCTCAGAAATATTGAAAAATATACATTTAATTTTGCATAGGTATTTAAAAAAACACGCGTAACGATTTTATGTGCGCCGGACTTTTTGCGCGTTGTGTGCGTTACTGCATATAATTACATAGGTTCTATTTTCACAGACTAAAAAGTGCGTCACGGATAGTCTGTCGTCTGCGCTGCACCTAAGATATTATTTGCGATGTTCGTACAGAGCGAGCGTGCGCGACGAAGCAGTACGTGTCTACTCCCAACAAGGCCCCGCGGCCGACTGAGTGACTAGAGCACCGTCAACGCGAGCGCTATAATTATGTTTTATTTCATTGAATAAACTAACTTCAATTTAGAGAAAAACCATCTGTACTACCATATGGGATTTGATGTAAGGTTTATGAAAATATAAATTTTGTACTTGTTTTTTCTTTACAATCGCCGTGAAACTGTAAAATTTCAATAAAATGTCGATTTTTTACGATTTTCACGATTTTTTTCTATCGAGGCAAATCACTCTAATCGTGTTTCGAAGTGTATAACAATACAAAGCATATTTTTACCTTTACGACAGTAGGAATATCATTCCATAAATTTTAGCGGTTGATATCCAAAAACTGTTTCTAACACAACTCTTTCGCGATGTTTTACGCTTCTGGTCTTACCACTTCGTCTTAAGAGTTTTTATAAAACAACGGTCGGTGTACAAATATTACAAGTTCCTTACAGTGACATTCACATTTTTTGTATCCAACAAAGAAATGCCGCGACCTTTGTGAACGCGCCCTATGGGGGTCGTTAAACCCCTGTAATTACGATCTTTCATTTCCACATTAAAGTACCCCCTGAAGAACTACTGGCTGCTGAATATTTTGGAATTGTAAAGCACTAGACACCTGATTAGCGTGTAATGGAGTTGACCTCAATCTGTCATTTCATTCTTTCATTCACAGTTCTAAGGTTAAATCCACTTACTTTCAATTAGCATTTTGTAATATCTTTTTTTCCTGGAAAGTATTTCGGCATTTGCAGAGATAAACAGCATCAAAGATAGAGTATTGTTTTTACAAAAAGAAATATCAGAGCAAAATTTCCAAAACATACAACACAGTCTAATATATTCCGTTGAAAGTTCCTCAACTGCAAGATTTTCATAAAATGATTATAAAAAGTTGAAGCTTAACTTGTCTGTTTCTATTATAAGTTGAAATTAATAATTCATTGTTGAATAAAGTTGGTCTCGTAAATACCGAAGTAGTTAGGAGCATCGAATGATCTAGTAAACAGACTCTTTCTAACGAGAAAAGTTAGTGGAAGTGCTCTCCAACTACTGAAAATATATTTCCCGAGCACCTAACGGAACTAGAATAGGAATACTTTTAAAATTATTCTAGACCTGTTTGTAACACTACTATTATGACTAAAATGTGTCGTTACATTTTACATAGTTGTAAAGACAAAGATATGTCGAAACGATTTTAATTAAAATTAAGTACAGATTTGTAACATGTATTGTTATACGAGAAAATTCGTTTGTACAAATGTGACTTTGTAATAAGGTTTCCATTAAAAACTAGATGAATGAAATCCTAAAATTCGAACAATACATGATCTTGTAGAAAAGATAATTATTTGAAAAACATTTGGACAACCTACATCACATACTTAGCAGTTGTTTTCGAATTCGAATTAGCTAATGATCCACAATGTTGTAATGTAGAGTGTACATAGACAAGTCCTAATATCGTTTGTTGTTGGAATGTGTTCGGTCGATATAGTTTCATAATTAAATTCAAAGAAGTTGTAAGTTACGCGAGCACGTGCGCCGCCGATGGGTTGCCTTGTGATTTGAATGTTTAATCGAGATACAGAAGTACTTTTAACTAAAAGTACAAAGTTTTTAACACTTTAGGAAAATAAAATTGTGTGAGTAGAAAATTACTGGTGTACACAAATGGAGGTCCAAAATCATTTTAAAAACGAATTTTGCGCTGGATTCCATTGCGTATTACTCCAATAGGAAATCCTTTTATCCCTTAAAAATGTATTCTATACGTGAACGTGATCGCAAATCCCGTTACACACACAAAACTTATTTCCGATCCTCCTACACAATGGCCAGTAGGTATCGTGTGATGTGCACACACGTGCACGCTAAGCGCGGATTTTTCTCAGTTGCGCCTTAATTGAATTCGCTTTTAGCTCACTTTTAATTTATTTGCTTTCGCCTCTCCACTTTGATGTCGGCACACCGGCATCCAGGGCTTTTTAGATAAATAACCAATTATCTCGATACGGCTTAATCTACGCGACGCTGGTATGCGACCTGGAATTTCAGAATGAATATTGCAACCTCTCGACTAATCCCAATTGAACTTTGAATATACCAAATGGAACAGATCGCTTTCTGTTTAGAAATTATACGTTACATGGTATTGAAAATCTAATTTGGGCCAAAGCGAATAACGTGCGTGATATGGGACGTTCGTTTCCGATTCTGATTAAATGTGTATACAGTTCCTAGGGTACGCAAGTGAAGGTAAATATGCGAAGATTCAGTCGGGGCGTGATCACATCACAATCCTAATAGGCTAAGCGATTACGTCGGCGGAGGGCGCGCCGCGCCGACACCTCTAACCCAATTTGTACAAAACGACAGAGTAAACATGTCCGCCGATGTTACGCTCAGCCGAGATTTATTGCAACATCGTAAAATGCACCGTCCACGTGCAATGCCCCAGTCAATTCAAACAGCACCTGCCTTTCAACCTTCAATATTGTTTACAAGCTTCAATAATAAAATACAAACATATTGTTTTCCTATTAAATTGACATAGGTTCTGGCAAGCCCTCACGGTCAGCCGAGGTCAAATCAGCCGTAATAATTTTATGGGTTTACGAAGTTTGGGTTTATTATTTGTATAGGTTTTTTTTAGTATCGACGTCTGTTTGCCGTCATACTATTGTTTGTTAGATAGTGCTAATTGGAAGTTGTGTGCTGAGGCATTACTTAGACAGGTTATATTTTGCTCATATTGGCAGAGTTCTTACTTAGTTCCGTATTTGCGCTGACTCTACCACTGAACATAGTATTATTCTTCTTCATTAAGCAATGGTAACTCGTCTGCAGCCATATTTAGTTCGTCTGCGGAACTACTAATGAAGCTCTACCATATTTACAAACTACATACATATGTATACCACAAAAATCCAAAATAAATGTACGTTACTACTAAACTTCTTTCGAATTGAATGTCTTTGCTGTAGTGTTCGCTTACTTAACCACAAAAAAACCTGGACTAGTCTTTTTCTATATTAAACTTCTTTTGACTGAACGATTTGAACACATTGTAAACGTACTCGCGCAGGTTTTGCTATGCTGTATAAACCCGTGTGTACTTTTACTTACCAGAAACATAGCCTAATTTCTGCCATGAGTGAGTAACATAGGCCTATTCGTTATAGCCGTGTGGAGGCCTGGCACCGTAACGCCGCCGCCGCCGCCGGGCGCCGATCGCAGCCCGGGCGCGCCGCCGCCGCCGCCGCCCCCGCCCGTGTGGATCCCCTCCAGCGCAGGCAACTCGCCCCAGCTGTCCCGCAAGTCTTACAGACCGGTGCACTTCGAGGAGACACCGCCCGCCCGCCGTAAATTTGGAGTAAGTCCGTACCAATGGTTTGCCACAAAGTTGAAGGTTTACGTATTCAATCAAGTTGGCGTAGAGGCTTTTCCTCTGCAGTGGGATTTAGTATGATAGGTAATACGAGTATTTACATACCTTCTGTATACTCTTCAAGAATCGAAATTCTCCCTTGAGACATACAAAATCACTTAAAAATAATCTAAGAGCCAAAGTTATGCTCCTGCATTGTTTTCATGATACCATCTATGAGTCACCAACAAATCATCAAAATCGTATATTCCCAACATACATGCGTCTAATTTGTTACCAGCTAGTGTTAACTATACTAGTTGTTACAACCAATTCTTACGCCCTTCCAGAGCACAGACCAGAACGGCGCTACCAGCGGATCCGACAGCGAGGGTCGTCTGCGGACGTCCCAGAGCGCGCCCGTCACTGGCCTCAACTCGCTGGGGGCAAATGTGACCAGCCGCCTGCCGAGGGCACAGAATCCCACGGTTACACTATTGCAGAAAGCAAGAGGTGAGGACCAACTTTAACTTTTTCGAAGAGTTGTAGGTTTTCAGTTGTTTATTTGCCTCGTAAATTGGAGACATAATTCGTTCGTTGACTTTTTGAACATGATTCGGGTGAGAGATCTTCAACTCGCAGTAGGCAAGCGTGATTACGTATAATTCTCCTCACTGTACCGATATCTTTAGTGAGGGATCCCTTTGGTAAATATAAATACTCTACTACCCATTACTACGCAATGTCACACTTGTACTCTTCAATGAAACAAAAAGATCTTTTCTTGTCGCCTCGTATGCTGTTGTTGGAAGCCTCCATAAGGAATATTGAATTGTGTTTCTTCCTACTATAGTCTGCAACAAGTAGACAAGGTGGAATAACATTTATGATGATGCAAAAATATAATTTATAGTGTCAAAGGTTCACTGGAAAACAGATATATTTATTTTGTTAACGAAGTTGTGTTACTGGTATGTCGCCATAACTAGATATCTATATTATTTGCCTGGAAACAGCAAAAACTGCCTTGAAAGGATTTATTTAATAAAAGAGTCGTTGGTTATTATCCTTTCCTTACCTTCTAGATATTAAATTGATGTTACTGTTGGTGACTACTCCCGAGATTATACCTAATAGAAAACATTATTGAAACAGAACGCTTGGTTACTCACTGTTCCATTCAAAATGGATTGTGGGGTCTTATACACGGAGTACGTATAGCAGGAGGTTAAGTATTGCTTTCTTAGAAATCGAGGCAAACATTCAAACATCGTAAGTCGAAAGCAAAGAGTTATAGAAGCAATCACGGAACGCTAGATCGCCTACGGTGGAAGCACATAATACTTATACCGGTAAAAGCATCATGCTGGCAATAACCCTCGGGCGTATCACTAGAGTAAGGAGTCAGATACTTATCCAATATAACTGGCCCTTATAATCCGCATTGTGATCACTTTAATGAAGACGGCTTAGTGTAAATTTTCCCTTGTGTCTTGGGTTTATTTGACAAGGTCGTAGGTTATCTTCACTTTCATTATTACCTGCGGTTACAGATAACTATGCCAGTACATAAAACGTTTGTAGATATAATCGAACTATCAATATAATGCGATCAATATATTCCTATGGAGATCTATGCTTATTGTAATGTACAGTTCAGATTAAAAGAGAACAACTTATCCTATATTGAAATGTTTATTGAGGCAGAAAAATAGCCAGCGTATTCTTTTATAAGCCGGTTGTGGTTCTCGTTAATAATATGATTGAATAATTTTGTAGTTCTTTTAATATTTGTGAAATGGCTGAATGTTTAGAATGTTTTACGTTCGTGGAATATATAAAAAGTATTGAAAGTAAACAAATAAGCAAAGTACTTCGACGTAGCGTTCTGTGTTTATGTCATTAGAGTAATCGACTTAAAAGTGTTTACAAAGAGAGATTTCCTCGATGTGCGTCCTCTAAAAGATGATGGTAATTTATTCTGCTCACGGCCAACAGTGACGGCTAATTGATGCCAAACTTTCATTAATTGGCTTCCATCTTTGGCAAGTCGCAACCCTTCATTAGAAATCATTGAAAGTATGATTATAACCCACATCGGCCTACGGAAACTTGTGCTCCTTACGAGTAAGGGAATATATTAGTTAACTTTCAAAGGATACGTCAGTTATGATCTGGTAATTCTTTATATTACAACATATTTTTACGGGTTTAGAATCGTGGTGTATGTAGTTCTGTTTATGGCATTTAAAAGTACTTTAAACAGGCTTAGATACTTGATTTGTTTACGTAAACATTTGATAATGTGGCCTACAGATAACACGGTCGAGGGTTTGTTCATTCAAGCATTCGAGTTCGACCATAGTATTGGCAAATGGTTTCTTGGCAATCTATCAGAATTTACCTTACATCATCTGTTTGTGAGAAAATAAGAAAATAATATTACATTGGCACTTATAATAGCTAATGTCTCTCCCACACCAAGAGAGGTCTTTGCCCTATAGTGTGATCTCACTGGCTTACTCAGATTTTACTAAAACCTTTCTTTAAATGCCAGTATATGCTACGTATATGCCTGTTATAAACAGTCCTGCTATATTCTCTAACATACCGTCCGGGCGTAGCAAACAAGCGTATTCATATCGGTCGCACCTCTAACTACACATTCAAATAGAATTGAGATAAATCGGAAGTCGAATCATACGAGTTGTGAGTTCTTTTCAATTGTACACATCGGATTGTGAGGAAGCTGTGTGTCACGTTATAACGAGACGAGACGTTATGACGAGGGTCGAACGTTATTAAAGTTTAATATCTACCAGCGGGACTGGAGGGATGGCTACAAATAAATACCTTGCACGACCTCTCCTATCATCAAAACTTTGTGATTGCAACATTGAATTACTTATTCTGTTTGCGGCTCCGTTCATTATCTGTACGGTTTTCGCTAGTTTAAGCTTTAAAGGCTACAATTACATCGGGCACACACTGTACTAGTTCCCATGAAGATATCGAAAAAGAAATAGCGTACAACTATCTTCTTTAATATGTCTATCAAACAAAAATAAATTATAAATCTGACTTTAGTAGTTCCATACAAACATAAACTATAGAACTTTTTATATTCGTCTTAATTACACAATATCAATATCTATACTAATATAATAAAGCTAGAGTAAGATATTTGTTTGTTTGAACACGATAATCTCAGAAATTACTAATCATATTTTTGTAATGGATAGCCACATTCAACGGGAAGGTTATACGTCCCTAATTTCTCCAAAATGGGCACAATGCTTAAACTGCGGGGTGCTGCTAGCAATCGAACAAAATTAATAATAATAAATTTGTATTTTTTCCAGAAGGCCAGATTCCGCGCGGGTCCAACTACATCCAACAGGACAGAGACAGCGCTCGTCTTCCAAGAGATAGACCGTCGCCGCCTAAAGGAGATCCAGGTATGGGTGGCAAATACAAATGCACTCCCAAAACTATTATTTATGATATTCAAATACAAATAAATACAAAATATTAATTGTACTAACTGAGTCATCCCGTGATCACGAGTGGTGTTACACGCCCGAAACGTCTGGGACTTATTTTTTATTTTTTTATTTATTATTATTATATAACAATAGCTTATATTTTAACACTAGCAGTTCCCCACGGTTTTACCCGCGTTGTGCTCGTTCCCGTGGGAATTTCGGGATGGAAAATAGCCTATAACTTTCCCCTTGAATGTGGCTATTCATTATAAAAAGAATTCGACTGGTAATTCCCGAACACATACAAACAAAATTTTAAAAAATAGGTACTTCTTTATAATATTAGTATAGATATCATGTATAGTTGATGTATCTCATTCCAGTGCATGCCCTGCGCCGGGAATACGCGAGCGAAACCGAAGGCGAGAGGAGTGACCACGAGCGCGGACATCGGAAGATGGCCGATGCGCCCAAGATCGAAGGAATCGGACCCATCACTAAGGAAGGCATGCCTGTCTCACTTAGATCTGTGAGTTTTTCATAAAAAATGTTTTTAAAAAAGCCTTGCGGGGTGACATTTATGTCACTAAATTGTTTTTTTTTTTAATTTTGAATTTATCCTATTTTGTGTTTATGCTTAGAATTGACTTGTCATTAATCACGTTAAACAATATCCTATGATATCCTATCCTATATAAAATTCTTACCAAGTTACTGAAAAAGCTGAAATATTTAGTATTTAGTTGGGTTTTGGAGGCGTGGAAGCGTATGAGACATACTGATTTATTTTCGGATTCATTTCTCATAATCTAGCTGTTGTACTACCATAATGCACTGTATATATTTTTAACTCATAGTGAATTTGAAACAAATATATAATTATATTTTTCATTAAATTTCCAGGAAGTCAAGGACCCGTCGAGATGGTACAAGAAGATGTACGACACCATACACAAGAATAAATATGACGGTCAGTACATTGTATCAAAGAAAATTACTCGTAAATAACTATAAGTTATTCTACTACCTGTTATTATAACATTTATTAGTACGATCATCACATACTTTCGTTTTTGAATGTAATCTAATTTCGTTATAATCTAATTATTGAAAGAATGAGTTGGAAAAAAACTAATTTACTTCTCAATCAACTGTTTAATAACAGTTTATGTGGAAACCATATCGTAGAATTGAGCACTGATCGTTTAATGAATGTGTAATCAGTTAATTATTCGATGTAACATGACGTCAATGTCTGTGTTTGTGTGTCAGGCACACTCACAGGCATCCACGTCAAACTTATAACATCCGTCCTTTGCGTCGGGGGTTAAAAAATCAACATTACACTACTGGTGGTGCGTACAAAAACTACAACATAATATTAGTATAGTTTAATATTTTCTTTTTCAGACGATTATGTGACTATACGGTACAAAAGTCGAGGAGGTGATTATGATATTTATTTTCTGGTTTTACCGACATCGGTGGCTGATTTCATTAGCGCGCATTCTCATAACGGTCTTCCGCTTATTCACAAAACTCTACCATTTGACTTAACACTAAATGCTTAGTTTAGTATTGTGACGTGGCGTTTTCTTTATTTGTAACATCGTAGAGGTAGACTACTTAGTATCATTACCGTACTAATACGTGAAATATGAATGATTAATCATTAGAAAAATAATATAATAAAAAAAGATATGTTTTACTAAATTCATTGCATAAGATTACTTTAAGGCTGATAGTAACATTTAACTCATAGATAGCTGAAATTTAACGCTTACTTACCAAAAAATAATATTAAATCAATTTAATATAGAATTTCTCCAATAGCATTATAGTTTAAGACTCATTAAATAAATCAATACATACATTGAATTCTTCAAGCTAGTGACTGTGGTTTGTGACGTATTTTGTGATTGTCTGACATCATGTGTCGCAACTCATGTGAATAAAAATGAATAATTTTATTACACCCATTGAAAACCCAATACATGGGATAAAAGTGACAAATTGTTTTTGGAACCAGGTGGTTTTAGACATATTATGTGTCATAAATTCTAAGGGACTTAACCACACCTATCGATCGATGGATGATCTCAACAACGATTGGGTCGATGGATAATTTATAAAATGATGTGGTAACTTTAGGGATAACACCCTAAAGATGTTTCCAAATACAGCGCAACATTCGTAGGTAGCAAGCTGTAATGACGATTACCATGTCTTGCCTTACTTTACATAATATGTTTGGACACACCCTAATCATATCATTATCTCATTGTCATTATCAATATCCAACAGGTCAACAACCGGAACGTGTGAGCAACAAGTCTCAATACGCATATTTCGACCCGCGGTCGGGATATCTGAGCGAGCCTGAAGGGGGTCTAAGTCGCCTGACATCACACACGTGGAGTGACGCGTATGATAGTGACGTCACGAGCGGGCGGCGGCGGACGGCTTCGGTGCAAGAGGAAAGGAGGATGAACTCCGGAACCACTTCCTATACTGCTAACAATAAGTGAGTCAACAACAGTGTTATCTTAGTATCAATAAGTTTGTGTGAATATAGTTTGGCTTGTAATTGTGATAAATTACTTGCTACAGTGCCTTTAGAGCTTCGCGTTCTGCATTATGGAGGATCTCTGGAGAATCTTATCTTACATTATTATTGACTCACGCAAAAGATTAACAAGAACTTATTTCTTTTCAGATATAGCACATTAGCCTCAGGCAGAGCAAGCCACGAAGTATACAAAGGGCAACCCGGCAGAATAGAAAACTATACTCCTGGAAAATCTTCCGTCGTGGACAAAGAAGCTAAACAGGTATAACCCGACCAAAAATCAAATACCTATCATTATGAGCTTACCATTTTCATACCATGAACACAATAGAATCATTGCATCTCATTCGGGAATCATCATCATTTAAAGTAGTTCTAAGTTTGAACCAATCACTAACATTCTGGTTATCAAAAAAGCAACGAGAATTGTTTTTCTTTTTTCTAGTGGTGGGACGAGGTCATGGACATATTTGACGGGGTACGAATACCTTTTTACTAATTTATTGTGTTCTTGTGTTAACCAATAACGTTGTATAATACAGTTTTGTTAATTTACCTTGTGTATAATAAACAAGTTTATGAAGATTCCAAATCAATTCTTATTTGTTTTTCATAATAATTTGGGTGTACATTTTACAGTTTGTTTTCAAAAACGCTTCATATTATAATCGGATATATTAGTGTATAAATGATCGCAGTGAAGTACAGAAAAAATACTACTTTCTACTTCGCTCAAATAAGTATAAATAAATTTAAATCGCAAATTAAACAATGAATAATATGAACATATCTTTTACTAGAAATGACCAATGAATATTGATGTTATATTCGCAAGAAAAATTCTTGTTTGACTCGATTTGATCATAAATATTTAGCTTATTTTTCTGAAACTGGTAAACTTTTGACAAAATGATTCATAACTAGTATCCGTTGTCAATGTTCAGACGTTGTACATTTTTGACAAAAAGCTTTTGTAATTTTTAACAAAAAAACTCTAATATTTGTATAAGCAAGAGCTTATTAAGTGTTATACTCATCTGTTATACAGTTGAATCAAATGTTTTTTTATAAAACTAAAAAGAAATTAAATGACATTTTTTTTGTCAAATAACAAAAATATTTTAATAATCTTGTTTTTACTAAATCTTCTTAATATAAAAAAAAATCTAATATTTTGTTTCACAAAACTAAAATTATTTGCCACATTTTTGGAAACAATCTGTACTAATATCCTACACATATTGCATATGTCCAACTAACGTGTATGTTCTCATCGGCGGCGTGGTGATGGCTAACAGTGGTTAGACGACAACTCCCCCCTGCCTCCTTACACGACATTGCTCGCTCGTGCCATACAAAAGAGTGTAAGGCCCTTAACATCTTCGCATTGTGTGTGTTACATGTGCTGTGTCTATGCTTTTGGTGCAGGCGTTCAGAGAATTTGTAGAGAAATATAATATTTTAGGGTACTTTTCCATTAATATTATATTACATTTAAGTCTTCTTCAATTGCTTTTAATTATTATATGTACATTTATAAGATACAACTCATATATCACTCCTCCTCCTTTTTTGAAGTCGATTAAAAAGCAATAAATGATTTATATCATTAGAAAGTGTTAGGCCACAACCAATCATATTGTTACATTTTTTACTGTCAAACTAATGCAACCTGATTGGTGGTTACTTTGGTGGATGTTTACAGTCCTTAACTTGTTGGAAACCAAGCTCTCGTGGACTCACTACTTTTGTTTAACAAATAAAATGATTCCTTTTCTATATTAAAATATGTTTAGCTCATTTATAAAACTACTAATTCTTAAAAACGCCTGCACATGTCTGCTTACATCTTAAAGCTTTCAACGTCGCATCATAATTATATAATCTGTCTTATTAATATTAATATTGAAGCTATAAATGTGTGTAATAGATACTGTATATTAAGTTGATTTGATACATAATGTATTGCACGTTTTATAAACACATACACTATGTTTAGACATGGCTGAAAAAACGTAAATCTAACCTAGTTGCGTAACGTATTTTAAAATTTAAAATTACATTCAAACTTAAATGCTTTAAAATAATTATAATTGTTTATTTATCAATATATACTTAAAGATTTACATTAAATTAAATATGTCAGTATACATCAAATAACTACTTTTATTACTACTTATAAATAGCTTTATAAACTCATAATAATAACCGCATTAACTCTTAATGAATACCATTTTAAAGTTCAAAATACTTATGTGCAACTAAATGTATATGTATTAAATAATTATAGAAACAAATAATGAAGAAAACATCCAATATTGTAATTAGTTTGTCTTGTATGTGTTTCATTGTTCAACTCTCTTTCTCTTATCAACATTTAGTAGGAATTGACGCAAAATTATTAAAAATAACGCTTCTAAGCATGATTAATGTTGTTGTAAATAAAGATAATCTCACAAATAACAGTGGGACTGAAAACTACTTAGAATTAAGTTTATTTTTATTTTAAATAAATATTGTATTACAGCAAAATATATCGAGTACGACATCACTGCCGCAAGCATCGCCCAAAGATAAAAAGGACTTGACTGCAACAATATTATCTAAATCTAACATGGCAAGGTGAGAAACAAAAAGGGGACATAAAATACACCTTTTTGGATTGAAACTGCGTCTAGTCAGACACATAACGCCCTAGTTTACTGTGACCACGGTTCCAGTAAAGGAGCCGAAACATCAAATAAAAATGTGACGTAAAAGCGCAGTGTATCCCTAAACGAAGTTCCAGTTTAAAATGAGAAGTGTTCGAATAAACATTAGAAACCAGTATAAAATACACCTAAAAACTAAAATTTACTAAAATTTCCTACTAAAGCTTGTTCCAATTATAGCAGAAAACACTCCTGAGCGTATCAGGAATCGATCTTTTATTTATCTGTTCAATCTATTCATTTGGGAGTTACGACACCCCAATCATAATAAAACACTAACAAACTTAAACCTTTACAACCTACGTTGCTTCGGAACAAAAAAGTTTAACATTGATTGAACTATTTTTTCTCATTCCTAGAGCCCTAAAAGAATCTGGTTACGAATCGGACTCGACCCTAGTGTTCCGGAGACGGGAGGACACCGACGGCCCCCTGTCCCCTGCTGAAAGAAGAGCGGCGTATAGAGACCTTCAAGCCGGAGGGGAACCTCCGCTTAGAGGGTTCAGATCACCCGCACCACCTAGACAAGGTAAATATACGACTTAAAAAGATGTTCAGGCGCGGTTATATACTTTTTGGGGATGATCATGGAGTATTATTAGTCATATTTTTTGGAGAATGGATTTGTTCGCTATTATGTTTTTCCCTGGAACCGCGCCTTACAAGAAAAAACCTATGAATTGAGGGATTTTTTATAGTTAATTTGATCTATACTATTGTTTTTTAACTACGTTACAAATAAGATGTTTAACAGCATGGTTTTTAATGAACATAACAATCGGTGTTTACGTTTCGGTGTCGGTGACTTACTTTAGTCCTAAGTACGGCTTCGATTGAAAAAATATAACATAACCCTTTTAGAATTATAAATATTTAATCTCGGAAAACTATCAAGGTTAATGCTTTGTATGAATGATATGAGTTTCCATTCGTGCGTTATGTTGTGGTCGGATGTGTCATCCCAAGGCCGCGAGTAATGACACTGACTACTCCGGGCTTTTCAATCGAGTGCACATTATTATAGTTCACTGTTATACACAGTCATACGCGAGGTAAGTCCGCATTAATATAATTATAATAAACCCTTCGCATGCACTATCATTCCATAACACGGTGCTGGGACTTCAATTGGCAGAGTACAGGTAACGCATGACCACCGATTACTCCAAAATTAAATAAGCACTCACAGACACGGTTTTATTTCCGGCACACGCGTAGTATCCACAATAGAGGCAACAACGCTACACAATACCAGGAGCACAACACGTTTGTATAACACCTAATGAGCGAACGTCGAATTTTACTGTAATGTGGTTGAAACTCCACAGACGACACAGAAATCGAATATATACCGATTTCTCCAACTCTAACGAAGATAAGGGTACACAAGAAAACGCCACAACACCATGAAGTGATATGCTACCCTGTGACCAGAATTGAAACTGATGCTTCAAAGTTTAGAAAGCAAGCGCCATCTTTCCTTAATCCAGATTTGGACAAAACGTACGAGAATCCACCAGCACCACCGAGAAGAATATCTTCAAAGAACAGCAGAACATTGAAACTCGTCGCCACCTCGCGACCAGTTTCTATGTCCCCAAAGCGAACACCCAAAATATCGCAATCAAATGTGGATTTTTTAAAAGATAAAATAAGCCATAAGCTTCAAAGACAAAATACTCATATTATTTCCAAACCAAGTTCTCTGAGTGACAACAAAATTAAAAGAATAATGTCGACCTCAGCTCCACCTGCTATTAATCGAAAAATAAATTTTGCTACCCCTCCTAAATCTTTATCTCCTAAAGTTAATAGTGGCAAAATCGGAGGTACTAGTAGTTTCGGCTCACCAAGAAGAACGCTCTTACCGGTAGAGTATTCAAACTCAACTCACACCAAATATAGTGAGCAAAATGCATCAGTGCCTATAGAGGGTGGAGCCGGACGTAGAACACCGATCACAAGCATACTAGATAAGGTTACTGCTTTGGATAAACTTTGGAGTGCAGAAAAACGTAATGAGCGCATTGATCTGTCGAAAGCCAGGTCTATAAGTAAAAGCACTCACAACATTTCAAGTAAATCAAGTACTTCAAAAGTATCTGAGTCCCCCAGTAGATCATCAACTGCATCCGTGACTCATAGAAGCAGAGATATGATACGTACAGCAGAGAAAGTGCAAAAACTCAAAGTATCCAGTTTACATACAAAATCTAATCCTTGTTTAGCACATAAAAGCGACACAAAAGTTGGAAAGTTTAATACTCTTCATTCTACATCTAACATTTCCAAATCTTCGACAAATCTCTCTTCAACTATAAATAAAAAACCAAGCCAAATAAAAACAGCTACTGTAACTAATCTTAGAAAGAAAAAACCTGTGGACAGTGTTGTTATTAGACCTCGTAGTGTTCCTTGCCATGAAGCTTGTAGCAAAAAGGCAAAAGATAATATTAAGAATGGAAATAAGAAAAGTACAAAACCAAAAAGCAGTAAAAAGTCATCGACAAAATCAAGTAACGGCTCTGAATCGGGCAGCCAATTTGGGGAATCATCAAACGATCTGTCTAATTTTGGTTCTTATGAGAATTTGGATGGAAGGCGAATCAGTTCAAAAGACATTAAACGTTCCCATGATGCAGTGGTAACAGATTCATTTTTCCAGCATTTATTTTTGGGTAAATCGCATAAGCCTCATTTAATATATCCAACACAACAGGAACCAAATACGACAGTACTTCAGAAAGCTAAATTATTTCAATCATTACCCCAGGAAATAAATGCTCCAAAATCAATTAATTCTTACTTGATCCATAGAAAACCGGTGTCTTTGTCCCGTTTTAAAATTTGGGATAGATATCCAAGTCCCATTTCGGTTCAAAGTTCGCGATCCATATCATGGCCAGGAAGGATACACGGAGAGATTCGAAAATTTGATAGCTTGTCTAAGTGCGACGAATTTGGATCAACTTCGTCCTTAGCCACAATAAGAAGTAGAAGTGAGCCACCAATTAATAAAATGTATTTCTCTCAAACTACGCGTCCACGATCTCCTACTGTAATATTCCATGGAAGAGAAAAGTCCAAATCTCCGGCACCTTCGTCCATCTCTCCATCCCGATTAATATTTTCCCAAACATCTAGGCCCGTGTCGCCTAAAGTAATACATAAAGTTAAGAAAACTCCAACACAGTCGACAAAAAGACAATCACTATCTCCATCTAAAATTGTGTTCTCCGAAACAGTTCGACCAATATCCCCCACAATAAAGAGACGACCCAGCCCCGAAAAAAAGACTGAAGTTAAATTTAATGAGGAGAGAATTCCGCCAACTATGTTTTTTTCTGAAACCTCGCGACCAGTATCTCCTAAAGTTACAAAAAAGTCCTTATCAACAACAAGTAGAAGTCAATCAACATCACCTGTTTCGATAAGATCTCCTTCGTATCGCCGTATACACAATGTTCGATCTCAAAACATGAAAAATGATAAATATACTATTAGAACTCGGAGTGCTGGTGATGTTGATAAGAAAGTCGATCAACAAATACCACGCATCAAAACTCAGAGTGAATCGAATTTGCTCGTTGAAGATCCTGAGTATGATGAATATATGCAGGATATGCAAGATAACCAAACAAGATCAGAAAGATTCCGAGAATTGAATAGATATTATACATACTTAGAAAGAGTAGGAGAGTTAGAAAAGGCCACATCCACATGTGACTTACGTCATCGACGTAAAGATGAAGAAATAATTGACTTTGAGCGCTGGAAGAAAATCAGGTCAATAGAGAGAGCGGAGGAAGAATTGAATAATTTATACCGCAAATTAAAAGTAGCTCAAACTGAGAAAGACGTGCTATTTTATCCTAGAGACGTAAAGGATTTTCGGTGGAACTACGATTCTGATAGAGGCCTCCGTATTAAAGAAAAGTCAGTTGAAGATTTAAAAGATCACTTTCAACAAAAATCGCAGTACGATTCCTTAGAGCTCGATCAACCCATATCTAAAGATAATTACAAACCCTTATGGCGTGGTACAAGTGTGGCTGAAACGGCTTTTTATATAAATAGAAAAAACGATCGCGATGTCAATGACAACTCAATTGCTAAGCCCACTGTTATGCTGCAAAAAGATCCTACACTAAGTGAACTTCGTAAAAAAATTGGCTTAGGAAGTCGCTTATGGAGTAGTCTTTCAATGGAACAAGTAAATGCTTTAAAAAACCAACTAAACGCTATATATAGCAAAGAATTAGAGACAAAGTCTAATAAAGATAATGAAAAATATACCATAGATGTAAAACAATCAGATTGTGCAGAAACACCAAAGTTACAAGTAAGATGTAATTCTTTGATTACCTCCGATTATTCGTCGGATAAAGACAATTTTGTCAAATTAACTAAATCTGATTCGATTGCAGCAATACCTTGTCCAATTACGTCAGTAAAAGATTTAAAGAATAATGTAAATAAAATTCAAATGAGTTTGAGCGAAAATGAAAAGAGAAAAATATCACAAACATTAAGCAAAGAAATTTTGGACAGAATGAATAAATTCGATTCGCCGCCATTGAACTTAAAGCAAGAATTAGAAATGGTTGAGTCAAATAATAATGAGATTGTAGAATCCCCTGATATGAGTATTCCGAAAATAACATACGAGCAGGATAGTAATAACAATTCAAAATCAATTACGGAATCCGATATTACTGATTCAAAAAACGATAATTCTCTAACCGATAAGTCCGAGAGACATTGCCAATCATCAGCGAGTGAAACAGAAACAGCAAGCTCAGATCACTCCAACAAGACTGTTATCTACAGAGCTTCTAGCAAAGAAGTTCAGAAAAAAGTGGAATATTTCGAATCAGTAAAAAACCGCTCGGAGCAATCAAAAATTGTTTACCATGCCCGTGAAAATTCTGACGAAAAGGAAAAGCTAGAGAAGTTAACTCGCAGTAACAATAGTGCATTAAAGTCATCCGACAGGGAAGACTCTCAAACGCTAAAGTCACAAATAAGTCAGTCCCAATCATGTGCAAATTTTCGTGAACTCTTCGGAGAAAGCGAGAGAACAAAATTTTTATCGCTTCCATGTAAACCCGAGCAACGTTCTAGATCAGTTTCACCTCAATTGGAAGTAAACATTCCGGATCGGCGTACGCCTGACACGCTACGTTCCAGCGAGGAGACAATCTGGCGTAGTCGGAGTCCGTCCCCCGAGCCGGAGCGGTATTGGCGCGCCTACCTCAACCTGGCGCGGGCAGGAGAAGTGCGCCGCATCGCTCGGCGATTCGATTCGCCCACAGCCGCCGGTGCCGTATTACGGCGACACCGCAGCGACCCAGAAATCGCACGCAATGTTCTCACGAAAAATTGGTCGACGTTTGAAAAACTATCTACCCGCCGCGACAAAAGTAGAGCTATACTGCCGGTGGCTCGCGTGCCACTCAGAACTGCGAATCGCTATATGCCACACATTGATATTATATCAAAGTTAGCGGCATTAAGGAGGCGAACTATTCCACGATCAAGGTCTGCTGAAGAACCGTCAGAATGTCGTTCCGGCGAGGTAGATCGTATTCGTCGGCGATTCGAAACTATGTCGTTATTAGGACAGATTTACGCATCCGCGCCCGATGTCAGTGAACTTCACGATATAGCTCCCTACCTCGCAGGGACTTGGGTAGCGCATCGATATCCTAAACGGAGCGATAACAATAGGTCCACCAAAGACCCGACCACTTATGTTCGTGGACGTACTTCACCGGTGCGGAAGGAAACAAAACGCGTTGTTAGTAAAGATGGTATAAAATTGAGTTCTATTCTGAAGAGTGACCCTTTTGATAAGCAAGAGTTTGACCCGTCGCTACACCGGCCGGTGGAGCGCTACGAGCCGCCGCGCGCGCCGCCGCGCCCGCCGCCCGCCTCGTGGCCCTACCGGCTGGCGCCGCATGTCATGCCCTCACGACATACTGTTACCTTCCAAGGTTATTTAATTAAATTTATTTATCATTCATTATTTAATTTTGGAGTTTTGGTAAATATCCATCAAACATTTATTGATTCTCGTTGTAACTTCCTGCTGTACATATGATCGCAAATCATGTTATGGTTCTAACTTTGCTGTGCGTGCTAAATGTGTTGCGTGTCTGAACGTCGATGTTTGTTTGACTCTTAAATAACATTGCTGTTTAAAATGTAGTTAATCATTTTAATATGTCTCAAGTACGAGAATTGCAATTAAACGTCCAATTACCGAATTAAGTTATACTCGTAATTTTATGAGAGGGAAACGAAAATCAATAAATTAAGTGAGTGTATTATTAGTGTCATGTATAAAGTAATGATGCCATTGTTTTGTGTTAATGCCTCATCATATCATTTTGTTGTGCACTGGTAGAGACCGACTCGGCCCCTGACCCTCCTCGGCGTACATCTTATGGGAGCTATTCAGACACAGGCAAGTACCTAACTTTGTTTTTAATATTACTTTGTGTACGAACATAACGGAAAAATAAGGTACCTAACCAAAAACAAGCAACACAAACGAACATACCTTTCCTTTTCCGAACACCATAAAACGTAATCGCAGACTTCACGCTGCTTCACGTTATAAAACGCAATTATATCTATATGTATTATCTGTGCGAATAAAAAAGAAACAATAAGCCTTTGTTCCAAACATTCTCCATCTAAGTTATTCCGTTGACCGCCGTCTGCAGTATACGTGGTGTGGAATTTGGAATAACAATTGATTGATTACTATTATATTCGAATTAAATAATGGTTATTGTGAAGTGAAACACTCGAGGGCCAACAATAATCTAAACGGTTCATTCATGTCTTGAGTCTGCGAGTATCAACTCACTTTGAGTTACGTCATTCGCTTTGATAGGACCGTCGAAACCTGTCGGTATAGTTTTTTCGATTGTAAATAGTGCCTCCAACCTCGAACGGAACAACACAACGCTACATGCCCAATATCAGAAATATTGTTTATAATATTGTGAATAGTTAATTTTCCGCCAAGACTGTTATATCGGCAAGTGCTATCTTATATTATTCAATGATAAAAGGGTTTATCTGTGTTATCATCACTTCAGTGTGACTCCGTCCGCATAGCTATCCAGTGAAGTGTGCTCCTATTATGGTGAAATAAATAAGTGTTGTGCCTAAATGAACGGAACAGACGTGATGGAACGAAATACCACCAGTGACGGTTACTATGAAGATGATGGATTTTTCAGTGACGTGCCTTCAGGATCTCTATCGAGGTCACTGGTGGCTTTGAACAAGTATGTGAAGAAAAATTTGTTTTACGAAGATGATAAAGACGATGATCACGCTTATTTTTCTAAAGAAAGTACTCCAAGTAAATCAACAAAATATGATTCGGACGAGAGATGCAACAATTCCACGGAAAAAGAAACGCTTAAATCCATTGACATTCCGCGAACACAATGTGAAGTGATTACGGACGTGATTGCACCTGCCGAACAAGCTGAAATCGTTACGGATAATGAACTTCGAGTCGACAGTGACTTAAAGGATGATTTGGAATACAAACTAAATATTATTGTTGACAAATATATGGATCGTGGACAATGTGACAACAGTCGTGATAGTTTGATCCAAGACCGAAGACGTTCGATGATCGATTTGGATAAAGCTGATGATAATGAGGTCGTCAAGCGTGTATCAAGTGAAGAAAATAGTAAGAACAATAGGGAAGACAATCGTCACACGATCCACGATGTCTCCGAGTGGGTCAATAGAACGAATCAATACCCAGATGTGTACGCGCCGCTGCCGTATAGTAAGTTTTTGCAAACTTTTTTGTTGAGCCTTTATGTAACAAAGAGCGGTTTGTACTGGTATTTCATAGTAATATAGTGTAGTTTCGAACAAATTCAATGTCTCATTTTATTCGACTATGTTCTTACCTTTGAAACAATATATAATTATATTTTCTAAACAGCTGAACAAACTTAAACAAACACTTAATTTAGACTAAGCAGAAGGTTATCTAAATACACTTGTGTAATCTTTATCCTTGACTTCCAAATTAGAATAAAATGCATGCACTTAAGGACTCGTTATCTATATTCAATCATTCAATTCAAACTCCTTTTTTCGTGAATAGGTAATTAATATTTATCAAATTTCTAATTATAATGCTGCCTTTTTAGTACCTACGTCTATTCTCATACTATACTACCTAATAGCTACCTAATAGCCCATCCCAAACATTAACAAAAACAATACTACAACCAACACACCATTGACTAAGCTAGCACGTGCGCGGGCGCAGGGAAAGTGACCGAATGCGGTTTTGGCGGGAGATAAAGTTGTAGCACGTAGTACCTCGTGGTGTGGAAAGTGATCTATCGTGACCGCTGGTCGGCGACAGCGCTCGTGCGACAGACAGACCGGCTAGCTGTGTTCTGTGTAGTGATTGTGACTGTGACTTTGTAAGACATGGGAATACTGAAACAGATCAGGAAGGCTGTTGTTTACGGTTCGTTTTTTATATTTGTTCTTATCCTGTATATATATTTGACACTTTGTGTCAAGAATTATTTTTAGTAATATTAAATTAATAAGTAAGAGGAAATAATGTATTGATAGATTGTCTTTATTCCTTTACGTTAAAATGTTAGACGTCAGTTAAACATGTTCAGTATTGATATTATTTATATGAAATCTGTAAATCTGCTTCCAAAAATAATTGAAGTATGGAAATGGTTTTTTTTAACATAAAGTGTAATTACCCCATATTGACACTTTAATATAATTCGCTAATTCCTTTGCTTGGTAACCTGCAGGTTTTACATAATCCAACGTTATGCTTCATTGAAATTATGAAATTCACAGGTCAATCTGTGTCTAATACTTGAATTGCTTAATTTGTCTCTTAGTGACAGTTTCAGGCACTTTTTGTCATTACAAATTGTGACATAATATTTAAAAAAAAATTCAGTATTGTAGAACAAAGTAGAAAATCATTAAGTTTAATATACTTACTTTGTTTTAACGGTTTGTTTGACGATAAGACAAATCTTACTTAACACTTAACTTACTTAATATATACAAAGTGAATAAATATATTGAGTTCCTTTATCAATGATTATGATTACTGATTATCTGAGCGCTACCGTGCTTCGTAGGGTACGTAAAATTGTCAGTCTAGGTTGTTTCCATCGAAAGACCATGTCGGAGAACTTAAGGCTAACTTACACGAACTTACTTACCTTACTCACAATAGTTACATACATATTTACATTAACTTTTATATTACATATTAATACTAAGAGGTAAAATTTGTTTGTTTGTATGTTCGAGGTAATCTCGGGAATTATCGGTCCGACTTGAATAATTATTTTTGTAATAGATAACCACATTCAACGGGAAGGTTATAGGCTATTTTTCATCCCGAAATTCTCACGGGAACCGGCACAACGCGGGTAAAACCGCGGGGCGCTGCTAGTAAGTTATATATTATTTCCTTCTATCCATATCTTTCCTACCAAAAAAAACAATCGGTAATCAATATCTTACGTAAATGTTAATAACTTAAAATTTTATCCACCAACGGTTTTAGCTTTGTAATTTCTTCATCCGCTGAGTGAATACAGTAATGAATCTACGTAAAGACATTTGCAGTGAGATTATAGTTATGACAATATCTCAATTATATACGTTTTCTTTCGCGTGCTCTTGTAATTACTTCTGGCTAACTGGTCGACTGAATGAATGACTGCGGTAGCGTTACATTGTTCTATGATGATTTTTATTTTAATTGTCATGTTAATTGTTCATTGACATGATTATATGTTACGGATTAGTTATGCTTCGCATTAGGCAATAAAGTTAACGAATTGTAATTCGGGATACAGTATAAGGTTATGTCAACCGTATTTTTTTCTTTTTGCTCTATGTTTTAGGTTATTTATTATATTTTAGGTTACATACATACTTATACTTGCAGAAAATTCTTGACTTGTCTCTCTTCAACATTATAAGTACATATATACATAGTTAAAACATAACTTTATAATTCCTACATGTTTATAAATATAATTACTCCATTTTACCATTATTTCTAGATCTTAAACATCTTGGATATACCTACTCGTACTACGTAATAATAACGCGGTAATTTGTTAAAATTGTAAAAGGAAAATCGGCAACTCTCTTTTATAAATTAATGTTGTTAAAAGTTTAAGTGAAAGCTACTGCAGTACACAAACAAGACATTTTACAAGTGCCTACTATTTAACCGATTGCAGCCAAAGGGCGTATGGCGTTGCCAAAATATTTTTCTCTTGATTAGTTTAATAAAGTTTTAGACAACTTTTCTCTTTTGGGGTTTTGGTTTATTTATAAAGCGTTGTTTTTCTTCTGTAACAATTTAATTTCTACAGACTTTAATAGTGTGATTAGCGGCCATTTCTCATCAGGGAGACATTACAAGCTCATCTATACTAATAAAATAAAGCTAAAGAGTTTGTTTGTTTGAACGCGTTAATCTCAGAAACTAGCAATCCGATTCGAATACTTTTTTTTGTAATGGCCAGCCACATTCAAGGGAAAGGTTATAGGCAATTATTCAGCCCGAAATTCCTACGGGAACGGGCACACAACCGCGGGGCGCTGTTAGTACTGTCATGAGTTTGAATTCCTATGTATGGTTTGTCTTAACATTCTATGCCAAAAGCACGTGTATAGAATTACTATATCGAGAAAGTCGCCGACGAAATTACTTATGTATTCAGTAGGCTCTCCGTTTGCATTTAGCGAATATTTCCATGTTCTTATTTAGTACCTCACGTCTTGTTATCTATAGAGTTTTAACACTCTTTTATACGGTAAGAAGTTAAAAGGATACTGTTTCTTTACTTTGTTTCCCTACTTAATGTAGTATATCTGTTTGTTAATATTGTTAAAACCGTCAATAGGATATTTTTTTAAATAGAAGACAATGTATTGAAGGTCCTTGAGACCTTATAAGAGATTTATATTGGTATTCAAATTTAAAGAAATATGTTCAATCATAATCAAATAAAACAAAACAGAAATATCAGATAAACAGACAGCAAAAAAAACAGTAGATAGCACTACGAACTAAAGTAGGAAGGTACTGTAAACGAGGAGATAAAACTGTTTGCGAAAACTTTACCCGTTCATTAACATAGAAAGTAAACCAGCTAACACGAATTAAGTAATTATAACAAGTAGTTACTTAATAAAAGTTAAAATAATGTAATGTCCGATTACTTCCGCTGATATAACGCGTAATATCCGAAACCGGTCGAAGCCGTTCTCGCGTTACGTTCAACTGTCAACGTTAATCGGTCGAATATACTACACTGTATACAGGGTGATTCGATCATAACTTATCTTCTAGCAGATATCGCGTTTTTACCCGCGTTGTGCCCGTCCCCGTGGAAATTTTGGAATGAAAAAGCCTTCCCGCTGAATGTGGCTATCCATTAAAAAAATAATTGGATTGGATAAACGGATAGGTAATTTCTGAACGATCTACCAAACAAAATATTAAAAAAACAACTCTTCAGCTTTATTATCTTAGGATAGATTTAATTAAACAAAATAATAATAATCCAAATGTGATCATCCGTATTAGTCATAAAAACAAAAAGCTTCGCCCTCCCTAATCACTTTAAAACTCTCTCTTGAAACATTGTTACAAATACAACTAAAGCTAAATTATTAGCCGTAGGTACTCATTACGCTTGTCCACTGCAGGTTAGTGATGGTGACCCGAGCTATGTTTGAAAAGTGAACATGCTTCATCAATAACAAATCATATATTTTGTAAACTTTCGATGTTATGAACACATACTATTAATAAGTCAATAGTAATATCTAGTCCCCCCGTATAACGCGGTGTTACCGCATCGATGGTGTGCCATGGCGACCGCTACTTTCACTTTTACCGTGGAAACGCCTTTATTTGTTTGTACAACTGTGTTGTGGTTATCTCAGATAAACAGATTTCATCCTTTGTTAGTAGGAAAAGTTGAAAGAACTACAGAGAAGTAAGCATAGATGTAAGAACGGTTTAAATGAAGTTTACCGCCTCAAGTTTATCAAGTAAATACAAAATATCTAATATACCTATTACTTCTGTTTTTTTATGTTATTTATTTAAATAACAACTTTCCCATAATTTTTTATTAATTTTTACATAATTTATAGATAAAAAGTAATGCAAGTCTTTAAATTTTTTTAATTTAAGAGTGTTCAATTAGAAGGTCAAAGTTGCAGTTAAAACGATATTGACCTTTATTTTAATCCCTTACTAACGAACTTATATATTTCTTTTCTACCTTATTTAGACACAAGCTAAATGTTTAAGTCGACCGAAGCCATCTTTAAACTTTGACACTAGAGTTTATCTACTCCTAAGTGAATACACGTATCACTACATATTATAAAACAAAGTCCCCGTCCGCGTCTGTCTGTCTGTTCGCGATAAACTCAAATATTTATGCACGGATTTTGAAGCGTTTTTTTTTAAATAGATAGAGTAATTCAAGAGGAAGGTTTATATGTATAAAAATTCCCGAAATTCCCACGGCGACGGGCACAACGCGGGTAAAACCGTGGGGCGCTGTTAGTACTATATAGATACATATAGGTACATATATAATTGGATCAAGATTACTTTCTGACGTAGGTATAGTAAGACGCCTAATGTATCGCCGATCGTGTCTTTATTGACTGGAATTGACCTTGTTCTGTATGTGGCCTCTTTAGCAACAAGGATACTCGTAGGTTGTATATCAAACTATGCCTAAGCAAAATATATGAACGGATTTAGCTTCAATTGTATAAAATAATTTTTATTGCGTAAATATGCAAGAAGTGGAAGCTTAGGTATATATATTTAAATTATGCCTGAGACAATTGGGCTTTTTAAAAAAAAAAAAAAGATTTTTTTTATGTATTTTAAAACTTTTTTATTAATAATATTGATATTTAATGCAAAAAACTTAAAAAATATATTTTTTCAATTAATTATAAACAATTAAAAATTGAATAAAAATCACGCGCCATAATTGGTCACCGTGGTTGTGACATGATAATGTTATAGCTATTTAACCATAAGACGTAGTAATCTGTGCCATAAGTACGTACAGCGTTAACGGCTATTACACATTATGACGTCACACGCGCTCGGGTTTGTTCGGGAGTTGTCCGAGTGTTTTCGGTACTGGATTCAAAAACTAATTTTTATTTTGAAATAACTTTTGAATTATTGCGAAAAAATAAAATAAAAATAGTTTTGTTATAAAACTAATAGGTACCTATATAATCTTTCCATGTATCACAAAAATTTTTTTTTTCAAAAGCCCAATTAAAAAAATATACTCAGTAGTGTCAGACAGTTATTCTAGATAACTTACCGAATATTGTCGGAGGCCGCGTTTAAAATTCTGATGTCAATAACCTACGAGATTTTGTACGGCTGTTAAACCCAAACCCATTTAAACCTTCAACTATCTTTAACCTATTCTCAGTTAGACCATATCGAAGGCCTTTAGTCGGTCTATAAACTCCGACGCCAGGGTTGGCTATTATCCTACTCGGACTTACATTAGTTTAGTTATAAGTTAAGTTACTCGCACGTAATTTTAACCTATATTAACCTATTCGCCATCCCGCAGAATCCCCCCGTCGTTACGTGGAGAGCGATGTGAACATCCATTACCGCTGCCCCGTGAGGCACGACCCCCTGCCGCTGGTTCCTGGGAGGGAACTGGCGCGGCAGCAGGCCGAGCACATGAAGAGGCTCTACAGGGAACAGCGCAGGAACAAATATTTACAGGTCAGTAGAGATTTTACTTGAAACTTACGTAGTTTCGAAGAAGAAGGAAATTTATTTGTAATTAGCCGCGCCCCACTGTGTTACCCGCTTTGTACCCGTTCCCGCGGGAATTTCGGGATGAAATGTATCCCATGTGTTATTCTGATGTTTTTCTATATCACTGTAAAGTTTCACCCAAATCCGTCCATTCGTTTTGTCGTGAAAGAGTAAAAACCATAAATACAAACATCCTCACAAACTTTCTCATTTCTAATATTAGTAGGATTGGATTGATGTTAAGCGGAAGACGCAGTTTTTTATCTCCATTACTTTCGTTATCTTAGATATCAATTGACATCACTTCATCTCATATCTATTCGATAGATAAAAACGTGACTTTACTGTGTACTAAGAGATTCCTAGACTAAACAATATTTCACGTAAGAAAGCATCTAGAAAGACAAATAGATAAAGTACAGAATATTGCGTGTCACTAATACTTTAATTGACAGTGATATAATATAAAAAGTATTTCACTTTTACTAAATAATTGCACGTTTCACAAAATCGATACTACCTTGACTCGATAAAAACTCGATGGTAATTTTCTGAATGCGATTATCGTGTCAGTGGTTGTTCGGTGAACGATATTCTTAATCCGGTTAACTTCGGGAAGGCACGCCACTTCGTTTAATCGATACCGCATAGATATTGAACTCGAATTGATAGATTGCTGTGACCCAACTACACTACGCAAGCGTTGTTTTTAGAATTCTAATCAATTAACTAGAACGATAACCTCAATATCTACTTCCTTATTTATTATCATCTAGATTTAATCTAGTTTCTATAAACATGGTTATATAAAGACCACGCCTTCGTAAATATCTGTTTAACATAATTTTAGAGTTTATTTATTATTCCTTATACCTGAAACAGGATATTTAAAAAATAAAGAGCTTTACTAAACAAATATGCAAACTATTTACTTTAATATAAACATCTCAATAGAATAATATCCTAATGCGTTTCCTGTAACTAAATCTTACATCTCGTCAACAAAGGAAAATTAACCTTATGTAGGAACAGTAAGGATCAAAAATAAAAGTATGTAGTTCTAGTCGTCCGTTGACATGATAACCGACTATTGTTCGTAGTAACGTAATCTAGCGGTCACACTCTGTCCACTCGGCAATTGTTACCATCTCATTTCTATTCGAGTTTTTGTAATAGTAACTCTCCTCTATGTTACCGACGAAACGTGACAATATTTAGTTTATTGCGAGTTGTTAAATCGAACGAGTTTCCATAGGTACGTACATTTTGTTTGTCCAATGTTGTTTGCGTATAAATTTAATTTGAGGCGGCAAATGAATGGTTTTATTAGAGACGTTCAAAGCAGGATGTCATTAATTGTGATTGCAAGTCGGATTATGAAGTTATTTCAGGATGGGTGCCAACTTGATGTATGCGGGCGGGATGCGTATATGTCTTGGTTTAGCTTAGAATTTATGCAAAAGTTTAATTGAATTTTACAGTAGAATCAATGATACGCTTATATTATGTTGCTTTGGTTCTTATGGTTTTGTAAATAATTATGTATTGTACAACCATGCGTAGCACCTGTGTTTACGCAGTATTTGGATAGTCCAAATTTATATTTTCCCGAAAAGCGTTAGTAGTGTACCTTTTGTTATATCTTCTTTCTGAAAACATTATTTTATTTCTTCACATAACGCTCACATTGCTGAGTTAAAACGAAATCAAATCTCACCTGTTAAAATACATAACTTCGTACATTAGTAGACGGTTTGTAAACAAAAATGTTGGTCACATGTGGATGGAAGCGCATATTTTCCAAATATACCCATTTGACGCGCCGCGCGTGCGCACCGGATGTACGTATACGCATTTAACCACTACCTACAAACAGTTAGAAGTAAATACACAGATACAATCAATTTCACTCCACACACAGATTTATTACAATGCTCTGTACATTTATTGTACGATTTCACATTTGCAATAGTGATATATTTTTATTGCTTTTGGAAATTAGATTTTTTTTGCTGTTGGGTAAACTGTTCGCTTTGTAAAACGAAGCAATATTTAGTAATCTGTTCTTTGAAGCTTTGAGAGAAAGATGAAAGATAGAAACAGTAATAAATGTTTAGACTGTAGAAATGCAGTCGTGATCAGAGGTTTTATCTGCCGATTAATGTACAATTTCAATGCAATCATAAAACTAGTACATCATTTCTAATCTGCCTTGCGGGTGTCTCATTGATGTGTTGAATGTATATTTACTATTTCTACGACTATGATTGTCGATGGGAATTTTCTCTACAATTTCTCGGTGTCTCGTCTCATGGTGAAAACGTCCGTAAATAATTATCAATAGTACAAACTCAACTCTCAGTGTGAGTCGCTACTGCCTGGAAACCGCTTGCTCTCTACAGGCAAGTCCTATTTACATACTAGACTCACTACTTTTACTGCCTTTTAATTTCTAGTACATTTGTGTTTATTATAATTATACACTTTCATTATTTAATTGCAATTAGAAACTTCGTGTTCAAGTAAACGGACATTTAACTGTTCTTCTACTACTTAATATGTAAGAGATTTTATAGCAAAATATTCGTTTTCTTATTAGAATTTATGTAACTTATTTTTTATTATAGACACCTAAAATGTTATGCAAATCTACCCATTGCTAAAAACAAGTTTTACTGCTATTGCGAAGTTAGATATTCTGTCCTATATTTGATGATCATTAACCACAAATATGTATGTTCATTAAATACCAATATTATTCAATAGAATGAAGAAACCGGTAATAAACGACCTTGGGGCTCCTTCCGACTAAAAATCCGTTGACCACATTACCATATAGCAGAGTGGTAGAGATTACAATTCGCCAGTGGATTAACGACTTTATGAATGGGCGTGTAAAGTGCACGTGGGTTGCAGTGCAAATAATGTTTCGGAGATGTGATACTTTTATTCGTGTTGGGATAAACGAACTGCGGTGTGTCAGTGTTCTCGCAGCGCGCCCCGCCGCGGCCGGCCGCAGTCAATGGACAATGTTCGTACACTCTACTCGTGTCTAATTAATTCGCGTTCAACCCGCTCCAAGTTCAATGGAACTCGAACAACAAACAACAATAGCAATTAGTGTCTAAAAAAATTGTGAAAATGTTGGACAAACTCGTGATATCCGTTAGTAATAGTTTTATTTGATGCTTTCTACGGAAGCGGCGATGAGTTCGTCGCATTTCATATTGCCTTGTTGACATTACAGGAGAATGAGATCCGCACGTCGGACATAGAGGCGTTTGATGCTTCAATTAAGGTGATGATTGGAAGATTGCGTGACTGGAGTGCTCTAACCGGTGTTAAACGCCCATCGCCAACATAATTGTATCATCCATATCACCGACCATACCATAACGCTGTCGACTAAAACAGAAAGAGCGAAAGTGTTTTAACGTCTGGTGAACTTTTGGCAATAACAACAAAAACTGTACAAACGGCTTAGCATGGTTTTATCAACGCTTTCCCTTACTATAATTAAAACAAAAGTTTTGTATGTTACAGGAATTGCAAGATATGCAGAATAGGCGTCACCAAGACAACTTTACGCCATCACAGAAGAACATTCTTCCTCTAAACCGATACGATGAAGCAGATAAAGTGATCGCGAAGGCTCTCTACACATTCAACGGACAGACTTCGAGGGAACTAAGCTTCAGGAAAGGCGAAATCATCCACGTGAGAAGACAAATAGACTCCAATTGGTACGAAGGAGAAATTCACGGAAGAATAGGACTGTTCCCCTATAATTATGTTGAAGTGAGTACATTTAATGTTACATGTTTATATAAGCGAAAAATATATAGGAAAATTCGATTGCAACAATCAGTGGGCAATCCGAACAAATTATGCAAAACTGTGTCTATTAAATTCGTGTTTGTTAATCTTTTATGAGCGCGTTGCGACGAGAAATTATGTAAGTTGTTGTGACGGCGAAGTATGGGATTGTTTTATGTCGATATTCACACGGGAGTTACACCGATGCGGATTGAACTGAGGTTTTTTAATAATACAATGCAGTAGACTGCAATTAAATTGGTAGAGCCCTTTTCATATTATTATCTCGGCTGCTCTATATCTGGTTCCGAATTCAAAATGTACACTTTGAAATTTCGAACCACGGCAGATAAACATTTGACAATGACAATTAACGATGACACATTGTCTAGTAATCTAAATTATAGTGCATAGCATAGAGGATTAACACATCTGCCAATTGAATTACGGACTGCTGTAAACTGTAATTTATTTCAAAGATACATCTTTACTTTGTTGTCTTTAGTCTCAAAACCCCGTTTATTTGTCTTTTAACAAGCGACACCCACCCGAGAGATCGATGAATTGGTGACACACTTTCCTAAATGTCTACAAACGTTGACTTTGCAGTTTTTGGCCGCGCGAATTGTAATACCGTTAGTTTTCTTTTTAATACTTCCATAATAGATTGGTTATGTTCTTAATATTTTCTGCAAATACCTTTTTTCGGTCGTAGCACCAATTGTACATGGTAGATATTGAAAGCTATTAATAGGTACGTACTTATTTAAAGACTAATTGGTAAACTTTCATTGTACATAAGCTTAGAGAAAGATAGGCCTCTATACTAGCCTGTAACATCCCACTGCTGAAGCATAAGATCTCTTATCACACTGAGGATATCAGTGCAGTCAGAAGGATTAAACGTATTCATCACGATTTCATACTGCGGGTTGATCAAAACTCTTTATTACTCGGTGACGCCTCAGTGGTCTAGTGGTATGTGCACTCGCCTGCCAAGACTGAGATCCCGGGTTCAATTCTCAGGTCGAGCGAAAGTTTCCTACTTTTCAAACATGGCTCGGGTTTGAGATCACCAATTTGCATTAGGCAAGCGTGGTGATTACACCTAATCCCTCAGACTGTACTGATATCTTCAGTGAGATGAGAGGCCTTAACCCAGCAATGGGACATAACCTGTTATGAGGCTTATACTTTACTTTTCTTTATTACTCTTTCCAGATCCAAAAAAGCGACAGCGCACCTACAAAGAAGCCAGTGGTAGTGGAAGGGCGGGCGCGGGCGAAGTTCGACTTTACGGCGCAGACGAACCTGGAGCTGCCTCTGAAGAAGGGCGAGGTGGTGGTGCTGACGCGCCGCATCGACCACAACTGGTGGGAGGGCCGCAACGCCGCCAAGACGGGCATCTTCCCCGACAGCTACGTCACCATCCTGCAGGAGCCTAGTCAGAACAAACCAGGTATGCGCATCGCAATATATCTGTACTATGATAATTAAACTGAAAAATAATTATTTTTGTAATGGATATGCACATTCTAGGGCTATAGCTGTTTTTTATACCGAATTAACTTCTAGAACGGGCAAATCGCAGGCAGAACCGGGGCGCTGCTTGTAATAAAATATGTGTATAATGTTATGACAAATATTATTCTCGAATATTGTTTTCTTAAACTGAAATCAGCAACTCTCAGATTTTCTTTGCATATGTTCACATACATAGAGATATCACTGCGACTGCTTGTCTGGTAAAAACTATTTTTAACCCAGCGAGCCAAGCTGTTAATTGTCATCTGCCTCTACTATTCTAAAGTCGGTCCCAGCCGATGCGCAGGCTCTGTTCTCTCACTTACCACTAGTGTTGTATTCCAGAGCTCGGGCCGGTGAGCGTGTCGAAGCCGGCGGCGTCGCCCGCGGCGCACGGGCTGCTGAACGGCGGCGCGGCGCGCTCGCTGTCGGCGCACACCTTCACCCCGCAACCCAACAGCCCCGCGCTCTCCAATGCACCGCCAGCCACGCAGCCGCTACCAGGTGCTGTATAATGTATACTAAGAATAATATTGAGGTATTTTAAACGTTTAAATGTTACTGTAAATGCAACAGTTCCTACTTTTAATCCGAATAATAGACATTTTGATAAATGCAGTGTCTGTATAATATAACACACTATATAATATACTTTTCCTAATTAAAGATAATATAATCAGGATACAGGATTATTTAACTAATTCTGATTGGGAAAAATTACTATATTTATTGGAATTTTTATTATATTTTTAAAACAGAGCACAATTATGCGCTGTATTCAGCCTCGAGCCAAAAGATGGCGCTAGCATCAAATAATCTTTCAAAATAACCTATGATTATTTACTCAGTTTACTGGGGCCGCCCATACATTACCACCATTTTTCATAGAGTCATCTTATACTATATTTCTTCATTTGCTCATAAATGTTCTGTGATGGCAGGCTACGTGACGAAGCCGGGCCAGGCGGCGCGCACGCCGGGCGAGCGCGGGTACGGGCCGCCGCCGGGCGCCGGCGTCGACCTCAACAACACCGAGCCGCTCTACGTCGACACCAACGCGGAGGCCGTGCCGTCAGTACTACACCTTTATTAACGGGGGCTCCCCGCGGCTCTACCCAAGCTGTACTTTTTACCCCGTTCCTTGGAGTTTGGGAGTGTAAAATAGCCTTTAACTTTCCTCTTGAATACTTGATATACGAAAAGATATTTTTAAATCCAATTAAAACCTTCATGTATGAAAAGAGTTGTTTTCGAATCCATCTGATTTTGGTTTCTTGGTTCGTCTTCTGCGGCCACGGTTCCTATAAAAAAGACAAAACGTCAAGTAAAAATGTAAAATGAAAGCGAAGTGTATACGTAGTTTGAATTGTAATGCTGGTTGTTTCAGTTACCGCGCCATGTACAAGTACCGGCCGCAGAACCCGGACGAGCTGGAGCTCAGCGAGGGCGACACGGTGTACGTGCTGGAGAAGTGCGACGACGGCTGGTACGTGGGCTCCAGCCAGCGCACCGGCCGCTTCGGAACCTTCCCCGGTAATACACGCTCTGTCTACACTAACTTTATAACGAACTAGCACTGCCCCGTGGTTTTACCCGCGTTGTGCCCGTTCCCATAGGAATTTCGGGATGAAAAGTAGCCTAAAACCTTCCCGTTGAATGTGACTATCTATTACAAAAAGAATTATTCTAATTGGACTGATAATTCCCGAGATTAGCTCGAACATACAAACAAACAAACAATAAAACTTACAAATGAAGCTGCTAAATAAGATGTATAGGTGCGATCCCACTCAATCAGATAAAATAACGTAATTGCGATCTACAAAGTTTTCACACTAGCGCCATCTATTGGATCTGGATATTATTTCATATACGGGTCTTAAGTAATACGTGCTCTCTAATGTAGTGCTTAAGTAATACCTTAATATTCGAGTACTTACTGTTTTTGCTTATACATGTTCTTTTACTTAATTATGATTGTAAATAATTGCGAGGATATTAAGAAGGACGTATACTCGTCAGGGGACGCCACAAAAAGAAATATTAAGGAAGAAGAAATGAGAAGGATAAATTGAATACATAGCTTGGTAACATTGTCTGCGTGGTCTCAGTGATTTGGTCTTACCTATGTATGGCGTAGGTCTTAGATTTTCAATATGTTAACAAAGTATTGGTGTTCCAGGTAACTACGTGGAGCGCATCTGATAGCGCGAGTGGTCGTTGCTGCGGCGCCTGCTGTGCGCGCGCCGCCGCCGCGCGACTCTCGCCTCTCGGCCCGCGGCGTAAGGTCCACGACCCGCCACCCCATGACTTTTATAACCTTTTGTACAAACAGTATCGTATCGACTCGACCAAAGCGCACGGTTTATATCTAACGTACTAACTCTAGCCCCGTAGGTAGTAAGACAGCGTCGACCCATCTATGCATCGATGTATCGCTTCCCCGTTAATCGATCTATGTGTAATCTATCCAAAGTTGTTTTACGCGTCCCAAAGAATATGTTATCTGAACTATGTTGTATAATTGTATAAAAAAATAATAAAAATACTTATATACATGTAAAGTTGTTTAGAGTAGTAATTTATTTATAACTAAGGGTTTGAGCTCGTCTTTTAAAAATGTTTTTTAAAAGATAGAAGCGGCACGTGGATTACTAATAATAAACTTACTAACGAACGCATCGCGTCATCGGACTTACATATCTGCAAAAGTCAAACTTTGATGTCAGTAGGTAAAAACCAGAATAACAAAGTTTAGACGTTTTGTTAACAAGGCTTCGACACAATACAATTTGTAACACTGTAACGTAACTTATCGTAAATAACTGCGCATTTTGAATACACTTTACTATTACTTCACTATAGAATGTAAACCAGATAATCGTGTGATAGTTACCGCATATTGTAATCGTTTCAATACTCAGTATTCATTCAGTGTCTATAGATAGGGCGAGACTTCAAATAACGTTTGACAATACATTAAACTATGCTTATTCATATAATATTAGATATATTTATTATTGAATCATATAATGAATGCTATATTTAAAAAATGCCTAAAATTTAATTAGAAATCTTTGTTTGCGTAAACAATAAATGTGTCTAGTCATTGAATCAGATTTGGTAATATTGTTACATTTGCGATGTATTGGATATTTATTGCATATGATATGATTGTTGTAGGTGACTATAAAATGTGGATTAGTACTTTTGTATAATCGGCTTATGTGTTCATCAATCCCCAAGCTCCTTTTCGTGTTTACGTAAGTCCCTGTTGATTGTCTTCCCTTTAGGTCCCTCGCCCTATATAAACGTTTTTATTCTAAGCCATCGCTTTCTCTAATACCCTAATATTAATTGTTGTATTTTTAATTTTGTTAATTTATTTTTAGACAGCACAAATATGTTTTTTATTATTTTAATTTGTTGTTGACACCTCGACATGCAATATAACATTAACTTCTACTTTATAATGTTCAAAATCATCACACATAATAAAGTAATATTTAAAATATTGAGTTGTTTTATTTGTATAGGAATAGCAGAAACAGCTAAATTACAAACATCACCTCGAATTAATAAATCTCATGCCATTACGAGTATATCACACTATGTACGAGTATGTCTATGTATGTCTATGTATGCTGTAGGATCCGGGAAAACCCGTGTGAGTACGTTTATACTAGAGTTAAGTAAAATGACAATAATACATTAAAATCCAAAAATAAACAAAGACTGCCTGTTGCTTATACTTTAGCAAAGTTAAGTCAACTTTACATCTTATATTTAAATCCGAATACCCAACCCACAAATAGGTAAAATATGTATCCATAAAGGTACTGCCAGACGTGCTCATTACTAGCATGCTTATGTCATTTTATTGAGCAAGTGCTCATTAGTAGCACGTGTGTAATGTAATGAGCATGCTTATTTTGAGCTACCTGAGGCGCGGGTAGGGGGGGGGCGTGATCCGAGCACGTCAGAACATGTTTTATGCAATTAATTGATGTAATTAATTAAAACAAGCATGCTTATTTCTGGCAAATGTGAACAGTTTGCAGAGCATGCTAATTTTAAGCAAGTTTATTAGCATGCTTTTTTTGAGCACGTCTGTCAGTACCTTTATTTTCAATAGGTTCGATCAACAATACACTTGAATAGTCTTACTTTTAAATGAGGTCATCATACAAATAGGTCATACCCTCCTTGCTTTTCAACGCTCGCACCTGCATGGTTGCTATGCAGCAAAAAGTATGGATACCACATCAATCAATTATACTCGTTGCTAGGCAACAAGACACATGCAATCAAAACAAAGAGATTTCACACGCGAAGTGTGTGTGTTGTGTAATTTTATCTTTGTTATTTCCTTGAATTCATAGAAAGCTTATAAAATACATTTTTACTGTTATACCGAATGTTGTAATAGTGACAATAAGTTAAAATATAACGGCAATTTGAAATGAACATGGTTGAAACAGATTGGCGTGAAATTCTAAGTTTCTCTCAGAGAGAACTGAATGAGAAAGATAAAGAAATATTATGTGAAAGCCTGTCTTGGATGGAGGCAGATGATATCGAATTGAATTTTTCTGATCTAAAGTCGCTGTTTAGACTGGCGCAAGACATTTTGAAGTATAAAAGTGAACAGGTATATACTTAACCTAAAAAAGTTTCGAATACTTACTAACTTTTCAAAAAACTTTACAAGAATAAAGTAACATTTTAGGTATTACATAAATTTAAGTATTGTTTTATTTAGGTAAACAATCTTAAGGGACAAATGGAGTATTTGAATAAAAAAGGTAGCAAGAAGAAAGGAAAACAAACTCATATAGGTAACACCTTTTTTTATTCTTAGAGCCCGTTTTATTTATAGGTCAGATTATAATCAATACAAACTTACATTAAAAGTAAGTACATACTTAGTTTAATAAAATACTAGTCAAAATAAATTCTTAAAAATCGATTTTACGAATACGTTATATTATTATGAGTTTCTATTTGCATTTATTATTATTATTATTTGAATTTTAATTTAGTACTTCATTAAATATTCACATATTATTACGAAACGAAGTGTTTAATAAAAAGTTTGTTTTATCGTAAATCCCGCTGTTTCAAACTAAAATGGTTTACAAATAACATTTTAGATAATATTGCTTATAGAGTTTAGTAAGGCACTATGATTATTTTATTTTATTTATTTATATGTACCATTGAGGTGTATAGAGGTTGTTTGGTTGAGGGTGTGACTGTGTGAGGTGTAACTTGCAAAGGCGAACATAACTGAGGTCCCCAATATATACATAGCTGCGTCCTATCCTATTAGCCTATAAGAACCTGCCTTACCTACTGACAATATTATAGGTTCACCAGTCAGCAACGACAGCGCTATAGAAACGTTGGCGCACCAAGAAGAAGAAATCAAAGCAAATAAAGACATTCTCGAGCAGCTTTACGCTGACATAGCTGAATTGGAAGGACGCAAGTCTAAGCTGGTGACTAACAATGCTTTGGAAGACAGTGATACGAGCAGGGACGCGTTATCAGAGATGGATGCGGTAGTTCAACTTGAAAACGAAGTGGCTAGGAAGAATAGGCATATCAGAAAACTACTGGGTGATATAAAAGTAAATATTTTTGGATTAATGAAAATGTCGAACAAAACTTAAAATAACTGTTTTGGTTAACCTAATTTTTTTTTTGAGCATAGGGCTCTAGCAAAGCCCAGTTTAGACCAGTGCAATGAAGATAAATAGTCACTAGTAAATTCGAATAACAATCCCTTAATGCAGTTAGTAAAACCATATACTTATGTATAACCGAATATCACCGGATTTTAGGACATCGAAGAAGAAAACACTAATTTAAAGAAGAAAATAACTGTTTTGAAGGATAAGCTCACGGAAGCGACCCAAATAATCGATAGTATGACCGAACAGTTGCTGAGTATTAATAACGAGTGCGTTCATCTTAAAGGTACCAAAATACATTATTTTTCAAAGTTTGGGTCAGTGATGAAATGTCAGAAAATATGGGAGACAGAGAAATGAGTTTGTAGAAACGAACTGAATGACTGGAACTTTGGTTGAATTACGTAGATTAGAGACATAAACACTGTATTATAATTTGCAACTTGAAACACATAAGAGTTATTATAAAGCCTAAGAATTTTCCAGATATTCTTGGTAAATCGGAACGTTTGAAAGCTCAACAATCTAATGAGCTAGAATCACTCCGGAAAGAACTATTTGAAAAAGATTCCAAACGCGAAAACATTTTTGAAGAAATCAAAGCTAAAGTTCAACATTGGAAGGTATATTATTTTATTATAGTTAATGGAAAAAGTAATGTCAAGATTTCTTTTCTTATATATTCACGGATTGTTTATTTATAACAATGCATTTCCAGAACATAGCCAAAACTAAAAAGTCTGAATTAGAAGCACTGTCGCTTGAAAATATAAATCTAAAAGAAGAATTGAATCAAGCTCACGCTAAAACAACGACATCTCCTAAGCACTCTAAAGTCTTAACACCGGTAAGTAATCTTTATTCATCATTATTTGAGCTTTTTGTTTGCTACAACACGTGTACGTTTTTTAGAAACACAATATTAATGAAGAAAAATTAAAAGAGCTACAAGAGAAACTTACCGAAGCTTCAAATGAAATTGAAGAGTCTGCGAATCTTATAAGCAAACTAAAAATGGAGAACCGAAACTTGAAGAAAGTCATTGAAGAAACACCAGAAAATTCGATGTTGGATGTTAGAAATCAAAGTGATGATGGAAAAGAGAGGACTCTAATAAGTAAATTAAAGAAGAGGATCAAATTGTTGAGTGTCAATTTGCAGAATGCTGAAGAAATAATAGCGGGTCGAGAAAGAGAGGTAGATGAAATAATACGAACTAATCTGTTCAATAATCCAGGGACTGTATTTTAAATTGTTATATATTTTTAGCTCGCTGATGTATCATCAGAACTACAATTACTGCAATCAGATGACGGTATTAAGAATCTGACTGAAGCATTGAGGCATAAAACACATGAAATGAAAGTAAAGGATGAAGGAATTAAATCACTAGTACAGGAAATCAATACTCTGACCCAACAAATCAGTGATCTACAATTAGAAAATGAGACTATGAGGTAAGTATTATAAAACGTTATTATGAGATGTTATTACCAGAAGAAATTAATTACTTGATGTTTAATTTAGATGTGTAGTTTACACTTACTAATGACTGAATACTTCACATAAGTACTATTTCGGACTGAGCAATCAAAATCGTCGAGTTACTTTCAATGTTATTTATGTTTCAAGGCAAAAACTAAACATACCCAATTCTACACCAATATCTACAAAAGGCATCGTAAGGAAGTACGTCACTTTGGAAAGAAACAACACAGAGTTATTGAAAAAGTTACGGAGTATGGAGAACAAATTAGTTGACGTAGAGTTAACAAATCGTAAACTAAGCAGTAATTGTAATAAAATGGGTAATGTATTAAAATCATTGGGTTACAATAAGTCTAAAATTGAAGAAATGATTCGAGATTGTAGTGATGATGAAAATGCAAAAAATATCGAAGCTGAAAACGTTTCAAAGTAAGTTCAACATAATAAACAAATCTAACGTTATTTCTATTAAATCCCAAAAGATTTTAACAAGAATCTTTATTTTAGGGAATCTCAAAAACAAGAAGTGCCTAAAGAAATCAATGAAGCTGATCTCTTGTCTGATGCAGAAATGAAAGCCATAGCGGAGGAGAATGAGGGTTTACGAAAAGGACTGCAGGAAATATTGGAATTTTTGAAAGATAACAGTATGTTCTCCTATTAATAAGGTAGATTGGCTACTTGTCAGGATTGTATTTGTATCATATTTTGGTACATTTTAGGCACAACATCTTCAGGGATATTGTCTTTACAATGTCCAAGTTTGGAAGCATTGTTGCGGTCTATGGAAGCTCGACATTCTGCTGGTTGGTTTGCTCCTCACATGGCGACTATCATGGAATTAAGAGCTGCTATTGGTGGAAAAGACGCATTGCTTGTTGCTTTACATGAAGCTAGGTAAGTATCCTACAACTGGCAAATACAATAAATACAAAGCGAACTGATAAAAACTTCATACTTCATATGTATAACATTCACTTTGTTATAGGAAAGAAACGTACGATTATATGTCCCAATTAAACAAAGAGACTGAAAAATCTTTAAAACTTGAGCGTCAATTAAAAGAAATAGAAAGTAAGCAAGAAAATATTACAAAACAAGAAACAACCATCAACGTATCGAACGGCGTTGAATTTGGTACTTGGATAGCTGATAAGGATAGTAATAAAGTTGATTTTAGTGATAAGTTACAAGTCGATAGTATAGTAGCTGAAGGGAATTCCATATACGAAGGACAACTCCGGAAAGGACTGGAATATTTTTGTAATAAGTTTAAAATATTGCATGACAAAGTTACATCTATAACAGTTCAGACATCAGATGATCAAAATAAATGGTCCATATTAGAAGAACAATATAAAGCACAGATAGAAAACTTGAAATCACAAATTCAACAGATGGAGGACGATGACACAAGTGATGACAAATCTCCTGGAATCATTTCCATTCCTAATCCTTTCTTTTTGCAAAGAAAATGTTCTTATTTGGAAGAGTCATACAAATATATACGAACCTTGAATGAAAATCTAAAAAATGAAAATATGGAAGCCAAAAAAGAAATAATGACCCTGAGCTGCGAATATGAAACCGAAATTCAAAGATTGATTCTTGCAGTAGTCAATCTGACGGACAAACTTCGAAATTCAATGCCAGTTGACCTGTTTTGGAAACAGAACATAAGTTTGAATGAAATAACGGGAAAATATCGAAACCTTTTAGAAAGTAAAATTGATAGTAAAAATTCAGATGACTTGGTGACACGCTTGGATAATTTCAGATTGGAAATAATAAGTAGGTTTCGAGGTAGTGAGCAAGGTATGAATCTGATATAAAAGATTATTTTTTATCACTCAAACTTTTTGCTTCATCGTTATTTTCACTTTACAGATAAATCATTGAGTCCAAAAGAAATTCTATCTGGTATTGAAGAAACTATACTCAAAAAACAATTGAAAGAACTCTGTCTAGAAATCGAATCTAAGAATAAGCAAATTGAAGTTTTAGAAAATAATATAAAAGAAGTACTCGAGACTCAAACGAAAATTATGTAAGTCATGTTATTTTTTAACGAATCGTACAGTATATTGCAATTATAATTATTAAAAGGATGAATTGTGATTTTCAGAGACAAATCATTATCATCGCTAACTCAACAAGAAATAGATCTTATTAAAAGTGAGAAACATAGCGCTGTTGAAGAGAATAAGATATTGAAAGAGAAATGTAATCATATTAGTAATCAATTAGATATTGCATTGCTTCAGGTAAGAGGAATATTTACATTTATGTATATTAATATAGATGAGAGTCCTTTTTCCAGCAAGGGAAACTTTGGCTACTCACTTTACTTTACCTGCTTAGTAAAGTATGGTGTGCATAATGATTTTCTGGTTTTTAGTTACAAGAACACCAACAAACTCAACTCGGCAATGATTTAGAAGTCAACCTACTGCGACATCAGATTTTAGATTTGCAGTCTTCTAGTGACAATAAGGCCATACTTTCCAGGTAAATAAAAATTGATTTATATTACAGTAAAGTAAAGAATGTTATATATTTACCTAAATCATTTTTTTTAAGACTTAGCAGCGAAGTATTAGTTGCTCACCTGCAAGCTTCAGAGAGCTACAAAAAGATTGAAAGACTGAACTCGGTTATTATGAAAGAAAAGGAGTTGAGAGCCGAAACAGAAGAAATGTTGAAAGCACGGCAAAAGATATTCGAGGTTTATTCATATCGATTTGAGTGTAAATTCAGGTAAAGAAAATAGTTTTTATTTAGTCATAGGCATATTTTTTTATCAATCTGCAAACATATCATTCCGTTGTGTTCCAGATCTATGTTCGAAATAATGCAAGTTTTAAGGCAACAATACCAAGGTAGTATACCCCTAACCTCGATTGAAAATTATGTCAACAAAATGGAAGATGTTTTCCGCGAAAGTAAAGTACTAAATGAGAAGCTGCAAGAGATTGAGGACCTTCGATCTAGTCTGATGGCCAAACATAGTGTGTTTGATCAAATATTAGATGTATCACGTAACAAGTGCTTCGATGAAGAAGATAGTTGCGCACATAAACTTAAAGCTATGATGATGGTAAGCATTTATGTGATTAACAGGAAATATTTAACGAATACTTTATCCCTCTTCAAAATACAAAATACATTTTATTACAGGAATCAGTTCATATAAGAGAAATAGAGCATATAAAAAAGAAACTAAATGTATCAGAACAATCACGTGAAGATCTCACTAGAAAATACAATCAGCTGGAAAAAACATTAGTGTTAGTAAATCAAGGATTCGAACATAGATTAAAGGATGTGGTCGGGAAGAAATCTGACGGTGAAATAAGTATTGAGAAGCTTGAACTCGAAGACATACATTCCGATAACGATGGTGACGACGAAAGTAGTTCAAGAAGTAAGTAACAGATTTCAGACATCTCTCACTGTGTGAAATCGTAACTTATCAATATTCATTTGTTTCCAGGAAGCAAAACTATAACTTTGCCCAAACCCCAAGTGCTTAAACCATTAAAAGGTAATAATGATGTTAATGGAACGAAAAATGACAGAAAAGACGGATATAATGGAACGACTAAAAGTGGCCAACCTAATGAAGTTGCAAAAGTGTCTTCACCGACTAAAGATAAAGACCAAGTCAAGAAATTGAATGTGGTTAATGTCGAAATACAGACAGTGGATGTAAATAAGAAAAACATTTTGATACAAACTGTTGAAGATAAAAAAATAGCTGATCTAAAACAGAATTTAAATGAGTTGAAAAGTAATTTGGAGAAGAAAAGTAGAGAACTTAGTGAAGCGATGGCTTTGATACAGGGTCGTACTCGCGAAAATCTTAATCTGAGTACTGAAAAAATGAACTTGGAAGCTGCAATGCAGTCTCTTAAAACAAATACTAATCAAAAGGATGATATTATTGAAACACTAAACAGAGACATAAGTAGACTTAATAATGAAATACAAAACTTAAGATGTCAACAATTAAATATTTCTCAAACTAATAACGATGCTCTGTATGACCAAAACAAATCCCTTATTAACACTCTCAAACAAATGGAAAAGGACAAAAACGCCTTCACAACAGAATACAAACAAATGTTAAATAACGAAAGAGAGGCATTCGTTAAAACTACCAAAGAATTGAACTTGAAAGTTATGGAGTTACAATCAAAGTTGGATAACAGGTAAATATTATGATTGTTCAAATGGACGGAGGTTGTTTGGAAACGCGCCATTATCAGCCATCAATCATATTCAGTAACATGAACCAAAACATTCCTCACAAGATTAATGACTTACGTAAACTCAACCATTATTTCAGAGAAGCGAGTGAGGTGACAAGTTCTACTGATCCGACAAAAGAATACATCAGTAAATATACGATGAAGATTGTTAAGTTAGAAGATCAGTGCTTCAAACTGCAAAATGATTTGGATGAATGTAAAGCTGAATTGTAAGTAAAATATGATTATATTATCACGTCTCAGGTAATTCATTTTAGCGTTATAAGACTTATAAGGCTCAAAATAACTAATGATGTAACGTTCAGGTCGACATATAGAACGGAGGCTGATCGATGGAAGGATTTGGCTGTCGAAAGACTTGCAAAGATGGAACAATTGAATAGTCAACTCAACGAAAGACATTGTCATGAGGTAACGCTCCCTTAAACATCTATTCTACGTAGAATAATAAAGCTGAAGGAAGTCCGTTTCTTAGTGTTTTGTTTGAACACGCTCATCTTTATAACTACCAGTTTGTTTTTAAAAATCTTTGGATAAAATAACTACACTCTTAACTACTCAAAAGGAATACTGTAGGCTATCGTTGGAAAAGGACACAGCTCGGGTGTACATCATTTGTTAGTATAATGTTGTTGTTTAGGTGGAATCCTACAAAGCTGAAAACCAACACTGGCTTTTACAACTGAATGAAACACAAAAAGAACACATGGAACTCCGTTCGAGGCTCACAGATCAAAAAGCAATTTATATGAAGCAACTGTCAGAGAAAGACTCACAGATGGAACATATGCGTTCAGTAATCAATAATTTGAAGGTAAGCGGTTCTAAATATCTAAGGGAGGGTTGTATAGTAACAATATGTCCATTAAACGTACGAACGTCTGTTAAATACAAAGCAATGTTTCATAACTTAAATGATAGTCTGTTAAAGTTATTCGAGTTGAGCGCCATGATTTTTAATATTCTTACGTTTGTCGAAACTGAGTGGAACCACGGCGCGGAACAGCTAGTACATTCAACACCTGATTATTGCAGGCCCAAATAATGAGCATGCAGACGATGATATCAGTCCACGACCCGAGCTTCGATCTGTCCGCCATTGTGGAGGTGGAGGAGTGCACGGACGCGCTGTCGCAGCCCGGCTCCGACCGTCTTGAGATCCGCTTCGACTCCAGCGGAGAGATCAACGACATGGCCGACGACTTCACCAGGATACAGAGCACTTCCACTGCTATATGGTACGATGGGGTTGGATTTATTGTTGTAGGTTTGCTAGCTGATTCTGTGCCCTGCCGTTTTACGCGTTCTGCACGAGCAAGTCCGAGACAAAAAAGCATATATACGGTAGAATTGAGAAACCTTATTTTTTTAAGTCTAAAGTACCTGGTATATGGTATGGTCGTATCGTAATGTTTTCCCTTGCCAAAGTTAACACACTCGATTAATTCTCGTTTCTTGTCTTAAAGAGTTTTATTTTAATTTTGCGTCTAAAACTTTCTATCATTATTTTAGGCACGAACCACTCATAGAGAGACTTCGTCGTGACAAGCAGTTGGCGGGGAAACAGAACGCCTTGCTGAGGAGACAGATCAAAGCGCTGGCGGCGAGGGAGCGCCGCTCGCGACTGGACGCGCAGAATCTCAAGAACCAGGTGTTCAGGATGTATGTAGGGTTACTTAGTATTTTGACTTACAAGCTTTAGTAGAAAGGTTTTGTTTAGATATTAAATATTAAATACCTATTAAATATTAAATAAATTTTATTCAGAGGGAGCAATTAAGTCTTTAACCCTTTGTCCTTCGTGAGCGAAAAATATTATGCAAAAAATATTAAAATTTAACTCATATGAATATTTCAGAAGCACTTCCGGCGGTAAAGTGGTGACAGCTGAGACTGCCGCCTTACACAACAAGATAGCGACCCTGCAGGCGCAACTGACCAGCGCCCGCAGAGACACGCACTCCAGCATCGCGCTCTGGGATAAGTGGAAGAGGTAACTGTTGGTCGATCTTACGTAAGCTAGTGAGTTCGAGTAGTTTAGTGGCCTACCCTAGACTGTCTAAAGGCGACGACATGGCCTAAAGATTGAAATAACCGAAACCGACTGCTCTACGTAACACCGACATGGTCTGACTAATCAATCAACCGGGACCGACAATTTAACGTGCAATAAGCACGGTAGGGCTTAAATAGAAATGCCACTATACGGCCACCCATGACAGTAGGGGACGATCTACACGTTGCTTAACAATCGCAATGAGCTAGAAGGTAAAGCTACGATAGTGCTTGAACATTCTTATATTCAGTAGATACTAAGTTAACATTATCTTCAAGAAGATAGAAGTCCTTGCTTTTCTGCATTTTAACATATATTCTGAGTATAACCTCAATTTAACCCACCTTATTGTACAGAGCTCAGCAATCTAGCGATCGCTGGCAAGCGCGATACGAAGAAAAATGTCAAGAGCTGAAGAAACTAGAGGGACATCTAAATTTGACGAAGTCGGCGTTATCAAGACTAGATAGAGAAAAGCGATTGCTTGTATCTCGACTAACGGAGCTCAAATGTAAGTACATTTAATACAATAAGCAGTAAGATAATATTGAATAATGATTATGTTATCTCAATTCATTCAATGGCATAGATAAAATATAATTCTGAGTGTTTTTCGTTAGATAGGTTAGATACACAGACAATAGAGTTCTGAAATTGTTTTGTTAGATAAAGGTTAGAAAATTACTTGTGTAAGGTTATGAAGGATATACCTTAAACGAAAGAGTGGGATAATATGGATAATTTTATTTTGAATTGAGAATCTTTCTATACACAAGTTCAGCTTCAAACCACTTTACAGTACATATTTCATATCTTACGGCGGTACCTTCCAAATCCAATCTGATCGCAATCAAATTCTATATCGGATGTCAGTCCAAAACCTGTTGTCACTTTTTTAACCTAATTTAGGGACTTTACCCAAAAGAACATAAACTGAAACGACTTACTTTAAATTGTTGACGGGTTATCCTACTAATATGGAGGATGGATGTGATATGATAAATGTTTGTTACTCTTTCAAGAAAAACTACTGGACGGATTTGGATGAAATTTTACAGTAATATAGGTATCAGAATAGCATCAGAATAACACATGGGATACATTATATCCCGAGTTTTCCACGGGAACGGGTACAACGCGGGTAACATCGCGGCTAGTTTACAATATTTCTTTGAAAAATTTAGACCCGAACCTCCCAACAGGTGGCAGCAACCAGCTATCCATAGAGAAGCAGGAGAGCGAGTCGCCCGAGAAGGCGGTCGGGTCGACGGAGTGCGCGACGTGTGCGAACGCGCCGCCGCTCTCCAACCACGCGCTATTGGAGCGCGTGCAGGCGCAGCAGCGGAGGATCGTGGCGCTTGAGGCTGCTGAGAAGGTAGGATACGTGGAACGGAGCAGTGCTCTATTGAACAATCACAACGCATTACGGAAAGATGGTGTCAATGCAATGTCAATGTCAATGCGATGTTTGACAATTTGAATGCGCTGTGATTGGTTTATCACTTTTCCTTGAGCGTAACCCTACAATCATCACTCCCAGGGCAACGAGTTGCTCGTATCTGAATACGAGCGCGCGCTTGCCGAGGTGACGTCCCTCAAGGGACAGGTCCTGAAGCTGGAGTCCACTCTGCTGGAGTCCCAGATCCGGCTGCCCATCAAAACTGACAACGACGCGCAACCTGAACTTGATTACTGGAAGAAGTATGATTTTAGACCATAATTTTATTTTCTAAACTAGCTGCCTACGATTTTAGCTGTATATTTTAATAGTTATTTTGCTATTGGAGGTACACACACATAGACTGCTTTATATTTTAATACATATATAAGATATACCTTCAAAGGCACTCGTCCACTTTAGCCCATAAAGCAATCACTGTAGTCGAAATTTATCAGGAAGGTTATTGATATTATTATAGTGTTTCTCCTTGGAGTCACGAGAGTCGGGACAAGCCTGGTCTTTTTTAAGCATTCCAGGGTATACAGGGCCAACTCGTAGAGATTGTTTGGAGGAGGAACCTTTGGAGATGTTTAATGTAATGGCGAGTAATCATTATCATTTTTCTCCGTGTAGTTATTGCGAGATGCTCAAAGAGGAGAACGTCCAACTGAACCTGCGCGTCAACACGGTGGACACACTCCCGGTGACCGCCACGCAACATAGGATGAACGACCTCGAACAAACCGTGCTCACCTTAAGAGGTACTCTAATATAACACCTATATCCTACTTAATGTAATAATGAATTATGAAAGTTTGTATGGATAAGATGTATTGGTGTTCGTATGTTATTCTTTCACGCAAAAACAATTAAACGAGTTTCAATGAAAATTGGCACATATCTGTTTGTTTGCCAACTTTTACAAATTCCGCAGTTTGATCCGAGAGTAGCATTCTTAAAAGTCTTATTGAATTACTCATATACTACAACTAGCAGCGCCCCGCGGTTTTACCCGCGTTGTGCCCGTTCCCGTGGAAATTTCGAGATAAAATGTAGCCTATAGCCTTCCTCGATAAATAGACTATCTAACAGTGAAAGAATTATTCAAATCGGTTCAGTAGTTTCTGAGATTAGCGCGTTTTAACAAACAAACAAACAAAACAAACTTCAGCTTTATAATATTAGTAGATGCTAGAGTGTTCTCTTTTGCACTTTGAAAAATAGCGTATGTTGGAAAGAGACAAACCATTTGATCCTGTTTGATGTAGCGTTTATGAATATTTTAAATATTTATTTTCACTTCATATATGTTGCTTTTCATTGTTTACACTGCTTTTCTCTAGCTGGAAAAGTCCCGTTAATTCTGATAACTAAACAAATTGTACTTCTTTAAACCAGGTTTAGTAAGCAAGTTGCAAGCGGAACAGAAATCTGGAGTGTCTATCGGTTATCACAGGAGGGTTGACTCGCGACCCAACAGCGGGCGCAGTATCACTGATAAGGTACTCCATTCATATTATCATTAGTCGTAGTACACTTGTTTGTTCCATTTGACAATAAGTGCGTAATGAGTATCTCATGCAACAACTTATGAGCAATTGGCCGCGGTCATGGTTGAATGTCGCATAACTTTGATAATATTTATGTATTTGTGTATGTATGTGTATGTCTATGTATCTAGTATAGAGGCAAAGTTTTTATAGTATTACGTAGGTATGTCCGACATCTTTGACTGTTGATACGATTTTTGGCAATATTTAATGGCGCGTTTCGCTTGGAGCGGAGCGGAGTTGTTCTGACCTGACCAATCACAGCGCATTACGAAAATATTTTACTGCGTTTGACACTTCCAATGCGCTGTGATTGGTGAATTGGGCTCCGCACCGCTCTGCTCTGCTTGAAAGGAAACGCACCCTAAGATGGACAATCAAAATAGTGTAATTAATTATCTGTACTGATTTCCAATTTACAGATATTATTAGGTAGGCAGTAAGATATTTAATTTTTAGCTCTTTAGTAAGTCTGTATTGTGTTTCTGTGACAATGCATTTAATGCGTTTAAAATTGTCGTTTAGTCATGTTTTATGTGCCTTAGATATCGTTTAATCGTAAACGCGTTTCAGTACTTTATTGCGATAAAACATGAATTATTATGAAATTGACATTGAGAAAATGGCAATAAAAATTGTGTAATATTAAACGATGTTTATGGAAAATTAGATTTTAGATAGTTTTTCGGTATTTGCATCAGATTATGACGATTCATACTTCATTATATCATAGACTAGCAGCGCCCCGCGGTATTACCCGCGTTGTGCCCTGTCCCGTGGGAATTTCGGGATTTTTTATACATATAAACCTTCCTCTAGAATCTCTCTATCTATTAAAAAAACGCATCCAAATCTGTTGCATAGTTTTAAAGATCTAAGCTTACATAGGGACAGACAGCGGAAAGCGACTTTGTTTTATACTATGTAGTGATGTCACAAAAATGTTTTTGTGGAAATAAAGACAAAGTTTACAAGGACTCGTTTTCAACAGGTAGAGTACAGTTATAAGTACTTAACTACCTGTTGAGAATGTACTTTGTCCTTTTTCAATATATTGAATAAGTATCCATATTTCAGAACCGCAGTCAACAGGACAACCTCCGCATTGAGTTAGCGAACCTCAAACGAACGTTACAGGATAAAGATCATTTACTGGAGAGATCAAAAGATATGCTAAAAATGGCCGCCGAAAGAGAAGACGAATTGCTGAGAGAGGTTTGTAGATTAAATGAAAATCTAGTGTTTATAAGAAAGACCCTTAATATGTTAATACCAATTCCAAAATGCAATAAAAAACACTTTTGTGATAAACAGATTTAATTGTGGGTTGTGTGGACTCTTTCGAAACCACGTTTTAGTATTTAAATGATAGGGTACTGATTGTTTTGACATCTTGATTTTTTATTTTCAGAATGCTTACCTGCGTCGGCAACTCAATGACTTAACTAGGCCAAAAGATGGGTTTTTGTCAGCTTAACTTTAATACCACTTAAATAATAAGGCATTTAATCAATAAAGTAATGAGTTTTCTATAAAATTGGTTTATTGATACGATTTAAGTCATACATAAGTATTTATAGTATTATTTTCTTCATTATTTAAAGAGCTGTTCATTTCATTAGTCACTTTTTCACTCATTGTTGGAATCTGAAATAAACAGGTGCAAGATAAGAATGGTTACTGAAAATCATGAATAATGGCACACCTAATATAAATTTATAAGCGATAGACTAGGCAACAATGCAATGCGACTTCATAGAAAATGACAAACTGATAGGTAGCAAACAAATGAACCTATTGAAAATGTGACACATCCAGGGACGCAATAAGACGTGTTGTATTGTAACTAATTGACAAAAAATACTATCAGCAACGTTGTATTTGTGGTCGCCTGGCGTAACTTTGCATTTAATAAGAGCATAGATGGGTTAAAGCCGTACCTGTTCTTTTGGAATAGTCTCATATCTCCTCCTGAGCCTGTTTGCGAGACGCGGTGTGAAGAGCTCGGGCGGCGGGTGCGCGCAGCCGGCGCGCGTCCAGGGCTGCGGCGCGCGCCAGATCAGAGACACCACACTGCCCACTAGTAACACCCACACGAACCCGATCTGAAGGATTGCATGTGATATGATTAATGATATCCTATCGAAACTCAAAAGCCTTTCAAGGTTTCTCACTTATTCCAGTTCTACTTAACCAAGTTTCACTGTTCTCCACCTTTTTAGATCTATCACAAATACTATATACAAATAGATCTATTAAAAAAACTTCTCCTTAATTTGGATCCTTTAACACGTTAAGTGCGAAACAGGGCTTGAAACGCCCTGTACGTGTCTTGTCTTTATAGCGGTAAGGAAAAACTTAAACTTCTCTGTCGTGCGCGAGGCATAACTTCCATCTGGTTCAGTATAGGAAAGAGATAACTATATATCTGAGATGTGCTATTGATTCCTAGTTCTATGGTATACTTATTTTAATACCGGGTTTCTTAGACCTCGTGCCGCACTGAACAAATAAAATTCTAACACAGTGCGGTAAGAGGTTCCGAAAACCTCGTACCCCCGCGCACCTCGTACCGCACTCTACGCTAGCTTCACGCGGTTAGTGTTGTGCAACGCATGCCAGGCTGCGCACACGACGAAGAACTGCTGTCGATTATGTCGAAACGTTGCCGAAGAAAGTTAATTAAAGAGGATGATGAAGAAAAACCGGGTGGTGAATCTGAGTCAAAATCGCTGATGATATTTTAAAAAACAGGTCAGTCACTAATTAATATTTATAAATATACCTACTCCGAATAAATAATAATAATATAGATGAAATAATTATGTATTTAATAAATAAATTTCAGCACATTTTTTTATTTTCAGAAGCCACTGCAAACAATGCACATCATCTCGAAAAGGGATCAAAGAAGAGGAGATGTGTAGGATGTTACGATAAACTCCGCGCCTTCTTGACAAGTCGTGAGGCTGACAAAAAAGTGAAGAAAATTCTCACAGAATGCACTAGTTGCAAAAAATATTATTGCTTGACGTGTTTTAATGAAAAACATCCATAACTTTGATAAATATATACAATTAAATAAAATCGATATTTATTTTCCCATCACTAAATAATATGAAAATCTGCTATTTTTCAATGCGGTACGAGGTACATCAGACCCCACATTTTATTTTACCTATAGAATCTAAACTAAATAATCTAACCATGGGCGGCGGCAGATATAGGTTAATGAACTCATTGTTAATAATAATCGCGATAAAAGCTGTACAATTTGTCATATTTGGCACCAAAAAAAGGATTTTGGTCTCCTAAGGGCGGTGGGGTTTAATAAGCCTCGTGCCGCCACAATGTCTGGTTTAAGACAAGGTTTTAAACGCCTCGTAACGCAGTAATGGAAAGTACAGATCAATCTGTGCCGCTGGGAACGTGTTAAGTTCCTACGAAATTCCAAGGAGTCTTAGGACTTCCTTTTTAATGCTCTGTGGTAAATCATTTATTTCTATAATCTTAAGTAATAATCATAATATGCTACTTACGGGAGAAGTCCACAAATAAGATATCCTATACAAATAGAAGTAATCACTAGGATCAGGTGTCACTGGTGGTGTTATTATGGTGTCATTCGAAGAACATCCTTCTATACTTAATGGCAATCTAACTGGTGCAGGTCGAGGGCCTCCAAAACTCATCCATAGAGTTAAACATAATCCTGAAATAAGACCAGTAGATACTCCCTGAAAGGAAAAACAATGTGTTGAAGGAACAATCTTCGCCAACGAAACTGAGATGTTTTGTGATGACTCCAAACTTACCAATTCATTAGCAAACGTCGTGAACATTCCAAGAGTAAACACTCCAAGTAAAGGACCTCCCACCGCTCCAAATATCGTCAATGCTGACTGAAGAACTCCACCGAGATACTCTGCTAAGAAAGCCATTGCCAGAAACACTATTCCATAGAAGCAAGCCATGGCTTTCGTGAAAATGGTGACGTATTCTTTTTTAATGGCGCACCATCTACAAAAAACATTTTGTTAAAAAACAATTAAATTGGAATATTCAAGGAATGGTTGTAGAAAAACCTCGAAGTATTATTTTACCTGTTGACATAATCCAAAAGTGTGACGGCAGCAAGAGCATTGCAAGATGCCGATACCGTTGAAAGAGACGCACTGAATATCCCCGCCACGAAGAGACCAGCCAACCCTGGGACTGCTTGCATCGCGTTCACGACGTAGTAAGGCATGAGTTGGTCTATCTGGCAAAAATAAGAAGCGTTAAGAACATATATCTTCTTAGGAATTTTCGGGTGATGAAAATTCTTTACCACATGGTGACATAAGTGACTACATAGTCTATTTTACAGTAATAGTTGTTCGGTCTCTGATTGAATTTTTTATAAAGAACTGATTTATGATTTATATTATAACTCATCAAGAAATTTGTCTTACCGCAGTAATGTCATTGTTTGTCAAAGGATCACAGTCCTTATAAACGCCATACATTCCCAAACCACTGATGCACGTAACAAGACTCAGAGCACAGAGCACTGGCCAGCTCCACCACAAGCAACTTTTGGACTGGGGCAGAGATTTTACTGTAAGGAGCCTGAGTACCTGGAATTAAGAATATGAAGTTTAAGGTACCCATGAATCTTCTTCGTGTTGATAAGGCTCACCAAAACTTTCGATGATAGTAAAAATTATGTTGCTTGTGGTACCTGAGTTTGATTGACTGCATAAAGAGACAGAAAAGTTGTAGTTCCAGAAATTAACAGAGCAACCCAAGTGTGCCTCTCTGTTGGATCTAAGCTGAAACTAAACCAACCCACAGTATTAATACACGAAATTTTGTTTTCAAATGTGGACTAGAAAAGCAGCAATAAACTTACTTCGAAAAATCCAAGCGTCCACCTTCCGAAGCAAGTATAAATATCTTGTCAAACCCTCCGAGATCAATTGACGTGAACACAACCACACTGATCACAGCAACGAACATAAGAAACGATTGCAAAACATCTGTATAGAGCACTGCTTTCATTCCACCTAAAGTGGAATAGAAGTTACACACCAATCCAACTACCAATATTGAAATAATTCTGTTTAGTCCAGTTATTGCTTCCAGAACTATGGCTGGAGCGTAAAGAACAACACTATTGTAGAGTATCATTTGTATGCTATACGTCAGAGACGCGATAATTCTGATCCTGGGACCGAATCTCATTTCCAAGTATTCGTAAGCACTTAGCTTTTGTAATGCAAAGAATACAGGTAGGTACAGTTCACAAGCTATAGGCGTTCCTATGAGATACCCGATGTTCATGATGAAGAACATCATTCCGAAGTAGTAGTTCTCAGCTGAAACTCCTAGCAGGGTGATGGCTGACATGAATGATGCCATTAATGATACTGCTACTGGTAAAGTTGCTTGGTTGCGGTCAGCTAAGAGATATTCCTGAAAATTATGATTCAGCTTTAAGTTCAGTGTACCAATACAAAACAATCAGACGCTGTACATTTTATGAATTGCGTTTAATGTTTGGGTAATCTTCGAAATGAGAAGTAATCTACAAAACCTTCCAGTCTTTTTTTTATTTTTGTTTACAAGTCAAACTTTAACTTTATGCTTAACCTTACCTCATTCGTCTTTTGTTTCCCTCCACTGAATCGGAAGTAGAGTCCAATCGCAACCGAGGCGACCATCACCGCCGACATTATCACGTAGTCCCATACGTGAAACACTGATTCCATCATTGTGGATTTGAATTTACACTTCCTCTGAAACTATTTCACTTTATTTGAAAATATACTTTTAACATAGTAAGGTATGAGGGCTGATTTGTCTTCTTTTCACTTAGATTAGTGCATTTTTTGTAGCAATAAAAATATACCGTGGCGCTTTGAACCTCAATGAAACTAAACAATTCGAAGGAAAACTAGAATCCGAAGATCCAAACAGGTATAGTCAAATCAACGTGTACAAGGTAAGTGACAATATCAACAGTAAGACGACGAGTTATCTCATTTATTGCCGTCTGATAAATATAAGACAAGCCAAAAAAACAAAGTATGAACGTAGGTATTAACATAAAAGTAGAAATAATAATTGTCTTTACAAGGTTAGAAATTGGATACGGTATTACACAAATTCAGTGTTGCTATTTGATTTTGGAAGGCATTAACATGAGCTGGTATTTATGAATAATAATTTCATTTTTAATTATATTATAAGTGCATAAGTTTAAGTGTTATAGTCCACATGTGACCAGCAAAATTGTCCGCGATACATGTTTATGGAACCTTGGAAGAATGTTGACTATTCAATTCCACACTGCACTGAAATCATAATTTATGTAGGTACTCGTTTAGTACGACCATTATCTATTACACCATAATAAAGTACATTGACCTCTTTCATACAGACGGCGGTTCAAGTGTATCAATTAATAACAATAATTATTTTGCATCGTATTTCATTTCATTGATGTTCGTATGTAATATAACTGGCTATTTATATGCAAAATGGTTAATGCTTGTGCCCACTAAACTTCGATCTGGGAATCCCAAGCTTTCTCAAATTAATTTTCCATTTCTACACTATAAACTTAATACAAATTTTCTCTAAAGAAAAAACTAACCGTCGTAGCCTCCATTGCTAAAGCCGGTGACCTACCCAATCTATTTTGTCTCCGAACAAAATGTAGACGCCTGATAAAACGATCAGCGTCGCTCACCAATAGTGGAAACGCAGCCTAAGATATCGCATATAATAATGAGTCTCAACGTCTCAATATCTAGATTTATATTGGAACCAATATATTATGAGGAAAATGATATGCGAAGGTTAATGAGTAAAGTAAAGACCCAATTATCAGACGTTGAAGGAGAAGACTGATTTAGATAAATCTCTCTAATTTCATTTAGAATTATGATAAAAGAAAATTTAACAAATAAATGCAGAGTAATACTTAAGTTGATTAAAAAATGCTTCTAGAAACTTAGGTTACTTACAATAAGGTGCTTGATGTCAACTTATCTAAAACCACTAACATATTTCTGTTATTACTTCTACTTCTATTTATTCGTTATAAAAACATGCAATTTTGTATTTATTTTAGCGGAAAGATAAACGTAAGTACTTACATTTATGTAAAAAAGGAAAAATATACAATTGACACAATTTTATATAATAATTAAAAATTTCCAAGTATATCATTTAGTGAAATAGAGATATATGCAAACATATTTAATATATCACTTTTTCAATGAAGCACAAATGCGTTTTCACTATTTACTTTAGCCAGGTATGTATTTTTCACTATATATAATTATTATTTGGATTCGTATCTGTTCTCGCGAAACATGTTAATGAATGACAGACTTCTTCGCGAATGCAAGTATCATATTGCAAGTCGAATACGACGCTTCATGAGAAGGAAACGAAGTATACTCTTACGAGTACACAACATGGTAATGAACCATAATCTATATTCTTTCAATTATTTCGAGAAGGTTAGTGGACAAGCCTAGTGACTATGACTACATTAACTTACCTAAATAATATACAGGGTATAAAGTACTTTAGGATCTCTATCAAATACATAGTTTAAATAAAATTTTATGTTTCCTACTAACAGTTCCTTAGTGCTGACTAACTGTTTAAAGTACCTTAGTTTGTAAGAAGTTAAATGATTTTTAGAACTTAGTCGAACTTGTAAGCTTTTATGTAAAAGGTATGTAAGGTAATCTACTTCTTCTTCTTCATCGAGTGGATGGCCAACCTGACCAGTCGGTGTCAGAGTTATTGAGCCGCCAAAGGCCTCTGACATGGCTCATGTAACGATTACTATCCGTAGAAAGTAACCGGGACCGACGTAATCTACTGATTTTTTTGAAATCACGATCTTAAAATGGTTGTTGTGATTTTCAATCGGTAACATAACATTGTAATTAACCGATACAAAGTACATTGCTCTCAGAGACGTCCATTAAATCAACAATCAACACGTAACTAATTGACGTTATTGACATATGGCCGCGTAAGGCTGCGGCTCCATTGAGGCGGAGACGAGCGGAGCTGAGAGGAGCAGAGCTGTGAAAAGAGGTATGTGATTCCACTGAGGCGGAGACGAGCGGAGCTGAGATGTGGATTTCACGCAATATATGATTGGTCGATCCCCACACGTCTCCTCTCAGCTCCGCTCGTCTCCGCTTGACTGTTTCCATTCAAGCGGAGCGGAGACGAGATGTGGATTTCATGTAATACGATTGGTCGATCCCCACACGTCTCCTCTCAGCTCCGCTCGTCTCCGCTTGACTGTTTCCATTGAAGCGGAGCGGAGACGAGATGTGGATTTCATGTAATACGATTGGTCGATCCCCACACGTCTCCTCTCAGCTCCGCTCGTCTCCGCCTCAATGGAGCCGCAGCCTTAGGGTGCCTGTCCATTGATACGGAACGAGGCTGCGGAGCGGAGAAACGGACAAATATAAACCAATAGGATTGCATAAAATCTCAGGTCAGATATTTTATGTAATCCTATTGGTATATTTGTCAGTTTCTCATCTCCGCAGCCTCGCTAAGGGTCGGTTCGGATGTATTGTAACTCGAATGAAAATAAAATAATTGAATAAGTAACACGTCTTTATTGTCAGTCACAACGTAAATATTACATATCTAATTATCATCTGGGGGTCTGACAACATTAACTACAAAACAATATCATAAATAACTATATTTGTTACGAGTACAACATGTATAATAAAAAGTTTCACATTTCATAAAAATATATCACACTGTAACATTTTCCACTACAAATAGAACATTCTTTAATGTGTATATTTTAATACATGTAAAAATATCAAATCTTAACACATCTTAAGTACGGTTTCAAAATAATATATTTCGAACTTGGAGTAAAAATATTTTCTTTATATGTATATTGGAAGATCTCGTTGCATAATATAAGCTAAGGTTTTCACAAACTTAATAATACTTTTGGGTATTGTTATCAAATAAGAGATTATCGATATGTTTTACACAAAGCAAAGTCATACAAAACTATTCGTTTTCATACAGACTACATGTAACAATGAGGAACTTAATTTATATATAAACATTATTATATATACTATTTTGAACACATTACGGCATTAGATGGAAGTTTGTATGTCCGTAACTTTCAGTAGTATGCGCTGAAAATAAATAATGGTGTTATAAATTCTATATTGGCCTGATTTTTTCATGAAAAATATTTTAAACATATCTACAAACAAAATATACAAACTTTATACCATTACTATAATAGAGACAATCTTATAGCAATGTTAAAAAAGCATTTACAATGGAAGAAGAAAACAAAATATTATATACAGGAAAATAAAACAATGGAATTTAAATAACCTGTACGGCTATCAATTACAAAAAAAACACAATGTGAAGATCAGCTTATGTAAAAAAGTACTTTTCAAAAAAATATATGAAATATTTCGGAAATTATTTCACGGGACTTTTGATAGGAAAATGTAGAAGCATTTATGTTTACGAAGTAGAACAGCCATAAAAAACGTTCAGGTAAGCATCCAATAAACACTAATTACAATCAAGCTCATGCAAATTATATACAAAGCAAGCACAATACATCTCCCAAAGTAATGTCTTTTAAGTTGCCATTTAGTACCACAATACTACTAGCACGACAATCTAGAACTACAATACTGCACTACGTTACTACTAAACTTTAACACAAGCAACATAGCTACGAGCTAATTAATATAGCCGTGAATTTCCATTTTCCCCAAGAAGTTAAAAGTCCAGTCACGGGACATTTTCCCAGGTCCAGATTTCGGAAGTATGCTCTTATCCAATACCCAGCTACTTTATTATATTTCTATACAAATAATTAATTATTAAAACGGGCAATAACGAACGTGTACATCTCGCCCCGCTCTGCCCGCACGCAGCCGGTGGCGGATCGCTCTGACTCCTGAAGAAGATCACCGAAACTGTCCAGTAGGTACATCGTATACGTACCTATTTGCCCGTTTTGATACATTATTCTAATTCCCAATATGCTAGCAAGTGCATGCTTATAACTCACTGTTGTTCTACCTGTTCCGCTTGCTTTCCGTATTTCCTTCTGAGCCTGTTTGCGAGAGGCGGCGTGAATAGCTCGGGCGGCGGGTGCGCGCGGCCGGCGCGCGTCCAGGGCTGCGGCGTGCGCCACGCGAGCGACACCGCACTGCCAACCAGTAGCACCCACAAGAACCCAATCTGGAAAGTAATCAGAAGGAAGATATTCAAGAAGGATTTCTAAGAAGAAGAGTTCATAAGAATTAAGCAAAAACCGTAAGCATAATTCAGCTATGAAATTTTCAATGATTTCATGAATAAGCTTACAAAGCTTAGGGTATATTTAAAAATGTTAGTGATCCGACGAAAAATGACTTATTTAGTTGGACTCTATACCATCGATTCAGTAGAACCATGAAAATGTGTGTTCCCACTATCAATTAGGTTATAGAATACTTACTGGACTGGTCCATAAATACGATATTCTATACGGATAGAAATATTCCACCGGTTTCGAGATCACATTTAGGGGCATTGTTACGTTGAATCCACATCCTTCATTGCTCAGAGGTAGTTTGGTAGGAACCGGACGTGGGCCTCCGAAGCTGATCCACAGCGTGAAGGCCATACCACTTAGAAAGCCTATTGACGTCCCCTGTATCATAAAATATACAGTAAATCAAGACTTATTATACTTAAAAAATATGCGAGTACCAAATTATATAGGACCAAAACTTACAATTTCATTGGCAAAAGTCGTAAACATCCCAAGAGTGAAAATACCGAACAAAGGACCTCCGACAGCTCCGAATATAGTTAACGAAGCTTGGAGAACTCCTCCAAGATATTCAGCCAAGAAGGCCAGAGCCAGGAACACCACTCCGTAACCACAAGCAGCCAGTTTGGTTAACCATGGAACATAAGCTGGAGTAATCTTGAACCACCTGAAAATTAAAAACAAAAGAAAACAAGTAAGTAACAGAAGAAGATCTGTATAATCCTGAACTGACACTTTCATCTTTGAAGTTCAAGATATCAAGAAAGGCTTCCCAATAAAGTAAGTGCAATTCCTCACCTGCTTACGTAATCCGATAAGGTAACAGCAGCTAAAGCGTTGCAAGAGGCTGATATAGTAGAGAGCGATGCGCTGAATATTCCCGCCACGAAGAGGCCAGCCAACCCTGGAACTACCTTCATGGCATCGACTACATAATACGGCATCAGTTGGTCTATCTGGAAAAAAAATTAACAGACCAGTACTGATGGGATGGGTACGAATTCATCCTGATTTTGTCCGTTCTCTGTATGCTGTTATCAAGCAAACGTCAATGCTTACCGCAGTTATCTGATGGGTTGTCAAAGGATCACAGTCTTTGTAAACCGCGTACATGGCTATGCCGCTGGTGCAAGTTATGAAACTCAGTAAAGACAGCACTGGCCAACTCCACCATAAACATCTTTGAGATTGTTCTAGAGTCCTCACTGTTAGCAGTCTTTGGACCTGACAAAGTAGATATCCTTAAAATTGTTTTTTGATCTTTAGTCTGGTACATTTTTAATTTAAATGCATTTACCTGAGTATGGTTAACAGCATACAAAGATAAATAAGTTATTAATCCACCAATTATTAACGACCACCAAGTATTCCTTTCAGTTGGGTCAACACTGAAACTGAAATGAAAATACGTCTTAGAAGAATCTGCAAATTATCGAACAAGTTCATGAGAAAGGATCACAATCGTAGATACTTACTTCCAAAAATTCAATCTCCCACGCTCGTTTGCTATCACAAAGATCTTGCCAAAGCCTCCCAATTGGAACGAAGCAAATATCACAACACTGAAGACAGCTACAAACATGAGAAGTGACTGCAACAAATCCGTGAACAGTACGGCTTTCATGCCTCCTAGAGTCGAATAGAAAGTACAGGCTAATCCTACTACTAGTATCGATATCAGTCTATCGAGTCCTGTTACTGCTTCCAGGACAATAGCAGGCGCATACAACACTATTCCATTATATAGCACCATTTGTAGAGTATATGTCAGAGACGCTAACATTCGTAAGCGTGGCCCAAATCTTAGCTCTAGATACTCATAAGTACTAGTCTTTTGAAGACCAAAGAACACGGGCAAGTATAAACGGCTAGCTATAGGAGTGGCAATGCCGTAAGCAATGTTGATGACAATGAATTGCATCCCAAAGTAGTAAGTCTCAGATGATACACCTAGTAGAGTGATGGCAGACATGAAGGATGCCATCAGTGATATTGATACTGGTAATGTTGACATGTTTCTGTCTGCCAGAAGATATTCCTGAAACAAATTGTATTTGGTTTGACGATGTTATATTAAGTTAGTCTATTGTTTCTATAAGAAATCAGCGGTATCAGTATCAGTATAGGAATATTGGCACATAAGTACTAAACAGCAATATTTTGTTAAATCTTAAAGACTAACTACCGCACTCAGAGACGTCAACTAAATTGATAAGTTATAATTAATTTCCAATATTTAATAATAAAAATAACAATTGATAACTCATTTCAAAATTAACTTATTAACCCATTAACTTCTACATAATCATCGGAGGTTAAACATCAAAAACTATAAATGTGCTTACATCCCACAGTATCATAAAATGCTTACCTCGTTAGTCTTTTGCTTTCCTCCACTGAATCTGAAATACAGCCCGATAGCCACCGACGCGACCATGGTGGCACTCATTATCACGTAATCCCATATCCCAAACACCGATTGGGCCATTGTGGTAACTGAAAGTTGCAGTTGTTTAGGTAAAACCATCGTTATTCGTTAATAATAATATACCCGGACAAATCCACACACGGTTAATTAAACCCAACGTAAGCTCTAACTTGTGTTATGGATTCTAACTCACTGACTACATACACGTATACATACACAAATACTTGATAAGAATATATAATTGACACCCAGATGTCGTCCCAATAATAATGGTTTATGCTTTCTTTATAAAATTACCATAGCACCATTTTATTTCAATGTTTTAAAGGAATGACACTCGGATAATCAAAGATAAGTATAAATAACTCGTCTGTAAATATGGAAGTAATATTATCTTATTTAATGTTTATAAATCCTATAAAGATAATATAATAACACAGTAATTAAGTATATTATTGTATTTTAAATTGTCGTAATTATTTAATTACATGTTGATAATTTACTATACTCGTACCCTACTAGCATTATTATTCGTAAGATGTAGGTTACCTTCCAAATTGGAATTAATTTCGTGTTTAAATAAACCTGCTTTCTAAAATACTTTTTGTCTTAGTTGCTTGGGAACTTTAGTGTATTTCTTAGTTTGAATACAATTTGTGATCGTGTGAATTTGATATTATTATCTACACATTTGCGGACATACTTGTTTAAGTAAATGAGATCAAAAGTCAATAGTTTTAAACACATTCTGGATCGCACTGTTCGGATACGATACTTCGCTTTATATTGTTTCACTATAATATGATACGCTTCACTACATAGTATAAAACAAAGTCGCGTCTGTTTGTCTGTATGCTTAAATCTTTAAAATTACGCAACGGATTTTCATGCCGTTTTTTGTAATAGGTAGAGTGATTCAAGAGGAAGGTTTTTATGTAAAAAAATTCCCGAAATTCCCACGGGAACGGGCACAACGCGGGTAAAACCGCGGAGCGCTGCTAGTAAAGAAATATAGCGTTATCTCATCGTGGTCATTGTGGGTTCAATCGTGGTCCCTGACAGCTGTCGTAAGACAATCAAAAGACAGATTTGCTGGCATCGCACATTGCTCTGCGGTTTTACTCGCGTTGTGCCCGTTTCCGTGCGAATATCGGGATAAAAAATCCCATAACCTTCCCGTCGAATGGGGCTATCCATTACACAAAGAATAATTCAAATCAGACGGGTCGTTTCTGAGATTAGCGCGTTTAAACAAACAAAAAGTCAATAAAACAAAAAGTCAAACTCTTCAGCTATATTAGTATAATATAGATAGATCATAAGCCTCTTCTCTATTTGTAGAAAATGCATTCTGTGTGATCTGTGAACTATAACAGTATCTGAATATGTTAACGCGACGTAAGTTGTATGAACTAAGTTGCTTCAATAATAACAATGCCGATCATTCATTCCCAAGACTAGTGATGTAAAAGACTCGAGGCGGAATGGCCAGACTCAGTGAGCTCAGTAGGCTTGGAGTCCCGAGTCGAGCCGCGAGCTCTCTGGGCCATGCCTCGCTTTACTACTAGAGTTGTTGTTCAGAGAGCTCGGTATGGAACTCACAGTGCCCTGCAAATCTGACTCGAGTCTCCAAAATTAGAGCTCAGAAAGGTAATAAAATGATGATTTAGTCAATTTGAAAAAGTTTCGAGACCGATCGAGCTTTCAAAAAGGCTCGATCACTCAAAAAAAGCTCGAACTCTCAAAAAGACACCCGAGTCGTTGAGCGTCATTCGAGGCAAGTCTTGTAATCGACTCCAAGCTCTAGACAAAAAGACTCTAAGGCCTCGTGCCTTGTACGAGTACATCACTACCAAAGACTGCACTTGCCTCAAAGATAAATATACTTACTCGGTACTTACTCGGTTTACCAATAACTAGCCAATTGAACACGAATTCATTTACCAGCTAATAATGTGCATGATGAAGCGTAAAATTCGAATTAAATGCCTTTGTAATGAAATGGCAGAATTATAAAAACTTGATAGTGTATTGAACTTTTTAAAAAAACTTGGTGCTTCGGTACAATTTTTCTATATTATGTTAGTTATTTAAATATCAAGAATACATATGGCTTTAGATGTGATTGTCGTCAAAGGTTTTTCTTTTACAATTACGATTACAATACATTTAAAAGTAGGACAAAACCCTGACCCTGTAGACATGCCACGACGACGATAAATAAAAATGAGACAATTAAAAACACTTTGAATACGAAAAAACTATTATGACCAGCAGTAATAAAATACGTGTTTAAAGTTATGGTCAGCAGTTCCTAAAAGTAAAATTAAAAAGTAGAAGTATAACACTTTGGGTGCATAAATTAATTTAACGATAAATTCTACGTTTAGTTCATACATCAATCTATTCATTTAGTAAAATGAAGACAAACCTTCCATCGTTTTTTGTAAAGTAAAAGGAAAAAATATGTGAAAAATACCGATAACACCGTAAAACATTGTTTCCTAATTCAACCAAATTATAAAAAGTGTTTAACATTCGATAACAGTATACAGTTACAATAATTAGTATATAAATACTTACATATAAAAATAATCCAAGAAAACTTTATAAATGCACTTTTCAAAACATAACTTTACGTCACATTGATAACTTATTATTCAACGAAATGTGAACTTAACCTTTTAACCCTGAATTGTTAATCAGATATTACGTAAATTTTTAAAGATAAATAATTTACTGAGAGCAGTGATTGTTTCATTAACCCATATTTAACGATTCATTCACAAAGTCAAATTCATTTGTTTGGAATGTTGGTAACAATCAATACGTCCGCACTGTGGAACCTTCAGCACTGCTCTGAAGATAGCTGTTGTTTCTCTTCGCTCTGAGCCTAGCAAAGTACTCTATAATCAGAAAGGAATCAATTCACTTTGACGTAAGCCCCTATCCCAACAAACGTCAAATTCGCAACGTTATGAAGTTAGCTGTCATTTCTCTATCATGTGCATTTTCGTCAAAGGTTATAGCCGGTAAGCCGGACTATATATGATAAATGGTATATTTTTTGCCGTAAAACTTAATACGTACATACCTATTTATTACTTGAGTGTAAATAAATGTGTGACATTTATTTTGACCTTTTTTGGTTTATTTATGACACTAAAGAAACAAATGCAGTTATTAAGTATGTATTTCAATTCAAGTCGGAATACTCACACATGCATTATAATTTATTTCTTAATCATTACTGTTATAATAACTTAATAATCCAGTTATATTCAAATTAAACTGGTCCAAGAACTTTTTAATGTTTGTAGTTATAAAAGTTTAAATTAAAATGCATTTTATTATAATATTATTATAATACTAAAAAATAATGTAGGTATTTTAAATTAATTATTTTCTTAACAAACAAATATATGGAGGGTGCCATAAGTGAAACAAGTAAAAACAGGGTTAAAATATATATTATTAAAATTATTAAATATACGTTTTCTTAATAATATCTGCAATTGTGCTTAAATATTTGAAAATGTGCGAGTCAGAGAGCCATAAGTACAAAGATTATCACAAAATACTCAGCACAAAAAAAAACTAATCAATTTCGTCTTATAAAGCATCTATCTTAAGAGTACCTAAGTACGTAAGTATGTACCTAAATATGTCTAGTAGGTAATCCTTATATTAGCATTAATGGGTAATATTAAACTTAATATATTTGTAATATTACCATACCATAATACAAAAATGTTGTAAACCCTCCGACACCAGGGTTGGCTACAAACTTACTCGAACTTATCCTATCCTATCCTATCCTACTAATATTATAAATGCGAAAGTTTGTGAGGATGGATGTATGTTTGTTGCTCTTTGACGCAAAAACTACTGAACGGATTTAGATGAAACTTTATAATACTATAGGTTACACATCAGAATAACACATGGGATACATTTAATACCGAAATTCCCGCGGGAACGGGTACAACGCGGGTGGAACCGCGGGGCGCGGCTAGTTATATATGTATATACATATATATATATCATAGATAAAAACAGAAAATAAAATATAATTATTTATCTAGGTATCCATGATACTTATACAAACACGGCAAGCTTATTATGAGCCCTCATTGCATAAGGGTTAAAATCATATCAAGTATTTCAATATAAATATAATCACAATATTAGTTACAGAGGTAATCAGTTTCATATTAAGTAACCTATCCTTGTAAAAGCGGTAAACCATGTCTTTATTTCCTTCGCGTTTAAGATTATTATTCCTTAGATCAGTTACATTATCATTGAATCTTACGTAAAAAACAATTTTATCAAAATAAGGTCCAATCTGCGCAAATTTATCACTCTATTATTGATTATCTCGTATCTTCCTTATCTGCATCATTGCATGTCAGTAACTCACACTGAAAAATAAAAAATAGCAATTTCGTTAAACAAAAACAAACATCACCTAACATCGGAAATTATCCAAATAAGTAAATAGTATTTATTCATGATGTGCCTAAGGGTAACGGTAGAGTCACAGATAGAGTTCCACTAGATGACCCTAAGGGCTCTTTTAACTCAATTCTGCGAGTGTGTGGTTCTTCCATAGAAGCGTATCGAAGTAATCGTAATCGAAGAGATTTTTACAATTCAATCACGTATTATTTTAATTGGTGAATTGAGCTCCGCACCGGTCCACTCCACTTGTATGGAAAGCACTCTCAAACGACAACCGTTTTTCGACAAAAAGTGGAAATCGTCAAACTCCTTGATATTTAATGGCATGGCTAATTTACCTGGACCGCTTGTTTTCCGTATTTCCTTTTGAGCCTGTTTGCGAGAGGCGGCGTGAAGAGCTCGGGCGGCGGGTGCGCGCGGCCGGCGCGCGTCCAGGGCTGCGGCGCGCGCCAGATCAGAGACACCGCACTGCCCACCAGTAGCACCCACACGAACCCGATCTGAAAAACGGAAAAAACATCATACATACACAAATAGGGGAAGGTTAGTACTCCACAGAATTAATAAATCACATATTAGACAATATTATTTAACAAACACCAGTAATTCTTGTCGCACCTATTGGTGTCCATCATTAAAAGCACACTTCGAGTAATAAACTCAATCAGTTCCAGAAATCTTATCATAACCACGTTCTTTGGAGAGTGTAGACATGTTTCATCATATGTACTTTTAAGTTGTGTCACCTAAACATCTTACCGGACTGGTCCACAAATAAGATATCCTGTAGAAATAGAAGTAATCCTCAGGGTTGCTAGTGGGAGGAGTGTACGTGACATTGGCGCTGCACCCCGCCACGCTAAGAGGCAGGTAGGAAGGCGGCGGTCGCGGGCCGCCGTAGTTCTGCCAGAGGGTAATGGCAATACCAGATAACAGGCCCACGCAGACTCCCTGAAGAAAAATACATTATGCTTTAACAATACTAAAAGGAAACTTGACGCGTAACCTATATATATGTATATATAGATAGTAGGACCTCTCTCATAACAATTACATTTCCAATAATTTATTGCAAATCATACAGTTTAAAAATTACGTGTACGTAAGTTGATTCATAAGTTAAACGTAATGAACTTTCCCAGCTACATACCAATTCATTAGCAAAAGTGGTAAACATTCCTAAAGTAAACACCGCTAGCAAAGGTCCGCCGACAGCTGCAAATATAGTCAGTGCAGCTTGTAGCACTCCTCCTAGATGTTCAGCCAAGAAGGCCAGCAAGAGGAACACCATCCCAAACCCACAGGCGACCAGCTTCGTCAGGAATGCCATGTGAGTCTCCTTCACATTAGTCCATCTGTAAAGACACCATCAATGATAAATTAATTCAAGCCATTGGTCGAATATACTAAACAACTTTGAAATTAGAAACGCGGCACTAGATGAATTAAATCAAACAGTTCAAATCTAAAATAATGTCCTTGTACTTTTAATTACATCTTTCGGCATCATTTAGTTAATTGCCTTCCAAGGTACGTTTAAATTTAAGACTCAATTTCTTCAATTTATCAGATCATGTTAGAAGTTCTATAATAACCAATACCAAAGTAAGTAAGTGAATAAAATAAATAAATACCTAACTTAAGGAGTTTGGATCACTAACCTGCTTAAATAGTCTGATAGCGTCACAGCAGCTAAAGCGTTGCAAGAGGCTGATATAGTAGAGAGCGAAGCGCTGAATATTCCCGCCACGAAAAGACCAGCTAACCCTGGAACTACCTTCATTGCTGCTACCACGTAGTAAGGCATTAGTTGGTCTATCTACGAGAGAAAAGTTCGATTTATCTTCATTGTTCTATAAGACTTTGTACATTGTTCTAAGGCTTTAACAAACCTTTGTCATCTTACCGCTGAAATCTTTTTGCTAACGTAAGGATCACAGTCATGAAACACGGCATACAGTCCGATGCCACTGATGCAAGTGATGATACTTAACCCTGACAATACTGGCCAACTCCACCACAGACATGCCTGGGACTTCTTCAGTGTCTTTACTGTTAGAAGCCTTTGGACCTGCAGAGAAATTCACATATCATCTATTGCCACTTTAAAGTGTCTATGTCTTTACAAAAGTTCTGAGTGTTAGATAATCGCGATAATTACCTGAGTGTGATTAACGGCATATAACGACAGATACGTTATCAAACTTCCGATATTCAAAGACCACCAGGTATTTCTTTCCGTCAGATCAAAGCTGTACCTGAAAAAAATTTTTTTTGTTACTTTGAAGCTCCCTAAAGCCTCTAAAGCATCTGTTATTTATGAGTATAAAAACTTACTTATTGAAATCCATACGCCCACCAGCTTTTGCGATTTCAAACATTTTCCCAAAACCTCCAACTTGTACGCTTGTGAATATAACAACGCTAAGTACAGCTACAAACATTAGTATAGACTGAAGAAGATCAGTGATAAGGATTGCTTTCATGCCACCTAGGGTCGAGTAGAAAGTACACACAACACCAACAAGAAAGATCGATATCATTCTATCTAGCCCTGTCACTGCTTCAAGGACAATAGCAGGAGCATACAATACTACTCCATTATACAGCACCATTTGTAACGTAAAAGTCAGAGATGCTAACAATCTAATTCTTGGCCCGAACCGTAACTCTAAATACTCGTAAGTACTGGTCTTCTGAAGTCCAAAGAATACTGGCAAGTAATATCTACTCGCGATGGGGGTCGCGATGCCGTATGATATGTTTATTATTATAAATTGCATTCCGTAGTAATAGTTTTCAGAGGAAACTCCTAGCAAAGATATGGCGGACATGAATGAAGCCATCAGCGATACTGCTACAGGTAATACTGACTGGTTTTTATCTGCTAGAAGATATTCCTGTAAAAAAGAAACGTAATTGGATTTTAGTTTTCAGTTTACCGTTTTTGTTATGCTTATAACTAACTCGAATGAAACTACAAACCTCGTTTGTTTTTTGTTTTCCCCCGCTGAAACGAAAATACAATCCGATGGCTGTCGAAGCGACCATTGTTGCAGCCATTATCAAGTAATCCCAAACACTGAACACTTGTTGATCCATTTTGTTATTCGGTCCTGTAATTAGTCAAGAAAATTTTAAGGTTCAATGTATCAGGGGTAATAGTTAAGAAACTTTTTCAAAAAATAAATCTAACCGACTTTAATACTAGTAACTAAAAAGATAGAAATAATAATTTTAGTCGACTACCTGATACACATAAATTAGAGCCTAGAATGCATCGGGAATGCTAATATTTTTCCGTAGTTTTAATCATGTCATTAATTTTAAAGTGGATTTGGAGAAGTTTACCTCTGTGACCTTAAGCAAATAGGAAAAATAGATTTATAATAGAACGCCTAATGACTTGTTAATGTCTTAAGACAGGTTATTAGTATTATTTAATTATGTTTGTATCTTAAATACCATACCCGCCCGATACAGGTCGATCAGACAAATACAGGGTGGGTCAGACTTGCCTATACTGACCGATTCAAAAGATTTAATAAAGCAAATCTGAAACTACAAAAGAAACGAAGATATTTCTTAATTACCATGTTCTTATATATAAAATCGGTGACATGGTTCGCTTCTATTGTAGTTTCAGCCTTGCCTTAATGGACAGTATTAAAAAAAGCCAACCTGTACATTATCTAAGTGTACAGCGAGTACGAAGTTTACAATGTCTCAGGTTTCTTGGTCTGTGGTCTCAGGTACGAATGGTACGAATGAAAGGTACGAATTATGCGCCCCGCGGTATTACCCGCGTTGTACTCGTTATCGCGGGAATTTCGGGATAAAATGTATCCCATGTGTTATTCTGATGATGATCTAACCTATATTACTGTAAAGTTTCATACAAATTCGTCCAGTAGTTTTTTGTGAAAGAGTAACAAACATACATCCATGCATACACATCCTCACAAATTTTCGCATTTATAATATTAGTAGGAAGTAGGATAGTACAAAATATTAACAATAGTTAGGTAATTGGTTTCTTAGGTTTCAGTGAACCATACACATTTTAAATTCGAACTTCGTTTACAGATATACTTCGCTTTTCACATTTTGATCAGAAGCCTCCTTTACAGGAACGAGTGGAAACCTTACGGAACCGTTTCATAAACGTAGTTTCGATTTAAATCAAGAGGAAAATTATAAATATTTAATCTAAGAAGTTTTGTATTTTATTAACCGACTTCAAAAAAGGAGGCTATCAATTCGACCCGTATGTCTGTAATATTTCCATAACTGCCCAGTTTTCGTATATGTTGGTCTATATCAGCATCTGAACAAATGTGCCAAATTTCAAAAGTGTATGTATGTTTTTATTTATGGAATAGTATCTATACAATCATTTCTTTAAGCGTATTTATTTTAATGCCAGCAACATTTGGTTCAGTGGGAATTTCGGGATAAAAAGCCCAGAATAAATGTCCCTGTCCAAGGCTGAATCTAAATTAATCAAAATCGGTTCAGACTTGGAAGCATAACACACAGACAGACCGACAGACAAACATACACATTGCCTTTGAGTTTATAAAATAAGTCGAGATTCTAAAATTAATTGCACATTGTATGGTATTTTAAACCTTGATTGAATATAATAAAAATTTGAAAATTTGAATAATATTTCTAGTTTACTTTTAATAAACATTCTCTAAAATTTGCAAATATCCGATCGAGTCACATTTTAATTTAAAAATTTTGGACTTACCAATTTACTGCTACTTGAAACTCACACTAAACTTAAGCCGGTAACTATGTACTATTTATCAATTAAGAATTAAAAAAACACAGACAGAGTTGCCATTCTTCATTATATCTATTATTCGCGCCTTGACCTTGGCAACCCCGACCAAACTTTGCATTACGCAATCACGTGTGGTTTGAAGTAAAAACTTTTTAGATTTATTTCTGATAAGTACTTTATTAACAAGTACGAACTGAGCTGCAGAGCTCTAATAACTGTGTTATTCGACCGGTCAAAGTCTAGAGAAATTTACCGTTTCTACCGGCGTTTTTAGCATAGTGTTTGAAAGGTTATGTGTGTGTCATGCGATCGTATGATTCTAGTACGATGTGAAAAAAGCGGCTAAAGCGCTTTACTTTTCTTATTTCTTGTCAACATTTGGCAATTTCTACATCATTATGTTGCAGACTGAATTATAATTATATTTAATTTAGCTTCATATTTATGATTTGATTACCTGTCGCAAACAATTATGTAGCATAATAGTGCAACGTAATAGCAACAAAAATAACTTTGAACATCCTAAATACCAACACTCTGTACTCTGCAGGCTATTGTCATGGAGCACTGCTCGCTCTAGCCTACATTACAAAATCTACTAACATAGATGTGGAGTTTAAGGCCCATCGCAGACGACAGACTTTTTGTGCGATCGAGTCTGCGGCGCACAAAAATTCGGTCGCGGATTTTTGCGCGTCGTGTGCGTTACTGCATATAATTACATAGGTTCTATTTTCACAGACTAAAAAGTGCGTCACGGATAGTCTGTCGTCTGCGATGGGCCTAAAAGTTTAATAAATTTATAGTACTTATAGGTACATAATATTATTACATTATGTAGGATATTAAGTATGTACTAATAAAGCTACAATGTAACGCAGTGAATTGGTCATTTTGTAATCATGAATCAAACTTCATAGTACATGTGTTACAGACTCTTGCCGTTATTCTTCTTACCCGTTACCACCACTCTGGAAAGCGCTTCAGCGGCTGAATTTCCACGCGCACTATATTGCGCACGCAACACAGACACACACAGATGTAGGTCTATTTATTTGATCTAGATTGTGTGCGACAGCTAATATTTGAAACATTTTATATTGATTATCTCCTGAGAATATATTAAAGTGTCTACCTACTTATCACATTATTTAAGAAAGCACTACAAAAGTTTATAGTACAGAAAACTACTAGCGACATCTAGAGAACAGGTGGGGAAAAATGAACGCCATCTAGTTTACTTTATATAAACTAAATGCTTACCAAGTATTGAATTGAATTGAAGCTATTGAATAAGTGGTTCCCTTTTTTGTCAAGGAGAATGTATGTCTATTTAAACTCCAAGTTCGACAACCATCTATGATGGTGTTTGGAACTAAAACTCTACTCAGTATGAAATAAAGTTTTACAACTGGTTATTTATATTAACTCTAGTTTATAGTCGAGCAAGCAGAGAGTTACTACCACTACCATTGATTGCCTTCCAATACAAGGCGAGGTTACATCGGTAAAATAACAATAGTTATTAATTTACGTATATCGTATATCTGCGTACCTTATCCTACTAATATTATGAATGCGAAAGTTTGTGAGGATGTATGTATATATGTATGTATGCATGCACGAAAAAATATTTACTTCACACATTTAGAAGAAACTTTACAGTCATATAGATTACTAGCAGCGCCCCGCGGTTTTACCCGCTATGTGCCCGTTCCCGTAGGAATTTCGGGATGAAAAATAGCCTATAACCTTCCCGTTGAATGTGGCTATCTATTACAAAAAGAATTATTCAAATCGGTTCAGTAGTTTCTGAGATTAGCGCGTTTAAACAAACAAACAAACAAACAAACAAACAAACAAACAAACAAACAAACAAACAAAACAAACTCTTCAGCTTTATAATATTAGTATAGATACATCAGAATAACATTATGGGATACGTTTTAACCCGAAATTCGCGGGAACGGATACAACGTGGGTAACACCGCGGAGCGCGTCTAGTCTTTTATAATATGTGACTCTAAAATATCTCTTTCCCTCCCTAGATTGAAGTAATCTCTAACTCTACCACTAACTCTATCAATCATAGGCCCGGCACCATACATACTCAACGCCCAGAAATGCAAGAAAAACGAGTACAACTAACATTCAGATTTTTCACATTCTAAATTTTTCAGAACGATCTGTAAGAATGAATCTGACAAGCGTTCAATCTGATGTTTCAGGCATTCAACAATCTCGATCTGAATTCAGTTTCTTAATTCAGATCGATTTTCAGCATGGATGGTGCCAACTTTATTACCAGAGCTATGCTATGGTCCGTTTGGTATCCAAAAATCATAACAACATAGCATGGCTCTGATGAAAAACACCCTTAAACTGGACTACAGTAAATTAGGGTTTATGTAGGAATACCATTTATAAACAAATATATTTTCTGTGTTCGTCTAAAATCTTTTTTTTCTGACAAGAGTAGAAGAAAAAAACTTCTTTCATTGAGGTAAAGGATTCAATGATGGGGTAAGAATGGAACGAAATCAAACCTTTATCCTCTTAAAAAGGAATGGTCTTCGGCTGAAAAAATATATTAACTAACTCTCGTAAGAAAAAATGGATTGTATTATATCTATAAGTAAGTACATAACTACGTATTCATAAACACATAGGATGAAAGAGAGGCGTTAAGATGACATAGGATGCCCTTGTATGCTGATGAATTTCAAGATAATAATTAAAGGTAAGTCCAACTACGCATACACAGATAACCTAATTAAAAATGATAAATCATGTCACAACTCATTAATATTCATCAATTTGTCATTTATGTGCCGTCAACAAAATTGAGTTTTCAGGAGTTTTCATGAAAAATCCAAATACGGTCCTATTCTTGAATAAATTCAAAGTCTTTAAATAAGTATTCAATGCTTTTTGATGATGAATTTGATCATGAAAATTTTACGCTTTAAGTAATGATAAGAACTAAGAACAATATAAAAATCTGTCAAGGCTTGAATATTTTAATGTTTCATGATAAAATAACCAGCGACAATTTATATAATAATAATCGCTTCTATTCATACCCGATATAGGTAATTACAACCCGTAGCGTTTGATCCGGAATATATTAACGTCCTACAAGTTACCACCTAGAAATTAACACTTCACAAGTAACATAAGTCCATTAACAATTCACACAATATCGATAGAATCGATAGAAGAAGGGTGTCATTAACAAATTAATTATTATGTGCTTTTGTAATTGAATAAATAAAAGCTTTTCATGAAAGCGTTTCTTATACAGGTTGTGTTTATTAGTACGCTCAATTTCACTTGATTATATCATGATGTTTCAGGAATGTATCCTAACATGTTCATATGTTGTAATAACAATTTTAACATACGTATGCGGATAATCATAGCAAAAAATGCTACCCAGGAAGTTGTAAAAAAAATTAATAAGACAGCATATTCTACAGTTCATACAACAACAGTATTCTTGATATCATTTAAAAGGAACCCAATAAAAACTAAATAAACCACCTTTTTATTCACGTGCCTGGGTTATGCCGGTACGTAATAACTTTGTAAGCATAGGGCATAAACATTTTTATTTGCCTAGTGAGGACTCGACGATATAATTAACGTGCCGCAATACCCATGTGGATACTCGGATACGTAAATAAAAAACGTTGGTCAAATATGAAAAGCCGTTATTCACGCTCCGATGGCTCTTTACCTGTGAAATGAAAAGATGTACCTTCGTACTACGTACCTACTGGTATGTTTGTGACAGGCCGCGTTCTTTTGATCTCCGCGTTGGCACAGAGAAGGCACAATTTTAGAGAGTGCTTTCCGGATTTTTCGTGACTTACATACGACAGTGTTTGAACAACCTATATCCATTTTTTAATTTCCATTTTTAACTTTGCTACTAATTAATTCGCTACGTGCTAATAGAGTTTCGGATATTGGAATATGAGTTATACCATACTTGTACCAAACCACCCTGTATTTAGATTTACGTATAAATTATATAATGTAACCATATCGTAACCATATATTTAAGTTGAGTCCAATATCGATATAACCAATTTACCTAAATAAGCAATTAAACCTAGTCAGGCATCGAGTTTGGCGGTAGTTTAATCTAACAGCTAACGTGTAATAAATATCCGTGAAGACTTTAACACCAATCAAAATGTCGGAAAAAAATGTATCCCGTCCGAGAAGATATTTTGCTTTGCATTTTCGTCTTTTAAGGTTTCTTGGTTTGGGGTGGTGGCATCAACCGGATGAAGGGGACACCAGGAACTTTCCTGGATGGTATCTGTACTACTCCATACTGACCCAAGTCGTGTGGGTCGCGGGCTTCGTGGGGCTCGAGACCATAGACCCTTTCGTAGGGGAGAAGGATATGGACGGCTTCATGTTCAGCCTCTCCTTCGTCATCACCCACAACCTCACCCTCATTAAACTCTACCTCTTCTTCTTCAAAAACTCTGAAATTCAGGAAATAGTTCGAATACTTGAAATCGACCTGTACCAATACTACCAAAACAACGCGAAGAATCGCGCGACTGTAAAAATATCGAAAACATTCACAGGCGCATTTCTTTTCTTCGGATGGCTGACTATAGCCAACTCGAACCTGTATGGAGCTGTACAGGATATCCAGAGGAAAGCTTATATAAAAACGTTGAACGATACTACTCCATTGCCACTTAGAAATTTACCTCAGCCGATATACATACCGTGGAACTATCAGCAGGAAAAAACATTTATAATGACGTTCCTTTTGGAGGTGATCGGCTTGTTATGGACCGGCCATATTGTCATGACGATAGATACATTTATCGGGTCTGTAATCCTGCACATGAGTTCACAATTCGCCATCCTAAGAGAAGCAATAATAACCGCTTACGATCGCACCATGGCGCAGTTACGAGAAGGCGCAAGTTATGAAAGCCACAAGGATCATAACTCAGACATAAGTTCGGTGAACATCGAAGAAAATAACGAGAATATAGTACGAGCATTTTACACTGAAAAACAAATCGAATCAGCATTGCAAACAACTTTGGTAAATTGTTTTCGTCAACACCAAATGCTCATCGGGTTAGTAGTTAGTTTGCTTGTGTTTTCTGGGAATAACAACGTGTGGGACAGGTTTTAAATCTTCTTTATATAACCGTTGTCATGATGAATATGATCTCATCTAAAAAACAAATCGAAAGAGTCTAATGCAAAACTAAATATTAAAAGAAAAAGTAAAGGTACGTGAATTTTAAACGAAGTCCGTCTATGGTTTATTTGCTTCTTCTAGAAAACAATTTAAGAAAATAAAACTTGAATTCCACTAAACCTTTTAACGGGAAGAAACCGCAAGCACATTAAATCTTAGTTAGAAAAGTTTCTTTTGTCAGTTCGGCTTACCACTTGGTTACACGAGTACTTAGGTACTCGTTCAAACTTTTGTAGCCGTTCAAAGTTGAGTTTTTCTTACTATTTTTATCTTAACCATAACTTAAACGGTCTGTCAGACCATATCTATCTTCCATGTTTATTTTCAAATACTTCTTGGTACTCTTGACTTTTGTATTTTAGAAGGCACAAGCTTCATCAAAATACGCTTTATATTTTTCTTAAAACCTAAAACATCAAAATGACTTCGAAGTTTGGACATCGCAAATAGAATAATAAAACAAACTAAATTTGAGTTTATTAAAATAAGCGCTGCTTTGGGACAAGAACCTAATTGTCATTTTGGCAAGCGATCAAGTTGGGGCAGTTGCAGCCGACATAACAGCCATAAACTGTTTCGTGAATCAGCGCGGTACTGCTAACTGCACCCGTTAGCTGGCCAACACAAGTTTAGCTTCAGAAATTAATGATATACCGGGTCACTGCACAATAAGAACCCAATTCTATTTAATACATTGATAGCTCATAACATTTCATGGAAGCATACAGAAATATTCTTAAAGTACTTATTCAATAAAACGATACACGTAGTCGCATCGGTGCAAAACCAACCTTAACCATGTTGTTAGAACATGACCGTGAACATTTAAATAAATGTTTCTTAGTACCTTAGGTAGGTGTGATATTTTTAGATATAATATCCTTCAAAAATAAACATTGCTTAATGTTGATTCAAGGGCAATAAGGGGAGAGAGTTTGTGTGAATGACAAACTGCAATAACCGAGGATTAGGGGCCAATATTGTCACCCGCCGGGTTTTTTCCAACACTAGGATACACATAATCTGGGTTTCATATCCAGAGATCACCCCCACAGCTTACGTTTTTCCTGATTTGGAAAATAAAACTTGCCAGTTTTAGCTAGGTAATGATAAGGTACTTATGCTTTAACAATCGTCAAAAGGCATATGTATATAGTATAGTATATAGTATATGGAATCAGTACCAACATTAATAAACCCATTCTTTTTAGGGTTCAATGGAATCCCAAATAGACTCAGTAAGCATGCAAGGCTCGCAACACATACCGACACCCGAACGTAAGCCGAGTCTAACTCGATCCCAAACCGATTCGAACATAACCTATGTGGTTGAGGAAATTAAGGAGGCCCCAGGGTCCTTGTACTACATCACAAGTTAGAGTGTATTCCAGAGAAAAGAACATTAATTTTATGTTTGATCGTTAGTAGACATAATTGAGTCTATTGGACAGAACTCAAATTCCTAACAAAGGCTAGATAGCCTCTTACATCGCGACTTACAAACTTTCGGCACAAAATAGACACATAATGTTCTACCTATTTCTGTGTATAATCGTATTCACGCCTGTTTATTTGTTATATGTTTCGTTTCTAATAAAATGTACTTTTTCATAACATGTTGGCTTCACAAATAAATTGAATTGGAATATTCCTGACAGGTGTGTAGAGAAATTCGGCGCGACATATTCGTACGGGTTCATGACTCAGCTGCTATCAAGTATGGCCGCGATATGTGTGGTAATGGTACAAGTTTCGGTGAGTACACTCCTGTGTCCATTTTATTAGTTTCCATTTACAACTTTAATTAATAGAGCTAATCTCGGAGATTACCCGTCTGATTTGAATAATTATTTTTGTAATAGATAGCTATATTCAACGGGAAGGTTATAGGCTATTTTTCATCCCGAAATTATCACTGGCAAGGTTAAAACGCGGGTAAAACCGCGGGGCGCTGCTGAGCAAAAATAAGTTAGTTACTCACAGTAAATATATTGACTTAATTTCACTTTTGTGAGTTGTTTCACTATAGCAAGTGAGTTTGTACGGGTCAGGTCTAGTTTCAGTCCTTATTTAAGAAGATTTTAAAAGTCCTCACTATCATCATCTCTTGTATTATAAATAGTCCTAGTATGGGTATTATGGATATTTCTGTGCCCTAATACTTTCCTACTTAACTTCTTGCTGAGGAAAGTAACTTTCAGAGTTACTGTTAATGGAGGTGAACGCTAGGAGGCATTTCTTTTGATCAGATCAGATGTTTATTCTTATTGAACATTTTCTATAGCTTTCCAATTGCTTATTTTTCTGCAATAATTTATATTTGTTTATTTATCATTTTCCACAAAACCTAAAAGTGAAATTCTCTTATTTTTTTAGTATAATTTACCTAATAAAATACTCTATATACAAGAGGCATGCAAATTTTGAAATGTTGCCACCCCATTCCTACCCAGTAAGCATTCGTTTCATGCATAGAGGTTTCATGAGATAGACAGACGACAGTGATGCCTTTTGAAAGCTAACAGTCATATACAAGTTCACTCATTCTACATACCCACACATGTATATATACATACAGCTCTCGTTTGCCAAATACATCAAGCTCATCCCTACATCTTATATTTATTTATACAGTGGTCTCTTTGAGTGCCATTTATACAGAGTTTTATGGCCTTACTAGCTTTTTCTTGTCACTAAAGCTTTTCCAAGGAAGGGGATATAAAAGGACTTATGTATTAGTCGTGAATGTTAAAGACAACTTTATCTAGGTTCTTCATTGGGTATCCTATGCATAACCTATCCTTAAAAGTGCTCAGCAATCAATTTTATTACCTATTTATACTTTAAAGTTCCTTTGTTTTCTATTCTTTTGCAGCAAGACGCATCGAGTTTCAAGTCAGTACGCTTGATCACATCTCTTGCCTTCTTCTTTGCTATGATAACCCAGCTTGCTATACAATGCTTCACGGGAAACGAACTGACATTACAAGTGAGTACCTACTATCAAAATATACAGAACACCATTATAGTTCATTATTCAAATCTCTTAGTATTATAGTATTACCATTTATTTCCCTAAAAGGGCCTACACAGTTAAAGAACCGCGGATAACTTTATTGTCCGACAAAATAGAACCTTTAATGTTCGAACAACCCACAAGAAGGACTTAAATTCCCCCATACAAAATAAACATAGTTAACCAACTTTTTCCTCAGCTTAGCATTTTTAAAGTCGTCTATAAGAAATCTAAATCACCGTCCAATATATATTAAGAAAAACTTTACAAACTTGTCTTCAAAGACCCATGTTGATTAATTAGATGCCTTCTCGGAGCGATGCCGTGTCATTCATCGACCCAATTTAGTTTTTCCACTACATGAGAACCATGACTTGTATAGTTTCCTCCGGTAACTTTCCACTCGGGATCTGTTTACTCTACCCGTAACTTGTTAAAGTTTGACTAGACAAATATAAGCAGTGATTTAGTTATTGTTAGCTATTCTGTGGGCAGACTTTCGCGAATAACTCAGACCTTCTAAATTTAGATTTATCGATAACAGGTCACATAGAATTTCAGGTCATTTGTAGACGTTTTATTTATTATTGAACGCTTTAGCGCTTAACCCGCTTAAGTCACAAATGATTGTATTTGGCACTAAATCTCAAATAGAGAATGTACTGGAGTGTGAACAAAAAATAAAAATTAATAACACTACAATAGCTAATGTTACAACTGCACGAAATTTAGGTCTTTTAATGGACGTAGAACAGAAGTATAGTGAGCATGTAAACAATAAAATCAGAACCGCCTTTTTCAAACTCAAAACATTATACAACATTAGGGATTATATAACAGAAGATGTGCGTCTTCACTTAACTGAACTATTGGTACTTTCCCATTTCAATTATTGCAGCACAGTGTTTAGTCCTCGAATTAATGCCAGTACCCAAAGAGCTATACAGCGTGTTCAGAATGCCTGCGTCCGTTTCTGTTTTAAGGTGCCTAAAAGGGAATACATTACCCCCTTTTTAAACCGTAAAGGTATTCTTAATATGAGAGCTCGACTGGAACTGCATTATGCGTGTCTTACTCAGAAAGTGATATGGACGAAGAAGCCAGAATATCTGTTCGAAAAGTTAACGTGGGTTAGGGACATTTCTGTGAGAAGCCGTCGTTCCAATAACATTAACATGCTTAGGTTCCCTGCGTACACATCCGCGCGGTACAGGGGATGCTTCAAGTTTGCAGCAGCAAGCATATGGAACGATCTCCCTCCACCTCTTAGGTATAAGATGAGTGTAGAAACATTTAAATTAAAATATAAACAGGCCTTGTTAAAAAGGCAACTTGCTGCTGAAAACTTGACGCATTCTAAATGGACACACTTTCCACTTAAACTATTTTTCTAATAAACCTTTTTTCTTTTTTTTTTTATTGCTTTATATCATAAAACAAACTTTTCATACCAATTCTTGCACGTATCAATGAGCATACACACACACACACACACACACACACACACACACACACACACACACACACACACACACACACTCACACAAACCCACACACACACCCACACTCACACAAACCCGCACACACGAAACACTCGCACGCGCGCATACACACAAACCCGCACAGACACAAACACACACACTTTAATTGATTAGGCGACCCCTCTCCTATTTCAACTCCCTCCTAAGATCTCTGGGAGTCAGGAAGGGCTGAAAAACAGCGTTGTGTAGACTCTGTCCGCACAACACACAGCTGAGCCCCTTACCTTTTGCCCATTTTCTTTAAATGTTATTAATTTTAAGTTTAATTTTTTCTGTATTGTACTTTCCTTATGTGGCAATAAATTGATTTTTATTTTTATTTTATTTTATTTATTATTTCGTGATCCACCATTTCCATTCAAAGCATACATTAATTAAGCTTCTCATATATTATGGGTCCTCCACGTTAAGCAGAACAACATTAAACAGATCGCACGTACTCTCGTATCACGAAAGTGGAAATGATTATCCGTCAAAGATGTCTGTTTGTGAAATCCATTTTCACGAATGAACGAATTATCATATGGAAATTCTATGAATAGGGCCTCGTCAATAGTAGACTCAAAGCTTTACAAAATAATCAATGACTAAAGAAGATAAAGTTTGAATATGGAGTAATATGGTGTATCTCTCCAAAGGTTCCCTGTAAGAGATCGCTCTTAGCGATAAGGCCGCTCATTGTGCAACTTTTAATGTTAATTAATATAGCATTCGTGGCATAGTTTGACTATACGATGTTAGTTCATTGCGATTGTTAAAGGCAACGTGTAGCTCGACCCCTACTTGGATGGATGGCCGATGATTTCATTTCTTTCTGAGCGCTACCGTGATCCGGAGGGCACGTTAAATTGTCGGTCCCGGTTGTTTCAATCGTTAGACCATGCCGGCCTTTAGGCGGTCTAAAAACTCCGACTCCGGGGTTGGCCACTAACCTCCTCGAACTTACTTTATGTAAATTGTCTTGTTTCATGGGTATTTTGATGTGGTGTTTAACTTCTATCTCTATATTCCAGGCGGCCCGTATATCAGACGCCGTGATGCAGTGCAAGTGGGAGCGCATGCCGCCGCGGCTCCGCTCTCTGTTAGTGATGACGATGATGAGAGCCCAGCGTCCCCTCAGGCTCACGGCCGCCGGCTTCGCGCATATGGACAATGACTGCTTCTTAGCTGTAAGTTATTAGTTTTAACCTCAATTCTCCCTCTCTTTTCCTCTTTCTCTATAAAGCTCTTGACTAATTCTTCATGAAGGTGTAGAGTTCGTCTCGCCATCGAATTCTCGGTCTAGCTGGACGTTGTTGTATATTTTGTGTACGTAGAAAATAATTATATATGACAGACGAAAATGTCTGCTGACTTTTAGGTCATAAGTTCATGGTCAAGTCATGAATTTTGACTGCCCGTATCACGTTGGAGTAGGGTTGGAGTGTTCCATCGTAAATTCCACTTCGAAATTCTGAGTACATTGGATTCCGATATACGTACCAAGCTTAGTACATAACCGTAACGCCTTGTTATATCAATATCGAAAACCCATCTTCTTCTACGGAGCATAAATTCTCATACAAATACCAAAGATATTCAATAAATACCAACTTTGAGACACATACCATCTATCTACCATACCTACACTCCTTCAAAAAGTTCCGAGTCCCAAAATAACGAATGATAAATCAAACTGCCAGTTGTTCAATGAACAGGTGAAAATATTGACGATCCCAATACGTATTTCCAATATTAAGTACATTTTCAATTCATTTCTTATAAATTATTAACACAAAGAAACAATCTTGAGAGATGAATACCGGCACGGGTGCGTGTGTTACGTAAATCACTTCATACGCTCATACTCGCGCAATTCCATTGAAATATTAAAACGTTTGAGTATGAAAAAACAAATTGGCATTGAGGAAAAAATACGAAGAATCTCTAGTACTTTGTTTAGTGTTGGGAATATAACCTATTTAAACTTAAAGTGGATAGATGGAACAAATTCCCTTTATATCACAGACATACTTACAGATAATAGAGATAAGTATATTTTCAATAGGATAAATTTAACTATCTATTAAACCTATTTACACACTCCTTGCTAATTGAGTTAATAAATGCACTTTGTAACTTAGCCAAATGTAAATAGGAAGGTTCCTTCCAATTTGGACGACGCGCGACGTTTACTTATCGAAATTGCATTGGGAATTGGGGAGATGGCTGTGTCTCTGCATACATTTGAATCAAGGAAATAATGCCAACATTCTCTGAACTTTATTTACTTCTTAAATAATCTAACACGTCCTCACTTTTATTTGTAATATTTTCTTTTGTCATGACTCATGAGTGAGCTTTGAAAAGGTTCGAAACTCGAACAAATTCTAGGTTTTTTAAAATTCCCTTTGTGTTTTTTATTTTTAAACACACAGAAGTTTGTTTTTGAAGTTTATCTTTTTAAGAATTAATTTCAAAATAAGAATTTGTTTCTAAGCTATTTTTTTTACTTTTTTCAGATCATGAAAGCAGCCTATTCCTACTACGCAGTATTAAGCCAAAGACAAATGTAGAAATAACCAGAAATCCTTCGTAATCAATAATTTATTATCAAACTTCACCATTATTACAATAAAAGTTCGTTGTGCACATAACTACAATCTAAACTATCACAGTTGTTCCGTAAAAAAATAAAAAGTGATAATAAATAATTAAATATTAATTAAAAGCTACACTTAATATGCACCATTGTCTTGTCTTAAAAGCTAATCATAGTTCTAGTAATGTTGGATTTGGCGTCACTGGTCGAGATCTGTCTGTGGACTTTATGTCCAGGACTTTCATTTCTTCACATCTGAAATCGAAAATTTAATTCATATTAATATGTGAAACACGAATGGTAAAGTAACGACAACTAACTTTCAGGACTAAAGTTCGTTTAATTAGATATTTATACTTGTTTTTTTAATCTCTATTTGTCGATTGCGACGTGGCACCCGCCGGCCGTTTACTTTTCATATCAGATTACAATATCTTATAGTACTAATTAAAATGAAAAAAACATTTAATAAATATTTACTTAATTTTGTACAACCAATTGAAAATCAAAGTGAGTTCAAGGAGAATTTCAGCAAATTAATGATAGCTCGCTGGGCATGGCAACTTGACAACGCGAGAATAACAAGCAGGCCTTCGAATTAGCATAATGTCAGAGGTGAACCGTTAACGAAAACTATCTGAGATGCTTCTCATTACAGACGAAAATACTTAGTGAAATTCCCTGGTCGAATATAAACAATTTTTTACAAAAGAGTTTTAGAGCTAACGTGCCTCTAACAGAACAGTTTGACGTAGTCGCCTTCTATATTCGTACCAACTGGCAAAATTGGTGATACCAACTGGAAAACTGGTGGCACCATCTGGCAAAGTTTGGTGGTTTACACTATGAAAAGGGCAGTATATGAAGGAATAAAAGGCTGGTATTCCAGATCTTCCTGATATGCAATATATTAGCGACACATCTTATAAAAGTGGTCAGCCGTCAATTTTGTACAAATAGATGGCTGCCTGAATTGCAATATGCCAATTCCAAAGTTAACTATCGACATTAATTTCTCTCAGACCGTTCGGGAACAAATTAACCGAAAGCTATCGAAGTAGACCTTCGAAACTGCTAGGGAATAAATCTTCAACAGGTTGGCTCATTTGGGCGTAATACACCTTGCCAAGGTTGGCCGTTACACTAGAATATAGCGTGTCAAAGAAGGGCTATGTACACTTTCAAGGGACCTTATTGTACTATAAATGAATAGTTAAAACCACTTTCTGTTGTCCTATTTTGTAACTGTTGCACAAGAGCGGTCGTTAAGAGAATATAATGGAATAGAAAAAGTCGATTAACTTCGGCTTACTTTACTTGTCGTTATAGTTAGTTAGTTAACCATAGTCAATAGCTTTTCATTAGTAGAATAACGATAGACAGAGACGTCCAGTAAACCACTAAACCTTTTTCCTCTTCATTAATCGTCTTCGTCTGGAAAATTGACGACATTTGTTCACATTTTAAGACTCGTAAGAAAAAATAGAGTATACACACAGACACCACAGTAAGCCAACTACCACTCACCTGTCTTCCGTAGTATTAGCCGCGTTATAGAACACGTCGGGCAGCGGCGAGTCGTGTTGGCTGAGCAACGAGCTGCCCGCTCGCGGCGAGTGGGGCCCGTGAGTCGCGTACGGGGAGAATGGCACCGCGGCCCTGAGGGCGGCCAGGATTAGGAGCATTCCACCTGGGAATTAATATTTTTATGAATAAAGTATTTTTTTGACCATAAGTAACGCACGACTGACGTATAACCTATATTACTGTAAAGTTTAATCCAAATCCGTCCAGTAGTTTTTTCTTGAAAGAGGAACAAACATACATACATCCTCATTAACTTTCGCATTTTGTATTATTACTAAGATTGCTATGTAGTTCACTCATTGGTCAATATCCATTTAACAAATTATGTCATATCCATTTCAATCGTTACATAAATGAGTTTTTAAGTAAGAATGCTATTACGTTAATTCTCAATTAAACGGCTTAAACTAAATTAAGTGGTTCTCTGTTAGCTTATAAATTATTATATTATAAACTTTTGTCGTAGCTACATACATACATACTTTCAAGTAAGTATGTATAATGTTTTATCTACACTAATGTTGTAACATTCTACTTATGTTTCCAATACTTGACTTATAATTACTACTGTTATAGCGCAGACAACTAAAACACTCAATTTAAGCAATTGCACATGATGTTATAATATCCACATCGATATCGTAAAATCTCATTATAACATCGCGCCCTGCGCGGCGCGCGCCCTGCGGCCCTGCGCGCGCAGCTGCGCTCTCATTGGTTAGATTTTAATGGCGGCAAGTCACTGTGACAATACACGTACGCGTGAATTTAATGTTTCGCAATGTGTTTTGTTTTTAAAGTTTTGTTTGATTAATTGCAATAGTGAAGATAAATAGTGTATGCAACTGCATATAACACGGGTATTAAAACACTCGTTACTATTATGAAACTCGCTGCGCTCGTTTCATAAACTCACACTCGTGTTTTAATACCCTTCATTATATGACAGTTGCATAAACTACTATATACATTGTGTTTAGATATGAATATTTGAATAATACCATTATTTGTGTATCTCACTCATGCAAATAGTTTAGAATGGGTTATTGATTTGTTATTCACTTCAGATACCAATAATTTATTGAATCATAGTTTGACGTACAAGCACGTCTCGATTGTAACTATTACTTATAGGTAGTTTGTACCTATCTTTCTTTATTTGCTCAGTTCAGTGCCTACTCCTTCAGTGTACGAGACTTATTTACATTCTGCGTTGTTCAACAATTGATCAAGCAAATTGATCCTAATTGAAATACTGTTTGGAAATTTTACGATTAATTTAACACGAGACTCGCAAAATGTCTTTACTGGTACCCTCTTAATACTCAGAATATTTGTCAAATTCCTAAACGAGAATAAAATCTCTTTAAGTCTCCGCTCTATTGCTGACGCACAAAGACATTTTTTGCAATTGAAAACAATGCGTTCTGCCATTCAGCTAACACAATGAACTCAATAAAAAACAAGTCAATAGGAACGTAACTGAATGTTTACATTTTGATGAAACTGAACGAAATGCGATAAACATTTGGACACAAAAGCATCCCTGAGCATAAAGTTTAGATACGCTAAGTTTAGTTCGTGACTTGAATTAAGTTTTGATACCCGGAGCTCACACCCCGGCCATTTGTCCGCCTCCGTACTCACTTACAAACGAAAACTCCAACTCTTTTTATTGTTAACAGACAGGAGTTTCGGAAGTGCTGAGCTCAAAGTACTCTGAGACAGCGGCAAACGAAATATGTCGGCATTCAAAGATGATATCTAAATAGATCTTATTATAGTAATGATATTTACTCTGTTTGTGATGCTTTCGTGCCGCTATGTAAGTATATCCTATATGTAAGTAGGTATTTTCAGTAAATACCAAAGATATATTTTGGGAGCGGGACGGTTTTATGAGGCGGTCGTATTACCGGAAAATATACGCGTAAGTATCAACCAGAAATACTTGAATATTGTTTAGTACTAACCATTTTAACCACACTTATATTACGAGTTTGATGTTAAATAATTTGACAGGTGTAAATTAATAATGTGTTCTGTTAGTAGGTAAGTAAATAAACAAAGTCACCCATTGAAAACGTTTCGCATCGTTATAAATATTAGTATTCCTTATTGGTAAAATGTAAACCAAAGAGATCCAACATGCGTTATAGAGGAGGAGACTACTATCATCTAACGACTTTTACTTTAAATTCATCAATTGACTGTATATTGACCCCAAATATTGAAACCACATTGAAACATTGGTTCCGCCATTATATTTGATGTACTTAAAGGCAACTAACTGCACATGCTTTTGACTCTAATAGGTACGTAACCTGACATAGCACATGCCATAACACAACAGCATTATTTCTGTCACGGAACAAAAATTGAAGTAGTGTCTCAATTAGGAATAGTTATCGTCTTTGCATTAAGTAGGTGCCATTGTCCATTACCCATTATTGTGTAACAGCTGACATTTCAGTATAGTTATCAATCGAGTGGAACGACAGTGGAAAGTAACTGGAATGACAGTGGTGAATATTGTGCAAGTTTGCATACAGAAAGAAAGTAGAGTAGACCCTTAAGTTCTGGTAAACGCTTCCAGCTTTCTTTCTCTATGTAACCAATGAGTGTATTTTTTACCTGCAACAGTAGTCATGACAGTGAGGTTAGCAAACAGCAGCGCCGTCGCGATGCAGGCGTAAAAGGGAGCCCTGGCCCTCCCGCAGGACCACCGCATGAAGTCCCAACACCGCAGAGTCAGAGTATACTCTCCCCGGCGGCAGAGCAAGTCGATGAACAACGCGGCCACCCACATCGTCTCCAGTAGAAACACTGCGATGGCTCCTACACTAAACGTAAAGTATACTAATAATAGTCACTTATTTCAAATAGGAAGTTGAAAGCCTAGTCTACATATGTATGTCCTAAAGCCGCTTAGTATTCTGAACAAATTATTTTTAGGCAAATGTGTACAGTACACATCCGTGCCGATATTTGTTCAAAATAAAAAGCTAATGTGTTCATTCAGTGGGGATATTAACAGTAGTTGTTCAAAGCCGAATGAAATAAATATAAATAAATAAATCAGTGAACGAAAATGTTCGCAAGTATTTTAAATTTACCGAAGAATTAACGGTCTCTGACAGACCAGTTCAAATTTAAACTTATGGCTACTTACGTCTAAACTATTGTCGCAAGTCAGATCAGACAGAAGATCCAATAGGTGTGAGTCGTATGAGTGTGAGTCAGAGTCGCTTTTGTGAAGGGGCAAGACAAGCCTCTCGCAAATCAAGAAAAACTTTGTAAGCAAAGGTCCACACATCACTTAACTACGAACCGTGGACCTGGCAGTGCAAAATCGAAAATAGATCGTCCTATATAAGCCCGGCTATTAGAAAATAATATATATTCATCATCAATATTTATAGTTAGTACACATTCGTAATAACAAATCGCAACAGCTTGTAATAGCCTAATCATTGCAATAAGTCATCGTCGGCAACAGTCACGCTGTAATGGGCACTATACGTCGAACAAACGTTTAAACTCCATTTATAAAACAAAATATTGCTTATATTTGTATAAGCATCAAAAATGTTGGTAACGCGATTTGAATGTCTGTAATATAAAATAGTTTCCTACAAAACTAGCTAAATTGCCTCTTAAAAATGGCCTTTATACGCCAAGAGTTGCTGTTATATAACGCTCAAGGGTTGCTTGGGGCTAAGTGTAGCCTCTTTGGACATGAAACCTCTTTTTGCTATGTGAATTTATATCTGACTATCTAGGTCTCAGGACATATAGCATGGACCGAAGATAATATGATATTAAATCCGTTAAAATAAAGTTACCGTGCTTGGTTCGTCGCCAAAGAAAGAGAGAAAGGAGAAACGGATGAAATACATTTTACAATAGGAAATTGAGACAATAAAAATCAATTAGTTGAATGCATTGTTAAAAAAGGATTTGCAAATGTTATACATACTCGTATAACAGAAATATAATTACCTTGTAGGTAGATGCGTCTGCGTATATACCTTAACATTTATGCCTAACACCTATAATTGTAGGAAGTTGTTGTACAATTTTATAAGACGCAGATTTGACTATTGTATATTTTTTGTATAATTTTATAATTCATCTCTTATATAAAAATATGTTTTGTCTGAATAAAAAATACAAAATATTTCAAGGTCAAAGAAACCTCTACGAAGGTCAGAGACGTCAGAGTACAATCAAACTTTTGACTTGAATTCTGTATGTTTCTGTTTTTAGCGGAGAAATGTAAAATGATTACAGGCCATCAGGAGTCGGCGTTGGGAGACAGATGGTGGTCGTTAGCCGCCATTTTGAAGGATCAGCCACTTTGCCTGGCGCACTAAGTAAGAAGGGTATTACACACTTCAGTGGCTTTCCTTGCTACTATTCTTGGACAAATAAAATAAAAATCACGATTTTAAGACCGGGTTAGAAAACGGTATCAATAATATTGCGTTTTACTGCATTTTAAATTAACAAACATTTCTATAAAATTATAGAAAAGTCAAGCCAAACGGATCATAAACAGCTACTATAAAAACATTCTGTAGTTTACAATTTTGGTCTGTAGTCTGTTTGGATACAAATTTGAAAAAAAATTCACCGATTTATTGGTAGGTATATAAAGTAAAACCAGCACCGATTTAATGCGCTATAATGTAAGGTACTAATGTAATGTAATTGTTTACATTACCTTCACTACACTACTTGCCTGTAATAGGTTCATAGGTTATACAATGTAAGTCCTTCATTTCAGTACTGACTGAATCTCTTTTTTAAAGGTAGGGAGGGATATGCTACATTTAACATTAACAGTACCTAGTGGATTCTACCTGTGATCCACCAGTATTTAGGTAAAAGGCACTTACTATTTTTAAGTACAGAATTTTAATTAAACTTCTACCTTCAATTATTAAGTAAACCCGAGTAGGGAATTCTCTAATTATACTTTAATCCCGTAAACGTAAGGAAGAGTGGTAACATTTAGAAGTAATGGTTAAAGCTGTCTTTGGAGTCGCAAAGTTAACCTATTTTACATAATAATTATTAGCTCTCGTATAATATGAGAATTAAAAAGGTTATTTAATGACTATGGCAAGTTACGGAAATTAATAATTATTTCGTTTTTATACCTATTTTCACACACAAGCGTTAGATTCAATACCTACTGTATTCTTATCATTTTTACGTTATTAGATCTTTTTGCTATTGTTCTGTTTACCTATTTTGTTAAACTACAATCACGCCATATTTTACTAAGACTCCGCCGTCACGATGACGCACAGAAACGTCACTCATAGTTAAATACATGGTTAAATATTAATATTCATAAGTGAGATTCGCAAATTGTCATTCAGGAATATTAATGGTTAAACAAAAAGTTGTGACATCACAACGTACGTACATCAGTCCGATTGCGATTTCGTAGCCGAGGACCCAAAGCTCGGCGCCCGCCCCGCTCATCACTGGAACAAACGATGAAACATTAAGTACCTAATAAGGTTACAACAAAAAGTACTTAATTAAACATCGTACTACGACAAGGGTGTACAAGACCACGCTGGGAATACAAGGGTTAACCGCTTGTACTTTTTGTTTCATTACAAATATAATTTAATGAATATTAAAGAGCAGCCGATTTATTCTTGTAATTATTTATTTTAAGTAAATGTAAAGTAAAGTATTAGCCTGTAATGGCCCACTGCTGGGCAAAGTTCTCTCATCTCACTGAAGACATCAGTAAAGTGAGGAGGATTAGGCATAATCACTACGTTTAACAAATGCGACTTGAAAAGTAAATACTAGAATTTTATTTTTATTCAAAATACCTATGATAAATAATCGCGGAATAGTTAAAGGTTTTCGTCAAAGATCTTTACTTTTATAATCTTCTATTTACGTCTAAGTACAAAATAACTTAGTAAAATAAGCAAACAATACGCATAAATTGTTTATACAACGGAGAATATTTTAATTTGAATAACAGAGGCGTCTGCTTTTTGAGTAAAAAGAGGAAAATCACAAGGAAAACGGTAAAGAGACGTCCTCGCAAATCCCGAGAAAGTAAACATTCAAGTGTTTTGAGTGGGGACATAATTGCGTACCCGAATAACTTTATTCAACAAAAAATTACGTCATTAAAATTTATTACGTAGTGTCGGGTTACGGAAAATTAAAAGTTTCCCGACACTAGCTGTAGTCCGCTGCGACGCTGAAGCACTGCATATTGAAATAACATTTTAATTAAGTACCTACCAAAATTCGCTTTTTTCCCTTTATTTGGCGTATATTGTATACTAGCTGTACGCGCGGTTTTACCTGCGTCAGGATAAAATATAGCCTTCCTCCTATCTTTCTTCTTAAATGTAGCAACCCATGACAAAAATAATTATTCTAATCGGACTGGTAGTTCTCGGGATTGGTCCGAACTTACAACAAAATCAAATCACAAATTTTACCTCTATAGGTATACTAGTCCCGTTAAAGAACAACTCAAAGGAGGGTATAGAATGCGTGAGAGGGTACCTAAGCGATTTCTACAGAAACGTATTCAGGGTGCTCAGGGGAAAAACATACTAAAAGTCCTGACGTCTAGGAGGTGCGCCGGAGGGAAGGGAGGGTGACAAAGGTCTCAGTTTTAGGTTATTCGCGAATATCTCAAAAACGGTGCAATGTAGCAAAAAAAGTGTATGATGAAATGAAAGCTTATATAATTCTCTATAACTTTAATTCTATCCACTTTTTCCATAATCCCAACCGTTATTGAACTACACGCTCCAGAAATGTCAAAATTAAGGAACTCGGGCAGGTAACTATGGAGCCTGCCCCAATGCTCAACAGTGACATGACCTATGTCATTTGAAAGGTCTTGAAGAGTTGTACAAGTTGCTCCTAGACAGTTATATCGAATTCGACGGCCAACTCGGTGTTTTCGACCACCGAAGCATTACCACTGGAGGTGCTGTGGAGCCTGGACGGAATGCTCAGCAGTGACATGACTTACGCATTTGAAAGCTCTTACAAGTCACTTTTTAATAGTTATATCGAAATCGACGCCAAACTTGGTGTTTTCGACCGACGAAGAAAAAACACTAGGTGTATGTGCAGTTGACCCTGATCGTATTGCTCAACAGTGACATGACTAATGTCATTTGAAAGCTCTTACAAGTCACTCCTTGACAGTTATATCGAAATTGACGACCAACTCGGTGTTATCGACCACCGAAGTATCGACATTGATCGTATTGCTCAACAGTGACATGACACATATCATTTGAAAGCTCATAAAGAGTTATATAGGTCACTCTTTGATAGTTATACCGAAATCGCCGTCTAACTTAGTGTTTTCGACCACCGAAGAATGGAGTTGGGCTATGCCATACCGAAGTAACGACGCTGATCCTAATACTCAACGGTGACATGACCTATGTCATTTGAAAGCTCTTGAAGAGTCGTAAAAGTAATTCTTTGACAGTTATATCGAAATCGACCGCCAACGCGGTGTTTTCGACCACCGAAGAATGACACTGGGTTTATGTGCAGTTGACCCTGATGGTATTGCTCAACAGTGGCATAGCTTATGTCATTTGAAAGCCCTTGAAGAGTTGTTTAAGTCACTCCTTGATATTTATATCGAAATCAAAGGCTAACTCGGTGTTTTTGACCAAAAAAAATAATATATATATACACATTAGTTCAATTCATAAATTAGTTATAGAGTATTTGAAGGGCAACATAAGCGATCACTCACTGTCACTGCACATGTTTAGGTTAACTCAAATATGTCATGGTTGCTAAATACGACACCCTTTCAGGCCGGGAACACAACTTACGCGTGTTTTAGATTTTTTAAATCGTAATGTCATCTATTGAGTTCCTTTGCGCACTACTTTTATACTATTCTGATGCAAGGGCGAGGTTAAACACGCTGAATAAAGGACCTTGAGAAAATTCCATTCTTCTGTGGTCGAAAACACCAAGTTGGCCGTCGATTTCGATATACATGTCAAGGAGTGACTTGGACAACTCTTTAAGGGCTTTCAAATGACATAAGTTATGTCACTGTTGAGTAATACCATCAGGGTCAACTGCACATAAACCCAGTGTCATTCTTCGGTGGTCGAAAACACCGCGTTGGCGGTCGATTTCGATATAACTGTCAAAGGGTGACTTGTACGACTCTTCAAGAGCTATCAAATGACATAGGTCATGTCACCGTTGAGCATTAGGATCAGCGTCGATACTTCGGTATGGCATAGCCCAACTCCATTCTTCGGTGGTCGAAAACACTAAGTTGGACGGCGATTTCGATATAACTATCAAAGAGTGACCTATATAACTCTTTATGAGCTTTCAAATGATATGGTCATGTCACTGTTGAGCAATACGATCAATGTCGATACTTCGGTGGTCGATAACACCGAGTTGGTCGTCGATTTCGATATAACTGTCAAGGAGTGACTTGTAAGAGCTTTCAAATGACATTAGTCATGTCACTGTTGAGCAATACGATCAGGGTCAACTGCACATACACCTAGTGTTTTTTCTTCGGTGGTCGAAAACACCAAGTTTGGCGTCGATTTCGATATAACTATTAAAAAGTGACTTGTAAGAGCTTTCAAATGCGTAAGTCATGTCACTGTTGAGCATTCCGTCCAGGCTCCACAGCACCTCCAGTGGTAATGCTTCGGTGGTCGAAAACACCGAGTTGGCCGTCGAATTCGATATAACTGTCTAGGAGCAACTTGTACAACTCTTCAAGACCTTTCAAATGACATAGGTCATGTCACTGTTGAGCATTGGGGCAGGCTCCATAGTTACCTGCCCGAGTTCCTTAATTTTGACATTTCTGGAGCGTGTAGTTCAATAACGGTTGGGAATATGGAAAAAGTGGATAGAATTAAAGTTATAGAGAATAATATAAGCTTTCATTTCATCATACACTTTTTTTTGCTACATTGCACCGTTTTTGAGATATTCGCGAATAACCTAAAACTGAGACCTTTGTCACCCTCCCTTCCCTCCGGCGCACCTCCTAGACGTCAGGACTTTTAGTATGTTTTTCCCCTGAGCACCCTGAATACGTTTCTGAAGAAATCGCTTAGGTACCCTCTCACGCATTCTACAACTACTTCGTTGACGGGACTATACCTAATATAAGTAGTAACTAGCGATGTAGTATTTAATAAAAAAATAAGTAAGTTTGAGTGCCAAGGTTAACGGCCTAACGGTTAGGCATTTCTTTCTGACCGTTAACGTGCTTCTTAGGGCACGTTTAATTATAAGAGATTATTGAAGACCTCGCAGAGGTCTAAAACTCCAACTTACGTTTCTTTTATAGACCTTCCTCCCAAAATATGACCTTAGATTGACAAAATCTTACTATATATCTATCTATGTGTCTACTACTACCGGAAATTAGGTTTGTACTGGATTGTCTGGTATTAGGTACTATATTGGTATAACTATATTATAATAGATCCAGTTAATTAACGATCAATTTCGAATGTCAACTGATCTACAATATTTAAGTGAATTGGTGTCAGGAAGCTCTTGACAGAGCTGAATGAAAGAAATGGGGGGAGGCCTTTGCCCAACAATGGGACACTTAAGGCCCGAAATAAAATAAAATAATGTAGGTACATTGACTTAAACATTGATTGCAAATCATGAGATTGATATAAATCATCAATGTATTCTCGTAAATATTGTCGAATCGGTTCACATACAAAATTGATTACTGGATCTATTATAATTAGGTTCCTATTACAATGCAGAGTTACAGAACCTATACGTATATTTAAATTGTAACCTTCATGTAATATTCTTACCTACAGAAGTGATTAGACCCCATAGCCTGGCCAAAGGCTGTAACAGGTCCCATAGTCTAGAAGCGACAGATTTCTTCTGAGGACCCCCTTGCCGTCTCACCACCCTCGCCAGAGACACAGAACATGGAGTACCAGACTCACTGTCTGACTTCGAGAGCTCCACGCTCATGGCTAACCAGTTCCAAAGACTAGGAAACACTCAATAGAGATAACACGAATAAATAAACAAATATTTCTACACCATGGCACTAATATGTTAAACAAATTGAATAACAACACTTTTCCATGAAATAGGTGTTAACTTTAGCCCAGATTAAGTCATTATTTTACTATTTTAATTCAAGTAATACTTAACTCAAAATAATATCTGAATTACACACAATATGCATCCGATTTTTTGATCGTCCCAACCTGGCGATTTGCCCGGTTACCAAAATATCACGCCTTGGATATTACGCCCTATTTTCTTAATATCAATTAAATTTGACACTAATTAAACAAAACTATTTCTATTAACATTTTTCTTAACTTCTTAAATACTTAATTAGCATTGCGGAACAACTTGCGATATATTTTTGTTGATAGTTTTACGCTGCGCTATTGGAAATGAAAAGCTAGCGGACGCGACCTCTCACTGACAACGATTGTGAGAAACTGAATGAATGGATGTGGATGGAATGGAATTGGAAACTGCGAGAGAAGCGTGATAAAATGTGTCTGGTTTTGTTCCTACCGCATGGGAAAAACACGATGCTTCATATATACATAATTATGACGATCTAGTCAATCAAGTTGAATTTACATTATTAGGTGCTTACCTATTGAAATTTATCGATACGGTTGTGTAGTCAAATATGGTCATTTTATCGTTTTATCTTTGAAAATATTTTTTTTTCTTGAAATGGAAAAGAACGTGTGTTTGTATGTTGATAGTACTTACATTAGTTTAATAAGTATGTAATAATTATTTAATCAAACGAAATAGGTATGTACAGTAAACTTATTTTAGAGCCATTTATTGGATTTTAATGTACAAATAAATGTAAAAATCCGATTAGACATGTAAGTATGCATTATATTAGTATATATACATTGTACGTTCATTAATACTAGAACCAACGAACACCACCAGAACATGAACCAGAAGATTCCCGCCTTACGAAAATTTCCATTTCCTATATCCGTTTCCAATAATGATCTATCTATGGCACTATCTATGGTCATTACTGATCCATAGATAAAAAAGTAAAATGCACTCTTCATTAAATATGGGAGTTTGAATATTAAAATCCTTGGTGGGAGCAATAGGCAATAGCTGTCAATATCGTAAGTTTCGAGCACGGTAAAGCTAACTCCACACGTGCTCATAATAAGCAAGCTTAGAAGCTTGGTAAATAGAAGCATGTTTTTGTATGTAACCTGCAAGAGTATTTGAGACTCATGTCATTCATGTCAAAAGTCTATAGAATTGACATTAGTCTGCTCATCCACCTGCGCCCAGGTACTGACTCGATAAGTGAGCATACTTGAATGAAATAAGCATGCAAATTAATATAAATTTTTTGACACACTTGCTCATTAGTGGCATACTTTTGTGCTAGTAATGAACATATTGTGAGTTAGTACCGCCTCCTCGATTCAGGTAGCCCGCTCGAAAATCAAACAACTGAGCAATGTTTCGACACACTTGCTATTGTGTCGAAACGTAGGCGACGACTCAAATGCTCATGCTTATTAGTAGCTTGTATGTACACTCTGTCAAGCATGCTTAAAATAAAAACATATGTCTAATAATAATAAGTCCATGTGTGTAATAGCTTTATCTCAAAGGTTCTCAGTGTTGCTCTTGTCTATGTTTCCGTTTAGTCATTCATTCTCTATGCTTTCCGCCTTTCTTTGTTTGTCTGTGTTCATTCGTTCATTCATTCACTCATTCATTCATTTTTCGCAAAGAAATAGCGTGGTGTTTTGTTTGCTGTTTTTCGTTGATTGTGTAATTTTTATCGTATGTAACTTGAAAATATACACTTGACTATCGTAAAAAAGTGAATACTCCAAAATGCAGTCCGCTAGTGGTGCAAAGAATCCGCCTTGGGCACGGTCTAATGTCAACACAAACATGACCGGTATGAATCCCCAAATCATGGACGCGAATGCCATGATGGGCCAGCAAAGTATGATGCCGTTTCAACAAACTCAAGCGGTTTTCAATCCAAATATGATGCAAGCACAAGGAGGAATGCCTATGCCAATGTCGGGACAAATGCCAATGAACCAAATGGCTCAAGGTCAAATGTACCCAGGCAATGTCGTCGCTTACCCTACGCCGCGGGCGCTGAATCCCGGGTTATACCAAAACAGCAACTCTAATCAGAACTCTAACTCTTCAGAACAGCGAGTTTTTACCGGAACAGTCACTAAAACTCACAACGACTTTGGTTTTGTCGACCATGACGTGTTTTATCAGACATCCGTATGTGCTAAAGGAATCATTCCAAAAGTCAACGATAGAGTGTTGGTGGAGGCTAGTTATAACCCGAATATGCCATTCAAGTGGAACGCCACGCGCGTACAAGTTTTGCCCAAGTCTGGCCCTAACAACCCGAAGAATCCTCCCAAGAGTAACTCTTACAATGCTGTGCCCCCACCATCTAATAGGGATAAGGGAATGCCCATGCGTCGTGACGACAGATCTGCTAGTCGCAGAGACGATAGAGTCAATAATGTAAGTGTTCTCTGTTGATTGTATAGTTTTGTCATCATTATAAATAAGCATAAGTTTTACTGGTACTGTTTTCTGTACAGAAGCGTTCTCGAACAAGAAGCCGTTCTCGATCCAGGGAGAACAGGAGAGAACCTCGTCCACGAAGAGATTCTCCCCCTCGTAAGCGGCCTGTTGTACACCAACCGTCACCTGTGAAGTATATGGTGCGAGTTCCTCGGATGCCACTTGATATGTGAGTCAACCTTTGTAAACCTTTCAATACTGATTTTCATTTGTGGGCCAGTACTAATAATTACACTGTTTCATTGAAAGAGGGAAATTTTAATCTCTAAATCGGTGATAATAACTAAGTGTGATGGAAACCATTGCCCGGAACAGTTAGTATAAAATAAATACATTGCAAAGATGTATTAACTGGGACCTTATTTGCATAACAAAAACATTCCATAAATAATACCTCATCACTCCAACACTTCACAATCATCATTTGAAAAACAAAAGTATTGTATTGATTTCTAACTCTTTCTCTAAAACAAATATGTATATTTTTTAAATGATTCTACAATACATTTTTTATATTTATATCTAAATAAAATCAATTCTATTTCAGTCAAAAGATGGATGTGCCGTCTATTGGTCAAAGATACACCAACTTATACATACCTTCAGACTTTTTCAATGCTCAAGTGAAGTGGGGTGAGACATTCCCCCCTCAGAGTCCATTCTCGCTAAACAACCCTTGTGCTTACCACATCATGGCTAAAGAAGTACCTCAGCCTAACGCTGAGGAGGCTGTTCTGGAACCCTCAGATGCTGATTACAGGTTTTCAGCAAAGGTAAATTCTATGTGGCTTATTAATTGTATAACCTCTTTTGTTATTTTTGCCAGGACATCTAATAATTAATAGTTGTTTACTTTTTTACATAAAAAAAAATTGTATTATAATATTCATGATGCAGGTCATGCTGATGAGTATGCCTACGTTGGAGTCATTGTACCAAAAGTGTGGACTAACAAAGACTGATGAGAAGGAGAAGAGATCCAGCTCTAAGAACCCAACTCTGCATCCTACTCGCCTAATCAAATTCTTGGTGGGACAGAAAGGAAAAAGTGGGGAAAACTTTGCAATAGGTGGACCATGGAGCCCTTCTCTTGATGGTGAAAATCCTCAAACTGACCCTAAAGTCTTAGTCAAAACTGCTATTCGCACCTGCAAAGCCCTGACGGGAATTGACCTATCTGCATGTACTCAGTGGTAAGTTTTGCACATATCTTTCCTGTGTACTGGCCTGAAACCTGACTTCTGGATTGTGCGCTCATTTTCTATAATCACCGTCAGGAGTTTCTTCTAGTCCATTACCCAATTATGACAGAAGAAGCTCCTGTCAATCACTCCATTCGTTAGTTTGCGGTATAGTACACATAAGTAATAAATTGGTGAGAATGGTAGAAGGCTGCATAGACGCTGAGCCGATGTACCTGTAAGGCTCGCGTAGTGTCGCACTTGTGTCGCGGACATGTGCGGAGAGCGGGCGACGCGCGCCGCGTGTGAGTATGCGACTATAACTGTATTACCCGCGCAGGTACCGAATGGTGGAGTTTTACTACTGGCGAGAGGGCAGCGGCGGGAAATCGCGGCTCGAGACCGTCGTGTTGTTCCTGCCGGACGTCTGGTCGGCGCAACCGTCCCGTATCGAGTGGGCCAACGTTCAGGAACAATATAAAGCGGCCTGCGAGGCTGCTCTAAAGAAACTCGACGGAGCAGATTCCAGCGACGGCAAGCAGCCGCCCGCGCCCGCCGAGTCGGCGCCCACTGACGCGGACCAGTCCAAAATTGTTTGTTCCCAGTTTTGTTTGGTTTTGTTCCCGACTACGTGCGCTTCTATTAACTCGAAGACTCCCGAGGCTGCGATGACGACATCTTGCCAACCTTGGTCGACTCAATTGGACCAACCTACACTACAGACTTAATCAAAACTTTTCATTTCTTTTTTATCAATCCATTTAGCTAAGTTTTTTTTAATGAAGCTATTCATTAATGTAGGAGTCCTCGATTCTTTTTGTACAAGACTGCTTATGTTTTTTAAATGGCCCCACAAAAACTGTTCAAAAAAATTCTGCCTCATTATGTTTGTATGTGAAAAACAGTTGTTAATGAGTTTATAATTTGCAGGAAAACCTTAGTGATACCACAATAACGATTGATGAGAATGATGATGATGACAATGACAAACCGGAACCAACTCACTATTCCAAACTGGATTTGAAGACCATGAAAGTAGATCAGTTGCGCCAAGAATTACGTGCTCGGAACGTCAGCTGTAAAGGTTTGTACTGACACATCGAGATATGCTTTATTATACATTCCGAAAAGTGTTCCAAAATTCAAAAGATGTTAAAATAATAATGCCAAGTGTAAGAGTATTTCCTTTATTTTTTTTAGATATTTTTGTCTTTATCTTATTAAGAGAACTAGTATCTTAGCTTAAATAATACATTATGTAACTATATGTATTATGTAGGCATTTACCATTGTTACCATACAACTTATTGGCACAGGATTAAGGGCACAACTTGTATCACGACTATCCAAGCTAATTAAAGCCGAAGAAGAGACTGATGGGAAAAATGATGACGTCATGGAGGTAGAGGATGAGGAAAGTGAAAAGCAGAAGAAGGAGGAAGCCTCAGAACATATTGAGATTAAGGATGACCAAGAGGAATCTAAAGTAGAAGAAAGCAAAACAGAAGAAGCACAGAAAGAGACTAAAGATGGAGAGAAGAAAGAGGAACCCAAGAAAACTGAGAAGGAAATTGAAGAGGAAAAGAGAAAGGTATACAATTACACATTTGATACTCCTATATAATTTACTGACTTATCTAAGTACAATCTAATCTATATGTAAAAAAGCAAGCCTCACATACATGATATCATTTCTATTGCAGTTAGAGAAAGAGAAGCAACAAACCAAATCAAGATACGAAATCCCATCTACCCCACACATTATAGTCCACCCTAACGGCGCAGCTAAAGGCGGTAAATTCAACTGCAACATTGCTACATTGTCCCTGTTGCTTGATTACAGAGTCACTGATAACAAGGAGCACAGTTTTGAGGTATATATCATACTTATAAAGTTTCTTTCTTAGATTATAATGCTTTAATAACCTTAAATGAGCCTATAAGCTACTAGCTCAGCGTGACCTTATTTATAAGGTAATTAAGCTGGGAAAACCAGCGTAACGGCATGATTATGAAATTGCCCAGCGTGTTATATATATATATATATCTGTACATCGAAGGCTGAGGCCGCTCTGCGGTTAAATAACTGCGGATTTTTCGCGTTTTATGAGTTTGTTATTCAAAGAAACCTAAACAACCGGCCACACTTGTGGTTTTTTCCCGCCCTAATGTATATAACCTGGTGGTTTCGCGATATTGCGGTTTCAAAAACACGTTGAAACACAAATGATGTCCTTCCACAGTTGTTCGTCTTCGCGGAATTGTTCAATGAAATGCTCATGAGAGACTTCGGTTTCTACATCTACAAAACCCTGTACACTCTTCCGGAGAAGATTGAGGAAGTAAAGGAGAAGTCAGAAGAGAAGAAAGAAGAGAAAAAGGAAGAAAAGAAGGAGGAGAAGAAGGAAGAAAAGGAGAAGAAAGATGAAAAGAAAGAGATCCGGAAGAAGGATAGGAGAGTGAGTTGATGGACTTTTTATTATCATTTGAAGCTAGTCCAAATAGAGTAAAGCTAAGAATATAGTTGCCTAAAAGCATATACATAAATGCATATTTTCTTCGACTATTTTTTACTTTCGCGCGACTAAGCAGCTACTCTATGCAATTCTGCACATTTATTTTTTATGACTGACAGAGAAGTATGTTAAATTAGAAAAGCCTTGTATGCCTTTTAAAAAGGGCACAGGATACTGTGATAAAAAATATTTATCGTTTTCGACTTTCATCAATCAAATGATATTATTTTATTTATTCTAATAATTTATTTAATAACTTTTTAGGATTCGCACAGTGACGATGAACGAAGTACCTCACCCAAACGAAGAAGTCGGGGAGTGGAACTTCCCCCCGACCCGTACCTACTCCTCTCATTGGTCTACTTCGACACAACTCGTTGCGGCACCATGAACAAAAAGGACCTACAAAATCTGTTCATGAGCTTAGGCCTTCAACTGTCCAGATCTCAAATACGATCCATATTGGAGAAAGTTTGTGTCAAAGATACCTTTAATTTCAAGTAAGTTTTATATATGTTTATGTTTTAGTAAGATGAAATATCACGATTATGCCTTATCCTCGTCACTGTAGTGATATCTTCAGTGTGGTGAAAGCCGTTTGCTCGGCAGCGGGTCATTTAAGACTGCTACTTTTGAATAATTTGTACATTCATGTATTATGTTTATCTGGTGTGTTAAGTGTTAAGAGAAATTTCACTTACAGTACTTTTATTCGGGAAATAACATTCATGCCAAATTATGGAAATTTTTATGCCAAATTACAAATTGCCTAAGTATTTTTAATATGCTATGGGTAATGCTAATATTTATATGTCGTTTGGAACAGGCTATTGATTCAATCAATCAAAGATCTGGCATCGGGGACCCCTGAGGCTATTCAAGACTTGCCTCTCGACTCCACAGTGGCTGCTACTGAAGTTCCGCCTAATGTAAGTCACTTTTTAATGCGATTCTAAAGGTACGTTTGGCCTGGCTTACATATTACAAGTCCCCCCCATCACGTCTGTCTGCCCCTCTGTTTTTGCAATAAACTCAAAAATACCCAACGGATTTCCAGATGAGCTTCATCAATAGAAAGAGTGATTCAGGAGGAAGGCTTTGGGCTACTTTTTATTTTACAAATGCCGTGTTACGATAATTCAGAAAGTTTTCAAATAAGCAGATTGCTGAACTGGAGGAAACTATCGCCGCTGGTAACAGGGATTTGTTGCCGGTGTTCAACAGACCCAGCGAAGGAGAAGCCACCGGGACAGGCGAAACAAAAGACGTCAGTGACACTGGTAAGATACTTGCTATTGCTTCAATTACAGTTTTCAATATAGTGAGATAATCACTACATAGTATAAAACAAAGTCGCGTCTGTTTGTCTTCTGTTTGTCTGTATGCTTAAATCTTTAAAATTACGCAACGGATTTTGATGCGGTTTTTTGTAATAGGTAGAGTGATTCAAGAGGAAGGTTTTTATGTAAAAAAAATCCCGAAATTCCCACGGGAACTGGCACAACGCGGGTAAAACCGCGGGGCGCTGCTAGTTAATAAATAAGTCTCTTTAATTTCACGTCGGACATTATTCGTGATATATCAATTAAATTCTACGAGTGGCTGAAATATCTATTGTGCCATGGGAAACCAGAGCTATGCAAGCTAAGTACAGTTGGTGGTATGAATTGGGCTGTTATTATATTGCTATGCTGCGTTTGTTATGATCTATTTGAAGGTAAGCAAAATCGAAAGGCCCCTACACAGATATCTTTTATCACACCTCTAATCAGATATTGTTTGTGTGCAGGCGTAGTGGTGTACAAGTCGCGCGTGGTGGACGTGGGCGCGCTGGTGTCGGCGGAGGCGCGCGGCGCGGCGCTGCGCGCGCGCCTCGAGGCGGCGCTGGAGGGCGCGCGGGCCGCGCTGCGGACCGCCAAGCAGACCGCCGCCTCCATACAGCAAGCCGAGCGAGGAGCCTCCACGCAGCTGTCTGATGTCAGCGCTAGTCTAGCCGCTGCTCGGGCTAGGATTACTTCTCTCACGGTAAGTTTGTTGTTCAATTTATTATTCAAAGTTTAGTGAAAAGTTAGATAAACTGAGTTTCTCCTCCATGCTATTGATAGTCGAGCTTTTGCTAGGATTACTTTGCCTACTGTATGTTAGCTTTACTGCATTATATTTCACCATTTTTTTACTTTGGGTAATGGCTGGCAATGCTGGCTTATATTATTATACAGCAGCATAGATAAAATCAGTTAAACTGTAAATTGTATGCTGAAAACAAGAATGGATAAAGATTATCTTGCAATTTTTAATGGACAGAAAAAGTGATTAACTCTCTATTCAAATCCTAACAAAGTTTACTTATAATCGACCTTTCATAATTGATTTTTATAACAATAACACAAGTTATTTACTGTTACAGGCGAGCTCCAAAATATTCCATTCTGCACTGAAAAGTATACAGTCTAAAGTTGAAGCCGTTGTCAACATAAAGTACGAGGATGACGATGTTGTGGAGATTGTCAATGGCTCCAGGTGAGTAACAGCATTATTAACTACATTTTGTAACCAAATTAAAAAAGGGAGGCGTTTGTGAATTCGACTAGATTTATGGTATGTTAATATGTTTGTTGTAAATTGCAGTAAATCAGATAAGGACTCGAAGGACGAGAAGAAACCAGAATCCAAAACCACAGAAACAGAAGGTGAAGAGAAACCAATTAAATCTGATGAAGAAACAAAAGAAACAGAGACGAAAGAAAACAGCGACATTATCTCCTCCGAAAACATGGACTTAGATGATAAAGAATAATGTGTATATCCCAGTTACTCAGTCAATTTGGATTGTGTGACCTTAAGTCTAAGAAAAAGTTATCGTAAAGTTTTGACTAAGCATTTTGGATATTTTTTCAATACGATATAATTATATTTTGTAAAGGGAAAATGAAACGGAATATGAATGAATGATTATTGTATTTCGATAACTTTAAATGTCAGTTACATTCTTTACATTAACCTTAAGATTAATTCATAATTCTATGTTAAAGTCTAAGTCTAATGGCTAATTAAAGAACTAGAATATAAAAAATGTTATTTATTTGTAACTATAATTATTTACTTGATAATAAGTCTTATCCCTAGATATTTGTCTATAGTCTTTTACATAGTAATAATAACAGATAAAATAATAATTTCTTACAATAAATAAAAGCTATGAGTGTAGCTGTAGGTGTTATCATAATCTTTAGTAAACTATAATGGTGAAAGTGCAAAAAGCAAATGTAAATAACTTGTACAGACTGTCCAAGCGTCGTAAACGCTGACTGTCGACCCGACACGGGTTTTGCACATGACCAAGACATTCTAAACACAAGGTTCCACATAATTTCCCGGGAACAAACCAGTGACACCATCCATGACACCTTCCCACCAACCATCGTCATTTTTCTTCAACACGTAAATGACTGCACTCTCTTGGAATGACAACTCGTCCTCTTTATCAGCATAGTAATCGTAGATTGCCACCACTGCGAACAAATATATGAGTTAGGAAAAGAGAACATTTTGAATATTTTAGTCCAGTAAGAATTCATTATTAACTTAATCTTCCATTCTGGTATTCTCTTGAATAAAAGTAAAGGTTCCAATCTAACACATAATGAATCATAATGGAACCTACCTTTCTCAATATAATTCTTAGGCACCCATCCCGGAAGATCTTCCTCATCGGGTACTATAGCTGGCACTGCGCTCGCATACTGTAAACAAAATCAAGATTACTAATATAAAAGCAAAGTCGTCATTCTGCCTTCAAAATAATTTTATAAATACAGCGGGTAGTTAAAGGACTACCGCATCTTTATAAACAAACTCCGTATTAGCTACAGATGTTTTTATGAAGATAGCATATTTTTGCAGTATTAAGTTGAGCAATTTTTAACTTGAAATAGTTATCAATATCAATGCTATAAACTCACATTCATATTGTGATGTGGGCGTCCGAAGCCGTCTTGTGAGAGCTCGTCGTCCATCGGTGGCGGCGGCAGCGGCGGCGACACCGACCCGCCGCGCACTGAGCCCGCGCCCACCGAAGATGAAGATGCGCGCTATGGGTACACATAAATTAATACGACCTAGTACGTAAGCATTTAGTTAATGTACTTAACACTAAAGTTCTCTGAAGATTCCCACGGAATCTGGTTCAATGTGAATCTGAATCTGGATAAAACAGAGAGACACAGATGTAAATGATTGTATACCATGAAACGATAACACAATATAGATGATTTCGGAGGCAGCATTCAGTTCGAGAGGTTTGTTCTGTTGCAATAAATAACAGGTAATAATCTAGAAGACATGCTGGCCAATCAGAATGGTAAAGCGTGATTGCTGAGGTCCGAAAAAACACTAATATGATCCATTGAATGAAGGAAACTAATAATTTGAGTATTTAATTAATCATACCTGTCCAGGCAAACTCATGGAATGCTGACTGTGTTCACCATCTGATCCAATCAAAGGAGAAGGTGGAGCTGGAAATGATAACCGTTTCATTAATTTACTTGAATTGTGCCAACTAATAATAATAACTGTCTCCTTACTACGTAACTACTTATACACTAACTAAATACTTACGAGGCATACTGGTATGTAAATCTTGTTGAGAGTAAATGGAACTCTGGTGTTGATTTGGATGTACCATTCCAACCTGAAATAAACAATAAATGTATAATTTTTTTAGTCACAACACATATAAACATAATGTGATCTGTGAAATTATTGATATTATTATTTCTAGATTAATATATTTGAATTGGTAGAGATATAGGAGTTATCACCTGTGGTTGTGCGACTGGCAATGTAGAGTAACCAGGAGGCCGGCGTGGGTAATTTGGTGCGTAATGTGACGGCACTTGTGGGGGAGCCACCGCCGGCGGCGTGCAATACTCGCGGGATGATTTACCTATAACAACCAACAAATTATCTACACATCAAGCCGGCAGCAGCGCAATCCAGTTTACTTAAGTCATTTTGTTTCAAAATAAGGCCACTGGCGTTTCCTGATGGGATGTGCCAGCTGTTCTAGTATGTAGCTTTACATTTGATATACACACTAAGCAAAAACAAGAAACTTACTCTTCACCTCATTATTTTAGGATAGATGTAAATTAAATGCACATTACTATAATATTAATTGATGATTCATTGTTATCATAACAGCAAAGTATCACCATAATAATATAATGTGTAGTAAAACATATTTACCAAGTGTTCCACGTCCCAATGTGCCCGTGTTCGCAGCAGATGCTGACCTCACAGCAGCTGGGGGAGTGGGAGGTTTGGTAGTGGGTGCAGGTAGAGGAGCAGCGCTCGGAGCAGAGCCTGAACGCCGCCCACGAGGAGTACCACTCGCACCTCCATTCCAACGAGCTCCATGACCAATATCATCAAGAGCTACAAAAATGAAGAATATTGTAAAGTTGCAGCAAAATTAATTTGAAGAATAATAATTTAAGTGTATATAATAGTCGTCTTCTTCTTTCCAAAGTGAGAAGGTTGAAAACTAGTTGATATGTGTTTGGATCATAACTAACAAGATCTGTTGCATATTTACAATGATCCTCTCCTCTATAGTGTAGGAAAGAGTACTTTTAGGCTATTAATTAGTAGTTGTTATTAGATACAAATACATAGTCATTACCTGTGTAATCAATGCTCTTCCTGACATACTTAATTGGCTTTTCAGGATTAGCGGGTGCAATAATTTTATAGTTTCTATTGGTTACTTTGTTAGCAGTTAAAACTCCAATCTCCCTACGAGCCACCTTTTCTTTGTGTATAGCTACAGTTTGTGCTATGTGGTTCATCTGGCCTTCCATTTCTGACAGTTGCATGGTTTGCAGCTCAAGTAGCTGCAGGAAATTGTATGCGAGGGTATTTATCTGATACGCCACACTGGCGAGAGACTGCGTCGTGTAGTTCTTAGTGCTCTCAAGAGCCAGCCTTTTATTCTCAGACTGAAAATAATTCGCCTCGCAGTAATCGGCCACTCGTTCCAGATTAGTGTGACTGTCTGTTAGATTGTTCCGCCCTTCCGGGATATCCGTTTGTAGCAGAGCAGCTAATTCAGCCATGGTGATTCAGTTACTGAAATTATTCATAAGTTTGAGAACTAAATATGTATTTTAAGGTACTCAATATTAAATAAATAGGTGTGTCCGGACTCGGAACAAAACAGTAAACATTTTTCAACACAACATAACAATCGGAGGTATAAATTAAATAAATTGAGTGAGGATCACTTGAATATAATTAAGTTTTCTTTATACTCACTATTTATACGGGTTATAGAGTATTATTTACTCAAAAAGAAAATTAGTTTTGCATCGAAGAGAAAATAAAAGTTGGATCACAGACCAAGAATGAGTTGGATCACAGACCAAGAAACTAAAAGACTTTCCATCGAAGTTGCCTCGCGCTGAGTTGGATGTTGGATTGAGTGAGTTGATTTGATTGAGTGAATTGAATGATTTGAATCATAATAATTTAGTTTCTTGGTCTGTGATAATAATCACAGACTGACAAATAATTTTTTTTTTTTATCCAATGGAGTAAACACAGGCGGCTCGTTATGCCACGATTATGTTGCCAGGTTGCCAGCTTACATAGTGATGGTCCCTCATGATCGATCAGTTTACTTCACCCACTCAGTTTACGCCTAATGCACTAGCCCAATGTAAAGGAATCACTGACGGACGTTTCAACGTTTGCACAGTGCACTTTGAAGTTTGAACATTCCAATGCTCAGAATACAGAAAGTACCAATGCTTCCCGCGCTGTTGCGAAATACTTTTGTTTGAGGAGGTTCGACGAAAGAGGTGGTGGAACTCTCGACTTCCATCTTAACCATTGGGCGATACTATTGAATAAACAATAAAAATACCTATTGTATTCCCATTTTGTATTTAAAATTCCAGGAAACAACGTTAAAAATAGTAGGTATATTTTGCTGCAGCTACCTGTATGATGCGCGTGATGCAAGTGCTAATGTTTGTTTAAGTTTAGTTCAACAATCAACATTGTGAGAAGAGAAAGTACCTATATAACAAGCACAGAAAAATAGTCGCCAATATTGATAGACTGCTAGTCAATAAAGTTCCTGGTTAGAATATTTCATTATCTACTTCAATGCGATTGTTTAAAAAAATATAATACATGAACCTAACCAATAAACATTAGTTGTGAGAATGTCTGACAGTAATGCGCCACTGTATAGCAAGATTAGCAAAGGCCTTTCGGCTCATAAATAAATAAATAATTATAATGTACCTAGGTAAATAATTATCTATTCCACTTGAGTCAAATCAAATCAATGCACAATTTATGTGACTATGATAACAAGCATGTATCAATGCAATTTATTATTTATAATATTTTAATAAATTATTTTAATTTTAGCACAGCGTTTTATTTGCCTCATTAAGGTTATACAAATCTTCTTATTTCTTATTTTTATAATGTCAGTCCAGTTTCGTTAAACCAAATAAAAAATAATACCTGATAAAGTTCAGGCAAGGTAGTGACATACTACCTGCATGTTCTCAAATATTTTTACTAAGGATTTAAAAGTTAGCAGGGTAAAAAATGTTTTAAAACAAAAGTATTAGCCTGTAATGTCTCACTGCTAGGCAAAGGCCTCTCATCTCACTGAAAGATATCAGTACTTACAGTGAGGAGGATTAGGATTAGTGATAAAATATGAATAAGTAATAAAATGTTTATTTATTCTTAAAATAAGGTGCTAGTGGTAAAATTAGATCTTACATGATAACAATGAGGTAATTTAGAAAAAACTATTTAATTGTGCTTGATCATTCTTTGCCATTTTTCTTCTCATGATCAATGAGCCAGGACTTTCTATCAACACCACTGTTAAAACCTCCTTTTGAATTGCTAGCTATTAGTCTATGACATGGAATAACTATTAGGTGGCAGTTGGCACTTGGCACCACAGGCCGCACCAACAGCTCTTGAGTGGCTTGGGGCCCGTCCGAGGATCACAGCGAGATCACCATATGATTGTGTTGCTCCATAGGACATTTCATAAAGTTTATCCCATACTTGCTGAAAATTAAATCAAAATTATGATGATGACAGTTTAATATTTAAAATAATAAAAAACAAGCTTTATTTTATCACACATGTTTGTTTAGTAGATTTGAAAATTTAAGAATATAATATCCAAGGGGTTAATTAGAACTATCCCCACAGGTATCTGTTTGATAGTCCTTCCCTGAAACATGACATAATAAACGTTACTTACTTTTTGGAAAGGTGTTCCAAAAGTTTTAACAGGAACACTGAATTTTCGCAGTTTGCCATCGAAATAATCTTTTAGTTCGTTTTCTGTTTGCTCAAGTATTGCATTTTTCTTTTCAATAAACTTACATTTTAATTCATTAGATAAAGTTTGAAATGACTTTTCAAATACTTTTGAATCGGCAAACGTTACGATGTATAAAAATTCTGTATTAGCTGCACAGTAAACATCACCAACAGGCGTTGAAAATGAATGAATGCATACAATATTATCAGACGATTCTTTAGAGAATTTGTCAATAATATTATGTATCGTCATCATAATTGGATATAAAATTTTCGAACAATATTTCCTTTTCGCTCTCAAAATCAATCAGTTGAAAAAGTTTCAAAATTATTCACAAACAAAACAACCAAAATAAAAACATTGGAAGAATCACAGATAGTCAGATAAAAACCAAAAGTTTAAATAAATTAAATAACTCATTCACCTAGAATCACACCTTTTAAGCCACTTAACAATGTATATTTACTCTATGTCCTGAAAAATATGTCCTTCTTTGGTTCTAGGCCAGTTCTAGGCACAGGTTCTAGGTCTGTGATGTCCTTTATGTTTTGGTTGGCTGCCTTGGTTTTTAACAGTGGTTTTTAAAAAAACAAGGTTTTTACCAACTGGCAAAATTGAAATATAAGTCAAAGTCATTTCTGTTATAACATTACTGTCAATGTCAAGTCAAGTCTATCAAACTTTGGAATTGTTTTCCTTTCCTGCTGCAAACTTCAAATAAAATCAAATCAACAAAAAAGATAGAAAATCTAACATAAGTGGGAGGAACCGTGCGAATTTTAAAGTTTAAGTGAAAATAAATTAAAACAAACCTGCTTAAAAAAAATTATTAGATTTTTTGGACTAGACTGAGGTAGGTAATTGATTCATAATATTATTTTATAATAAAGTTCAAAGAAAAAGGAAACCAGGTGAAGGTTATCAACATTATTATCCTGTGTCACGCATTTCTGATTATTGCTCCCTTCGCTTCGAGATTACCTTTCAAAAATCGATCTAACAGCGCTTATTTGTATCGCCGTATTCTTGCTAAGCACACCTTGCGTTGGATCCTTAATCGAAGAATTCGCTACAGTGTTAGTTCACCGATATAAAAAGATTTGTTTATGACTCATCGCAGTTGTTGACATACGTTTGTTTATTTTTCAGAAAAGTTTTAATCATGGCTGATGAGATTGTAGAGAAAGTGGTAATGACCCCTAAGTGCAAGACTGCTACTTCCACAACCCTTATAATAGAGAGGAAAGCAGTGGAACCAGAGGCCAGTGATAAAATACATGTTGCAGGAGGCGACCACACCGGTATCATTATCAATAAGGAAAATGTATATGGTATGTTACTGAATTTATTTCACACAGTTTAGGTAAAATAATTTGACTAACACTAACACCCAATTATTATTTTTAATTAAGTATTATAGTCAGATATTGAATGCTAATGAAATCTATTTATTTAAACTACAAATCAGTTTTACTCATTTGTTTTTATGTGTAGTATATTAAAAGAGTAGTAAAAAATCCAAAATTATAATACAATATAAAAAATGCTCCCATTCAAAACCTTAATAACCCTTGTCTAACAGAAAAACTCTCGTATAGTAGGTATAACATTCATACACCCCAAACAGGATATCTACAATGTACTTATCTCCTTCATGAGATAATTGAATTAGTGGTACAAAGATGGACTAATAATAAGGATGACTAACCAATGACTGGACAGTGACCATTTGCTTATTGCCGTAGCTCATTATAACATTGATGATATAATCTTATCCATGGTATGAATATTAGAAGTAACTAGCAGTGCCCCGCGGTTTTGTCGCGTTGTTCCCGTTCCCGTGGGAATGTCGGGAATTTTTATACATATAAACCTTCCTCTTGAATCACTATCTATTTAAAAAAACACGTCAAAATCCGTGCAGTAGTATTGAAGTTTATTGCAAACAGACAGATGCGGCTGGGGACTTTGTTTTATAATATGTAGTGATGACTCAAAGATAATCTTAACTAATAGTTATGTGGTCATTCACATGAAGATGTTGACCTATTTTTTTATACCCTTAGAATTGTTGATATTGTCATTAATAACAATTAAATGTACTTAGCATACATTATTTAAATTTTACAACTACTTTTACTAATTATATAAATGATGATGTTTAAGATGATTCATGTTTTAGAATTTTGAGGTTTTATTATGTTCTATTTTCTTAATGTAACATGAAAAGGGAGAGATAAGACATTAAAGGGGCTACACTTTTATCATAAATTGAAATATATCACTGTACCATTCAATACTCAATAGTTTACTAGCAGAGCAACTTTCTAGTTTTGAATTGCAACTATGTTTATGAACCATGGTCACAGGAGACCCTCTTTTGTGACCTCATACAGATGTAACATGTCAGATAAAAATGAAGTGTATCCATAAAAATAGTTTCGATTCAAAATGAGTAGTGTTCCCTTAAAAACCTTTTTCTCTTAAAACTTTCTAGTTCCTCTTTGTTATTAAAATAACTAGGTATTTAAAATAAGTAACTAATGTTATTTTTAAATATAAAAATTGAAATAAAACATTTTATGAAGCATTTGCGAGAATAAGTCACACTTGTACATTCCAATACCACTTAATCATAACATGTCTTCAGTATCAATATGTATTAGACAAAATGATGGAATCTATCCTATCCTCCTCATTGAATAGATATCTTCAGTGAGCAAGAGTTTTTATGTATTATGTCCTGACAATGCCCTGCCTAGCTCAATGAAAGTGGCCAAAAGCAATAACACATGCTAGTATAATACTGTGTGTTCATTGAAATACTTGAAATTCGGGTTTTCCACTAAGCAATACAAAGTATTTACTATTTATTATATCACGTCTTGTCACCATCAATGTGATAGGGAGGCTAGTATCTTCATAAAATGATACTTTACCTTGCAGCAAGTTCTTACTAGCCATTTTATTTTTAACAGAGAATGGAGTCACAGAACCGTGTCACGCACAGCTTGAGTTTAGCGTGTACCTGGTGTCAGCAGCCACGGGGTCGCACACGCGGGAGGCGCGGGCGCTCCGCTTCTGGTTCAAACCTCAAGTGCCGCCGGACGAGCGCGCTCACGATGCCCAGGGATTTTTCAGAGAGCTTGTCAGCCCTCAGGACTTCCCTAAAGGTAACTTGGTGGTAGACTGAAGGAGATTTTACAGTACGATTATTTGAAAGGATCTTTTCTGATCTATTTTTGTATCTTTTTTCAGATTACGTTGGTTTCATTAAAAAGATAATGAAATTGATGCAGAACAAATATCACCAACTGAAGGTTTTGGAAGTTGAGTTGAGGCAAGAGGAATGTGGGCCACCTCCACCAGGTTTGTATTTAAACTTTTATTCATTCTTACTTACTATATTCATTAGGGTCGGTCACCATAATGCAAAATAGACTCGATTACCTATTAACAATAGCCAAGTGTCAACTGTACATGGATTGAATGAGTCAAAATTGCCTATAGAAAGATTTTATTGCCTTTGGCAGAAACGGAGATATTTTTTGGAAGAGACCTTTGCTCAAACAGCAGTGAAAATATAGTTTAAGGACTCATCGGATTAATTTAGGCGTTTTCAGTCGTCCTGCAACTTGCGTATGTTTTGAAAATCAAAAGAACATCAGTGCGTGCGGACGACTGTGTGCAGAGACGCGTAGCCGGACGACTTAAAACGCTTTCATTGAAGGAAGCTTCAATCAATTTTAACTCTTATTAAATATGGGAAAATGTACTTTACTTGCCTCTTTTTAATGTGGACTATGTTTCTATAGCTTTTCATATACCTATATTGGACTCCTGAAATATACTCTTATTTCTTATATATTTATATCTTAGGTCTTGAAATCAGTGTATAAAGTAAAAATATTTTATCATACAGAATCGAATGGCGTTTTAACGAGTAAGAGCGTTATATACAACTTTAATAATGGGTGTATGTATACAATAGAATTATAGTGTACCTATATGTTTGATGCATGTTTTATCTATTCATTTATGTACATATCAAACATAGTGTTTTTTATATACCTACTACTCTTGCTCGGTTTTATTTTCTTACTATTCTTTTTTCATACTTTGGTTACTTCTTTATTTCATTATATTTCTTCATTTTGTAAATAGTGTGGTTATATTATGTTCTGTATATATAATGTCTTGGATTTAACCTTCCACAAATCACATTCTTGTTTCAATTGGTTCTGTTTTGTTAACTTTTATATTCTTCATTATTTTAAACATGATCTTTATGTATTTTTATATAATAACATTTATTTATTATACTCTGAAATCCTTTTTGTAAATAGGCTTGAGTTGGCATCACCATGTCTGTTAGAACTTAGAAAATCACTGTATTAATACCACTGGTATTGAGTATTCGTTTTGCTAACTTGGTTGTATGTTTTCAGCGTACATTGACGATAGTATAATGAACCAAACCACTGTTATATCTGAACAGCGGGTATTGGACATGATTGAGAACGCCTACCCCAATCCTATGGCGCTTGAGGACTTTGTTTCGTAAGTTTACCTTAATTTATAGTTACTAGCCGCGCCCCACGTTGTTACCCGCGGGAATTTCGGGATAAAGTGTATCCCATGTGTTATTCTGATGTATATAACCTATATTACTGTAAAGTTTCATCCAAATCAGTCCAGTAGTTTTTTCGTGAAAGAGCAAAACAATTACTATTACATACATCTTTACAAACTTTCGCATTTCTAATATTAGTAGGATTGTAATGTCTAAAACTTAAATAAAACTATATTATCATTGTATAGGGCGTTGTTGATCCCGGTTGTTCTATCATCGTATTATATTATGGACATTATAGGGGGTCTTAAAAAATTATGCACTAAGGTTGGCTAGCTTAAACTAAATCTTGTTTAGAGATAAGTAATTATATGATGGAAATTTACTATTATTGCAAAGTCCTGTTAGTTTTAAGTAAGAGTAATATTTTTTCATGGTGTATAATTAATTATTTTTTGCAGTGATGGAAAATGGTCAAAAGCAGACGTGAAGGATGCACTAGAGGCTTTGGAAGAGAAAGGTTTGACCCGGGCCATGTCGGAAGGAATATACGTTAGACAACATAGTATAGATACACAGGTATGGTACAACTGTTTCTTATTACTCGCTTATTAATAAGAAACGCCTAGACTATACGCGTACACTATTTTACATCTCGAAGTTTCCACGGAAACGGGCACAACGCGGGTAAAACCGCGGGGTGCTGCTAGTAAATAAATATGTTGAATGAATACTAGAAATGTTTACTTATCATTCTTTGTTTAAACCTTGGAAATTTGATTACCATCCGGCAATATTACACAGATTGATTGATTAATTTTTTTGCACAAAACAAAATACAACCCTTACCTCCCTATAAACTAGGAAACAGTGTATGCAAGTTATCTCTAAATCTAGCTTGCATCTCAAAACATGTGCTTTCAGCTAACTAATAACAGAGACGTCGCTATATACCGAAGTCAGGTCGCTATTGATTGATCCTGTCTTATCCTATTACATCGTAAAATTCCACGTAACTTCTCAATTTGTATAATTGTAATATGCCTCTATCTTATAATATACCGATTATTGTTTTACCACAGGTTGTGAAACAAATGCCAACGTTATGTTCGTCCCGTCAACCGAGCATAGCTGTGATAACAGCTCTGTATTGCGAGAAGCAAGCAGTCGACGCTATGATGGACAATCAAGAAACTTATGTGCGGTATACTACAGTGGGTAAGTCAATAATTTAGAACATTTCAACTGTATTATTGTACTAGCAGCGTTCTGCGGTTTTACCTGCTTTGCGTCCGTTCCTGTAGGAATTTGGGATGAAAAATAGTCTATAACCTCCTTGAAAGTACCTATCCATTACAAAAATAACTACAATTTAAATTGGATTGATATTTTTTGAGATTAACGCGTTCAAACAAATAAAAAATGTAAGTGTTCAGCTTTATTGTATTTGTATAGATTAACTCATATTTTCAGTGAGCTGACCGGAACCTAGATTGTCGCACCTCTTTGTGTCATGTGTTTGTTCAATACAAGCATGTTCGATGTACAAATATAAGATAGTAGATAAGCAGAATTATTCACCATAGGTACACGCTATGTTTGACCAATATCTATGTTGGTAGACTATATATAGGTATCTATGTGTGTACATTCATTATACTTTTACAGTTTTTTTTCTCAGGCCAATTTGCCCTATTATTCGGGCACTTACCCAAAAAATTATATTTATTTAATTATCAGATGAACTGAGAAATGTGTATAGGTTTTAATGAAAATAAAAAATCTAACAGAAACTTAAAATATAATTCAATACATCAACTTATGTCTCATACATACAACATTAATTAATAAATACAATACATGAATACAACAGTGGGCTATATGATCAAGTGGCACTTTTAAAGCTAAGCTTTTAAAGTTAAAGCACTTTGTTCGTTGTTAGTAAAAAGCATGGAATTAATGATACATTTTCAATAAAATATTTTATAGTATCCATATCAATTAACATAATGGTTTATCAATTAAAGCTAACGAAAATGTGGTGGGATGAACACTAACAATGGTATAACAATTAGGCTTTCGGAAAATGGTATGACATGAACGAAAATTATTACAAATATTTGAGTTCATACCCATGCATCAAATACCTCTCTAGGCAATAATGATATTACACTATTGTTGTGTAAAATACAAGTAATAGTCGGTCTTCTAGTTAAAAAGGGAAAGTATTAGCCTGAAAAAATATTACTAACCAAAGGGAAAAGGCCTCTGTGCTGTAAATCATCAGTGTGATGTATTTAGATACAGAAAAAGAAAACATTCAAGAGCCTAATTGCCATATTCTATTTAACAACTTATATTTCTTAAATAAAAGATTCAAATACAATAGGGACGATTACAATAATGCCGTGACCAGCGGCTGTTTAAGTTATATATAAATTAAAGCGAATACTGATAAATAAACATTTATAAAATAGATGTTATAAACACGGACTTCACTTAATGTTACAGTATAAAATGCTTGAAACTACACACTGCAGTTACATTACAAATGCTATCCTATTATAATTTAAGGCACTATAACTATTAAAATGCTGCTCATAAATTGTACAAACCAATAATAATCTCGTATTCAGAATCTGGGATTAAATGTTAAACAATTCTTAATTTATCGTAAGAATAACTTAATTTATTTCCACAACACAAAATAACATTGTGATGTTATGTAGGCATTCCTTACTTTTAATTGTGTTTCTAAATTTTGTTGTTGTTTATATTCCCATGAGAAAAGGACAACTTAAGGCCTAATAAAAAGTCTAGGCATGCGTTGGCACAACAGTCATGTGAAGGATTTTGTAAAAAAATTGACATCTTTATCTTATTGGAATCTAATTAAAATGTTATCTTAATTGTAAATGTATGCGTGTGAAATACGCATAGCGTGCAGGACATTATTTTACATGATTAATCGTATTGTTTGCAGTGCTTTGTCCGGACTTTTTATTTGGTCTGAGATAAAAACATAGTTTTAATGACCCCCATGGTAAATAAGAGATCTAGATAACTTAATATGTCACATCAAAATTAAATGATAATTGCCTGAGAACATTGTTCACAGATAAATATCGCAAATCTTCAAACCAGTTTGGTTTGTCAAATTTGTCGGTGGGCATACCCAAAATATCATTATCTTCATTAGTAACCTTAAAATAATTTTCATACATTATGAATTCCATCTTGAAGCTCTTATCCGCTGAAATATAGAAAATAAATCAATTAGAGCGAATACTACACGCAGTATCAAGGATATGCACATTTGTAATTATCATAACTATTAATAAAATAAACCAACAACCAAGTTTTACCCAGTTTTAGTTAAACAGTCATAATGCCAAAATCAATATCGATTTAGAATATTTTGCGTTTATAATGTTAGGGGTTAGGCTCACTTATGTAAAACAACATCCTCAAACCTCTTTCAACTATTTGTCAAAGCTTTTTAACGTTTGAGTAATCGGACAAAAATCGCTGAATTTAATTTGAACAAATAACATTAATTATGAGTTTGTTCTATTTGATGTATTTCTAATTTTAATGCAATCATGCTTATTTTATCATATGATGTGATTGCATTATTTGGTTTACCTATATTATTTGAGTAAGAAATAACAATGACTCCACTAGCAATAAAAATTGAAGAATATTGCGCAAGTGTCACATGTATAATTGTCAACTGACTTCTGTAAGAAAATGCGGAAAATACTTGCCAGTGGATACATCACTGTAATAAATTCACAATCTGTAACACTACACATGAGTCACAACAAGCAAACTTCAAAAAACCCAACCGTTTATGGGGCGTAGACTAATTAAGCCGGATTATTGTGACCCAGGTGTGCTGTGTGAGGCACTGGATTGTTCAAGTGTTAGTTTGGTTACTTGGTATTAGTACCAAAGTAGCAAAATGTTTACCATTAAAAATACCTGAGAAGTGATTGTTAACCAGTAGTTGATCATCTGGTGATGGCTTTACAATTATTTGATTCGAATCAAAGTCAGCTTCTAATGAAAATAATGGTCCATTTTCTCCATTTAGTGCAATGCTTAATCTGAAACAACAAGTAACATTATAAAACCTTAAAAAGTACATTATTTAAATTTTCCTCCATCAATTTTATTTCTAGGCCTTATTACAATTTTGACAAATTGTTGACAAAATTTATATAAAAAGTATCTTCTAGTTTAAGTAATTTATTGTAATTAACTTACATATTATCATTTGTGGCTTGTCCAACGATAATGATTGAATTTTGAGGATTTACTCTTGTTGGCAGCTGGTATATGGACATGTTTGATGCTGTATTAGCCCAAGGGGTTGACCGGCTTCCTCCGTTCAAATGTACACTGTAGGGGTCTTCACCTTGCCGTTGTCTGGAGAAAAAAGTTTAATCGCACATTGTACAAGTATTACTAAACTTCAAATTTTAATTACACATATCTATACTAAATACTAATATAATAAAGCTGTAGTTTGGATTTTTTGTTTGTTTGAATGGAATCTCAGAAAATACTGATCTGAATTGTTTTTTTCTTTGTAATGGATAGCCACTTTCATCGGGAAAGTTACTCTATTTTCATCTCATAATTGGGTACAATTCAGGTAAACCGCAGGGTGCTGCTAGTATTTATACATAAGTAGTATACTAGTATCTTAAATAATATTAAGTTTACTAACTTTGAAAATAAGATCCTTCCTACTGGAAGGATCTTATTTTCAAAGCTATCTAACTTATTTATTAAAATATTTTTATATGTGGCTGCAGCTCCACTCATGAAGATGATTGGACTACTTTCTATCCCTATCTATTTTTACACAGTCTTAATATAGTTATTGTTAACACTTAAAAATACTTTAAAAACTATGAAAAAGGAAAATTACCTTGAAAACATTTTTATAAGATTCTTCCACAGTGCTTCACAAATATATTAGTGAATAATATCCGCACTATATATTATATAACTTACAACCAATGAATATCACAGATTTACATTATATTTAATTAAATTGAATATCAGGACAACTCTTAAACAAAAACAGTTGTGACTGTTCAAAATATATGACAATACTGGAATACCCTGAATGAGTGATCAAATTAATATATATAAAATCCCTACCCATGTACGACAACACTATACCTAGGTAAAGTTGAATTCATAATTTGATCGTAGGTACCTACATTATATTGTAATGTCATTACATTGCATTTAGAGCATTAAATAATAAATAATAGGCACATAATATTTAAACAACTGGAAACAGTAATAACTAATTACATTTTGAAATATATTGTGCGTCCCTGCAGCAACAAGAAATTATTTCTCGTTTTAATGTAGGTATATAAATTGGTTTATTTACATGCTGAAACTTACTTTGCGTGATGCTAGGGACCGAAATGTAGCTTAGAACCAACAAATGTACTACTTAAGTATTTTCAATTGTTTCCACGAAGTTTTTCATTCAGGAATTGATAGGAAAATGGATCGATAGGTTTTTGTTTACGAGAAAATTTCGGCATAATCAGTAATAACAAATACTTATTACTTACATAATTATTATTATGTGATGATAGGGGAGTTTAACCAATTTATTTATTAATTAAATGATTACGTTACCGGCTTGACGGCGTGTGACTTTTTTTTGTAAAATCAAACCATATTATCCATCCATCCATCCAATAAATAAAACATTCACTTTTACTATTGACATTGACAGATACTTTCTCTGAACTTGGCAATGACAGGACAGCTATTTTTAAATTTAGAATGTCGCTGTTGTGTGTCATGCATATATGACGTTGACAATAATAAGGCAATAGCCACACTAGTACTCCTACGGTAGGAGTGCTACCTCTAAGCTAAGCATTATTATCTTTATTATATTCTCATATTAAATATCTGTAATAATACTGCTGTACTTATGCACCGGATTTAAGTTAGCTTAGATTTATTTTATTTTATTAGAAACTTTCCGATTGTTATGAAGATCGTGTAGAGTGGTCATAATGTGCTGTATAAATATAATGCTTTCTAATTACCCGACTGCAGCATAGTCCAAAAGGAAGCTTAGGTATTTGATAATTATTCAATCCAGCTACCTAGTAAGCTATCCAGTGTCATCGGGTGATATATTAAATTAGTTTTGCATAACAAGACAAACTGGGATTTTTGCCTCAAGACATAAGTAGGTATATTTTCAAGAAATATGAAGGTTTTTACTGATTCTTACCTGTTAGTATTAGGTACCTAGTAAGTACATATGTACATAGTTGTGAGTAAATAAATACCTACTCAAATAAATCCTCAACAGTGGACCTTGTGGTTGAAGTTACTAATAAGAAATAAATCTCGGAAATACCTACCTGAGAACTTTGGCGTTTAAATAGTTACTTATTCTAAGAATCTTTTTTAAAACACCTAAGTGTACAACCTCTAAGTCTAATCCGTGCAATCTTATAAAGTAGAAAAACAAATACCTTCGTATGCACTTGGCTGTTATGTTAATAGTTCCACATATTTATAAAACGATTAAGTAGATGTTAGTTACTAGTTAAACATTCAAACCTAATCATTTCGCTTCCTCCAATACATTCCCAACAGGATTTCAACATTTTCCACTGTTCACAAAGTTTCATAAAACACCTATTTGATAAAATCAAACGTTAACGCGGAACGTAAATAACGATCTCCACCTACAAACGTCTCTCGATAACTAAACCCATTCGGAATGTTCAGATTGTCGATGACGTAAGATGAAAACAAACATGCTTCTCGCTTACACCTTCAAGTTTTTAACACAAGTTTTTACTGTTACCTTGCGTGTTGGCCTTCCGAATGCGGTGCCTGTTTCGTACGTAACGTAACGCAAAATAACGTTTAATATTCTACTCCACTAGTGTTGTTTTGTTATTTGTAACAGTTGTTCACACGTAGGACCTCTTCGAGATTTCAGTTCGCACTGACTGTGTTAAACGGTTATTATTATATCACGATTAAAATGAAAGTTTACATTGTTAATGTTAATTGGAATTATTCCCTATAAGCGTTTTCCTTGTAATTATTATGAATTGGATCGTCACATTATAAGTAAAAATAGTTCTGGGAATTGAGGTAACTATAGATAGTTTCCTGTATCGTAAAGATTAATATTTTATGTAGTGTACCACCATGGTTATCTGTATTAATTATCATATGATTTAATTACTAGGTAATCCTGTAAAGTAGTAGCAAAGTAAAAATATTAAAGGGCAGAAATCGTTTACTAAAAATGACATAACTGTGACACTACACTACAGTGAGGAAAAGGTACCTAAAAGGAAAAGTACCTCCTAATCACTAGTTACGGTTGTGTATTGGGGTTCCTTATTTAAAACCTGAGTAATTTTTAAAAAATGCTTTGCCTCATTCTATGAATAAGGTAGTTTAACAAAAATCAATAGAAAATTCTGTTCAATGACTTAAGCAAACGAACCAATCTAGACCAAATAGGTAATTAAATGTCTCGCCTTCTTTTAAAGCGGTCTAGATTCACACATTCATATCCATCTGCACATCTAATATGTATTAATCAAAACCATATTCTCGTCCCGGTCGTTCAAATCAGACAGACAGTCGTACCCATGTAAGTACCAATTGTTTAAATATAGCGCAGTAGCGTCACGGGAACTGACTCACTCAGGCGAACCAATCAAGATTCAGGATTGCCTAATTACAATGAGGTCGTGGGTCACAGAGTACTACCTATGGACTCCGCCTATGGGCCGAATCTTTTGCCATTTATTAATTGGCAAAAGAATCAGTTGCAAAACACCAGGCTCACTATTAATTACCTGTCTGGTAAAAACGCCTGACCGGACATTATGGCATAAAATACTATATTTAGCGCTTATGGTGTGTAGTGTAAAACACCTGTGTAGATAAACCGTATTTATCTACTGAAGTGGTAAAAAGAGACTCCAATACGGTTCTTTAGCTTATACACACCTTTCTAAAAACTGATTTAAACAATGATTAATTTTATAGTGATGTATTTAGTACAGATACAAAGTTAAAATCATAATCATTGTATTTTAATATTCTATGCAGTTTATAGTAATGAAATGACTAGAATGGATGAGCATTTACGTAATAATAAAGTAAGGAATACCTAATTGTTGTTACACACGTCAATTCAATATTTATGATAAAACCAGTTAGATACTTTAATAAATATTAAAACAATCATTACTGGTAGTATCTCTTCACGGTAATAACATAGCTACGAGTGCATAATAGCTGATTAGCAGATTATCTATTGGTTAAGTTTATAACTTGCTGGTCAATTGGTGTAAACCTATTTATACCTACTTATGTATGAGAATGTCGGTTACTTATATCATGTATGTATGTGTCTTATGTAATAATAATGTCGGAAGTTGTTACCATGTCACTGAACCACCTATATATATTTTTTTGTTACACATACCTACTTAGTTTGCCAGTACCTAAATTAAAAGAAAGTCTGCTCAACATTTTAAATTAAACTAAACATCAATTCGACGTCAAGGCGTAATTCAACCTCTAAATATTGTAATTCAATATCAAATTGTAAAAATTGCCCAAAAAATCTCAAGCGCAATTGATTTTGAATTCTGCTATTTGCAGTTATTTGACTTTTAGCCGCTCTGGACACGAACTCTATAATGTAAAAATCTTCTTTGCGTGTCATTGGCAATAAATTCAACCAGTTTAGAACTTATCCAAGATGACTACATCTTCTGTAGCTCAAGGTCGAATACACTTAGTACATCTAACAGGACATTGGGAGTAGTAGGTCACTAAATGATGACATATTAGGTTGATCTTAAAAAGGATTTTAGTTGTTCTTTCACGGACCTTTAAATAAATAAAAACACAAAAATCTATTAAAAAATAATTTATTGCTTACAAAATAATACAGAGATACAGAAATTTATTTTCAAATTTTACTGTCAGCAAATAGTTTGTGGCTCATAGCTTTATGGCTCTGAAAAGACACAGTCTGTCTCTATTTGTACAATATAGTGTACACGACACAGATGCTTATTCGAAATGGCAAATCGGATTATCGACATTGTTTTCATAGGGAATAGAGTAGTATTTACAATACCTCAGTTGTGGTGGATGGTTTGGCATCTAGACTGTAAACTACTAAACATCTAAAGTTATTTCTCGCCTCAAGATATTGACTTCTCAATTAACTTCGGCATTATTGCCATTGCAATTAGTCTTAGTCACCGATAACGACGACCTATGAACGTGACTTGTGGTAATATATTCTCTAATATTAATGAAGTTATTTATAGTTTTTTCGCCATTATTAATGCTGCACTCGAGATTAGAAAAAATCCAGTTTAAACACTGATTGTATGAGTACTGTTAAGGTGTCACTTATCTCTTTGTTTAAGGTGTATATAAGTATTGTTCTAGTTAATACCTATTATTAAAGTGTATACTACTCCTTATATTAACACTATTATCAGCTATCTGTTAGTAAGTCTTTCTAAGAATCAATGTGTGGCTTATAGTATGTGAAGTAGGTATAATTTGTTATAAGATTTATGTGTATTGGTAAAACAAGAATGATGGGTTAATAAAATAAAAACAAATTATGTACTTCTTGTCATAACTTATGAATTGGATAGTTTTTTTAATATATCTAATGGAAATTCTAACCTTTTAAGGGTTACTATGAGAACCTTATAAAAAGTACAAATAACGATAACTATACACTTTATTATGTTGATATATTGTTTATCATAGTTATTATATCAGAAACATGATCAATTTACCCTAAACTTAACATAATTTACATTTTTTTTGGTGTCATAAAAACTAGAATTTTAATATTCTTCCATTCGATTCACAGACATGACATGACATGACATGATAAATACTGTTTGTTGATTGGTGGAATTTAAATTTTAAGTAACCAATCTTCTCTTGTCGCATTTAGTCCTCGTTGTGATAGAGGAGGCTGGTAATCTCAGACACGAACCATCCTTATAACTATATAAAAAATAACAATAATGTTAAAATGCCTAATTGTATAACAAACAATAACAATAAATAGCATAAAAGCGCGTAAGGCCGTATACCAGCGGCTTTTCAAACTACATAAATTTAACAATAAATAAAATAAAAACTTTAAGTAATAATTTGTACTACAGATGAATATCGGCAATAATAAGAATTTAATCATTGTACATATAAAAATCTATCGAATTCATATGAACCTTTCATACACTTAATTGTCATGATAATATAAAAATAAATCAAAAACTCTATACACTGAAAACACTCCGACTGGAAAGATCTTTAAAAAAGGAATTTTGCACAATAAAGTCTAGATCAAATTTTACCTTATCATAACAACAATATGTATTCTTAGTAATTCATTCTTATTAACTTCCCTAAATATTTGTTTTTTTACAAATGTGCATCGAAATCAAATGTTAATATCTTAACAATATTATTTACAGTTAAATATCTTAAATCTCCAAACCAATCCGATGTCATTTGTTGTTGTATAACATCATTCCCTTCACTAGATATTTTAAGAAATTGTTCGTATATCATGAAATCCAAATCGAAGGATTTGTTATCTGAAATAATGTAAAATAAAATTAATGAACAAATTAAATAGGTAATTTACTCAGGTTACCGATACAAGAATTTTAAATATAAGTTCTTTTTACTTTAAAAAATTATAACAATTATGTTCAGAATTAAGAAATATTTTTGAAAAACTGAGAAGACTCCGGTGTTCTCGCGTTTTTCTGTATCCGTAGGTCCACAAAATAACGATTAAAATATAATATTTAGGTATCGGATTAATATAATATAACATTATTCATACGCCTTTGAATTAAGTTGAAAACTGTACCGTTATGGGAGAAGCTTAAAGTTAGTGACAGTTGGCGGTGTTTGGGGAGACCTATGCCCAGCATTGGGAGTTGGGACAGAACAGGTGAGGAAAAAGAAATATACCATGAAATCCTGGGAAGATGTGGACCGCCTTCCACTTTAGCGTTTTATCCATCAAAGTTACTTTATTTGATTCAAAGTCCGCCTCGAATGTAACATTTCGTCCTTTATTTCCACCTAACACAATAGTTAATCTGAAACAACAAGTTTAACTAAAAAATCTGAAAGTACATATTTAGTAAAAATCATATCGTATTAATATTGCCGGAATAAAAATAAAACCGCTCACTCAAACGAGACCTAAAAGTTAAGTGGCAGGAAAGTGAGTGAGACTAACAATTTTTATATTCGTAGTAGGCAGACACCATAATGTTATGCTATTAAGGGTCGGTAGTTTCAAATGGTTGGGTATCATTGACTTAACAAATTCACGATTTTTACGCCGCGCCGTTAAATGTCGTTTAAATACAAAGCGTTGTTTCATAAAGTTAAATGACAGTCTGAAAGTTATTCGGGTTGCAGTAGAAAGCCAGAATTTTTCATTTTGTTACGTCTGTTGAGACTGACAGTTTGTGTTAACGTTTACTGGTGCGTGAGCGTAAGTTAAAATAACCTGTCCTAATAAACTTACGTTTGACTCGTAAATCGCCCTCTAATGGTGATTGAATTGTTAACTTCCAATTTTCTTGGGAAACCGTATTTTGCCATTTTTGAAGTCGCCACACTTCGTTTTATTACACATTGCTTTTATAACATTACTAAGTTTTACTTGCGTTGTGACCGTTCCCGTAGGAATTTCGGGATGGAAATTGCCTTTCATATGAATGTGGCCATTACAAAAAGATTTATTCAAATCAGATTAGTAGTTTCTGAGATTAGCGCGTTAAAGCAAACAAACAAAAAAGACAAAACATCAAACTCTTCAGCTTTATTATATTATAATAGACTATAAATTGTTGACACTTATTTTCGAACTCATTCACGAATAGAAGGATTCCTCAGACACAGAGTTATGGGAACTTTTAACATTGTCACTAACCACATTTTATTTAACCAAATAACACGAAACACTATACATACAACTGATATTGGTTGCACAAGACTATTGAAATTTTAAGCCGATTAGTAAATCTCCAAAAATATAAATTGTCGGCATATTGGTCTATCCACAAATGGTTATCAATTGTACCTATCTATATTATACCCATTATCTCTGATAACTGCGATTGCATTGTGCTATATACAACTATACATATGTGATGTAATAACAATCGGGTATGTTACTGAACCACTTACATTATTTGTTGTTACACATACTTTATCGGCACGTGCGTGTTAAAAGAAAGTCTGGAATGTTTACGTTTTAAATGAAATATCTATTGCGGTAGTATTGTACTGGTAGTCAGTAGCTAGTGAAGTTGAAAACAAGTAAAAAAATATCCGTTCGTTACTTTGACCTATTTTTATTGTAGAGGTCAATAAAGTAATATTAAATTTGTCCCAATATGGGTGCCTTTTTATTGTATTAAAGCTATGCTTGCTCAGTTTGATAAGATTAGGCAAAATTAAAAGTAGACCTAACATAACTCAGGTAGAAAGACACCCTTAGACTGCCATATTGCCATACTAAGAATCGTCCGGTAATCTGCTCCCATTAACTTTATTGTAATGATAATAAAAACAAGATACTGATCTTGCTTTTATACACTCATTCGATTCTATCTAGAAATGTGTGGACAAATTTATTACCAACTTGACTATTAAAGACTTGCCATTGCAACTCGCATTAGTCACTGATAAGGGATAACCATAATCATGACCTGTGTTCTGATTAAATTTAACTAGCTACCCGTCGCGGTTGTTTTACAACTGACCCCTAGATGGCGCCACTGTTAAAATTATGTAAATCTCACTTACGTTATTTTCTAGAGCTATTCTATCTTTCTAGATTTGGTGGAGCCGCTACCGCACATTGTATTAGACAGAGAAAAATAATCCCTATATTAGTATAGATTTTGGGAGCTGGATGAACTCGCTGTTGCAGCGAAATAAAACATGGTATTATAATATTCACAAAGACTCTATGTACAGAAACAATAAATATAATTAACAATGCAATTAAAAGCAAAAAAAAAACCTAAAATAAAATGTACACCACATTTAGCAAATTACATCGAAATCAATTTATCAGTACCTAATACAAATAACTTAAATTCATTTTTGTAATATGAAATGCGGATGCTGCCGTATACAAATGACTAGAAAACAACCTTAAGTAACACATTATCCTATTGTTGAAAGTGTAAAATAACAAGTGTCTTAACGTACTTGTCTTTGATCAAAGACGTATTATATTGACGCAATGGGTAAGTACACGACCTCTACGTCTAACGTCTCCATTTGAATTTTCAAACATTGTACGATATCAAAGAATTTTATGCAATAAAATTGCAACATCTTACAATCGCAACCAGGTTTTTCACTTATTTTTAACACCTTAATTAATTAATTTTCATAATGTAATGCAAATTAATTCACGATCTGCTAATAATTCCCTTTGGTCATCGAGGAATCAGTAATCACTTGTGGCGACATAGCATCATGGTCATTTGTCGTTATACCATGTTTACACGGGGTGATTTTTCAAGCGTTCGTCCCCTGATGTTAACTTTGCTAAATCAAATGTCTAACTACAAGAGTATGAACACTGCACAGCAAGCAAACAACTCGAACAGGGGTTTATCAGACACAAGTCTGATTCGAGTACTTATTATTTCCGAATTGTATTTTTCATTACACCATCTCGTTACATAAATTCAAAGTGTAAACTTTGTATCGTTTTTGCCCCTTCTTCTATAACAATAGTTTCGTAATCGACGAAATTGTCTATTTCCCATACAAATTGGATTTCTCCGGCTTTGTTTGCACAGAAGTTGAGTATGAATGTGTGCGTGTCATCATTTTTGAATGCTTCAATATTCAGTGAAAATATTGGATTTTCTGAAACAACAAAATGTAACATGTAATATTTAAAATATAAACGAATAGTTACTATTGTTTGATAAAGGCTAGCTGTACATTACGATTTCACCCGCATAGCATCGTGGAAATTTTATCTTACTTTCCAAAATTAGCGAAATCGATCCAGCTGTTCTGGTGTTATTGCTAGCCTAATGAACATCAGCAATTAGAAATAAAAATTAGTTAACTCAACAGATCGTATGGTAAGTTGTCGTATGAAAATAATACTGACAATTTACACAAGAAATAAAATGTCCATTAAAAATGAGAATAATAAAAGCATCCTTGATAACTACCTTGTTCGTGTAAGGATCCGTTATAGCTTTGGGTTTGGTTTTGAGGTGACACATAAATTACCTCCTCCTCAAAGTCATAGACAAAACGACAGTGTTCACGATTGGAACCAGCTCGAGCCGGCAGTATCGCTGTCAATCTGATAACAAAGTCGTCAATTAAAATAGGGTAAACTACGCAATTATTGGCACTATGAGTAATTAAATTAACTTGATATTTTTTTTATCTATACCATTTGTTGGTGAATTATTTCAATTAATATTTATCTTATTCAAATTTTCGTTACAATTTTGGTCCAAATTGGCACATATTAATGGATGACGGCGTGTTGGTTCAATTAGGCATTGGCATTACATTTCCTTACATTCCAAGTTAGGATTGTGTTAGTTCTAAGTTGGCAATAATTGTTTCTAATTTGAATCTTAATAGTGAGTGTAGGTGGTTGTGAGGTCAACGAGGTACAATGGACGCTTCGAATGGTACAGATCTAGTAACTAAAGCTGGCACGTTCATTATAATCACGTTGATATATTCATAGATACAGACACTACAGTAGGAGGATGTATTTTAATGTCACGTGACGTGTACAGACTCTACGTAAAGTAGAGTATGAGTAAGCTCATAACGCCATAGAACCCTCAAAATGTCAGAATTCAGCAATTACTTACGTTTTATGATCTTTATTGATGGTCCCATTGATGGTTACTTTGTATCCGTGCTTCATAGACGTTGGCAGCATAAATGAATTGACAGTCTCTTTATCGTCTTGTACACTAATGAAGAATTAAATATTCAATTAATTTCACGAAACTACCATTATTATTAGCTTTCCGCAATACAGGAAAGTCCGCATATTGGACAATGTCGGAGTCCTTTAGGCACGTCGGTATAAGGGTTGGGCACTGATCTAAGCGACCTTGTTTTGGAACTAAAGTTATGGACGTAAATTATGATTGACGATGACATCGGAACGATTTGAAAAATCGGCATCATGAACGTAACGTTACATTGCAATCTCTAGCATCATTATCAAAATACGTTAAATACTAAGAACTAACTGAATATTATGCAGACATTATTTACTTAATAATGTCTACATGCATAACATGTAAATCTCTAAATATTATTACAGTAAATATTATTCACTGTACTTTAACAGAGATTTACATATTCCCAGAACCGACTTCTGTATCTTTTCTCGTGTTTTGGAGGATTTTTGTAAATCGATAGAATGAAATAAGATAATGGAGAATGCAATCGATCTGGTGTATTAAAAGTTGTTTCGGGGGCCGACTCGCGCTTGGCCAAAAAATAAGACTATATCTAGAAAAAACTATCGATGCCGACAGTTTCTCTGTATCTGTTCAGAAGTCATTAAATATATATTGTGAACTAGCAGTGCCCCGCGGTTTTACCCGCCTTGTGCCCGTCCCCGGGAGAATATCAGGGTTAAAATAGCATGTAACCTTCCTATTGGTCAGGGTGACCATCCACTCGATGAAGAAGACCTTCCTATTGAATGTGGCTATACATTACAAATATAATTATTCAAATCGGATTGGCAGTTTCTGAGATGAGCGCGTTCAAACAAACAAAAATCGAACTGATCAGCTTTATTATAAAGAAAACACTTCGTGTAATAATTATTTAAATTGTGTCTTACCTATCTTTGTCGTCAATATTGTTGTCTTCCGTATCGGCGGGACGTGCGACCACACAAGTATTCATTATCGCAATCACAGAAAGTAACACCACTAATGCCATTTTTGTTATAAAACCAACTCGCTACTGCACTAAGTTTTATATTAATTTTATTCAAACCTCCTTTGGACGCGTTCGAGTTGTGCTCTTGTTTTTCCGAATCCCTTCCTAAGGTATGGGATAAACGGCGTAGAGCTGCAACAAAATTAACACTAACCACGGATTCTACTGGTACTATTATTATAAATGTAATTGTGACGTTTAACTGTGCGTTGTACTCTCGGGGTTCCCGTGAAGGTTTAGTAAAATGTGTCACTTTCAGGTCTCAGGATAATGATTAATCAGGTACTATATTTACTATTGAACATAATTAAATTAATTAGTATTTAATGTTTATAGTTATTGCTATTATTGATTTATGTAACTATTGCTTATGACAAAGTCTTAAGGATATTTCATATTAACAAATAACTAAGTGCACAGATTTTGTATCGACTTGATTGTTAAGAAGATGATAAAGGGAAGTATGATTTATCACAAAAACAACTAATATGTTTCGTGTTTAATGAAAATAATTTTTGTTATGTTAAAAATACACTTTCTGGAAAACCAAACTTAAGAGCTTTAAAAAATCTTAGAAATGCTAACTACAAACACTCAACTAACAAAAAGTATTTCGTTAAATATTAATTGAAGTTGGTCCTTGAAAGCTAACGAATTCAATATCGATGCTATATAGAAAGAAAAAACACACCCGGACAAATTCACATATGTTATACTTACACAAATTAAGCTTATGAAATCTAACTAGCTGATACTAATATTTTGTTCTTACCTTTAAATGTAAATATTCATCACAAATACATATATGTACTTCTTATATCAATCCAGGTAGATCAAATTCATACGAGATCAATTTAAGTCACTAAGCACAAGTTTACACAAACAAGATTGATATACGACTGTTGCTTTTGAAAGTATCTGTTTCTTATAATAATTCTTACTTACCTATCCTATCTTGTTTGTTACCTACATCCTTGTCACGCGTGAAAACCATGGACACAAACCTCATAATATGAACCAACGGTACGGAGTGATTCTCTTTAACAGGTTTCTTAAAGGAAAATGCAAAAGTAACAATAGGGCGATCTTTATTAATTCAAAAAGAATCTAAATTATTCTATTTGCGTTTTATATATAAGTTGGTCGTACTAAGATGAGTAAGATGCATTTAAGATGAATCGAGATTTCCAAGAAATCTGTTACCTTGCTATATACTCGTATTTTTGCTATTATTTAAAAACTGATTTAAAATTTGTGAGTATTGTTTATGATGTAAGGGATCTAAGCAGCTGGAATTTTGGAATTAATCTTGAGTATTTGGAAATCAAGATTTATACAAAAACTCCATAGAACGATACAAACTTAAACTTCTTTTTTGTTTTAAACTGAATGTTTAATTAAATTATTTAGTTTTTACTTATTGTAAACGTTTCCTTTGACGATATGTTTGTTTACATGACAAGTACTTGTTTATACGGGTGCAATACGTCACGCACGTACATATACGGGTTTTCGAAAACTATGTTTGTTATTTTCTATTTCTCAGTAGTGTTTTGATGATTTTGCCGGAAAAGGACATTTACCTTGCAATTTGCACCACTTATAAGCGTTATTACTATTTGATGGTACTTCTATAGTTACGTGTTTTCTTTCTTCTATTTTTTGTTCCAGACACGAAATATTAACATTTATTTCAATAGAGCTACTTGACTAACTGCCTCAGACGTTCGTTAATCGACACTTAATTATTTGACATAAGTTTTCATACGTTAAATGTCAATACCAGTCATTAAATCTCTTTAAGGAAGCATTTGACATCTCTGAGTATGGGCGTTCGTCCTTTAGTTATTTATTATAATTTGCTATACTCAATACACCATAGGTCTACAAACCAATTATCTCTCTAAAAACTTATCCCTAAAATTTCTTAGATAAATCTAATACCTAGCATTTGTTAACTTCATGTAATACTTACAGGTGAATCGAACGTGTACACATTGGGTACGATCGGAGCTCACCGCGTGGTCACCACCAAGTTGCCTTCAGTGGGAAGAACTCGCGAAGCGATGACAGCAGCCGGCAACACAACTACGAGACTACTTGGAATATTCCAGAAGGTATGTATTGTATAGACTAAAGAGTCCTTTAGCACTGTTAAGGAATCTTATGTCATAGTAGAGTGAACTAGAAGTTTACGAAGATGTTTAAAAAGCATGTCCTATCACCGAGAGATCGGCTATGCGGAGGTACTTGCCGTATCCCCAACGCCAAGCGCTCTAGCGTATTACGGAGCTAGTTGTAGTAATTGTTTGCACCTGATGCGTAAACGTAATTCCCTTTATAAAAAAAGATCCTTTCACTGAATGTTAAGCTCAAATGTAAAAAATAAGTTGCAGTTTTACACTGTCCGATCCTGACTCTTTGCTGGTCAATGTCGGTGGAAGGCTCTGATAGTTAATAGACCGAAACAAGCTATGCCGAACTTTAACTTATGAAGCGTAGTAGTATTCACACAGTTCGATAAATAGCCGAACATGATCTATTGTCAAATAGGGCCTTGATTGTAAGGAACTTTAGCCATGCGACCTTGTTGCGTTCTTGGCATATTGTTTTTGTGAGTTAAGGCAGTAGTATGGTGGTACTTTTTGTAATATATATATAGGTACAAATAGACAAAAGACGGTTTAACTCAATAATAAGCTGATAATTACTGAAACACCTGTACTATATCTTACAATACATAGTTGCTTTAATCACGTGTTTAAACTGTTATGTTACTATTCACGCTTATAGCTACTAAACGATTTTTAGCTGTTGGTACATATTTTACATCATACTAGGTTTTTTAATCATACCTACTTTTCAACATTCCTCATACGATTAGTCAATCGCTGGTTTTACGTTAATCTTTACTGAACTGATATCTTCAGCGAGCAAATACCTTTGTGTACTATCGTTATAGCTTTATATTTTACTAGTAGCGCCTCGCAGTAAACCCGCGTTGTGTCAATTAGTATAAAACAACAATTATCACAACTATAATTTTTTTATATAAATTAACTTTAGCCATATTTTGGTTTCCTATTTTTCCTTTACATCAATTACATCAGTCATAATTTCCCATACATATTTCCTTCCCAAATATCAAATTTAATAAAATTGTATTAGATTTCATTTTGCCGTGATTTTTGTTCCTTATTTGTTTGAGTGGCTTCCGACCATTAACCCTGAATGAATCAACTCACAGGTACGAATTTTGCCCATTCATTGGTGGTCTTAATACGTCATAGTGTGTCGTGTTGTGACATACATTAGGATTCATTGATGACTATAGAACAGGGACATCGTTTTGGAAATATTGAGACGTGATGTCATTGTATTAGTATTCTGAAGGTATTCTTACGATGACCTTATTGGTAGTTTTTGCCAGATAAAAAAAAGAAGAACATGTTCTCTATGATTCATCTTATTTGAGTAAGTACTTATTGACCTTAAATTTTAAAAAATCTGCGTAGTCAAAATATATTAATCTGTTAATTAATTCATGTAGATTTGGACGTAAAAGAAAATGTTCAAAATCCTTCCGAAATAAAAAAAATATTATGGGTTAAAAATGGTATATACTTAACTATCGATTTTGATTTGAACATCTTCAAAATTTTACATTATTCAGTGAAATATAGTTATGGTTGTGGCTTCAGTTTCACGGTTCACACTGTTCTGTTAATCTGATTGATTTACGAGTTTCCAACGCCCTTGAAGGAGCACAGTTCCTGATAGCCGACGCGTGAAATAACCATTGCCACATTAGTCGGGAATGCAAGATGCTCGGTGCTTTTGGCCGAGACGTATTAAAATATCTTATAAATAAAAATGATCGCCATTTGTGTTGCTAAGAGCTAAGCCGGGGAATGCTGGACTTCGGCTTATGATTTTTATTTTTTTTATTAAATACTAGTCGCGTCTCGCGGTCTCTCTCGCGTTCTTTCGGTAATGTCGGGATTAAATATTATATGTGTGTGTATGTAATTCTGATATAGATAAGCTATATTACTGTAAAGTTTCAAACAAATTTGTTCAGTAGATGTTGTGTGAAAAGAGTAACAAACACACATACAACCTCCCAAACGTTTACATTTATAATTTATATTTATATGTATTTATAATTTTCAATATCTATAAAAGGCAAAACCTGATTGACTGACTCACTGACTTATATATAAACGCACAGCCGAAACTACAGTACCTAGACCTCAATGGATCAAATTCCGTCGGAAACGGACTCAACGACCCGGAGGGCTCTTCTACTTAACTCATATAAGTTAACTAATATGTATTTTGAATCATCTAGTTTAAGCATTTTGTTACCTATTGCTCTTTAAATCTTTCAGGTGGAATACGTGTTCCTAGTTGGTGTAGGGGGCGGAGTCCCTCACTACACAGACTACACGAGGCACGTCCGTCTCGGAGACGTGGTGGTGTCGACGCCAGCCCCCGATTTACCTGATAAGTAAGTAATCCCCTTCATACAAAATAAAGTATTAATTGTAATGTCACTCTGCTGGGGCAAAGGCCTCTCATCTCACTGAAGATATCAGCACAGTGAGGAGGATTAGGCGTATTCTCCACGCTTGTCTAATGTGGGTTGGTGATTCCAAACCTTAGCCATGTTTGAAAAGTAGTGAACATGTTTTCCCTTGACTTGGGATTTGAACCCGAGACCTGTCTTGGCAGGCAGGTGAGTGACGCAACAGTTCAGTCTAGTGGCATGGCAAATCAGAAAATTGTGTAACACTAACAAATATGGTTTACAAGATTTGGTCTAAACTAACAAACATACATACATACATTGCAAGTGCTTGTAACATTCTATATTTGATACGGCCAGCTAACCGTTCAATGCACTCATCGGAATTCTATTCCCAGTCATAGTTACGTGAGGAATGCCAATTTGATACTCTATTCCGACGTAGGAATGCTAAATGTTTTGAAAATGCGAGGCGTTAAATATTTTATGATTTGATAAACTTTAACGCGTACGCAAATATCGTTTTGGTAACATTTGCTTCGTACGTTTTGTGTGTATTGTGCATTTTTTTTATGACATAACAAGTGGATTTTTAAAGATAATTCAAATGTGTATATCATGCTAATGAATCAATACTAGAATATAGAAAATGTATCGATAAGTTCTCATTATAGGTACTTTACTCAAATCTATACATCTTTACTCTATGCATACCCATATAAATGTATAAATAAAATTGGAGTGTCTGTAATATTAAAATAACCAAAATATTTTTTTGTCTGTCTGTTTGTTTGTTCCGTCTAATCTTTGAAATGGCTGGTTGATTTTAACAGAAAGTTGACTGGTTAGCTGGTGTAATAACGAGTAACTTGGGATTTTAGAAAATAAATTAAAACACTTTTTTGTTAAATCCCACTCGGACGAAGTCGCGGGGGCAGCTAGTGTGATATAAAATCTTAACCTCGGGTAAACACGTGACCAAAACAAAGCTTCGTTCGTTTTCCATATCATTGATTCATTAGTCATCATGCCGATGATTTCGTTTAGGTTTGTAACTGATTCTGATGTCGCAGTTATTGTGCCGACATAGCTAGGTGTTTTTCCGATTATATCTGGAAGTTCCGTTTATAAGGTATAATGCCTAGAGACCTAGAAGCGTAGAACATAAGAAACTACGTTATATATGTTCACTAGCCGCGACCCGCGGTATCAACCGCGTTGTACCCGTTCCCGCGGGAATTTCGGGATAAAATGTATCCCATGTGTTATTCTGTAACGTTACGTCCAAATCCGTCGAGTAGTTTTTTCGTGTAAGAACAACAAACATATTATATCCATACATTCATACATTCATACATCCTCACAAACTTTCTGATTTATAATATTAGTAGGATGATGAATACTCATAATGTAAAATTGAAAAAGTTGTAAAATGTTTTTAAGATTTAGGCCTACTGTATCAAATAAATAGGTTAATGGAAAATCAATGTAGACTATTAACAGGTTTATGACTAACTACTGTCTTTTATTACTACTTGGCGATAACTCAAACTATTAAACTTCCATTTAAAACTAATGGATACATATTTGAAACGAAACTGTTGTTAGATTAGATGGCTCTTTATAAATAGCGTGACATACTACTGTCACATGTGGAAATAATTTGTCGTATAGATTATACTCCATTCTGTAATCTAAGATCAGTTTGCAAACAAAGAATTGTCAAGTCAAATCACTGTCAATGTACTGACAATATTAACCATGATAACAGTTTGTTTAACTATTTTAATTAGTCATAAATTAGTAACTTTCATAAAAAAATACGTCACTGATATGATATATTAAGTTATTAGTATGAACTATGACTAGCTTTAAAGTCGTTAACACTTTGCTGACGTCAAAAATTAAAGGTATCTTTTCCTCTCATTATTATTTTATTGGGTGCCTACAGTACTGAGGTGACCATTATAAACCTCAGGATCTACTAACCTATTAGTTCGGTGACCAACCATTTTAGTGTCAAAAAGCGGCCAAGTGCGAGTCGGACTCGCCCATGAAGGGTTCCGTAGCAGCGAGTAACATAATAAAGAAGTTCTTGAAATAAATGTTTTTTTATTTACATTTGAGTTATTGAATGAATAATCAGTATTTTTTTGCGGTTTACGATTTATGTCGTAAAAAAAAAACTACTAACTAGACCTCGTTCAAACCAATTTTCGGTGTTAGATTACATTGTTATGTACATCATATATTTTTTTTAGTTTTATCATTCTCTTATTTTAGAAGTTACAGGGGGGGGGACACACATTTTACCACTTTGGAAGAGTCTCTCGCGTAAACTATTCAGTTTAGAAAAAAATGATATTAGAAACCTCAATACCATTTTTGAAGACCTATCCATAGATACCCCACACGTATGGGTTTGATGAAAAAAAAAATATTTTTTTCATTTCTAAGTATGGGAGACCCCCCTAAAATTTTATTTTTTTTCTATTTTAGTGTGAAAATATTAATGCGGTTCACAGAATACATCTACACACTAAGTTTCAACAACATAGCTCTTATAGTTTCGGAGAAAAAAGGCTGTGACATACGGACAGACGGACGGACAGACAGACAGACAGACATGACGAATCTATAAGGGTTCCGTTTTTGTCATTTGGCTACGGAACCCTAAAAAGGTAGGTACTCGTAACTACGTCAGTGTGCGTCAAAAATTGACTAAATTACACATAGGACAGAAATACACTAATATTTTTAGTATATTTTAAAGTATAGGGTGACTTTTAAATCGGTCAGTATGGACAAGTCTGAAACTACAAGAGAGATGAAGATCTTTTCTTAGGAACTGTCACCGATTTTGGAGATGACATTTGACGCTGCCGGGAATCGAACTGGTATAATTTGAAAAAAAAAAATGTGCAATTGATACGGTTATTTTTTTAAAAACATAGGGGATTAACATAAAGATTAAAGGAATAAAATGTTTGAGATGACTTGAGAAGTCATTATTTTTAAATACAAATATGATATAAGTACAATTTTAAACTGTATTTTTTTGTATTTCGCATTAGGCAAGCGTGGTGATTACGCCTGAAACCTCCTCACTGTACTGATATCTTCAGTGAGACGAGAGGCCTTTGCCCAACAGTGGGACATTACTTTAAAATATCTATCAAATATAAGATTTATAGAATAATGCAACATCTTCCCGTAAATTCGGTATAGTTTTCCCACTACAATGAATCGAAAGTATTCGTAGTATGTATAACAGAACATAAAGAAAATATTATCCTCCTATTTTTAGACTTAAAACAATTTACGACATTTACCGAGTACTAAACATATCTTAAAATAACCTTGCTAAAGTTAATAATAAGCAAACAAGTTATTCATTCAATATTCTGTTTAAACTGTTTAAAGTATTGTTTTCCTATTACAAACTCAAACTTTAATTTATCCTATAAACAATCTAGTGTCGTAATTTGTAAACAACTAAACCGTGGCGCAGCTTGACTATGCGATTTTAGTTCATTGCGATTGTAACGTGTGACTCGGTTCTTACTTCTTCTTCATCGAGTGGATGGCCAACCTGACCAATCCTAGTGTCAGAGTTATTGAGCCGCCAAAGGCCTCTGACATGGCTCAAGTAACGACGAAAGTAACCGGGACCGACGGCTTAACGTGCCCTCCGAATCACGGAATCATCTTACTTTCTTGCTGGGTGCCCGATAGTGGTCTTTCTATCGGAGCGCTACCATGCTTCAATCATTGAGTTTCCTTATTTTTCAGGGCAGTGTACGTCTTCTGTGAGAAAGCTGAACGTAATCCTAAAGGAGGTTGGGACTATGAAGTGAAGCCTTACAAACCGGCGAGCTACTTGCTGCAGGACATCGCTTTGCGCCTCGCGAAGTCGCAGGGGAATTGGGACCCGTACGTCGTTGAGGGTACGTCTTAGCTATAATGCTACGCTTATAGTGTGGACCAATTATTGGATCGAAAGTTATCCCAGAAATAATCGCCAACACAAATTATCAAAAAATAATAATGTTATCGCGTTTCTTTCCTTATTCGTTCTCTCTGTATTGGTATACGAAGGAAAGAGATAAACGACAAAAGATGAAAATATATTGTCTTTGACGTGCAACTTAGCCCTACTATTAATTTTCCAGGTTTAGACAGACTGCGCGGAGTCCCGGGAAGATGGGACGCGCCCGAGGGCGCGGCCGACCGGCTGTGTATGGATGTGGGCAACGGAGCTTACATCGAAGTCGCGCACCCCGCGCCCACTGCTGATCAGATGTATGTCAATATTGTGTTTGTAATTTGTATTACCATAGTGGCCGCGGTGACTGGTGGCAAGGGGAAACTTCCCTATAGGCCACATATATACAATAGGCCAACGACACTTAAGATGCCAACCCCCCCTTAACATCGCGATGTTATCGCTTTGGAATTGGCATTAAGATTTAGGATGTCGTAGTGCAGTGTCGTTTGCTATTGTAATAGGGAAGTTTCGCCTCATTTAAATCAAGGTATTAGTATCGGGCGCGGTTGCAGAGCGAATCGCAACTTACTCACCCATAGCAATTGAAATAAGATCGCCTCTACTTCTTAACCAAATCCGCCCCCAAAACTAACTCCTCGATTTTGATCCACAAAAATACAAGATGTTTTATATGAAAGGTCTATTAACTTTATTCCCAGTGACGGTTTGGGGCGCGTGCGCGTGCACTGCGCGCCGGTGTGCGGCGGGCGCGTGGTGGCGGGCGCGGAGTCGCGCGCCGCCTTCTCGGCGCACACGCGCGCCCGCGCCTTCGACTGCGACTTCGACGCAGTGCTGGACTCCGTGGTGGGCAACAGGAAGGACTGCTTCGTTTCTATTAGAGGTGAGGAATCTTACTTTGAACTAGCTGTGCCCTGCGGTTTCATCCGAAGCGCACTAAAATTCCTATATTTTCCTAGAACCTAGTCCTGACAACTACGATTATGTTTATTTTACTAGTGTTATCTACGTTGAACGAATGGTCTTATCGCAAATACCTACATTGTCTCATCTTTATGTCCCGGTCAAAATATCATATCATGTTGCTTTCTAGATCACTTATTGATATAAAATTAATTAAAATTTAACAGGTATATCCGACTACCGCGACGGGACCAGAGGAAAGGAATGGCAGCCACATGCCGCGTTGGTAGCCGCCGCTGTCATGAAAGCCATTATTGCGGCCATGGACCCACCAACTGATTAATACCTACAAAATATTGGTCATATTGGTCAAAACAAATCAAACGTTACCCTCCTTTACCGACAATCGGGTAAACACCCCTAAATCGAATTCTAAATTAATTTATCTCATAATCTGACAATAGATATATTCTACTTAAAATATACAATAATCATATAGAATTATGTATTTACTCAATTTTTGTAGACATTTTTACTATTAAAATTCTACTTAGTAGTTGTGAGATTAAATCGTTGTTCTCTATTGAAAATATATGTAATCTATTGAATAGAACAAACAGTTGTTAATAACAATATTTATTGACCAAAACGTCTTTGGGGTTAGTATAAAGGCGTTGCCCTACTGCGGCGCTCGCATGCTTTACTTTACACGTCGTAGTGGGGAATCGCCGTTATCTTTATATTATCTTATTTAGAAGACTTACTTGCCTTAGTAATGGCTGTTTGAATATATAGTTTATTACCCTTACGTAAGTTATTTACACGAATTTTAGCGTAGTTCTATTCTAGTGAGATAGTTCCCACGTGTTTGTCATTCTCAAATAATAATTAGTGAAAGCACTATAACTGTTATGAAAGAACTTTATACTAAGTAAGTATAAATATATATTTCATTGAAATGCAGGCTCATCAATGTCTTCCTGCTTGCACGCCAAGACATTTGCCAATATATAAATTCAAAATGAATATTTATTACACTGTGACAAATATGGACTTGGTAATCATTCCATGTTTATAATGGTACTAAAACTATGTTCGACATTAAAATTGAGCTTAATTTATATATATAAACTTATTTATAAATATACTCACACTGCCACAAATGGCCTATTTATAAAATAATTAAATTATTAAAATAAAAATAGAAAATCTGTTGTGTATTTAAAACCAAAGTTTTAGACTGTTGACTGTTTTTTGACAACCTTCGGTCTAGTCGCGTAAAATGTGAGGATAAATATTTAATAATATATTAATAACTTTAAGGGACACTGGTGTTGACAAATCACATAGATTTAATTGTGTTGTATTCTTTTTTAATATATTTAATGTCACAAACTGTTGTTACGTTTGCGTTACCGATTTATTTTACGTAAAACTGTATTTTGTAAACACTTCGTATTACGTTTGTTGTAATGTGTTATAAGTTTTGTGTTTTTAGTTGTATCTATATATTATTTAACTGTATTATTATGTTATGATCGCTCGCATTTATCTACATTGGTTTGTATTATTACACTGTGCACAAATAAATATTATTCTCAAATTGATTGTTTGAAATTAGAATATAATATACCTATTCCCTACTTTTAGCTACAATGGTATCATGACTACTTTACGCGGTCTTCTATTTCTCAATATAACCGTTAAATGTACCTATGCTGCCTATATTAAAAATATATATAAAGTAAGCTATTGATTTATGGAGGAAGGAGTAAATTAAATGAGACTTTACAGTAAAAACTCATTTATTGATCACAAGTCCTCTTACAATTACATATATTGGTAGTGATTTAAACAGGAATGTTGGGTAAAATCATTTACAATTAACATGAATTAACACTATTATAATATATCCTTGGTCAGTCAACTTCTATAACATTCAGAAGCTAATAACATTATTCTGAAAATAAAACATAGTTTGTTTTTAAATGAAAGTTTTAAAATAATGTTTCCAATTTAACCCTATTGCATATGATTAGTATTTTGTGTGTATCCCATTAGCACAAATATATAACACTAATAGTACTTTCATATTATCACATCATAAAATATAGGGCAACACAGGACAAACATAAATTATGTATTGTTTTTTGGGACACCACACCATGTTATGATATACATAGAATACAACTAGGATTGTGATTTAAAAAGCAATAATAACTACCTTTTTAACTAGCTTTTTTTACTTGGTAAGGTAACTATTAAGGTTAATACCACATCTCATTTGATAAGTTGTTCTGTTTACATTCATTCTTCAAAACCAAGGAGCATGGAGGAGCAAGGAGCACAGATGGTGGATGCAGAATCATCACTGTCTTATTATTTTACAGACACCCAATTTTTAAAGTCAATTGTAAATCCATTTCCACCAATAGAGGTTACTTTAAAGTTTTCTCTAAATTAAGATTATGAAAGAAACCATTACACAAGATCCCCTGGTTACATGGAGCAGGTTCAAGCTGTACATATTAAATATTGAGGGTTTGGTTAGTAAGTATTCTGTAATATGCGAGACCCGTGTGCAAAACACAAAAGCAATGTGTCAAAATTAAATTAGGTTACTTGCATCAGTCTCAGAAGCATGACGTCGGTAGGCCGTCTATGTTATTGTTGATCTTCTATAATTTTACAAAACCATTAGTTGTACATCAAATTCATTACAATACAATATTCAACAAAAATATATTATTCGTTTTTAAATTCATAGTTACAATATCAAATAAAGTTGATATATTCAGAATTGTATTCATAATTTATTTCACTCACCAACATATTTGACTTCATCAAAAGCTTTTCTTGCTTTCTTGAGTTCTTCATTCATTGTGAGTAGGTCTTTGACACGGGCATACTTACGGGGATCTTTACGGACTAGGAAAATTATATCTTCTACTTGAACTCTGCCAGTTCTACCAACTTCCATTGCTCTGAAAAATAGGTAAATAGTTGACAATATTCAATTGTTACTTGCTAAGAGTATCTGCATATACCAAACATATGTATACCTATGAGTTGTTTCCGTAATGAACTCAATCACCAAGTCTTCAAGAAAGTCCACACTTTCTGTATAAGGATTCTGGTCATCTCCAAAGCCGTACATCATACACCTTAACTCTTTGCTGAACAACCTCTTTCGTCCAGACGCTGTAGCTCCTAGTTGTTGATCATTTTCATCGTCATCGAACTGTAAATAACACGAACTTACGAAAGTACAGTAAAACAATTTTATTGTGATACATTACGGTTATATTGTTAAGCTTATTCCACTTACCTGGTCAAAGTTCTCAGCAGAGTCTGGTGTAGGAGTAGTCATGATTTATTCAATATTTTATTGAATACTGAATTTGATAATAATATATTTTTGATTTAATTTCTTGAATTCTTTCTCGTTTTGGCTTTGTTTTGTTTTGAACACAGACCAAGAAACTGTTTTGAACTTTTGATTGACGTTTTCATTTCAATCAAATTTTCTTTCGGTTTTGTTGACAAGTTGACAAATTTGACAATCTCACACACAAGAATCTGATAATCAAACTTGAAAAGATGCGGTGCAGTCAGTGACATCACATCACATAACATTTGTCAATCAAATGACAATGACAAAAACGTGAAAATTAATTTGCTATACCTACTTGTTGTATTGTATTACTTACAGCCTGTGGTTTGGTTTGGTTTGCTTGCGCATTTTTACTTCATGCGTGGATGGACAATTTGTTTTGTTTACAAAATTGTAATTTGGGAAATAATTGAGATGAAATATCTATTTTGTTAATATTTTTCTTATAACAGAAATGTTCACTATTGCATTACAATGAATCCTATGACGTAAGTAACAGTAATTTACCTGAAGAAAACTTTCTGGTAATATAGTTTTTTTATTTCTATTGATAACTTCAATTTATTCATTTTTTGAGGATTTTGCTAAGGTTTCTTTAACAAATCATAACTAGCTTCCTTCCAAATGCTGGCAGGGTCTTGTTATTCGCGTAAATACATAAAACAACCACAAACTTATTGCCCATCTTGAATTGGTACTATACCCATGGTGAATTTTGTATTACAGAAATGTGAAAAACGTGCTGAAGCTCAGTGAACGTGAACTAGCCAACAACTCTAAGAGCTCATGGCATGATCAGTACAAGGATAGTGCCTGGGTTTTTGTTGGTGGTTTGCCATATGATTTAACAGAGGGAGATATTATTTGTGTTTTTTCTCAGTAAGTTTTCAAAGATATCTTTACCATTTAGTTATGTTTTCCCCATTAATATGCATTAGCGGATGGTTTCCGGAGGAAATAGTTTGTTGTTTTCGGCCTAGTAGAGTAATGATGAAGGTACACTAAAATATTTCGTCTGTAATACCTTTGCCTTTGATAACATTGATCTCAGGTATATATGAAAAACCCATAATTAGTTGCTAATTTTCATGCTTCAGTTTATTAAAATTTTTCACATTCTAACTAAATGATCAGTTACTATATAATATAATTTTACAGGTATGGTGAAATAGTTAATATAAACTTGGTCCGTGACAAAGCTACTGGCAAATCAAGAGGTTTCTCATTCATTTGTTATGAAGATCAAAGATCTACTATACTAGCGGTAGACAATTTAAATGGAATCAAGGTGAGAATAATCATAAATCAATGTAATTAACATTGTTCATACTATAACTATATTTATTTATTTAAAGTATCTATATCTTCATTCTTCAGTAAATTCGGCTTAGGCCTGGCAATGGGACACATTGCAGGACATAACCTTTTTTTGATTGTATTGTTACCTTTTTACAGATTCTTGGTAGAACTTTGAGAGTAGACCATTGTGAACAATACAAAGTACCCAATGCAGACACTTCGAAAATAGATGATGTGACAGCATCATTAAGAGCTGAAGGTTGTGCTCCGAAGGTCGAGGTTCCTGTCAGAATTGAGGTCAAACCAGAGTCGAAACAGGTAAACTATTTATATTCATAGCCAGCACCCCCCCAAAGTTTTACCTGTGCTGTGACAGTTTCCAATAAATGGATGAAAAATAGCCTATACCTTCCCAGTGAATGTGGCTATCCAGGTACAAAAGAATTATTCATTTGTATGTTTGTTGATCAATCTTCAGCAAGGCTGGAACTCTTGATTAGATTAGTGGATAACTTATGGTATAATAGTACTACAATGTCTTAACTGTAAAACAAAACATCTTATGCATTAATAAGAACTCAATATTTCTATTTCTGTACCTTCTAGGTTACTATTTGAATGTGATTGTAATGAATAAATTGTTCCAGGAAAAAGAAGTGAAATCAAAAAAGAAGAAATCCAAAGAAAAGAAGAGCAAAAAGAAGAAAAAGAAGAGAAGTAGGAGTTCCTCTGATTCTAGTTCTAGTGACGATTAAATAAAACAAGTAATTCAACATTATATATCTTGTTTTAATAAATTATATGACATCTAACACTTAACAAATACAAACATTAATCAGATAATAAATATTTTACAATTGGTTGGTAACGGAATATTGCAAAAATGCATAAGTAAACTTAAATTGTAACTTAAATGTTTCATTCAGTTTTGTCCCAAACAAGGCTCTCTATAATGTACTACATTTTTATTTACTCTTATGTTGTAATGGTAATGTCATCATTATATGTATTAATACCAGTTCACCATTTTTATCCACTACCAGAGAAACTCATCAATATCACACTATAAAGCTCAATTGTCTATGAACTGTCTATAATATTGTAGAGAAGAATTAAAGTAAGTTATACAATTGACAATAACATTATGTTACACATAAAGTATTCATAGATTGAGATCACAATAGACTAGATTAAGAATATATACTAAAAAGTAATTAAAATATATGAATAGAAGATGAATACACTTTACATATAAGTAAATTGAACTTACTTGTAATATAACAAAAACAAACATTACAATTCAATTATAAGTAATTATAAAATAATTAATTAATCATTATCAAGAAGAGTTAATCATAGAAAATATTTTCCATTTTGCAGAAGACATTTTTATCACAGTAAGCAATAACACCTCCACTGTTACAATATTCTTGAGTGTCAATGTTTTCTGGATCATTGTAGGTGATTGGCTTTTTAGTGCTATAATTGAGAAGTTCACCGCCTCTTGCTTTCAATATGGAATGTGGTGCGCAAGTGTCCCAACGGAATGTTGTACCTTTTGTAACTATGTAGGCGGCTGCTTCACCTGGAACACAGTTTGCATAATGAGACAGAGAAATGTACAACTTTGTATAAATTTAAATATGTTGGAAAGAGATAGAAAAAATTACAATTGCAGTACAGATATCAGGTATCTTGTATCTACTGATCTCTCCTCTTACTGGACAGACTGTCTTTACATACCTAATACCACCTTCAACAGTTTATGTCCAGCACCAGGCTCTGATTTGACAGCCCACCCTAGGCTCTTAATATTAGATACTATCTCCGGCTTCTCGGCAGCGCTCATCAGAATGGTGTTGCTCTCTGAATGTGGCTCTAGTTCTGTTCCACCCCACTGCTGAATATTGTCGTAGCAAATGCCCCAGACTAGGCGTCCTTTGCCACTGTAATGCAAATGTTAAGTTTTTAGTACATTTGATTTATGTAAGTAATATAAAATGGTATTATTAAACTAGCCTTCACCTTAGTACTTAGCTATATGCATACATATAATTCAATAGCCTAAATTCTATGATATCTATTAGCATCATACTATGTTTTTTTGTATTGTTTATACTATTTTTAATATTTACAACAACACTTAAGTACTTGTCATAAAATGGCTGATTGATAACACCCATGACTGGTTCTCCAGTGGACCTTAGATAGGCTCCAATGAGTACAGTGACACATGGCAAACCTCGATCAGCATTCGCCTCACCACGCACACCAGCTATGAATTCTGCTGTTGCATCTATAATTAAAAGATTGACATAAATTTCAGATTGCTGTTGGACTTAGAAAGTGGACACCATTTTAGATGAAAATTAAAAAGTAAGGGGTTAATTAGTAAGGGGTTATTCTAACATAATATACTTAGTTTCTCATACCTATAGGATCAATCCACACACCCAAATCGGCAGGCTGTATATCAGGGATATTTGAAGGCAGTTTTTTTGGTAAATTCAAGTTTATTTCACAGTGAGCAGCTTCAGCCATGCATTTAGCTGCTTTGGAAGGCACCAAGGAAGACAGGAGAGCTGAAGTTTTCTCAGCATTTTCTTGTAAAGAAATATTTACTCCACCAATCTCTGAACATTCTTCACCACGTACGTTGGCAGCCAATTCAGGGAATCGACTAGCGATTTCAGCTTTAGCCGATTCTTGCGCTAATACATCAGCAATTGTTTTGAAATCCTGCGTAAATCTGGAGTTGGCTTCGCCTTCGCCCTTTTCAGAAATTAAAAGGCCTTCGCCGCCTGACCCTGTGCAACATGAACGAGCTATGTAGGCAGCTCTTTCTGATGCTTTTATAAGAATTTCTAGTATATCAGCCATAACAACTGCTGCTGTTAACTTTAATATAATTAAAGATTTTTTTTATGCCTGAAAATTACTGAAAAATCTGAAAATCAATAAAAACAAATCGATGTCAAATAAAATGTTTCATTTTCATAGATGTCATTGACTTTGACGATTTAACTTGAATTGACGTTGACAGTGTACAGTTTTCTTGACTTTTAAAAATAAAACTTTCTATAACACGACGCAATCGCAGCAGAAGAAACCTATTGACTTGGCAACTAAATTATTTGCATAACCCGGTAAACCAATGTTTCTGGTTTTATTTTCTGATATTTCTTTTATACATGTTTCGATTTTAATAACACGCTTTGGCTAAAGCCTAGTTGTTATAATATTTGTATGTAATTTACACTTTGTTATCCGAGCGAAAACGATTTTCCGACCATGAATATAATTATCATTGAGCAGACAATATAATTTAGGTACCCATGCAGTGTGGTCATGAATTAAAAAAAAACTACCTCATATTGTGCAATCGGAAGCTGGTAGTGGGACTGAATGAATGCTCTACTAACTGCAAATTAATAATAAGAGTAAGACTTAGAGTTCCCGCGTGCAACACCAGGGTCGACGATAAGAGTTCTTGCCACATACTGTACCTTACCTAGATAGGTAGATAGGTACTTGCGCTTACCTAACATAACCATTTTTGTATTAAAAATTGGCGAAAGTTTTCAATCAAGGCTGCAATTATTAATAAGCAAACTACTTCGTTCACGGACCAAATTTTGTCATGAGAGAGTGCATTTACTGTGCGTGATTGACCTTAGTAACTTACCTACCTACGTGCCGATTTCTTTCAGATAATCTTATTTCTTTCCTTGTCGTTTTTAAGCACAACTCCAGCAGGATAATATAATATTAATGAGTTCCTAATATGCTTACCTAATTGGCCAAAATTAATAATTTATCTGGTCTACCAGTTAATTAGTAATAAACCTACTAAGTAGGTAAGTATACTTAGCTATACTTACTAAACATCAATAGGTTTAAAAAGTTAATCATAAGTCAATCACTGGCTGAACCATAAACAACTGTGGCTCACTGGCTCACCAAAATCTGTTTCTGGAACCACACCTCCCATAGTCCTTGGGTGGCCATTTGTCTACCATTTGATATTAAACTGATTTTCGCAATAAATCGTGTGATAGCTGCTATAGTACTATTAATAAAATCAATAATATTACTCCGGAGTACATTCGTGCCCTTTAAGCATTGGTATGATTTTGTCTCTGATACTATTAGTTCGTTATTTAAAAATCAAGGTTTTTACCGTTAGGTAAAGCTAAATAAATTATTTTCTCTCAGGTAGGTATTTGTTCGACACGCTAAGTAAACGCTGTTAAATATTAAAATCCAGTAAGTAGGTACATGTTTTCTGATGAGGCGTTTTCGTTGAACCGGAGTGGAGCTGTGGGGAGCTCAACTGACGCATTACAAGATTTTGACAATGTCAAATGACAAAGTCTGGTCTGGTTTGTCTGGAAAGGTCATTAGAAAATGAAGATTTTTTAGCTAATTAGGGTTTGGAGAAAATCGATAATGAGAGGTCTGGAAAGGTCATTAGCTAATAAAAGGTCATTTGCTTAAGAGGGGTCTTGAGAGGTCATTAACTTATGAGGGTCTGGAGAGGTCATTAGCTTAGGTCACTAACCTGCGGTCTACCTGCCCTGTGGTCTACCTGACCTGCGGTCTACCTTACTACCTGACTACGTGACTCAGTAGCTTCTTAACTAAACCGAAGCAACAATTTAAACAATGAAAGATAAACGACCTTGATATATTTTCAATTAGAGATAGGTATTGTTTCCATAATATCATCTTTACGTTGCATCATTATACGCATGGACGCATATCTATATAATATCTTAGTTTCGGTGATGTTTGCAAGATTATAAAAGGTACCTACATAGTTTGCGTAAAACTATGAAATCTATCTATCACGTGAGGAACAGACAGTATACGTAAATACAAAGTTATTGCAAAAGCACTGTGTTAGGTGTTGCATCGACGATTTACAGCTGTTTTTGTAGCGCTCGTGACGTACCTAGTTTGACTAAGCGATTTCAGATCATTGCGATTGTTAAGCAACGTGCAGCTTGACCCCTACTGGATGGATTATAATAATAAGTCCATGGGATGGACCGAAAATAAGCACTCAGGAATGTCAGGAACGCCAATTAAATAATTTATGCAATTTTTCATGAATTACATGTCAAAGTCATTGATGAGATCCCTGAATAAGGAGGATAAATGTCGACCTACGACCTAGTAATCACTCTTAAATCATGCGATACTTAGGTATTTGATTTGTAGCTACAATGAAGACACGCCATAGACACGCACTATCCATAGTCTGGAAAATTGCCATCTTAAAAAAAGTTATAGGTTTTTAGGTAAATACTTTTATTTACAATTTACTCCGTGTACCAGATAGTAACTAAGGGACATGATTTAGGGTTATTTTTTTGATTAACTTAATTAACTTCATTTTAATACCTACCTACCTACTTAACATGAGCCAGATTAAAGAAAAAGTGTCTGTCATATCATATCCTATAGAGATGTAAAGGAGCTTCCACAGGAATAGATAGAGAAGTCTGCATCGGACTCACCGACAAGAGTCTAGTTCAAAACATCTATGGTGGCTAAATAACGTTTTTTTTTCGTCCACGTTTCCAAGTTTGTCCAAATTCGTTTGTAAATTTCGGAGGCTTTAAGCGTACCAAAAATGACTCGCAAGTTGACCAATAACAAACTCTAACTCGAACTTACTTTACCCACGACTTTTGTCATTAAAACACTTATCCAATCTACTAAACTGCGCCTAATGCAACTTTACCTAGCAACACACTAAAGTTAGACAACTTTCTATTAAGTTCCTAACGAATCGATTTCGACAAATAGCTCTAATGTTACACCGTTAACTTTGGCTATAATACGTATAGGTACTATAACTTGCATTGTTTCCTTTACTTTGACATAATCACGCCAATACAGTAAAAGTTTAGTAGCCCAAGGTCCGAATTCAATGCTTTTGTTATCAAATACATGTCACTGTATTCTAGTTTACGTAATAATGACCCCAAGTTGTACACGCAAATCCTTCAACCAATGCTACCGATTTTATCACGACTACTGAATGGTCAAATTCCTAAAAGAGCAATGTAAAGGGGAAAAAAATACCGTCGGTTTTAGAAATAAGTTTCCATAAGTTTTTATTTTGGGAATAAGCTAAGTTAAACCTTAAGGGCCATATTAATAAATTTTAGCTATAAAATGGATTGTCACTTTCTGACATGCGCAATTTTCCGAAGAGAAAAAGGGACAAAACACATTATAACAGTGTCTATTTACACCGCATTTATTAAAGGCGGTAAGTGACGTAAGGGAGAAGAAAAAATAAAGAAAAAGTGTAAAAGGAGGTAATATAAAAAGAGTTGAAAGACAATTAGATGGCAGTAAAGTCGTAGTAAAGTACTCGTGTACTTGAGCCATGTCAAAGGCCTTTGGCGTCTCAATAAGGCCCAGCGCAGACGACAGACTATCCGTGACGCCCTTTTTAGTCTGTGAAAATAGAAATATGCAGTAACGCACACGACGCGCAAAAATCCCCGACCGAATTTTTGTGCGCCGCAGACTCGATCGCACAAAAAGTCTGTCGTCTGCGCCGCACCTAACTGACACCAGGATTGGTCAAGTTGACCATCCACTCGATGAAGAAGAAGAAGAATGTACTCGTAGATAGATGACAAGACAACTTACTTACATACATAAACTAAAATAATTTTATACTAGGTATAGTTTCAGTCTAAAATCTATTTAACATCTGTGTTGGTCATGTTGTCAGTTTTCTATTCCTAGGTGAAACGGACTTTTGATCAAACTCACAATATAAATAGTTCATTACAAATATACCAGGATAACACTGAATTAATTTGATTACAGCATAAATAAATAGATATATAACGTGTTTTTTTGTTAACCGTTCGCCTATGTATTCACTAAACTTACTAACAATGTATTTTACTTTTTGTAAATAAAAATGCAATGAACCACTAAACCTTGTTATAGAGTTAATTGAATCAGCACCGCTGAAGGACCGCTCTAATTAACACGCTGTCAACTCGAGAAAAAGCCTCCGTTGTTCATAAGGCCTCACGAATAAAGAAAAGAACTTACTACCTAATCTCGAAGCCAACTATTAAAAGGGAGTTATATTTTAAAAGGACAGAGATAAAAGTATCTATTACAACAACACATCTATACTATAAATAAAACTATAAAGAGGTAAAATTTGTAAGTTTGTATGTTCGAAGTAATCTCGGGAATTATCAGTCCGATTTCAATAATCTTTTTTGTAATAGATAGCCACATTCAACAGGCAGGTTATAGGCTATTTTTCATCCCGGAATTCCCATGAGAACCGGCACAACGCGGGTAAAACGGCGGGGCACGGCTAGTCATAAATATTTTTGTTTAAGCATAGCAAAGAACCGACTTCACACAGTAATTAAGGGTAGGTAGTGTTAGTTTTTTTTTAAAACTAGGTACCAATCCGATTTGAATAATTATTTTTGTAATGAAAGCCACATTCAGCTTGAAGGTTATAAGCTATTTTTCCTCGCGGAATTCCCACGGTAAAGCGCTTTACTCGGGAAAACCGCGGGGCGCTGCTAGTAGGGTATAAATTAATGAACACGGTATTAAAGGTCCACCGTATTGAATGCATTGGATCCGCGCTAAATATATAGTACCTCTATAAATAACCATAGCATAACTTATTTTACTTTTTATTGTTATTGAAAAAAAAAACAGTTTTTTATTCATATAATATTTTTTCATATAATATACGAATTTTAAAATGAACACTAATACGATTTTCCAGCCATATGTATACAGTTCACTCTTGTATGGGTTTATAGATATCAATTCATTCTTATTTCTTACTTATCCTCTTTCATCTATAGAAGGAACTATCTTTGGTTAGAAGAGCAGCCCCAAAAGACTCGTAATAAGAAAAACATTGTGACATTGAACTTGGCCCAAATCAACTATAGTATTGAAAATAGTCATTAAAATTTATTTGCACAGCTTTGCAATTTGCTCGTTACAATCAAATAACAAAAACAAGCTCCATTTACCAAACATTTGAGTTTCGAACAAAAGATTGCACTTACTTTTGCGCGGGAAAATTTCTCATCAAACTGTCAAACCTCGTTGTGACTTAATATTGCGCTACTAACCAATTTAAATTCATTCTAGAGCGAGCCCAGACGAAATTTAAACTTTTTTCGGGCTTAGGCCAAAGTAACACTCTTGGGCCAAAGTAGAGGTTTACGGTACTTAACCTAGGACTATGAGTATTGCCTGGAAACCTGGTATTGCATTATGCACTTAGCATTTGCATTTATAATAGGTAGTAGGTATCAGTATACCTATTTCATTTCATTGAAGCCTAGTGTTATGTCATAGGTAATAAAATGTATTTATTAAATTCGTATTATCCTGTCGTTTGTTTAATTGTTGATAAGATTAAAAAAGTAGGTAATTAAAAAATGATTAAGGTGACATTAAAATGTTTTATTGCATAGCGCCCTAACCACAACAACAACAAACTCACTTCATTGTTTAATAAATCGAAAATTTAATTTATTTATTTAAAGTACGTAATACTTATTTTGTTTTACAAATCATATTTCATATATATTAACACCTTATAAATATCTACCTAGATAAAAGTAAGTTCGAGTAGGTTAGTAGTGTCGGAGTTATTAGACCGCCTTAAGGCCTCCGACATGGTCTAACTGTTGTAACAATCGGGACTGACAATGTTACCGTGTATCCGAAGCACGGTAGCGCTCTGATGGAAGTGCAACTAACGGACACCCATCCAAGTAGGGGTCGAGCTGCACGTTGCTTACACAATCGCAACGACCTAACATCGCTTAGTCAAACTACGCCACGAGCGGTGCATACCTAGATCATTTTCATAGTAACGTTATTTTATTATCATTACTTTGTGATGATCACGAAGATCATGACTCACGACATGAGATAACTTAGATCTCAGAAATAAAATAAACCTTCTGAAATACCAAAATAAATGTAATTGTAATTGTGGAATTTTTCATTTAATTTTCATTTGGTATTGTCGAAAGAAAGGTACGCAATAAAGATATGTAGTGTAATTAAACGTAGTGTATTTTATTAGGTTTGTTTATCAAGCGGAAACGCGAAGCATTTAATAAATAGCGCCCCTGATGGAGAATATGTTTCCAATGATCACTGCAACATAAACTTGATGATTATTTTGGATATTAGGTACATATTATAGATTTCAGTAAGTATTGCCCATTCCGGAAGCAAGGCAATCTAAAATCTATTAGATTAATATTAAAAATTGTATTTACTTGGAAATTAGTAAGTAGTTTATTTTTAATCGACTTCAAAATCCAATAAAGGAGGTTCTCAAATCGGTCGTTTTTAATATTTTTTATTCCCATTATTTGGTCTGGATTGTAAAAGGACTAAACCTATTAGTACAGAGTACATTCACAAGAACATTACTTATTAATCTTAATTGGTTCATTCATAAAAAAATACACATGTTTGAGCTACGAAAGCCTTTTATTGTATTGAAGTAAATCATTATCATGACCTTGGGGTGTCTGTAATTGAGATCATGAGCGCAAACCCTCGGTTTCAGACGTTTGTTAGACAGCGGCGCGCGCGTCGAACGCACTTCGAATAATACGTTCGGTCTCTTGTCTCTGGACTATCCTAGACATTTTTTTTTCATTACTTTTTTTTTTAAAGTGGCCAGTGACAATATTGAGTGACAATGATTAATTTAGAATTCAAATGGTAAGTTAAAAATTGGAATGATGTTATCTTATTTTAAGTTTTATTTTAAATAAAAGAAGTTTAGGTCATATTAGAGTTAATTACAATTTGTTTTCAATAGTAATGCAATAGTGAAACAGCACCGTTCGAAACAATAGGGGTACTCGTGATTATTAATAGTATGTATGTATGTATGTATGTATGTATGAAGGTACCGACGTAAATAAACCGATTTATGTGATAATATAATAGGGACACCTTTATTTGACTGAGGTAGAATTTACTTACCTAGGTACTTTTTACGATTAAAAATTGTAAACTCTTAGGTTTTATATAATATTATTGTACTGTTATACTGAATATATGTAATCATTAGTACAGTTTGTTTTGTCTACATGTCAGCATGCTGAGCCTTAAAAACCGATTAAACTACGGTAAGTATTTATTTTTGTTTAAGAGATGTGTTTATGAGGAGTTCCTGGGTATGATATGATTGTATTAAAAATATCTATGGATGTGAGTTTAAATAAAAAAGACCGGAATATGTAACGGCCAGATTGCGAACAAAATAAACTAGTTTAAGTAAAAAGTATAACCCTGTAATGTCCCACAGCTGGGCAAAGGCCTCTCACCTCACTGAAGATATCAGTACAGTGAGGAGGATTACGCATAATCACCACGCTTGCCTAGTGCGGGTTGGATCTCAAACCCGAGCCATGTTTGAAAAGTAGGAAACATGTTTTCGATCGATCCCGGAATTGAACCCGAGACCTATGTAAGTCATGGCAGGCGAGTGCACATGCCACTAGACCACCGAGGCGGTTTATAAGTAAAAAATATGTTGAAAAGCATGACTGGAGAGAGTTAACAGAAACCATTATTTTATTTATTTATTTATTTAATGACACATCAACAGTGTTGCATATTATACACTTAAATCTATAGTTACAGAGTACAATTCTGATATGAACACCAATAACACCAATAATTTTGTACCAGTAGTATGTTAACATAATATTTTAATCTACCAGTCAGGATTCATTAATACAAGATTTGACTTATTTTTAGTTTAATTCATAAAATTGTACAAAATAACGATATTTCATATTTCTGTAGTTACCTATTTCAGAAGTGTGATACGCCCGCATCGCACTATTTATTATTATGTATGAGACATCGTACCGCATACCAGAAATAAATACTAGGATCTATTTTTTTTACTTACGTTGCTCTGAAATATTTAAATTAGTGAGATAGGGTTATCTTTAAACTTATTGCGTTCGTTAGTCGAAACTAATTCATTAAATTGAGTACCTACATACTATAAATAACACTTGTGAACCATAAATAGTCACTTAACGATAATAAATGTAAGCGATATTTTTGCATTCTTATGTTTAAGTGAACACTATATAGCACGTAATATATACTCGTAGCACTCAATAGCAATGATATATTACTTTTTCTTGTACTTAATTAACAAATGAGTTAATTATTACAGAATTTACATTAATTTATTATTATGTAATTAAACGATTTAATTAATTAATTATTTTTCAGAATGACATTAAATAATTAATTTATACTAATATACAAACTGAAGAGTTCGATTTTTTGTTTGTTGGAACGCGCTATCTTGGAAACTACCAGTCCGATATTAATAATTCTACAGCTACATTAAAGATAAAGATTTTCTACTATTTTTAAACCTGGTATTGCCGACGCGGGTAAAACCGCGGGGCGCTGCTAGTATAGATTTAATAGTTATGTTGTTCAATAGATTACATGTATTATATCGCCTACTTACGTATACTTAATTAGCGACATATGAGGTAATATTAAGCTTGATATAACTATGTGAATTCGCAGGAAACAATGGTGGATGATATTGGCCGTGATGTCTGTCTCGTACGGGTGCAAACAACCTTCACATATTGTGTTCATCATGGTTGATGACATGGTAAGACTGTTGTCCAATGTCCATTAATTTGGACTATTTTTTTTTTTTTTTTACTTAATATTTTGGGATCTATCACCTTGAAAAATGAGTATGCAACTATGCAAGTCCACAGTGCAAAACAAATAGAGAGTTTCGAAATACGAAAAAATATCTTTTTGTTCTGTTGTCGATTTTAAATATAATTCTGAATACGAGAAGATGATGAATACTATGAACTAATGAATCGATGACTTTGTCATGAATTTTAGTCAATGTTGAACCAATATCATCAATCTAAAGAAAAGTTATTTTAAAGGTAAAGAACCATATAACAAATGAACCATATTCCACTAACACTACACTACATCTTGCGATGCGAAGTTTACAAGGACGTTTAAATAAGTAGGCACGTGCATTACAAACGATCCATACAAATATACGAGTACCTATGTAGTTAGTTAATAAAGGCAAAATCCTCCAAAAACAGAAATGTTGCAAGCGTGCCGCTCCGCGAAGACTCCTTTATCTTAAAATATAGGTCAAGCATAATCCGACAATTATGAGTCGGTTGGCGGTTGTTACATTTTCCGTGTGCAACTCTAATTGTGAATCTGATTTTACTTATTAAAATTAACGTTAAAGTTGTCTTTAGAATAGAGGTTGGGCGTTTATTTCAAAGCTCAATTTACCGATTCCTTGTTGATTTTTAATTTAAGTTCTTGCCAATATATCACCATCATCTCTCTAACAAGATTTACCAAATTGGTAACATGTAGTTATGAGATTCGGTGTTAGGTATTCTATTAGTCAAATATCTGTATGCAATATTATCATATCTACGTTTTTGAATGACTGCTTTAACTGTAAGTAATAAGAATTTCGCAATACAAGCTTAGTTTGGGTCCAAAAGTTCTAAGTTACAAAATATGGTCAATATGGGACACCGAAACAAATATATTTGGATAATTGAATCCTACCCTAATCCACAGTGAGTTACGTTAAGTTAAATGAAGCTTTGACTCTGGACTCAGATGTTGCAGTCTAATCATTCATTAATTTCGAGTAGGTCATTGAGCAACCCTGGTGTTGGAGTTTTTAGACCGCCTAAAGGCCTCCGACATGGTTTAACGATTGAAACAACCGGGGCCTACAAATTAACTTGCTTTTCGAAGCACGATAGCGCTCAGATGAGCAGAGCAGAAATTCCACTATCAGCCTACCAACCCATCCAAGTAGGGGTCGAGCTGCACGTTGCAATGAACTCTCATCGCTAAGTCAAACTACGCCATGAGCGCTACTGATTTATGCTAACATAGTACAGTCTAGTGATGTAAATCCTATGTTTCCAGGGTTGGAATGACGTATCATACCACGGGTCCAATCAGATCCTGACTCCTAACATCGACGCGCTGGCCTACCAGGGTGTGATCCTGCAGCAGTACTACAGTGAGGCTATCTGCACACCGGCTAGGACTGCTCTGCTGACAGGGAAATATCCTATGAGATTGGGTAAGTATTAGGGTGCTTTCAAATTATGCGTTTCGTGTCGGACCGCTGCGGTGCCGAAGCGGTGCGTTTGTCGTGTTGTGAACGTACGATCGTGTGTTTTCATACACAACGCGCCGTGCGGCAACAGTGCGTACTAAAATTATTTCGCGGAACCGACGCCACACTGTTGCCGCACGGCTCGTTTTGTATGAAAACACACGATCGTACGTTCACAACACGACAAACGCACCGCTTCGGCACCGCAGCGGTCCGACACGAAACGCATAATTTGAAATAACTGTACTTGTATCTTCAGTGAGATGAGAAGCCTTTGCCTAGCAGAGGAACATTAAATACTACTTCTACTAAAAGTAAGTTCGAGTAGGTGGCCAACCCTGGTGTCAGTTTCAGTCAGTTTATGACACCCAATTATTTTTGAAACATATAGTTTAGGTCGCACCTATATAGTTTAAGGACTTAAATCTCGGTAAATTCATTCTTCAGGACTAATTCTACTGTACTTTGGAGGGCACTGTCCTGTCATGTCGGGCATGTCGGAGGCCTTTAGGCAGACTAAAAACTTCGACACCAGGGTTGGCCTCTAACTTACGAACTTACTCACCTACTTTATAAATATCTACGGACCCATTTCCTTTATAATTAAAAGTTGCCCTTCATTCGCGTTTGAATATGTCTACACTTACGTGGCGTTTAATCTTTTTTTTAGTCGTTCTGCCTACATCATTAGGTATATCCGTACGTGCGTGGCACGCAGCAGTTGCCTTAAAATGCCTAAATTGAAAAACCCTAACAACCAAACTGGAATACGACAGTTTTATGACATATACAATTGAGTAATCAAATTAGATATCGTAGGTCATTGAATGTTGGAACCGATTAAGTGAATACGTTTCTTATCTTTTTGCGGTTACCTTACGACTCAATTCATGATCATAATTGAATCAATTATTAATGAAAATCTTTACCTAGCTACTTTAAAATCTGGTAGTTCTGTTTTACCTTGCGATAAGCTTGCGCAAGTAGACTGTGGTGAAGTTGGTGCTTGTGATTGGCGTATTAGGGCAATTAGAAGCAGATGAAGCTTTGACATTGTTTATTTGTAAATAAATGGACCGGCCGATTGGATTGGTGGTATTTCTTCGAACGTCTAAAGTCGGAAAGAATACCCACGGAAGATTGAAGCACTTACTGCGTAAGGATCCCTACCTATCTTACCTACCTCAAACCTTTTTTTGTAAATAGATATAAATAGAATTCCGCCAATTGTTTCTTTTGGCTATGCCCAGAATTGGGTATGCTAAGAGTAACGTGCATAACGAATTTCATTACTTAGCATTATTTGAATTTTAATTTATTTTACCGAAAATGTGTAGTCACGCTCATTATACCTTGACCAATCTGAATTTTGTCATTCAACCTTATCATTAAAAACACATTTCAAAGAAAACTTACGACATTTGCACATTTTCAACGAAACGCAAAGTCATTTCACGTAGTTTATAATTAATAAACTATTATTATAAAGAATCTGTCCTCGCTTCACTTGAGTTGCTTTTGAGACATTGAATTTTCTCTGAGTGATATTGTAAGTACGAACAGTACTACAGCTACATGTAAACTTTATGTACCTACAATAACTTCTAGTCTGCGATAAAAAATGCAGCTACGTATGGTATTCCGAAATACCGTTCACCGAAAGGACGGTTCTCCGAAAACACTCTACTCCGACGGTTAGTTGAACGAAACAATCATTGGCCGAAACAACGTTTCGCCGAAAGTCCGACAACCGTAGGTTAGGTTAGGTTAAGTTTATATCAGGCCCGAAGGGCCAAAATAAGGCGGAAATAGGAGCTCCGCCTAGCGGAGCTCCTATTTCATGGCACTACTACGACACTATTATGGCACAAACTGGAACTTCAAAAGAGTAATTTCATAGAAAAAAAATAATACTTTCGGCGAAACGTTGTTTCGGCCAATGATTTTTTCGTTCAACTAACCGTCGGAGTAGAGTGTTTTCGGAGAACCGTCCTTTCGGTGAGCGGTATTTCGGAATACCAGATAGTGATCTAAAAAATGTGCGTTTATATTGGGTATGTTAGTTAGTAAGTTACAATAGGGTGGCACAAATCTCTTATTAGATACTTGCGGCTCGCGTTATATTGAAGTCAATACACGTAGTTACAAATTCACAGTAAAGGATACCCATAGTATACTTTGACGTACGGCTTTATTAGTAGGGCATAGTATTATAAATTATTTTGAAAAAGTAGAAACAATAAAACTTTTTTATATTATACAATACAATTTAATTAATCAATTTAACATTGACTTCTCAGTTTAGTATAGTACCAGACACTTTGACAGGTTAGCGTGATAATAATTATCTTGCATTGTTTTACTATTGTACTTAATAAGGTAATCTTATCCAAGGACACGACGAACACTTTACAACCTACAAGAAAACTAGTAAATTCAGTATTTTACATTTTCGAGAAATTTTCTAAGGTTATGAGGAGATAACAAAAAGTATATTTAATGAACAGCAAATACTAAATAATCCATACTTAATATTATAAATGCGAAAGTAACTCTGTCTGTCTGTCTGTCTGTTACGCTTTCACGCCAAAACTACTGAACCGATTTTGCTGAAATTTGGTATAGACATAGATATGACCTTGAGAAAGGACATAGGATACTTTTTATCCCGAATTTCCCTCCGGATAAGATACTGTTACGCTTTCACGCCAAAACTACTGAACCGATTTTGCTGAAATTTGGTATAGACATAGATATGACCTTGAGAAAGGACATAGGATACTTTTTATCCCGAATTTCCCTCCGGATAAGATACTGTTACGCTTTCACGCCAAAACTACTGAACCGATTTTGCTGAAATTTGGTATAGACATAGATATGACCTTGAGAAAGGACATAGGATACTTTTTATCCCGAATTTCCCTCCGGATAAGATACTGTTACGCTTTCACGCCAAAACTACTGAACCGATTTTGCTGAAATTTGGTATAGACATAGATATGACCTTGAGAAAGGACATAGGATACTTTTTATCCCGAATTTCCCTCCGGATAAGATACTATTTTTCTATATTATGTTTACTATTTTTCACCTAAGCAATTGTTTGATGCTTCGCGCTCACTGGGATGGCACGGCTAGGGATTTTAAGGTTTGCTAATATAAAATCAAACGTATTCGTATATAAACAAATGCTATACCTACTTTAAAATAGCGCCACGGTATCGAAAAGGATTTGTCAATCCCGCGGCGTCATTTGAATGCATAGCCATTTATGCTGTATTTCTATGAAGCTACGTTCGAATTTTCACAAGCAAAAATGATAAATCCCGAGACGTTCCGTCCCGGTGAGTGTGCAGCTTGAGTCATACTTTGGTAAGATCCTAAAGGTTAAAAATAAAACTACTGTCCAAAGTAACAATCTAATGCGGACGAAGTCGCGGGTAAAAGCTAGTAATATATAAAATCTTTTTTAGATATTTATTCAATTAGGTACTACCAGTGCCTGGTCAATCGATTTCTAAAATGTATGATAAACGACGTCAACGCAATCTCTTAATAGAAAAATCTTTTATTCGCAGGTATGCACGGAATGCCTTTATTTAATTCTGAAGATCGTGGCATTCCTCTGACTGAAAGACTCCTGCCTTCATACCTGAAGGAACTGGGCTACTCCACCAATTTGGTTGGCAAGTGGCATGTGGGGATGTCCAGGAGGGAGTTCTTGCCGACTTCAAGAGGATACGATACCCATTACGGGATGCGAGGAGGATTTGTCGACTACTATACATATAATAAAGTAGAATCAGTAAGTATTAACTAATATTTAAACCGAAGGAGTTTCTCAATACGACTGTTTCTTTTTTTGTATGTTGTAGCACCCGTGGTTTGTTACGTCATTGCTATTGTTCAGCAGCGTGCAACTCGGCCTCTACTTGGATGGATGGCCGATGGTGACATTGCTATCTAAGCGCTACCGTGCTTCGGAGGGCACGTTAAATTGTCGGTCCCGGTTGATTGAAGCCTAAACTTCGGCACCAGGGTTGGCTACCAATCTAATCGAACTTACTTACTGACATCAAAAGCGAAGGAGTCTGTCCATTCGACTGTGTTTTTTGTATATTTTCGTCTATATTAGTCGTCGAAAATTGTTTCGGTCTATGGAGGTGTGGGCTGTGGACGTGTATGCTTATAAGATCTCTCTCGTTTATTGTATTACTAGCAGCGCCCCGGGTTTTACCCGTGTTGTACTAGTTCCCGTGGGAATTTCGGGATAGAAATTAGCCTATAACCTTCGCGTTGAATGTGGCTATCTATTACAAAAAGAATTATTCAAATCGGACTGATAATTCCTGAGATTACCTCGAATATACAAACAAACAAACAAACTTACAAATTTTACCTCTTTATAATATTAGTATAGATTATATATGGTGCCATTTGTTTTCAGTGGCCCAGTGGACGTCTGTTGTACGGCTTGGATCTGTACGATGGTCAGATTCCACAGACAAAAGAGGAACGATACATCGTCGATGCACTTACAGATAGAGCAGTGAAAAGTAAGTTAATTTTTACTATTATACCAATCGATCGGTGGTTAAAGGACTCATCGGCTTGATCGATATAGTGGGAGATTTTATCGATTTACTCATTATAGATCTACGATTGATCGATTGGTAAATAAAATCCTAGGCCAATAATAATCCCTAACATAACGAATGCGACACATTATAAGATACACATTTCAGTGTGTTGATTGAATGAATATTCATGAACATACTCATGAATATTATCATTATTATCAAACCATTATTTTTAACTGCTGAAACAATTGTAAGTACAGTTAACATGTTTTCAGAAACAAGGTTGTACTTCGATAGCGGTGCCACTATCGGCATCTCTTAATGAATTGTGTATTTATGAATTCACTCTTATCATTTACTGTAAGCATTTTGTTGTAATAATTTTTAAAAAGGAAACATAAAAAGGAAAAGATCGTAGTGATGATAAATGATTTATTTCTTTGATAAAATATCAACAGCGTACTAATATATGTTTATAACTTTATAGCCCTTCAATAAAATGAGCTAATTAGTTTCCATTACAAGGGTAATAATAAATACAATTATACATTTCCTATGTTTGGGCGCCGTTGACATTGAGTGAATTTACAAGCTACGATAACCCATATAATGTTTGGTATTATTTTGGTAAATAGTTTCTTATTGTATAACCATTTTTCTCTTCAGTAATCCAGCGCCACAACGCCTCCACGCCTCTGTTCCTGCACGTGACTCACAACGCACCACACGCAGGGAACAACGGGGCGCCTCTCCAACCAGCCCTGAACTCCAGATTGAAGAACAAACATATTGCGAACTCTGACAGAAGGTTGTATGCAGGTAAATCTATACTACCTATTTATACTAATAATATAAATTAAAATATTCTTAAGTTTGTTAAGGCTAATCTTAAGATCAGGTCGATCCAAATAATTATTTTTATATTTTGGTTTGGTACAGAGCTTGGCTAAAAACATCGACCACACAGCAAAAACATCGTCGTAAATAAAAATGAATACCTGTTTATAGAAAGTACAAGTTAGTGGTGCACCGGTCAAGTGGTCAATAAAACATGGTATATTTGAGACTATAGTGCCAATATCATGCACTCTACAGTGCGTACAGTCCTAATACTTGTTAGATACTTCAACTGATTGTTGCACATTACAATATTATGTACTAAAGATGTATAGACGCTGTTGAAGTTTTCAACTTTTGCCAATGTAAAAGGGTGAATAATTGTACCTAAACATACGAACGTCAACTGTACCCATGACTGTACTACGTACGTAATACAATTGTAACCAATTTTGAAGCACTTTGTAAAGTTTATAAGATTGAGATTTCTTGTAAGATTGGCATTTTGAACAGAACAGAATTGAATGAATGACCTAAATTGTTTCAAAAGTGAAAGGACTGTTGTACTAAGGATCGAAAATTGGATCGCAAATTCATTATTTATTTCTTAACAACATAGTAGGTGTAATCAATATTAATACACGGTTTTATTTAATTTTCAGAGGTGGTATCAAAGGTTGACCGCAGCGTTGGAGAAATCTTCAGAACTTTAGTCGAAAATAATATGTGGGAAGACACGCTCATCATCTTTGCGTCCGACAACGGGGCACCTACAGTTGGAGATCTAAGCAATTGGGGAATCAACTTACCTTTACGAGGGAAAAAATACTCGCCTTGGGAAGGAGCTGTCAGGGTACCAGCATTCATATGGCACTCGTCGTTCCAACCGAGGGTTTGGAACGGATTGATGCACATCACTGATTGGCTGCCGACGTTACTGGCTGCAGCGGGAGGCCGCCTCGACAAGAACATCGACGGCATTAACCAATGGGACTCTATCGTGCAAGGTCAAGATTCTAAGAGAAAAGAAGTCTTACTCACTGTCGAAGACAGCACTAACAACGTTTACGCCGCGTTCAGAGCTGGCGATTACAAAGTAGTTGTAGGCAACGTTACCGGTATAAGTAACGGTTACTATGGAGAAGATCTGCTGGCAAACAAGTGGCCTCCTCCAGATTACCTGCTCACATTAAAAAGTGGTCTAGTTTCAAGAGTTTTTGAAGAAATGGATATTTATTTAGAGGATGATACAGTGGAAACTTTGAGATCAGCTGCTACTATAAGACAGGAGGATAAAGTGAGAGATGCTACGCCTTGTATTCCTACAATGGGTAAGTATTTGATTTTCTAAGATATGGGTCGATCAAGCGATTGTGGAATCAACTTACTTTACTTAGTTACTCATTAATTAATTAATTTCGAGTTGGTCAGTGGCCAAGCCTGGTGTCGGAGTTTTTAGACCGCCTAAAGGCCTCTGACATGGTCTGACGATTGAAACAACTAAGACCAAGAGCTTGACGTGCCCTACAAAGCGCAGTAGCGTTCAAATAGAAATGCCACTATGAGCCACCCATCTAAGTAGGGCAGCACGTTGCTTAACAATCGCAATAAACTAACATTGCTTAGTCAAACTACGCCACGAGCGCTACTTCTTAATCCTGTTGTTATTTCCAGATCGCGGCTGTCTTTTCAACGTCCGCCGAGACCCGACAGAGAGTCATGATCTTTGGAATCAAGCACCAAGTATGGTATCGTTACTAACGAGCCGATTGAATGCACTATTTTCTATGCAATTACGAAGAGGTCCTCTTAATATACAAAACGCAGCCGACCCAGCACTCTACGGATACATTTGGAAGCCATGGATAACCGAATTCAGTAATAATGTTATACCGATACAAAGAAACAAGGGTGTGTTCAATTTCAACTTGAGTTACAGTATGAATAGAACAGGAGATGTGATGACGACGCAAGCTCAAGCTATTAACTGCAATGGAACCTATGGTTTCAGGAACTTTTTATGTTTGTTAAGAAGTGTGTTCTGATGAAGCCACCGAGTGATATAAGAATTGATTGTTTGCTATTAGTCAGTAACTGTTTTAGAGTATTGTAAGTGTATTGTTACTTTGCAGATAAAGACATTTCTCTCTCTATCTTTATATGAAAAACAACAATTATAGAAGAGTTTATTGTCTTCGATGTGGTCCATACTACCCTAATGGACAACACCTTCCATCAATACCTAAAATAAGAAAAATATAGAATGATTGGAATAATTGACTGGAATAATAAAAGTCAGCCATTTACTGACAAGCTTCAACTAGCTTCAAACTCAAAAAGCCGTTAATCCTGTACACTGTAATTTATAATTTATTTGCCGATGGGGCCTTGAAGCTGGATCCTAATAAGCCAACCGTAATTAATTTATTGTGATACACCAATAATGTTAACGCAATTATTTCGGCAAATTGTTTGCCTAATTATACAAGTGTTTAAATTGTATGATACATGTGATAAGTTATTCGTGTCATATAGTTTTGCCCTAATTCGTGATCTTGTGCAATTCTGTAAGTGATGGCCCATCGCAGACGACAGACTATCCGTGACGCACTTTTTAGTCTGTGAAAATAGAACCTATGTAATTATATGCAGTAACGCACACGACGCGCAAAAATTCTCGACCGAATTTTTGTGCGCCGCAGACTCGATCGCACAAAAAGTCTGTCGTCTGCGATGGGCGGTCAGTTAAATCGTTGAATGTTTTGGAAACTTACTTAGTATAATAGCATGCCAAGAGTGCGTTACTATTGACACAGACCTCAATCGACCAATTACAAGTTATTGAAACTGTCAAACAATTGTCATTGTCAGTGATTGTCAGTGTCAAAATCTTTTCGTAATGCGTTGTGATTGGTCGACTGATCTCCGCTCCGCTTAAATGGAAATGCACTCTCAATGTTTGGATTAAAGTCCATTGACAATTTATTAGAATATACTTTATGTGATCGTTTGTTGTTATTTCTTCCTATTACGCATTCATTACCGTCACAGACTTAGTCAGTTCAAAAATCCAAATATTTATAGTATTTCATTGACATGTTCAGGTACAATTATTAGTCTTATCTCAAACCAAAAATTCTAAAGCAGACCTAAAAGTCTGTCTGTCTGTAGAGGCGGCCCGACCTGAAGATAGTCTTTTTGAATTAAAATCTGCGCGGGATTCGTATTTTTGATTTATAGAAATTTCGCGATAGATTAAAAAATTAAATAGAAAGTAACCTTCTAATTATCTATTTATTTGGAAAAAAGATCTCACCATAGATCATATATTTTATAGTATTAGTACCCTCGTGAACACGGCCGTTGCGACACGACCGAAACGTTGATTGAGGTATGCATTAAATGTTTAATTCGCGATTAAGTCCCGTCTAGATTAGTGTTTACAATGTGTTCATATCGTGATAGTTTAAATAGCATATATTTTATTCCCACAGGAACGGATATAGTGCGGGTAAAACAGCAGGGTGCTGCGAGTGGTATATAAACCAAAGTAAAGATGACAAATCGTTTATCTCCTCAGAGGTCACACTCAAACAGTGACATTGGCCTTAGCGTTCGTTTCCATTGTGCGGAGCGGAGAGGACTAAACAGAGACTTTGAAACAAAATATTATGTACTAGCTGTTCCGCGTGGTGATTCCACCCGTGATCCAATAGATGGCACTAGTGTGACAATGTTGTAGATCACGCTTACGTTATTTTCCCAGATTTATTCGAGTCACGCCCAAAAGTTTGGATGAGCTGAACAATATCTCTCTCTTTATAAAATTTGTATTAGATGCTAAATACTGGAGTCAAGTGGCGCGCCGTGCGGTTCGGAGCGGTGAGAACTGTAGAGCTTGTACCACGTAGCAATTGATTTCCAATACCTGTGATCTGAGATCTAAGATAACATTCTTCATTCTTCATTCAAGATACATTCTTGGCATGTTATGGCATGGGCCGGGTTGTTGCTGGATGGGACTGGGCAGTGTCGACTTCGGTAGGTACCGCTCGGCTCCGTTCTGCCATATTTTTGAAAGTCCACTCCGCTCTGCTCCGCTGACATCATTGCCATAGAAGCGGAGCGAATCGGAGTAAAGATTTTAAGCAATGTAATTGGTCAATTGATGGTCCGCACAGCTCCGTCCGTTTCATTGGAAACGCGCCCTTAATCCAAACAAAACATAAATGTGATAATTTGGTGTATAAAAGAGTTTGATGTGTTAGTAAGAGGTCAAAGCCCGCGCCAAATGAATGAATTGCGAATTAATGATATTTCTATTGCAATTTTGAATACTTAAATAATGTCTGTGTTTTGGCTGAAGAAATAGTCGTAATGTAATTAACCTATGTAATTACTTTTATAGCTACAGTAGCCTACATCGAAGAACATTTTTTTTTATGACGTAGTAGAGTCTGCAATAGTGCTATTTGCTAAGAGGTACTGTGCTAAGAGTCTGTTCTCGTCAGCTGTATTTGGATTCTAATCAGGTATCAGTGACTTTGTTATCTCTTAACACCCGACACATAATCGGAGTCTAACACTGTGGGACATTCAATAAAAATTTACAAGTTAAAACCGGCTGAATCTTTTGACAATTGGAGATTTTCTATACTTACTACCTTCAGAAAATCTAAAATTCTAAAAGGCTAGTGAACTCTCTGTGGCTTCCGATTGCGGTTAGACTTAATTGAATTAATTGAAACGAAGTTCTCTTTAAAAACAAATGAGGAAGATGGGCTTAGTGGATTTGCGGTTTTACCTTTTCCGATCTAGCTTTCACTTCACTATTTTCAAATTATACGTTACGTGTTGTTGACTTAATAGTGTTGTATAATTCTTAAGTACATAAGTATTAAACGAGAATAAGTATGTTTAGTTTTTGGAAGAAATATTTTTTATTAAAGTTTACTTCCTGCTAATCACTACATACTATAAAACAAAGTCGGTTTCCGCTGTCTGTCTGTCCCTGTGTATGCTTAGATCTTTAAAACTACGCAGCGGATTTTGATGCAGTTTTTTTAATAGATAGGGTGATTCAAGAGGAAGGTATATAAGTATAAAAATTCCCGAAATTTCTACGGGAACGGGCACAACGCGGGTAAAATCGCGGGGCGCTGCTAGTATATTCTAAATGCGAAAGTTTGTGAGTATGAGTGTTTGAATGGATGTATATTCCTATGTCATGCAAACACTACTAAGCGGATCTGACTGAAAATTGGCCAAGTATACAATTATAGTCTGGAATAACACCCACGCCCGCGGTTTTACCCGCGTTGTAACCCGTGTACATCCAAAAAAACTACACATTTTTCCTCTATATAGAGATTGTCAGCGGTGGCAAATCGGCCTTTAAAACAAAAATAGCATATCATAGATGTAGTGGGAAACCACCTTAGGTTATAACAAAGGTCACATTAGATATTTAATCCAGCACGAGCTGCTAGTTGCGACTCTACCTTATCAAATGCTTATAACAGCTAAATGTATATGTAAATATTATCGGATACATAAATACGTTCGTCTCGAAAATCATTAATAACTGTATTCGTCGGCCGGTAGCGAATTCTTACGGACAGATTTCTAACTGGTTTTTAACATCATTTTTTAATAAAGTGCGAACTGTGCGTGGTTTTGTGCGAGTGTTTATTTACTTTGTGCGTAAAGAATTGTGGTTTTTTACTAAAAATGTAGTGTAATCAATTGTTTATTTGTGTTTTTAACATTCAAATTATATGATTCGTTAATTAACTAGAAGTTACTTTCTTCAACTAGTAACGAATTAAAAGTGATTTTATTGACAGACTTGAATAAGTTCCTTCTTAAGATGGGTTATATCGTGTTTAGTTTGTGTACTTTATTTTGTGTTTGGAAAATTGTTTCAACAGAAACTGAATCTCATCCAAATATCGTCTTTATTGTTGCTGATGATTTGGTATGTAAATCGTTGAACAAATATCTGTCCGAGAAAGAAAAAAGTAAAAGGTATTGAAGGCCTGTAAATCTTGTTATGTTCCACTGTTTGGTAAGTAGGTATATTCGTGTGGGGAAGTGGGATAGTAGCCAACCTTGCTGTTTAAGTTCATCTCATTAATCCGTTTCTTTAATTACAATCTTAAAAAAAGAATTACTTAATATTTATTCCGGCCAAACATAGGTACTTACTGTACAGACTCGTTCATACCATATGAGTTGCAAACGATTTCTAGGTTTATCACTATATAAATATATTGTTAATAAGTAATAATAAAAGTTGCTCACAGGGTTGGAACGACGTCAGTTTCCACGGCTCCAACCAAGTGCTGACTCCGAACATAGATCTGTTGGCGTACTCCGGAGTGGCCCTCGGGAGATATTACACCCACTGTGTGTGTACACCTTCTCGATCCGCGCTCCTTACTGGGAATTATGCTTATACTCTTGGTAATTCATAATTTGATACTTAGAACGTAACTAATGCGTTCCTATTAAAGCGGACCGGAGGTGTTCGGAGCGAGCTGACCAATCACAATGCATTACGGAATGATTTTGACAATGTCAATGCGTTGTTTGACACTCTTTATGCGCTGTGATTGGTCTATCGGGCTTCGTACCGCTCCACTCCGCTTAAATGGAAACGAAACCTAAGTCCTTATGTAGGTATAACATGTACGTATATCTACAAAGAACATTTTAAAATTGTCAGTCATTTATGGTTTCATTAGGTTAAACGAATTCGGTCTCCTTTCAGAAACCGACGAGCAAGCTTTCCGATGTAATTATACCTTTATGTATCATTAATATGTAGGTATGTTTGTAGCCTACAATGTTCTTTATTAACAATTATCAATGGACTCTTTCTTCAATTGAAAGCATAAAAAAAATCTTTAAAGGCAAATCACGTGAATGTGAAATAAATCTTTTTTAGAATACGACATGGCCCATATAAAACGCAATATTTTCAGGTATGCAAGGCTATCCGTTAACAAATGGCGAGGATAGAGGGCTACCGATAACGGAAAAAATATTGCCACAATATTTGAAAGAGCACGGATACGCAACACATTTGGTGGGCAAATGGCACGTCGGCCTTTCTAGGACTGAATATTTACCTACAAATAGGGGATTTGATACGTATTTCGGACACAGGGGAGGTTATGTTGATTATTATCAATACATTCTCGAAGAAACGGTGGGTATACCTACTGCGGACAAATATTACGCCTTCGCTTACCATATTTTATACTAGCGACCCGCCCTCACTTCGCTTTGGTCAATCAAGATATTTTTTAATTTGGGTACTGATGCCTAATTTCTTTGAAAATAGAACATAGCCTATGTCTGTACCTAAAGTGTACTCTACACATGATGAAAAAATAAATAAAATTGGTTTAATAGTTCCGAAAATTGACCCAAACATACAACAAATAAAATAAAATAAATTACTTCTTCATCATATTAGTATATTCTTGAAAGCCAAAAGTTTCTCAAAGCCAATCTCGAGATTTACATTACATACATTGCTTATTTGCTTCCAGACAGACACACTAATACTGATAACAGCATATATCTGTATAACATTTAGATATGAGCTTATCATTCATTGACTTTGTAAATTATCTATTGTACAATTAATTCATCATTTTTCCAGTGGCAGAATTCAATTGAGTCTGGATTTGATCTGTTTAGAAACAAAACTCCGAGTTTCGATACTGAGGGCTATTTGACGGATGTTTATAATGAAGAGGCGAAGACAGGTAATAGTGACACAGAGTAAATTATTCGTTTTTAATCTCCTATTCACTGGACCTCATATCCTCATATTATAATCTCCTATTACAATACAAAGAATGTACAGCATTGGATAAAATAACGGTAGATATGATTAGTAGATAACCATGGTCTTCTGGTAGCGAATAGAGATCGAAGCGGTAAAATGACTTTTTCTTTCACAATGTTGTTTTTGAATTAAAACTTCGTTTACAGAAGAGTCTTCTGTGACCACAGTACGATAAAAATGTAAAATAAAAGCGAAGTCTATCCATACACGTAGTTTCAATTCAAAATGAGTAGTGTTCCCTTAAGATTTTCTTAATCTTGTCTTAACCAGTAATATTGTTTTTCCTTCAGTAATAAGGAACCACGACACCTCCCGCCCGCTGTTCCTACTCCTCACGCACCAGGCGCCTCATTCGGGCAACGACGGAGCCCTGCTGCAGGCGCCAGCGGACTATGTGAGGCAAATCAAACATGTGCCGCTGTTCCATCGGAGGTTGTATGCTGGTAAGTGTTCATTAATCGAGTAGATATGGGTGAGTAGCCAACCCTGGGGTTTTAGATCGCCTAAAGCCTTCGACATGGTCGAACCCACGAAATAGAGAAGACGCAGTACGTACTTCGCTCTTCGGCGGTCTTACCATTGAATCAATAGGGATCAACTGCTTAACCCACCCTCCGAAGCATGGTAGTGCTCAGATAGAAATGCCACTTTCGGCCACCCATCCAAGTAGGGGTCGAGCTGCACGTTGCTAATTATAAGTTGGTGTTATATAAATTTAGTATAACTAAGTTTGAAAACATTTAAAAATACATTCGTACAAACATCGGTCGGATTTCAACCACTGTGGTTACGAGGAGACTGACTTGCGACTGTTGTTCTACTCCTTGTTGGTTGAAGTTTGAAGGGCGCAAACCACGTCAACCAAAATATTATTGGGTCACCATCTATATTACACTTCTATACTAAAATAATAAAGCTGAAGAGTTTGTGTTTCTTGAGTGTTTGAACACGATATTCTCGGAAACTACCAATCCGATTTGAATAATTATTATTGTGACGGATAGCCACATTCAAGGGGAAAGTTATGAGCTATTTTTCATCCCGAAAATTTCACGGGAACGGGCACAACGCGGATGGGACCACGAGACGCTCCTTGTTGAGTAACTGTGTACATTATATTATTCAGCTATTTACATGAAATACGTACCTAATTTAGATTCTTTGGCCAGTCTTGATATTGTCTCGGTTTCAGTAAACTCAGTTAAAAGAAGTCGCTGTCGATAAAGAGGTCGGTAAAGTTTTAAGAACTTGTTACTAACATGATAATGTCACTTGTTATTCTGAACACTCGTTCATAAGTTTGCTGCAAACTATTGGACTTGTATATACCATGTAACGTTAGTGCAATTTGTGCTGTGTAGTTAGTACATAACATTAGCGATTACTAACACATTTTTGTAATTAAGCTCATTTAAATCTTATCAAAAATGTATTCAAAGGGCCTTCTTATTCTTAATAAACGCTTAGTAAAAGCATTTTAGCTATGAAATGGTTTGTCCTTTTCCGACATACGCCATTTTCGAAAGAGCAAAAGAGACAAAACACTTTATAACACTGTTTTAGTTATAGAGCTATAAAATAAATATTATGATTAATCGAAGCGAAGTAAAGGCGGGAAGCTAGTAATCAATATTCTTATTGTAATGGAGACAAAACTAATTTAGCGTACAGTAAACAAAGTTCGTGTAATATCTATTATCTGACATCAATCATTCGTGTAAAAGCTTCTTGTAAGATTACTCAAGTTTCCTGGTTGTATTGCGTACTGGTAGCGGCGTAACTTTAGTCATTTGCTATTAATATAACTACTTACTTAGTTTCCGTTTGATGGTTTTACTAAATTGACTTAACTTTTATGACAGATTTGAGTATTAATTAATACTCAGATGTAATATTATAATAATGTCACATGTCAACAGCGAGTGAGAGAGATGTTAGTCATATTTACGGCGGGTTGCTTCAACTTACGCTTACGGACTAGTAAACGTCAACACCAAATGTGAGTCTCAAATGGAAATTCGTAGCTTTCTACTGGCTGCCCTAATAACATTAAGTTATGAAAAAAACGCTTAGTTTTAATAGACATTTAACGGCTTAAAACATTGCGAACGATATCAAACCGTTAGAGGTCATTGTTAATTGTAATCTATAGTACACATGCTTAAAATTAAGAGGTATATTGTAAATATCTTCTACAATGTAAAAAGTATCTGATAAATAATACCTATGAGGTGTATGGACGGCAATCCTACTGGCTACTAAGCGAGCATGCTACCTACTCGTACATTTGTTTCAAATAACTGAGATAATTAGTAGAGTGTTCCTAAAGGCGTGGTTCGAATTACGTGCCTCGGACTGACGAAGTTATTCAACGCATCGTTCCTGGCAGCCAACGTGCGAATTCACTTGTAAATTAGTTCACCGCAGAACCAATGTTTAGCTGTGGCTAGATTTCTATGAACCATTAACAACCTTGTTGAAATGATTGGGTTCATTTATACAAACAAACAAACAAACAAACAAACAAACAAAACAAACTCTTCAGCTTTATAATATTAGTATAGATACGAGTAGCTACCGGTATTATTCAGAAACGCTTACTAGCAGCATTTTAGCTATCAAATGGTTTGTCCCTTTCTGACATACGCTATTTTCCAAAGAGCAAAAGAGACAAAACACTCACTAACAGTGTTATAGTATATAGAACTAGCAGTGCCCCCGCGGTTTTACCCGCGTTGTGCTCGTTCCAATGGGCCAATGTAGCTATCCATTACAAAAAGAAGCGAAGCGAGTAGATTATTCAAATTGGATTGGTAGTTCTGATATTAGCACGTTCAAACAAACAAATAAAAAAATATTTCCTTTTATTAGTATAGATTGATCATATATTTTAGATATTATTGTTTCAGCAATGGTACAGAAACTAGATGACAGCATCGGTGACGTAATAGAAGCTTTGAATGTAAAAGGAATTCTGCAAAACACGTTAGTTGTGTTCATATCTGATAACGGAGGAATGACCGCTGGAGATTCATTGAATTATGCCTCCAATTATCCTTTAAGAGGACTTAAAATGACACCTTATGAAGGAGGAATAAGAGTAGCAGGATTAATTTGGTCTGCCAACATGAATCTGTCACACAATTTGTGGTCAGGATACATGCATGTGATTGATTGGATACCGACAATCTTAAAAGCAGCTGGCTTCGAACCTCCAACTAATATAGACGGAAAAGATCTATGGCAAAATATAATAGAAAACAAAGTATCCGATAGAGATGAAGTATTCGAAATTGATGATTATACAGGATTCAGTGCAATTATATCTGGCGATTATAAACTGGTTACCGGTAAACCAAATCCTCAATACAGTTCACATTTGGGTGGAGATCTAAGAGTAGTAAACGAGAGTAAAGTATCATACACTAAAACGCTAAGGGATAGTAAAGTGTATTGTATTTTGCATGATATAGGAAAGAAATTTGATATGAACAAGATGAATTTGCGAAATCAGATTAAAATCAATTGTAATGCTGATGGCGAATTATGTACTCCTGGAATAGGTGAGAGTAAATACAGAAAATAGTAATAAACTAACATTTAATGATAAAATAGCTGTTATAAATTTAACTGAGGACCGGTCCCAATCAAAGATAGCAAGATAATATCAAGATAAGATCATGATTAAATATTATTTCAAAAAATTATATAACAATTGACCTGCTTTCTTAGATAGGTTATTAGGACCGGTAAAAGTAATATCTTTTTCAGGTAAAAGCTGTCTATACAATATCAAAGAAGATCCTTGCGAGTACAAAGATATATCTGCTGCCCACCCCGATATAGTTACCAGATTAGAAGCTCGTTTGAAACAAGAATTGGAAAGACTAGTACCAAGAAAAGTGCCGCTGTTCAAAGATCCGAGGGCGTCTCCTTTGTTACATAACAATACTTGGGCAACTTGGGCAGATGGGCTGGACAAGAGAGTAAGAAGAGAAGTTAAAGTGAATAAAGAGTTTTAGTAAAAAAAATTTCTTATACTTATTCTTGTGGTATGTGCACTCGCCTTCCAAGCTGAAGTCTCGGTTTCAATTTCCTGGTCGAGCAAAAATATGTTTCCTACTTTTCAACCATGGCTCGGGTTTGAGATCACCAACCCGCATTAGGCAAGCGTGGTGATTACGTCTAAGCCCCCTCGCTGTACCTGTGGCTGATATCTTCGGTGAGACGAGCGGCTTTTCCCCAGCAATGGGACTACATAGAAGATACGGTGGCAACATAGAACAGTATACCTATTTTTAATCTACATTTATTTCGGGACTTTTGCACAAGGTATGCCATACCCATACCCTAAAAGTATACCTATTATATAAGTGCCTTTCCACTAGACTAGAGCTATGCTGCGTTGCTATGCTCCTGGTACATACCAGACATAAAATAGCAATGTAGGATAGTATAGCTCCGGTGAAAGGAGCTCTAAGCGTGCATTGCACAAATCTGTATAATCAACACTGTAAAAAGTCATAATTAATTCAAAATGTTAAGCAAAATAGATTAAAATTCTTTAACACTAAGATTATGCGCATTGTGTAAACTGTAGTAATTTTTCATAGGTGAGAAAGGTCATAGCTTATTTTCTCTAGTAGGTACATACTATTTTTTGTTTCTTATATCTAACCTATATGATCGAAGACAAATCCGGGATCTCACTATAAAATTGAGGGCACCGACGTGATGTAATGAATTATTCTCATATTTAAGGTAGTGAGCTCCCTTTGCCGTGATTGTTCAACTATTTAATACGAAGGCGAAACCTTTCCTGTATTTACTCTATCTACCCATTGTTACCTGCACAACGCTGCCTAGATTTGATAGCTGAATGTTAAATAAAAGTAAATTCGAGTGGCCAACCCTGGTGTCGGAGTTTTTAGACCGCCTAAAGGCCTCCGACATGTTCTTACGATTGAAACAACCGGGGCCGACAATATATCGTGCCCTCCAAAACAGAATATAGCGCTCTGATAGAAATGCCACCCATCCAATTAGCCATCCATCCGAGTTGCTTAACAATCGCAATGTGCTTACATCGCTCAGTCAAACTACGCCACGCGCTACATTGTTAAACCACTTTCATATATGTACTTATAAAAATAAGAAAATGAAGAATAAAGTAGTTAATTTAATACATGGAAGAGCTAAGCCAAGTAAGCTAAAAGTAAAGTAAACTTTTAAAAATAACAAAAACGAATCTTTAAAAAAATACTTAGTTTACTAAATATTTTGTAAAATATTTTCAAGAGAAATTCGAGATGCGAAGACGGAAGTGAATCTAATTTAGATTAACATACAAAAAGGCTCGTATTTATTATAGTCTTTAGAGGCGAGAGTGCGTAATGTAACACCTGACTGATGAAGGTTCCATTTAAGGGAGAGGCCATTACCTCACTGTCCTATTCTTTACATTATAAAACATTCTTTAATACGTACTCTGTTATTATAAGCTCATAAAACCATAAGACCGGTCTGACGCAGATTTCATAACGTTTTAATAGGGCAACTTATTAATTAGAGTAAAGATTTTAAGGAGACTACTCCGTTAAGTTTGTGGGCTCACTCCGTTAAACGCAAATTCGAGTTCACGGGTAACGGGACGTTTTCAAAGTCGTTAGAAGGCTGAAAAGATTAGTAAGGAAAAGCTTTTACAGTTTCCTTGTTTCGATAATTGGCGCAATCCTATTAGCGGCCTAGACATTTTAATTAGTTGAATCACAATTTATAATATGGTGTGGTCGAATTGGCATGTACTAAAAATACGAACGTAGTACATATAACTCAATGGATATTATTTATTTTGTCAATACTTAGTGGGACCTTTGCCCAGCAGTGGGACGATATAGGTTAAGGAAAAAGAAACCTCCTACTATACAAATCTATAGCACGCTAGTATCTTTCGATCATTATCGAAGTTAAAGTCTGGTTTCTTAAGTTTAAGCGAATTAGCGAACACTTCTCATTTCTTCGTCTTCTGCGTCAACGGTTCCAGTAAAAGGCCGAAAAATTGTAAAATAAAAGCGAAGTGTATATTTAAAAACGTAGTTTCAATTCAGAAGTCAAAGTCATTAAATCGGAGGACAGCCCGGAGACTTAACGCTATAGAAAATTATAAAAATATTAAAAGACAGTTTATTTTTAATAACGATTGGAGTCCCGGTTTCCTGAGCGATTACAAACGGATAATACTTCATAAAGTATGTCGCGTTTATAGAAAGTTTCAGCTGTACTCTACGTAGGGCGAGGGTCGGACACTAACAGAATTTCATTAAGCCGATATTATCCTGTAGTACTTTCAAACACAATTACCCGCCAAGGCCCGCCAGCCAACTGCTAATGAAAAAACAGATAGAATTATACCTAATTTGCCCTGTTCCGTTTTGGGGACGATTTTTTGAGATTATCTTTTAAGATGGAACGGGATTCTTATGTAGATTTAGGTTTGTTAGACAAGAAGAAGGTTTTGTTTCAAGATGAACATCAATGACCACAATATACAAAGATTCATATTTATATTATAAAAAGGTAAAGTTACTGTTTGTTTGTAAGGACTAATTTTATGATTCTAATCATCCGAGTTTTATAATTCTTTTTGTAATGGATAGCCACATTCAACGGGAAGGTTATAGGCTATTTTTCATCCCGGAATTCTTACGGGGGAGGGCATAACGTGGGTAAAATGGCGGGGTGCTTCTAGTTTACTATACGTAGGGGTAGGTATTGTCAATATTAGTCACTGGAGCAGATCTGCACTATAACTGCAGCCATGTGGGCGTTTGTCAAGTGCTTACGTTATCCTGAACCTCAAGTGAAATGCTTTTAAGCAATGAAATCACTCGTATATTGCGTCATAAAACTAATATTACTGGGTCGATACGATTACTTGTTTAACATTTTAAAGATACTACGAGTATTATAAAGTGGCAATGTCCTTCAACTTGTCCATTTACTGTAAATAGCCGATACCTACTACTTAATAATTGATGTCAAGGAAATAATTACTATCTATCATGAAAAACTCACATGAGTATACCATAAAGAAGTCACAAACTCATTAAATATGAAAATGGTGGTAAGTCATCGCTCTTTAATATTTATGTAGTCCAAATTTCAAATATCAGATGAGGTAACCCTGTCTTGCCCCTATTCGCGTTTACGATCTCTCGTAAATTGTGTGACTTTTGGGGTTGAATAAATTTTCATTCGTCCCTTATTTTGTTGCTCATCCTGTTTGTTTAGGTTCGGTTCCAACAATAGAATAGAACGGTCATAAAAATGAATCTAAGTGTTGTATATCAGTTGTAGTGCAGTATATTGACGATGTACGCCCCAATGCTGTCGTAAGTTAGCTTAGTTATACTGTATACAAGTAGGAGCGATATTATAAAAGTTCCATCACATTAAAATACCAAATAGGTGATCAATTTCGATTTTATTCTTTCAAACTATGAAATCCAGATGAAGAGGTGCTTTATAAAAATGTACATAATTTATGTAACGGCCGTTCCATTGTGGGGGACGTTAGAATACATCAATGTGAATTTGATATGTGACTGGCGTAAAACGCGTTTGATGCAGATTTTATGCTGAAAACTGCTAAAGTACAAGCTACATAGATATGCTAGGTATACATAATTCCAGTCTCCCGAGTATTTTTTACTTAGATTACCTACTGATGCTTCTGAACTCTACGTGTAATCATGAATTTCTAGATGTAATCTACACTTGAATCAAACCAACGGATATAAGTGTTAAGTTTAATCTGTGAGGATTTTTGTCATGTTATTTAGCTAAAGAAGCATTCATGAGGTTGAATAGAGTGTACGCTTCATGACACATCTGAAATCAAATTATATAATAATTAGCGTCTCGTGGCTTTAGTTGAATTTCAGGATGAAAAGTAACTTATAAAATCTATCAAATATTTTTTTCGAATCAGACTGGGATTTTCAGAAATAAACGCGTTGAATAGTTTTTTTATATTGGTTTTCTTTGAAATAGTTTAACTCAGTAATAGTCTGATAGAAAACGTTTTACCGGTCATCCTTTTAAAAAGTAGAATCTTATTTTATACGAATAAAGTATTAATATACTGATTTCTTACCGCAGCAAATGTTTCAAGGTTGATAGAAAGAAAGAAAGAAAGAAAAACATTTATTCAGACGATCACACAACAAGAAACGAAAAAACAAAGCAAAGACAGAAAGAGAACAACAGATATTACATATAAAACAATTACACGGACAGAACTACTGTGTGAGGTCTGAATAGGCCTCGTCTCAGCGTAATGCCGCCAAGATCGTGTGACCCTGGCAGCGCTGATTTTCAGACGAGGCCTAGACTCCCAGAGGCACGCCACTATTAAAATCAATAAATATACCTACATATAAATACATAATAATAAATACATCAATATACTACATACAAATACCCCAAATTAATCCCATCACATATACATACATACATAAATAGTATTTATAAATATACAATGTAAACTAAACATTTAAACCTTACAATCGTCATTCATTCATTCACCGTATCAAGCACCTATCTGTCATCTGTCACGCCATTCACCAATCACTCAGGTCGGTCACTCACTCGAATCGAATCATTTATCTGTGGTTCATACCATCCATCCATACATAATAAAACAAGCACGCACGCAGCCATCCACCGATCACCATCCACCTAACAAGAAACAAAGGAAAAATACCACGTGAAAGGTTATACTACTAAGAAGAAACGACATACATTAAGAATAGACATTCAGAATCTACGAACATTAAGAATCAACAACAACATAGCGTAGAAAATCGTACTGATGGCGAAAGGTTTGGAGGCTCTCATCAGCATAAATAGTATAGTTTTACGTACTCTCACGTGTGGTTTCATTTCCCAACCGCAGTTGTAAATGGCTTGACGGAATTTTTCACTCTAGAATACATTATATTATTACAAAATGTCATCAAATCACTACGATTACGGCATTAGCGTGTGAGGCATCGTTTAGATTGAACGAGTTGGCGATAACACTAGTTTTCGAATGTAAAAATTACTCGTTCGATTGAGCTTGTAACGAGATGAGCCATAACCTACGGGGCGTTTACATTAGTTGTTTCAACATTAGGTTAAATCGAATCGATCGTTTCAATGGTAACGAGCTAGGGGAATCAGTGTTTATCCTATGCAAGTCTAGTCTAGAAACATAACAGACAAAGTAGTTACTCGTTTTACCTCTGACCTCAAAGAGATTATATGTTTACTTGTTTTCTTTTAAATAAATATAAGTTAAGTTACCTTTTCCATGAGTAAGTTGTTATAGTAGCATGGCATTAAGAAGTGCAGTAACCCTCCAAAGAACATAATGTTGAACTCGATATTTATCTTATTCATTCGAAGGTACTGCAAGTAAAATTGTACGTATTAACTCGTAGAAATTGTTAATCTACTTACACAGTCACTGCGGAAATTACCTCGACTATTTGAAAAGCCGATAGAGTAACCGTAATAGTCGTACTTTTCATGTTGAACTCGTTGAGAATTTTAAAATATTTTTGGCAACGGCTTACGAAACTGAAAAATAGACAAAAGAGTTAAAAATAAAAATCGAGCACCGATACGTTTTTGTATCTTTGTAACTTACTGGTACAGATCCTGTGTCTTTTTAATTATTTCCACCAATGTTTTTTCCATTTCGTTTTCGTTGCGTGCTGCTGATAACAACTGAATCCTTGAGCTTAGTATTTCCAGCTGCCCAGACACGTGGAGAGTAAATATCGGTATTAGAGGATCAAAACCAATAAACATGGTGGCAGAGAATACGGCAAAGCTAAATGTTAAAGTGAACAGACAAATAAAGACAGGGGTTTCATCTTTATGTATTTCTATGAATTGTGGATAAGTCACGTCAAATAGCGGATAAAGGTTTTTCTCTCCAATAAAGTAGGAATATGCAGTTAAGGACAAAGCTTTTAATGGGAAAATTGCGCTTGCGCACGTCGCACAGACCAACCAGAACTTGCATACTTTGTTCCCTTCCTGGCAATAGTGAATTACTATTTCTCTCTCATTTTCTGGATATCTCAGAGCCAATTTATAATCACGGTCAATAATCTTTATCAAATCAGTGATAGATTCCTGATAGTAAAGCAGTACAGCGTACTTTATGTTCGTGTTGATACATATTACTATCATGGTGCAGTTTTTGCAAGCTTCCGTGTAGTTGCCGCATTTGATGTCGTGGACAAATACCGAGTATGAGAGGAAGAAGAAACAAAATGCAGCCATAGTTAACATAACGACGAATTGAGCCAGCCAGATCATATCTCTAGATATTGACGGATACGATCGATTAATTTTCATTGAAGTTACAGCGATTAAGAATAACGTTTCGAATTTTAAATCTGTTGTGGAATTCGACATTTTGCTACATTACTTGTTTGGATCACTTAATAACTTGGACTGAGTAAGTGAGCTACAAGAAATGGTTAAAATGGAATCAGTAAACATAAGTTTCATGAGAAGCGGTGAATGTAAATGACAGAACAATTTCAGTGATTTAAAATCGTATATTAGGGTTCTGTTTTATAGTGGCGTAGCATTAGGATTATAAATTGTAACGAAACATATTTTTCTGCACCATTTTATTACAGTAACAATTACATAGGTACATTACATAGGTTTTAAGAATTCAATTAATTTATTGAAACCTCGCAGAAAAGAAGGACACGCGAAGAAGAAGAAAATATTTACTTTAAATGATAAGTATTGGGTATGGAAGTTCCGAAAAGTATCTGGGTACCCATTCCGTTCTTAAAATAGATAGAAAAGTAAAGGATCGGTTTCTAAGAACAACCTCAACCCCTTCGGTCATACAGGAAGATAGAACACCTATTTTGTTAAGAACGTAAACGAATAAAGAGACGTACTTAAAAAACTATAAATCATCGGTTAACCGAAAAACTATTCACCGAGTAACTTAACATTCGCTTCGTAATACATAGTCGTCATCCATCACGTTATTGAACTTCTTATTTTGTTGTCAAACCGTAGGGTGTACTTACGATTCATGTTACAAGCTAAATCACCTGAAATTACCGGTGTTTCAGCAATCGCGCTTTGAAATGAAAATTGATTTCATGGTGTGACCCCGTCATGTGGTATTCTTGGAAAGGTTATCTCCATTTTGGTTTTAGATAATTTCAATTTATTTATTGTTGTTGTTCACAAACATACCTAGTACACGATGTTATTAAAATTGTAGAAACAGTTCAGCGTGGCTAGTAAGGCATCTTTAAGGAACATATTTTTTTCAACGCAGTAAGTACTTCGCTCTTCCGTGTAATTTCATTACTTTGCGTTTTTCTAATCATTGAAATCTATACTAATATTATAAAGCTGAAGAGTTTGTTTTGTTTGTTTGTTTGTTTATTTAAACGCGCTAATCTCAGAAACTACTGAACCGATTTGAATAATTCTTTCACTGTTAGATAGTCTATTTATCGAGGAAGGCTATAGGCTACATTTTATCCCGAAATTCCCACGGGAACGGGCACAACGCGGGTAAAACCGCGGGGCGCTGCTAGTGTAAAAATAATGTTATAGTTTATTGTACTCGTATGTTTGATGTAATTTCGCAATGGTTCGTCAATAGAAATGCTTTAAATTGACTAATGGTTACAAAATATTAGAGACAAATAAAATGTTGATGGATGTTTTTCATTTCGTCAAGCTATTCAATCTTCCCAAAATTGCGTCTTCATTACGTATTCCATCGAAGCGAGCAAATGGAGGCTCCTGCGGCGGATTACAAAAGATCTTGCACATTGAGAATAGTTAATTAAATCGTAAAGTAATTACGTATTCTGTTCCGGTTCTTTTTAAACAGGAATCTATTTCTTCCGAGAACCACTCATTAAGTAAAACATGGCATAATATACCAAAATACTCGCGTAAGGATAAGATTATCCCATCTCATAAGATTCTTCGGATGTGATTCGTAAATATTTAGAGGGACTAAAATTGTGACATCATTTCCGTGTCCATTTAGGATAATCTCGGGATACTCTATATTTGGTACATTTGTATTCCGAATACACAGTAAGGAGTGTCTGTTGAATTTCTTATTTTGAATCTGTATGTCCTTCGCAGGTTCGCGACATTCCGCGAGACGAAACAATACGCCGGGGTGTATGTACCGACATAATGAGGTTAATGTGGAAACGATTTGCCTAAATTTCACAAAGAGGATTTCACATTTGCATAACTGTTAATGCTTTTAAAGGCAAACGTTTTCAGGCAAAGTTGGTAAAAATGTTTGCTTAAATTCACATGATGTTTGAACTCTCTCCAAGTTTTTATTACACGCTGATGCCTCGTAAAAATATTTCATGGGCTATGTATTTTTAATACCTATTCTTTGGGGATACAATACGCAATACCACAAAATGAAGAATTAAAAATTAATGGTTTCAAATTCATCTTTTTTATTCTCTTTTCATTTGAACCAGTAGGTTCGATAAGTTGATTTGTTAGATTGATACTCAATATCCAATCAGGTCCGGATCAATTGTCTGCGAACAATGGCGGAGTCGAGAGTTATTGCACTCAGACTGGTAATAATAGAAATGCAACTGAAAACATATAAACCAGAATTAATATTGCATAGCTTTTATAATCATCTCTACGAGAGTCTTGTATAAATTATTCAACGTTTCAGTTTAAACACACTCTTTCATCTGTTGGTTTGCTGTTTAATATTGTTCAGTATTTATTTTCGCATAAGCGTATAATATTTATGTGAGATAAATATTTAAAACTGTGGGAAAGTGCGAACATTGGGCGCGCCCGGGGTCATCGCGGCGGACAGCTTGATGGATTACCGAGCAATGGCTTGAGGAAAAGACGCTCGCAACCCATCACTAATTTGGGAAATCGATAACACTGTTCTACTGAAACTATTGCTATCTTACATTTAGAAAATTGGTCGTTCAACAACCCTTTTCCTTCCAACTTCTATTTAAACAAAAAAAGAAGGATGATCTAGTCAATCCAACTCGATTTATTTTTTATAGCAGCGCCCTGCGGTTTTACCCGTGTCGTGCCCGTTCCCGTAGGAATTTCGAGATGAAAAATAGCCTATAGCCTTCCTCGATAAGTGGACTATTCAACACTGAAAGAAACTTTTCAAATCGGACCAGTAGTTCCTGAGATTAGCGCGTTTAAACAAACAAACAAACAAACTATGCAGCTTTATAAATATTACTACCTATAGATTAAAAAAAATGTAATGCCTTAACAAAAACTCCGAGCAACATCGCTACATATTGTAGATATCGGACAGTGGGGAATGCGGCCCATCTTAGCTGAGTCATTGAGACAACATTACCATTCTTCAGTGTTCAGGTATATTAGATAAAGGTCAGGGGCTCCACCTTTATTTGTAGCTCCGTCACAATACTCATCAGCAAAGTACAGCGAGGGACATGACTATCACTACATAGTATAAAACAAAGTCGCTATTTTTGTCTGTTTGTTTGTCTGTATGCTTAAATCTTTAAAATTAAGCAACGGATTTTGATGCGGTTTTTTTTAATAGGTAGAATGATTCAAGAGGAAGGTTTTTATGTAAAAAAATTCCCGAAATTCCTACGGGAACGGGCACAACGCGGGTAAAACCGCGGGGCGCTGCTAGTACTACATAAAACATTGAGTTATATGTACTAGCGAACCATATAATTCAATGACTTAAAAAAAGCTGTTCATTCAAAAATGTATTTCATATTGCACGAAATAGAACACTTTTTAAAACCAACGTCATTTGTTGCTAGTGCATCCGCCCTCAAACACGAACTTATAAGTTACATAGGTACTAAAGTTACACCTACTTACATATTTCCTCACTTTTCCGTCTTCCCGAGATTCAGTTATGCAATTAAATCTTTGTCGCTTGTGTAGAAACATGACAAAATATATAGTTTCCAGTACATAGCAGTGCTAAGTTGTATTTTCACAGACTGCGGTACAAAGTTTTGATCACAAACTTGTACATCAGACTTTGCAAGTTAGATCTTACATTTGTGAATTACAAGCAGTAAATTAGGTCGTTTGAATGCAGAAGATTCGAATAAGTGAATTGCATAGCTTTGTCACAGTGAAGAACTTTACAAGTAAGAGATTAAATAAGGTTCACTTTGATAACTAAAATACTTACCTAAGTACAGAGTATAACAGATATGCTTGAATGTTACACTTCAAATTCATTGTCGATGGTAAGGTTTGGCTGTTTGATCTTAAGCAGGCATTAATTAGTTTACATACCTACCTATCTAAAACTTTCATAGCCTATCTTACGTAGGCAAATATGAATAAATAAGCACAAACACTAAACATATAGGTACGAAGGATGTTATAACGCATCTATCTGTCTGCATGTAAACCAAAACAAATAACAGATTATTGCATACTGTAATCCATCTCATATCTGTGCTACAGGATTAAACGTTTGTCTACGCGCAGACTAATTGAAGCAGACGGAGGGTGAGTGGAAAAAGTACAACAAAGTTGGAAAAACAAAGGGATCCAAATAGGTTTTTGTGGGCATAGCGCCGTTTGACGTGACGTGGCCATTGGACGGGATGAATGAGCGGTTTTGCCAGGATTTTGGCTCAAGTAGCAAAGAACATTTATTATTCCTCATTCTAAATTATTTCGATGGTCAAAGTTTGAAGGATACCGATACTATTTGTTAGGATACAAAAAAAAATCGTTTATTATTTGTAAACCCTTTGGCATAGTGGCACGTCAGAGCTTACTGTGTCGGGGGTTGCGGGTTCGGTTTCTGCCCGGAGTCAACAATTTCGAGCAGATATGGTTGTTGGTGACAACGTCCGAGTGTCCAAACATTATACATATATTCGTATAAAATATTTCTGTTTTTATATGTAATAGTATCAGTTAGTTAGATTTCATAATATAAGCTTGCAGCTGCTGTGGGTTTAATTAACCGTGTGTGAATTTGTCCTGTAAATATTAGTTTTTGATTCTTGTCCTGTCCTCTGTGCCCTACCACCTGCACTAAAGAGGACTTACTGGACGTTTCAGACGCTGCCCTCTCCCTTGTGAATTACTGGTCCGGGAAAATATAAATACTGAAAATTATTTTGCGCCATTGACTCGAAAGAAGAAGAAGAAGAAGAATTTTCACACCCGTTTATTATTTGTATTAAAATAGTTAGATATGTTATTTTTAATCTTCAACGTATTAGAAGAATTAAGGTTCATTACCTGTTAATATTACCACCCAAAAAGTATTAATTAATGTTCATGGTTTAACCCCTCCACCGCCAACAAGGAAAAGTGCTTAAAATTTTCAATTCATAAAACTCTTATTGCTAAAGTTAAGTGATATAACATTACCGGTGTGGTGAATTTAATTGTGGAAGTTGTCCTACATTTGTCTCTCGCAGCCATTAAGTTTGTCAGGTAAAACAATCGCACGTACGTGAGGCGGTTCTAATATGGTCTCTTGATGACGTCATATGCAATTATAATTAGCAGTTTCCACAACAGAGTGCAACATTCATTTGTTTCACGTGGACTGGACCGGTTTGACTGGCATACGGTTATAATGGGTTGAAATGTCGTATATATATTAGTATAAACATGTCTATATACAAAAGTAACTAAGTATCTACATATTGTTTAAGTAAAATAAATTAAGTTTGTTAATGTGCCACTGTTCGGCAAAGGCATCTCTCATCGCACTGAAGATATCAGTGCAGTGAGGTGGATTTGGCGTAATCACGATTTAAAAAGAAGAGAGAAAGAAGATTAAATTTTGTTGTAAGTATTAATTTCGACGACGCGCGCTCAACGATAAACGAAGTTGTAATTCTCATCTCAGTTGTCACTGCGTTTTCACTAAGTTTGTTGAACTGCGTACCTTCAAATCGCGTCATCCAAATCTTCTAACTAAAGTTTAAACCCTTCCAGCAAAGTTAGAAAGAAGATTCACCTAACTTTTACTTATATTAAAATAAAAAACGCCTCGGTAGTCTAGTGGTATGTATACTCGCCTGCCGGTCCTGCTCGGTCCCGGGTTCAATTCCCGGGTCGAGCGAAAACTGTTTCCTACTTTTCAAACATGGCTCCGGTTTCAAATCACCAACCCCAATTTGAAAAGCGTGGTCATTATGCCTAATCCTCCTCACTGTACTGATATCTTCAGTGAGATGAGAGGCCTTTGCCCAGCAGTGGGACATTACAGTCTAATAAATAAACTTGTTACTTTAAAAAAAATTAACATTGTAAAGATAATGTCTAATCTATTCATAGTTATTTTGGTAAAATTTTCACTCATTGTAACGGTATACTCGTCAGTACCTTAACACAAAGCTCGTTAGATTTTATACTACTTTCACTAACATTCCCCATGGGTAATATTAACTCTGTAATGGCAAATTACAAGGTCACCTCGCATAATAAACATTAACACCATGCCATGCGCAGTCGGGATAATTAAACGAAGACTTTGTTATTGTTCTGAATTTGAGTTTCAAATGAACATCTATACTATATCATTATATGGAGGTTAATAACAATATTAGTAAGAGGTAAAATGTCTAAGAATGTTTGTTTGTATGTTGGAGCTAATCTCGGGAATGACCTGTTCGATTTGAATATTTTTTTTTGTAATAGATAGCTACATTCAACGGGAAGGTCATAGGCTATTTTGTCGATATTCCAACGAGCACGGGCACAAACCGCGGGGCACTGCTAGTCATCAATAATATTGTAGTCTCAACGTAAACGTAAACAGTTGAGTATAGTATACAGTATAGATGATGAGATGTTGACAGATCCATCTGCCCCATAGACAAGTGGCAGTCATATAGACAAGACCTTATTTTTAAAGTCAGATTGTTACAATAGAGGTAATAGTAACACAATCTCAACGTTACCGTAACTTAGGTGACTATCGCAAACGTTACACTCAACCAAGTTCATTGCAGACTTAACGATTTATCACACCTTGTTAACGCGGGATACTGAAATGCAAGCAAGAGAAACTCTTTATATACCGCGAGAAGGGTATCAAGAGATTTGTCAATTTTCTGGAGCAATTAAACGTGCAATAGTGGACTACCAAGACAACTATAGGTACTCGAATCAGACTAACTATAGACGTCCAATTGCGGGAACCCACAGGCAGGTCAACAGTAAACATTGGTCTAGCACAAACCTTGCTGATTGTTCCTAAGCTATCAAGTCGAGTATAGTGTAAGAACCTCTGTGATTAATCAAACAGTCACCGTGCACGGTACTGATTAAATAGATGAAGACCGCTCACAGCTGTGTTGCGGCGCTTGGCTGGCCTGTCAAATTTAATCTTAACGTTGTTTAGTATATACTATATTGTTTTCGTGTATTGCTGTTTAGTATATCGCTGTAATTACATTACTGTTTATTTTCACAAGTAAATAGGTAAGTTTGAGTAGCTTAGTGGACAACCCTGACGTCAGAGTTTTAAGACCGCCTAAAGGCCTCCGACAAGGTCTGGGGCTGATGATTGTAGACAACTAGAATCAACTATTTTACGTGTCCTCCGAAGCACGGTAGGGCTCAGATAGAAATGCCACTATGGGCCAAGTACGGGTCGAGCTGCAGGCTACTAACAAGTGTAATAAACATGGTTTTAACTGAATAACGTGGTTGCATTAGTATTGTGGGTTAGGTACTCGTCCCCGAGAGAACTTCGGGATAAAAAATAGCCTATAATTTATAAAGAAAGATAGGGTGTTTCCCACGTGATTTGTCCGGCCGAAACTAGCTCTTATTTTAGATGAGATGGTAACTGTACATATATGTAAATAAACGTAGTATAGATATCCACCGATATGTTTCTGAATTTAAACCTAATAATTTATAGTACCTATTATATTTATTCAAACTTCCAAAGTATAACAATATTTAGAATTGTAAATAGATTGAAATAAATACTTAGCCAACAATGAAACTTAGTTAAATATCCAACAAGTGCACTCGAACATCAAGGTATTTTCAAAGAAGTTTTATTAAGTTTATAACAAGGTATTTAATATTAAACAAGATTATGTAAATATCTCAAGATCTCTTCAATTTCATAGATAGATGATTTCTAAGTAAGTTACTGAAAGTTAATAAAATATTTAATAAGATTTTACATTTAAAAGATAATTGTACTAAAGTGTTTTACCAACGTATTTAGAAGTTAAATAAATAATATTAACAGCTTTTATTTTATATGTTTGTACTCAGTAAAATAAACAGATCATACACCACTTCATAGAGAATCCCTGTCCAGGTTTTACCTACATATTTCACACTTTAACTTTTTCCCTTTGATGATATATCTTATATTCTACCTTAACAGTCCTTCAACAGCTATTTATGATATAAATAATTTGAAGTTAATATCAAAGCTAAATGCAAAAAAAGGCACTCCGCTCTTCGATCAATTGTCGATGACTTTGCTTTGTTGTTGATGCTTTACTCTTTCCACTTAATGTTTGATTAAACCGTATATACTAAAACTATGTACAAGTGATATTTTGTATCTTTTTTAATTAACTGTGTATGCTTACTAAAATGTCACGCTATTCAACGAATACGGTTCCAATTACTACTAACGTAAACTATAACACGGCGAGATTGGCCGGCACCTTGTCTGGTGTTAATTATCGGGAACCGTTCGTCAGCCGTCACTTGTCACGTCAGCTCTCAACCGGATAGCGGGACGATGACGTGACAGCGAGACATGATGGAGTGACACTCTGTTCCTTCGATTAGATGAAGGTGCAGCTTTCAATTTTGATCCTTTGTTCTGTTAGGTTGATTGGTGATAGAGTGGTGGTAGAATACCCTAAAGAAACTGGAGTTATCGCTTAGTTTGAGAGAGTTTACAAGCGCTGAGGCGTTGAATTTATTAGGTTCATCAATTCATTATACTAAATGAAACGGGTCTGTATCGTGTTAGATAATTTAATGTATTTTACTAAAATATGTACTCGTGGTCACGGAATGACAAAAAAATATGATGAAAAAAAGTATGTATATAAAATATAGATCAATTGTTAGGGTTCGTTTTTATTGAAGCGGAGCGTAGCTTTGCGGATCTCAATCGACCAATGAGAACGCATTGCGAAAAGAAATTGACAATGTCATTAATGTCATTTGTCAATTATACTGCATTGTGATTGGTCGCAATGTTACGAAACGCAATGTTATGAGCGCGATTACATGCTCTGTTTCCAAGTAGACCAATATTAGACATACATACAATATTAGACATGTGAGTACATGCATTGTTTCAAAACAATTCCTCAGTTTGTCACTGCCTCAATTCACCTGATTTGACAGCACGTTCCCAGCTCGCGGTTTAATTATCCTTGATATCATATAAAACACTCTCTTGTTTATCTAAATATTTACCATTATTCACTGTAAGTGACAGTTGACAGGCGAACTGAGGCGAGCTCCGCAACCTTTTGTTGAGTCGCGAATGACTTGAGAATTTTTGTGGTGCAGAGGCTGTTCAAACAATGACGCGGCTACAATATCCAATTTCACAAATTGAATTCCTGTGTCGGAGTCACAGCGGAGTTGGAACTTCAACTTTTGTAACTACTTTAGCCGTGCGGTACAGGTACTGTAAAGTGATAAAGCCCATTTGCATTCGCACGTCCGTATATTCGACAACATTCGCGGGTGAAAATGCTTTAAGTTCCCGTCACACCTCTATTAGATTATCCCACTGAAACATTAGCTGCATGAAGCGAACATGAACAGGACTTTCGGTTAACTTCGTGATTAAAATTTGAACTGTGGGACGCAAATATGAGTTGCAATTAGCACATATTGCTGAGCGCAGAGCTATGTGGAATATTCGTACAGCATGTATGTTAAACCATGTAACTTTAAAGTAGAGTAAAAGTTACTCTCTTACTTACTCACATATTACTTTCAAGTTGTAGTTGATCTATTTAAACTGTATAATTTAACTTACAAGTTTTATCAAGTTTGAAAGATACGTAGTTAAGCTAACCCTGTCCAAAATGTTACTAATGAAACAATAACGGAATCAAGGTGGCTGAAGAACTGAAACTAATTTAGTAACAGTTAGTGCGGCGAGCACGCGATCGACTCTTACCAACTACAAGTGTTAAACTTTTAATTAGTTCGACAACTCTCAAAGAACCGTTTAAGGTTTCCTGGAGTCTCCGTGCGGCCAGTTATTTGTTCTCACTTTACGATTAATCCCATTTCTTCATTATTTGCTTATTTTGACCGCTAATTAACTTTACAAGTTCGAAACTATACTATTTGTCTGCAAAGTTAAAACAGCGTGACCGCACTAGTATAATCATGCGTTGTAAATAGAATGCCCATTGTTATTTTTACCCGAGATGAATGGATTATAAAAATCAATCAATCTAATTGTTCACTTAAGTAAAGGTTTAAACATACAGCCTCACAATCTTTTGCATTTATAATATTAGTAAGAAAAGTAGACAATAGGACAATTGTTATTATCACAATAAAATGAAACAGTTGTACAAATAAAATGCAAAATTGACAAAACAGTGAAACATTTAGATTTCAATACTAGGACGTTTTAGTTATAAAATAAATAAACGGGCGTATTGGTAGGCAACGTGTGTTAATTATACAATATTTGTATTGAGGCTAGTAGTTCAAGAGATTTAGGTACTTTGCAAAAAGGAATATTTTCGTAACATATTTTTCGAAAAAGCCATATATACATATTAACTTATACCTACTTATGGGAATGGATGAAAGTTGCTTTTTCACATGAATAAATGAGCAATGGTTGTAGTGTTTATATTCAGCTTTATGAAATGGAAAGTGAGTAGGGAAGCGGCCAGCACGAGTGTTACCTCACTTGCGGCGTATTTAGGAAAATATTTGTGGAAACGCTTGGACCATTGTGCAGTAGAAGTGCAAAATAAAGGGATAGTAACAAAGTCATTTTATTTTATATTAATATTAGCAGCGCCCCGCGGATGAGAGCCTATAACCTTCCCGTTGAATGTTGGCAACATTACAAAAAGAATAATTCGAATCGAACTGGTATTTCCTGTTATAATATTGGTACGGGTTAAAATTAAGTAACTTTTATCACCAACGGGTTCCAATTCCAAGCCTCTTGAAGGAATATGCTTGGACCAAATGAGTGAGACTTAAAAAATGCCATCAATTTGCTGGCTCGATAAAACAAAAGAGGATGGAACTTTTTCATTGCCTGCCCGGGAAGCTAATAATCATTTAGCATTATTACTCTTTGGAAGAAGATTTTTCCTTGCTTAATCGTTTATCATTACGCTTGGATTCTTTGTTAGAAAAATATAAGTGATTTTCAAATTATTTTGTCTCCATGCGTACTTAGTAAGAATTGTCACTTTTTTAAGTCAGGTAAAACGTAGAAAAAATCTACACTATATAGTAGAAAGAAACAGTAAGAGCAGATTCTTTGGTTTCAAAAAAGACGACTTACAATATAAAAGTTTTTATTATTATATAAAACTGCCGGTGCCGAAATTCTTTGGTCAGAAAATCAAGCTCTTCCGATTTACGCTTTTGATATTGGAAACAATATTGGATAAATCCATACGTGAACAGAGGAGCTTGTTGGTAAGTGCATACGGGAAATGAGTTCTGAAAAATGCAGGATTTTATATAGCTGAATTTTCGAAAATAGGTATTCTGTCGACAGCTGTTGCGCGCCACCAGATATGTGGAATTTAAATTTGGTTTGTGCATTCGCTACGCACTAGAATTTGCTTGATGCCGGGTATTTTTTAGCTATTCGATTTTTCATGTTCAATCTAAAAAAGCCAAAAATAGAGATATTTGCTTGTATGTTGTATGGAGTTAGCTATGATAGCAAAAACCTCCCTTTGAACTACGCTACTACGAATTTAACATCATCTCCGAACGTGGTTTCTACGAAGTCCGGCTACGGCGTAGGTGCTACGAATCCTGCCAGCAATAAAGATACAATACAAGTCTAAATCATCAGAAAATAAGAACGAGCGATGTCGGTATTATGTAGTTCAGGAATAATATGAAAAAAATGCTCGTCTGAAATTGCTACTTTTTAGATTTATGGGCATAATATACAGGACGCAAGCGATAATGTCCTTGGGCTTCCGTAGCAAATAGTATTTTTATACGCAAGATACGGAGAAAAGATAGTGTTCGCTCCTTGAGGCGAGTTTTCCAACTTGGTCTGACTACTATTACTGATAAGTGTCTGTTTACAAAGCTATGAAAAAAGCGAAATGTTCATCGTATTTATATTATGCTTTTGTTGAATGATGACTCCAAAATATCGTAAAAATGTTTTCATTATAGATTTTATTGCTTTTATAAGTACCAACATAATAACAATAAGTATTAAACATTCAAGTTCTGTTTCATGAGTTTTGAACTAATTAGGCCTCCTTGTTTCGAATACCTCATAAAGCCAGATGTTCTCATTTCTAATGCAAATTGTTCTTTTATAGCTAAAAAGTTTCGTAAAAACCGCTGTTCGTACACGGTACAATTATTTTTGTTTTACCACCAATGGTGGAGGACTGACATTCATTTGAGAAATAAAAAATACACAATATAATATTAGGTATCTATATAAATTAAAAGCTTTGTCCTGAATGACTGATGGATCAACGCATCGCGTATAAAATTCTCCGAAATTCTATCTCTACAGGGGTGGAAAAGGGGGGCAACACCCTTTAATATAGTGTTGTTCTTTATTTAATTTGGTGAGTTTTAAAAGGATGCATTTAAAAATATTTATTGAACAGCAAGATAATAGATATTCTGCACACGTAACATGCTCTTTGAAGATTACTACCGCACTCAGAGTTGCTCATTAAATCGGTACTTAACTAATTGACGTTATTTTTTATACATGTCAAAAATACTCATTAAATTTCTACTAGGATCATTTGAAATCCCTGGGTACTAGTGATAAGAGCCTATTCATACATAATAAAATAAAATCACATATAAAAGGAAAAGGACATATGTCGACTCAAAGGTTTGTGAAGATTACCAACACGGCAACACGGCAATAGGCAAGCGAGGTGTTAATGCCAAATCCTCCACTGTACAAACGTAGAACAGTATAGGGAGAAATTATCCCACTTGTGAGAAAACTCAATAGCCATTACATTACTATCAAGTTTAAATACTGTCCAAAATTAATTTAATCCATTTATTTTACTCCTTGATAGTAACTTATTGACACATATTGGAATATATTTAATTATTCGGTTTAAGGTTAATAAGTGAAGTCGAATATGACATTGAAAATTAATTTAAAAACAAAAAGAGTGGTTTTAATTCTGGTACTAGCATTAATAATTGTAATTTTAATATCTACGCTAAGGTACGTATTTAACTAATTTAATACCTTGACATTTAATTTAAAGTTTTTCTTAAATAATAACAGCTAATAACCCAAAACTGTGTATTGCGTCATCCATTGTGTTCTAAATATTATGTAAATAAGAAACAGTAAATAGTATGTATAGTGTTTGAACAAGTGAACTAGATGTTTGGGTGTGATGTGGTGGTGGTGATACGATTAGCGATTTACTCGTATAAATTTAAGATAAATATGTATGTATTCGACTCCATGGGAACTCATTTATCATCATTATTCGACCTTCAACATTTTGGACTCGGTTTATTCCCGAGAGGTTGCCTCAATTCGTATCTCTAAGGGGATCTAAAGCGAATTGGCTCTGTATGTAGGTTGTATCAATCGTCAGATGCTAAACACTAGGGTTGGCTTCGCAGACCCGAAATTTAGATTAGAACATACATACATACATACATACATACATACATTTTTTAACATACTCGTACTTATACAAAAAATCGTAGATTCTTTCTACTGTTTTCAACTAACATTCAGAGTAAATGTATAAGAAACGTAGATAACATATAAGTGTTATTGTAGATCTGAAAAGTTAAGCCAAAAAATATAGCTAGCAGTTACAGAGGGCTTTGAGTACATATACATTTTCCATCTGCATGCATATACTCGTACTATCACATCCCAACATTAGCTCAGGAAACACAAGTAAATCTACAAGGAAACCGTTGAAACAAAATATCAAAGACAAGTGATAAGTATTCACTAATCCGAGCCGAGCCCGCTATGGGATAACGGCGTCCTTTGTCAAAAGCCCACTATTCCTGCAGAGAAATATTTTGACGTAGATTTTGATAAAGGTACTACACGGTGTTTCACGTTTGTAAGGTTTTGCTCGTTTCGTTTTAAACGTAGACTGCATTTTCCGATACTGTAGTATTTATTGATGTTTTATATGTACCTACTGAAAGTTTTTATGCATCAAATAGCGATTGTGTTTGTGTTTGTTGCCTTTTTAAATTATTTATCTCAAGTCGCTTTTTAACATCTAGGCCATGAACGACTACAATTCATTATTCAATAACAAAAAAACATTGGAGTAGCTTAAATTAACATACACCGAATAACAATAACATCGTAACAAAAATCAAGTATTTTGCAAGGCAAACGAAAAGAAAAATGTAAGGTATTTTATAATTTCACTTCACAACCCGCGGTTTCACCCGCTGCACACCCGTTCCCGTGGGAATTTTGCGATTTCTGTTACTTATTATCCTATTCCTGATCAAGATAATTTAAATTTTAGAAAAATCATTAAAATCGGTTCAGCCGTTTTGAGGTATAAATGGTGTACTAACGCAACTTTATTTTATAGAAAAATAGATATACATTAGTTTATATTCATACATTACATGTACCGAAGAAAGATAAATATATCCATATCAGTACTATTTTAAATCTTAAAATCCGTCTTGAACTTTATGAAAGACATATATCTCAATAGATAGCGCTCAAAGTTCAATATAATTTTCCGCTCCGCTTATTTCAAGATACATCCCCTATATTGGCATAAACTTAATATTATATACATTTCAATATATATCTCGGATAATAACTTCCTTATAAAGTGATATCGCAGTATTGATGTACGAAATATGCGGTAAAGAAGTTATGTATTTATACTATTTCTGACATCTCATATCAACCATGGAAATTAAATTAATTATGTAAGTGAACTGATTATGGTAAATTGAACCTTAGTATAGATTTAATAAAGTTTATTTTTGTTTCAGTTTAATGTCTATATTCGCTGCTCATACATGCCTAGATATCAAACAACCAAATATTATAATTATTTGTGGAGATGACGTTGTAAGTAAAAGTGAAATATAATGAGATTTTTTTTATTCATCGCGTTAATAATAAAACCTACTTTTATACCTTATTATAAATATATTACGGTTTAACAAATATAGGTAAAACAAGTAAAAAAAATATACATAAACAATTCACGAACTAATGAATGACTTGCTTGCTATACCTTGATACAAGAAAATAAGAAATCCTTGTGTATAGTAGGTACTATACGTTGTTAGTATTTATAAACACAAAAATACTTAACATACTTTAAACTGAATATAAAATGACTATTATTCAATTTTCAGGGTTGGGGAGATGTCAGTTTACATGGATCTAGGACTATGATGACTCCTAACATAGATTACCTGGGACTGGAAGGGATTGTGTTGGAAAACTATTACACAGACACGCAGGGGACGCCATCCAGAAGTGCCATGTTCACTGGCAAGTACCCAATGCATATAGGTATGTACTATTTATATATTATGTATATAATAAAGTTTGATTTATGTTTGTTTGAACGCATTAATCTCAGAAACTACCAATACGATTTGTAAATTATTTTTGTAATATATAGCTACATTTGACGAAAAGGCAATTTTTCATCCCGAAATTCCCACGGGAATAGGGACAACGCGGGGAAAACCGCGGGGCGCTGCTAGTAATATATAAATCAAATTATTAAATTAGTTACACCATGTATAACTCGAGAACGGTTCGACCGATTTTTTCGTATGTAGTTGTTTATTTTTCGTCTCAGCTTGGAATGGTAGAATAATAATCAAAATATCGTAATTACTTGAAACATCCTAACTATATATTATATATATATATATATATATATATTTATATATTATATATTAATATTATAAATGCGAAAGTAACTCTGTCTGTCTGTCTGTCTGTTACGCTTTCACGCCAAAACTATTGAACCGAATTGAATGAAATTTGGTACACAGTTAGCCCAGAGCCTGAGAAAGGACATAGGCTACTTTTATCGCGAAATTCCTGCGGGAACGGGTACAACGCGGGTGAAACCGCGGGGCGCTGCTAATCTTAATATAAATGATCTGTTAGGCAGTAGAGAGCTCACCCCATAATCTAATAGCAAGTAGTCAATATTAAAGGTAATATAGAAATCTTAACCAAAATTTGAAACTACTTAAAACTCTGTATATCATTACATAATTTTCCTCTCAATTATCATGTTGAATAATTAATATATTACTTAGAATATACATAATTAACTTAATTAATTCATATTACATACAATACGTCACATTAACCAACTGTCAAAACATGGTAAATATACTTAAGATTGTCATTGAAAAATGCAAATACGATATCTATTGGATACACATATACACGTACCTATTCTGTAAATGTACAGTCGGCTCTAAAAATGTTGAAGGTGCTTAGAACTGTGCCATAGTGAAGATTCCTAATATTGTTGTCATATTCACTTTATCTCACTGGTTATTTTATTTTATTTGACTGAATTTGAATGAAAGTACTACAGTACTTATCATATTAAGTATATCAATTTTACACTTATTGTTGAAAATAAATAATTAATAGACATATTATATCCATTCAACAGAATACTCTAGTTCTCTTGTCGTATCGCATAGCCCTGACACACCCTGTGTACAGCTCTATACATTGTCACTATCACAAACATTATGTACTGTATTCCCGTAATTTTTTATAGGAACTCAAGGTATGTCAATAACTGCCACCGAAGACAGAGGACTTCCCATCACTGAGAAGCTCCTTCCTTCCTATTTACGGGACCTCGGTTACGCGACAAAATTAGTTGGAAAATGGCAACAAGGGAATTCTAGAGAACACTATTACCCGACGAATAGAGGTTTTGATACTTTCTTTGGCTTCGTGGGCAGCAGCTCGGATTACTTCACGTATAATCGCATAGAGGTTTGTAACACAAGTCGATAATTTGTCAAGTGGATACAGGAACTGCTGAGTACTAATACCACGGGGTCACCCCGTCTTTCACGTGTCATTTATTCAAGTACACGTAATAATATGGATTGGCTTAGCGTTTTGGTGTAGTAGTACGTAAGTTCGTTTAGGTAGGTGGCCATTAGCCACTGGCCAACCCTGTTCGGAATTTTTAGTCTGACTTAAAATGTAGCTATGAAAACGTGTTCGACATTCTGGCATTTAATAAAATGTAGGTTAAACTTTTACCAGCCGTACTTGAAAAATAATTTTCTAGTTTTAATTAAGTAATTTTTTTTCAGAAATGTCCCGGAGAATCATACTTTGGGTTGAATTTTTTCGATGATTTAGAACCAGTGCAAAACCTAACGGGACATATGACAAACATATTGACTGAGCGAGCAATCAATGGTAAACATCACATACAAATGAGAAGACTATTAGAGTATGAAAGGATTTTAATTTTTTTTCCCTTTCTCAGTAATAAAGGAGCATGATACCACCGTGCCCTTGTACCTTCACGTGGCGCACGCGGCGCCCCACGCCGGCGGCGGTGGCGTCATTCTACAGAGCCCTGTTGATGACACAGCTGCCAACACACACATAGCTCACCCTGCCCGCCGAATGTATGCAGGCAAGTAATTACACGCACTTCGGTAATGCCTTACTTCTAATTTGGTCACTGTACAAAAATCTTAAGATCCTCCCCAAGTTACATACACAGGTGCCCAATGTCCTCTATGACTCGGGTTAAACGTAGAGTAGACTGTATAATATCTTCCTTGATAAAAAACAACTTGAAATATTTTTCCAGGTTTAATGACAGGCCTCGACAGATGTGTAGGTCAAATAATAGCGACTCTAGCTGAAGTCGATATTCTGAACAATACATTAATAATATTTACTTCCGATAATGGCGCTGCAACTGCTACTAAAGACTGGACCCAGAATTATGGCTCCAACTCACCTTTACGAGGAACAAAAGCCACCCCTTGGGAAGGTGCTGTCCGAGCACCTGCCTTTCTATGGCATGCAGGTCTGAAATCAAGTATATACAAAGGGCTGTTCCATGTTACTGATTGGCTACCGACTCTAGTATCAGTTGCTGGAGGCAACGTGACGGGAATCGATGGAGTAGACCAGTGGAGTGCCATAACTAACGACGAGACACCACCGCGAACCAGCGCCATCATAGCCGTCGATAATTTAGAAGAATGGGGAGCCTACAGAGATGGCGACTTTAAACTCATTGTTGGCAATGTAGATAGAAACACGAGCGAATACTACAGCAGCGACTACAACAAATTAAGACACGATCCTCCTCCTTACGGGACGATGTTACTTGAATGTGAAACGGGTCGGATTTTCAGAGAAATTTTGGACATCCCATTTGATGAAGATGATATATTGGAAAAGCGTAGAAAATGTACTTTAACTAGGCAGGAATTGGAATTCGAAAACAAAACTTTATGCGTACCGACAAAAGGTAAAAATTACCACAAAATATGTTTGTTTTTTAAGTATTTTATTTTTCTAATTCTGTTTTGATTATTGCAGTTCGCGGATGCATTTTTAATATAAGCGCTGATCCTCTAGAGAGCAATGATTTATGGGATGATCTTCCTGATATTGTGCAACAGATGTCTTTGCGGTTCCGTCTTCTTTGGGGTGAACTAGTGCCCAGAAGCGCTCCCGTGTTCGACGCTAGATCCGACCCCGCACTCTACGGCTACGTATGGTTACCATGGGTAGACAACAATGAAGAACCACCCTTACAAAAAAAAGTATCATATCCATTCCCTCTAAAACTTTCATTAAATGAAATGAGGTATTATTTCTCAGTAAATCTCAATGTCTTCCATGAGAAAATCAGTGAATATATGGCTTCTATGACAGAAAAATTCATGGTCTCCATGCAGAAATTGATGAAATAAAGTAATTTATACCATCTAATTACTGATTGTTTTCAAAAGTATCGCCCGTTTATATGTCCTCATATTATCGAAAAGAGTCCAAAGTTAGACGACGCGCTTGTTAGCTGTAATAACGAATTTTATGGACCGGAGGGGCATTTTGTCGCCGCTCCGCCGACTAGCCGGCCTTTGATCAGGGCGTGCATTAAAAAGGAAAATTGGTCAGCTTTCGGGACTCGCCTGACTGAACGGATACTCTACATAACCATCCATAGTTTTACACCACAAAGCATCGTAAATAAATATTCCATGAAACATTGTAAGCTTCTATAACTTTATAGCTGTAAAATAAAATAAAAATCGAAAGTGTGCAGCGTTTTTATTGTATTTTGACAAAACTATTACTCGATACATTGGACGGTATACCGGAGGACAACGTTACGTCAGAAACAACTTTATGAATAAAACATGTGATGTGAGCGTTTCAATAGATCTCGTTTAATTGGAATGGAATCTCCCTTTTATTGAACCCATCAGAATTTACAAAAATATTCGCGGTTTGCCCTGTAATAATAAGCTTTGTTCCTTATAAAAGCAAGTAGTTTTTCTACAACATAAGTACCTACAATAAAAGTATTCTTTCCAAGATATAGAAAGCATTTTTAATAAAATAAATGGCCATAACGAAACGGAACAAATTATGTTCACATTGTAAAGAAAAGCAATGGCTCTCTAAACATCTCCCTCAATTATTTTGAGTCCTCATTATTTATGTTTGACGTGGAAATATTTTTTCATCATAACAATCACCGGGAACGTTCTGGTGAAAGCACCCTAAATGGTCTGAATCGACTTAGTATTGCCGTCATAAATCTTTTGAACCATAGTAGCACTCTAATCCGACGCGTCAAGTTGACAAGAAATATAGGAGCCTTCAGGCGATTTGTGCAGCATTCTTGGGCTCACATTCGAGAAATGTGATTTCAGACGTTCCTCTCAAGTAGTGGCGACTTTACGTTTCAACTTATAACGATGCAACTTGAAAATATTTCCAGATGCTGCCACTGGCTACTTGTGTTTAGAAACAAACTTTGGATTTCGTTGTTTGTATTGAATTGTTTGATCTTAATCATTTCAAAATAATATCTAAGGGGAATTTAACTGCTACATAATGCGAAATTGCTGAGAAACTCGATTACAACTCGTAGTACATATAATATTTATTTCAATTGTTTTAACATACACTGCGAAAAAACCCATTTGAGTACGTTTACTAAGTTTAAATATGCCTAAAATGTCTTAATAGTTTGAGAGAAAAGAAAATTAGCAAAGAAAAATATGCAGTTCCTTCCGCAAGATGTCATTTGTGCCTGACCAAATTGTCTTGGACACCATTACCGACAAAATTAATGGTTCCGAGATAAATAAAGGAAAAGTTTAAAAACTTTTTGATTTCTTGATGAACAATTTAATTAATTATAGTACATTATTCTTTTTTAATATATTTTGAAACTTATTAGAGCCAACGTGTACTACTATTTTATTTACCACCATTTGTTTAGGAATCTCTACAAAAATAGAAGCTCATGTGTTAATTCAGGCTGAGTTCGATTCAATTGATTCAACTGAGTGTCAAGTTATACATATTAAGCTCGTTATCACTACATAGTATAAAACAAAGTCGCTATTTGTCTGTTTGTTTGTTTGTCTGTATGCTTAAATCTTTAAAATAACGCAACGGATTTTGATGCGGTTTTTTGTAATAGGTAGAGTGATTCAAGAGGAAGGTTTTTATGTAAAAAAATTCCGATATTCCCACGGGAACGGGCACAACGCGGGTAAAACCGCGGGGCGCTGCTAGTGACAGATAAGACCAAATTCCTTTTTTATCCAATTAAAGTGAAACAAGTAAAATACCGAAATATTAGCTATCATTACCGTCATCTTTAATTGTAAGTATAGTAGACAATATAAAGTTATAATTCGAATCGGAAAAGTAGATACCCTAGGATACCTAGATACCTATCGTGTGTCGGTCCCAGACGCCTTATTTCAGGATACGTCTGTTTTTATTGCCGTCGTTCCGTTCTCAAGTGATCAAAGACGGTGGTGAGAAAATTACTTTTAGGGGGTTAATATCAAAACTTAGTTCACTAGTAGGCTGATCGCATACTAGTCAACTAAGTCGACAAGACTGAAACATATGAAAAGGTCTTGGTTAAGGGTTGCATACATTTGTAGGTTGTGTAAGAGCAAATCAATCTTGGTGTCAAGACTTTTGTAACTATAGTTTATGATCGCCCTAAAAGATTCAGCACTCAAAGCTGACTTACATCTCTACTCAGATACATCAAAAACTTTACGTAATTTTGCACACATATCAAAAATCACTCCTGAACCTTCCCTTCTTAGGAATCGATTGACGTTTCTGAGTTCGGTAGTTACTAGTAGAATTCTCTGCGGAATGTTTGTACGAGTATAATTGTTACAATAATTTATCTATCGTTCATTATTTAGACCAAAAGAAGTGTATATCATCGAACAGTTATCGCTGGCGTGAACAGTGTTGGCCGAACGCCAGGAGCTGGTGCGCTTACTAACAACTTTATTATGCATTACTATGTGTTGTGTGAACCTAAATAAGTAACTGTCCTCTTGCCAAGTTTTGGCTTTACATTTTCATTAGCCAATCTGTCATCGCGACGGGCCAATTAGAGTTTGACGCGTCACTTTTTATTCTACACCACTAAGTATCGAATAGGTATCGACTAGGTATCGATTAGGTATCGAATAGGTATCGGCTAGGTATCAAATAGTTATCGACGAGGTGTCGACCAGGTTTCGACTAGGTATCGACTAGGTATCGACACGGTATCGACTAGGTATCGAATATTTTGGAAGATAATCTCTAAGTTGTATGCAGTTTGAAGTTTCCAGTGTAGCTACATTCTGGGAATTAAATAGTGATGCGAAAATTTAACGAATGAAAAATAGTTATTCTCTCGATGGATGAAACGATTTGAATCATTAAATGATTCATATTCAGCCCTGATTGGTATGTGACATTATTGACATTATTTTAAGTTTTGAATTGATGAGGTTTCTGATTACTGCATAATTGTTTAGTTGAGGCATAGCAAAATATACCAGATGAGGTTGAGAGTGTGATAATCATAGCTTATGAAACTAACTGCCCCTTTCCTTCCAGTGATTATCCAAATGAAGGTCCTTTTTGCTTAGAGGTGTCCCTTTAACCAGTCGTTTAAAATTAACTTTGTAAAACGGGGGTTAATCTGGCCCCTTTTGCTTAAAGAATCGTTTGCTTAAAGTGGTGAATGTGAAAGCGATGATGCAGATCTGCACTCCAGCAAGTACGCGCGTAGATGCGTCAACACGCAATATGCAGTGTGATGCGTGGCAGTGTGATTGCCTTCTTCTTCATCGAGTGGATGGTCAACTTGACTAATCCAAAGGTGTCAGAGTTATTGAGCCGCCAAAGGTCTCTGACATGGCTCATGTAACAACTACTATCCGTAGAAAGTAATTGCCTAAGAAGTATATTAGACTTTTACGCGGATGAAGTCGTGGGCTAGCTCTATAGCTTAAGTACTAGATTCACTAAGATGAATAAAAAAGTTAAATTCAATAGTTCATTATCTTGTTAATGTATTGTCAACAAAATCGAATGGGCACAGTAGTTGATTGGTTGATACTCGGAGTATATAATTAACGAGCTTGTTAGCTGTTTGTCTTTGATGTATCCACCCGTCACGGACACCCCTCGTTATCATATATTCAATTAAAAATCCTTTCAACTTGATCATTATTGTTGTACATTGCTAGAATAGCTATGAGATGTGGGGAAAGTAGGTAAATATATATCACTTTAAAATGGATTTTTAGGACAAGGCCGTCGTACATTGAATGTCGTACATTTGTAGCTATCGTGGTCTAGTTTGACTAAACGATATAAATTCATAATGATTGTTAAGCAACGTGCAACTCCACTTCTATTTGGACAGATTACTTTAACTGTCTTTTCTATTTCAGCGCTTTCGCGCGACCGTGCTTCGCACGGCACGTGAAATTGTTAGTTACAGTTGTTGCAACGACGTCAGAGTATGTAGAAGGTCTTAAAGCGGCCTTAAAATTTCGAAAACAGGGTTGTCCAGTAACCTGCTTAAACGTAACTATATTTATTGCGTAAACATATCATTTTCCTAATGAAAACGTAACTCAAACTATTCTACTATATAGGAAAGCTGAAGAGCTAGATTTTTTGCTTGATGGTCACAAAATTATGCTTTAAATTGGATTAACATACAAAAAAATAAAACCTAGAGTACCAAAAATCATGTTTTTATACCGAAACCCTTTTTTAAAAATCGAATAATTTATATATTATAAAATATACAAAATATTTTCATAATGGAATCCATTTCAGTGTTCACCCAATTCAATTGAAGGTTGTTTGTTCTAAGTTATGTCAGATGCATACATTTTGCATAACAGTGTATTTCAAGCTGTTTATAAATCTATTGAAAACGTTCGACGTTACAGCGTGTGGTTTATAATTTCAATTGTTTGTATTGTGAGCGGTATGTGAATAGCATGTTAGGGCTAGTGATTGCAAATCGTAATTTAGTTAAAACAATAGAAAATTTAGAGTTGATTTAGTATTTGTAGCACATTTGTAATTACCTAATTATTATGGAATATATGTGATCGTAATAGGTATGTCGCTTTTTGCTTCAGTTATACAACATTGTGTATGATACGAATTTTGAGTTAAAAATAATGAAAACTGTTCTTCTCAATTTTAATTAAACTCATTAACAGTTATTAAATTGGAACTACGTTTACGTACATTACATTTATATATACTTCTTTATAGATACATTTCCTTTTCAAAGTGTATCCGTAAACGTTGTTTCAATTCAAAATGAGTAGCGTTCGCTTAAATTTAAGAAACCAGTAACAGTTTTTGTTTAGCGCGATCACACTGACCCGGCGAGAGACTTTATTTCTACTGAGAGTTAGGGCGCTTTTAAATTATGCGTTTCGTGTCGGACCGCTGCGGTGCCGAAGCGGTGCGTTTGTCGTATTGTTTACGTACGATCGTGTGTTTTCATACAAATCGAGCAGCTCGGCAAGAGTGCGTAATAAAATTATTTCGCGGTACCGACGCCGCACTGTTGTATGAAAACACACGATCGTACGTACACAATACGACAAACGCACCGCTTCGGCTCCGCAGCGGTCCGACACGAAACGCATAATTTGAAAGCGCCCTTAGTAAAGTTCAAATAAAGAGACAGCTCGTCAAGTTTTTGTTAATGAAGTTTGTTATATTAATGTTTCCATTGAAGTAGAATCGCCCAATCACAACGCATTACAAAAGATTTTGACAATGTCAATGTCTTGTTTGACAATTTCAATGCGTTGTGATTGGTCGGTTGAGCTCCGCACATCTCCACTCCGCTTCAAACCTTAAACTCATATCATAAACGTAACAAACTTCAAATTGAATAGCTAGAGTGCTGCGTGATACAATAACTAACCGAGACTCGTCAAGTCTAACCCACCATCGCTGTATGGGTATAATCTATCATCTTTGAGGTAAACATTAAATCTGCCGTAAATCTTAACGTTAAACTCTCGTTAAACTTGACTTAAAACCACGGTTCCAATCAATAGAGATTTCCGCCAAGTAGAAGATACCTAATGTAATCTCCACGCGGTTGATCCCGAACTAAGCCTATATAAATTGACCAATTAAACTGATTGATTTGAGGACACAGTATTCAGAAATAACAAGACACAAATTTGATTGTGAAGTAACCCCTAAATAACAAAGTCGTTATAATCAGTGATTAAATAGGCGATAAACGTCAAAGGCGATGACACACAAGAGAGTCGAAGTTACATCATTAAATAAGGGATAGTGTGTAACAGGGTTAGCCGTGTATAAACCTCTATATATTAAGTAATTAACGGATAAGTAAAGTTTTCAGTAATTTAGGGAGGCTTGGTGATGGACTAATTAGTTGCGAACTAACAAGCATCTCAAATATTAATGAGCTTGGAGACTGCGGTCCGCGTAGTCGGGACCACTGTGCACGACAACGTCTCATAAAATATGAGATAAGAATATCTTAAGAATTTCACGTTGAAGGTCTCATACAAAGTGTTCTGTATGCTTTTAAGTTATTACCTAGTCTTATCTTGCGAGGGCTTACATTATTTATTAGTTAAAGGTTATGCCAATAATAGTCTCGAGGGTCGCTCTATTGCAGACAAACCTAATGTTTAGGGTTTATAGTCCTAAAAGATGTTGATTAAGAATACTTACGTTTGATAAGATGTCTATCCTAGTCAAAGGCCGCTCATGTTTTATATAAATAATACTGTTATAAGGACTATGCGTAATCATCTCCGTCAATTAATATCTTTAAAGCATTTTTTACGGCTTCGTATTTCATATGGTTCTAGGACCTCAGAATTTTCAAGTGAGTTCACATATCGAGGCGTTATAATTTCACCGTAAGTTTACAATGAGCGAGTTAGTTGCAAGTGTTGCAACCGGTGAATACAAAAGACAAGTCGTGTATATAGACAAGTTTATTGGATACGAGTAGTCGCTTTCTGTTGAACAGTAGGTATGTGGCTTGCGAACTCGCTCAGACAGCGCCCTTTTGATCACATTAAAATTGTAGTTTTTATTCCAAACTCTACTCAGCGTTAAACTAAACAGGAGAAACCACTTGAGAAATGAACCCGAACGGTTCATAAAGCCATTTCAGTTCAACGTTTAAAGTCTACAACTCAGTTTTCTCTCATTTAGTTTACGTTTTTACGAGCAAAACCTAAAAGTTAGAATTCGAAAGCATTTGTCACAGTCCAGTGACGGTGGAACAGGCTCCTACATAAAGTACGTTGGAAACTTCTGGCGTGAGTTGTACCAAAGTTAGACTTTCAAGTTTGTATAAACCATCTTACAAGGACGACCCCGCTGAAATACTGATGATAGTATAACCTACAACAAATGTCTACGCAATGGAATTAAAATAGTTGGGCACCGAAGAGAGGCGAAAGCGTTGTTAACATCGAGAGAACATTTTGAATACTTTATGTACAGTTTCAGGAAGCAAAATGAGGGTTCAATAAAACAATGTGTAAAACGTTTACCTATAGGTTTATGGCATACATTTATAATGAATGGAACTGGCTCGACTTTTATGAAAAAAAAATCGTATTCTTTTTGTCATAAAATGAACGTGTTTCATTAATGACAATGGATACTTGATTACAGCGGCATTTCAAAAGGAATATCAGAATCAATTTGCTCTATCGTTCTATATGACAGTTTGACATAAAAGCACAATTCTCCTCGGCAGGGAAAAATGTACGGAAATGCACTTTGTTCGAATAGTTCGTTTTAACAATACAATGACATTTTTAATTCATCGATACCCCCGTGATAACGGACAGTTGTATTGACATTATATTGTATATTCTCTCTTACAAGTGACAATAGGGGAAAAACAGAGTACAGTCATAATGGATTTACCACACTTAAAAAAAAGTGTTTTTTACCTTAATTTAATGCTATGACATTCTAGCTTACTTGTTTTCTATGCCTTATGAGAACTACGAGTACATCCTACAACAGCAGTTACAGATGATGCAGTTGCTTAAGCCTAGTTCTCGACTGAAACGACCTTGACTCTGACAAACATGTTGGTAGAGAAGGCTCGGATTATTTTAGGAGGGGTGGGGGGTTTTGGAAGGGTATATGTCTATACAGTATCGGTCTTCATACGGTTTGACTTGTAACGACCTAAAGATAAAAACTACCGACCATGTGTGAATTTAAAACGCGACATTCAAAGGTGAAATACGACATTGCTTGTTTTCCTCTGAATGGAACAAAAGGCCTTTGAAATGTAAAACGTAATTTTGTTTTGAGTCGAAATGCTAACAAGATCGGTAAGTAACCTGCCTACTTAATTGATTTGTGTTCGCAAAATACTCACTTAAAATATTAATTTGGCAAATATTCAAGATAACGGCTTCATTGGCATCTTGAGTTTAAGGTAACTCGATCAAGAGCGTTATATTTTGTTAAATTATATTATCTCAACAAAACCTAATCATATATCTAGCATATTGGCCTCTTTTAAACTTTTGCGATAAACCAACATTCTGTTTTTTCTTATCAGAGTTAAACTGTCGATTAATGAGGTCGATTTTCGAGACGAAGACGATTCTTTCTAAAGAGGAAAAAGGTTTAAGGATTCTTCTCCTTTCACCGAACCTTTTTCCTCAATGAAGACGTTGTCTTTGATTGAAAATTCAATCATGTATGACTTTTAACTTTCGCAAGAAAAATATACATGTTCAAAACGAAACAAAACTGCTAAGATTACTCTTACTATAGACATGTTATCATATGATCCTTTCTCAGACAACCCCTTGCGTTCTCCTCACGTTATATCAGTGTCTGTTCGTCTTTGACATCAAGTGTGATACAAGATCTCAAGTTTCAACATCCAGCTTAGGGTTCTCAGAATATGTTTAGTAATTCTCAAGTTATTAGCTTAACGGGATACGTCGACTAACTTTACTGGAATTATACACTTGCTGGGTTATTAATTTTGTATTAAATTCGTAACTTTCATATACATATTTACTTAATTTGTCTAATTTGGTGATTTTGAATTTAATACGAAGAACACAAGAACAATAGAGAAGAGTTAACAAAGTTTTTTATTTCAACATTTTTTCTATCTTTATATTTATTACCTTTAGTAATAATAGTTGGGTAAGTAAATAAAAAGTAATAGTACTCATAATTTAAAAGGCTAATCAAAGTAAATAAATCAACGAACCAAACAATGAAACTGACAAACCCACAAAAACATATTCGTGATCTTGTCACAGCTATTTATAACATATCAAGATAAAAACATCATCTGAGAGAATGCTAAAAGCCTAATGAATCAAGTAACACAATGCGCGGTAGTGATGTGCAAAATCACAGTGAAAGCGAGAAGAGATGCAACTCATTCTATAGATACTCTCGTATCGTTTTAAACAATGGGCCATCATCGGTTCCCGGCACGTCTCACCGAAATGACGTACTAACCTAACCATGAGCAGGTAAAAAACCCACATAACGTTTGAAATTCCTTTCATAGGCCATTTAAAAGGAACATAGAAGTTTTATAAAGGTATACGGCCAGAGTCAGTATTGTGGTAATCAAAAATAGATTAGGCACGCTTGTTTATTTTGAAGCTAAGCAACCTTCTGACACTGAGCGCTAAAATATATGGAATAATATTTGTTTTTAGGTATTTGGAGGTACAATTTTACCTTACACCTCATAAAATAACTTTGGTCTCAATGAATTATTGTTTGCCGTGTCTTATACATTTTACCCTTGTTACATCTTACTGCATCGATATCCAGATCGTGGTACGACTTGTACGTACATTATTTAGTAAGAGCACTTCACAATAAATATGCTAACACTCTTGAATCATCGTTTGTAAAGGCAATAAATACGAACCGTGGAGAATTCGTTCATCTCCGCCTGCTGTGAACTGAGGTCAAAATCCGTTAATAGTATGACTGATCGAATTGAGAGTGAAACCGAATCAAGTGTCCATACTGCTTACAATTGACATAATATAAGATGCACTCTAAACAACATAATATACATTGATAGGTAGAGTTTAACCATCATCCTTATTAAAAAAGACAAAAAACGAAAGAGGTCAGCCGTTACACCCAAATATCAAATGAAATGCACCTGCCGAATAATTGGTAGTACCGGAAATGGTGAACGTTAAAAATATGAGCATTAAGTTATCAAAAAATTTTAGAGTATACTCCAGTATCAAAGTAAATGTTGCTGTGTTTTATTTTATGCATCATCCGTCAGGTATTATTTAAAATCCGAACAGAATAAAAACATATAAAAGTCAACAGTTCCGTCCAACGGTCGCGGGTCGGATGACTAGGATGACCACATTGTCTCTCTCGGCCGGGCCACGTACGAGTGAGCGGGACAGACGAGCCGGCTTGCGTCGACTAGGACTCTGTTCGCCGTACTTGCCGTACCGGCATTTATCGCGGCGCATTCTTGTTCAACGCGCGCCCAACGTAGATGAGCCGTTGAATGAAACTCGCGAGTGTACTTGTGTATTTGTGCTAGTTCTGGATGTTCTAAGTGGTCTGTGACGATGGGTACGCCACTGTTGTTGCTGTTGATGTGCACTGCTCTAGTAGCTGGCGAGAGGAAGAAAACTGTAGTCGAAAAACTGCAAGAAGACCCCGATCTTACTGAGGTATCGAAAACTTTTTGACAACTTTTTATTCTTAACTAATCGCAAAAACATGTTTATTTTTGGATTGTTTTGTACTTTTTGTGATTAAGTTATGTTTGAATGTCATGTAAGTTTAAGTTGCCTGTAGTTTTGCTTTCTTTTTGTTACTTGTTATCGATGTAACTGGTGTAGATAACTGTACGTAGGTGATATAAGTTGTAGGCTGATTAAAATAATTATTAAATTGGTTAGAGCACCAGTTTAAGCTTTTGTAAAAGGCTATATTTTTCATTGTATATTAAGGATTAGTTCCAAGTTTGAGGTTATAGAAAAACTGCGAAAGCCTAGTAAAAAAGTTATACTGGTTCTCATACACAAATCATTGTTTTGAAAAACGTTTTTAGCAGGCGTCGATATATTATGTAAGTAAAGCCTTTGTAGTATCATTCTTTACTATCTGAGTGATACATAAAAATCAGGTAGGTATATTTAATAATGGAATAAGCTTTACATTGTACATTTACTTTGTCTGGTAAGCAACGATAAAGTTTCTTTATTACTTCTATGGAACCCTAACATACGACAATTTTAATATAATTAGAAAATAAGTACATAAAAAATTGATGACTACAATTTTGGGTAAAAACATACCAACCAATCCCCACAAAAAGGTCACTTAGTTTGCCCCGAGGTTTTAGCCTTATGACCTTTGAATGTGGGTATAGAAAAAATATTTTTTCCAATCCGAAAAAACTATTTTCCTAATATTGTTTGACCCATTTACTTCCCCAAGTTTAACCCTTTACGCAAATTGAGGGGTGTTTGTTTCTCCGTATCTGACTGCTGTACCATCGCCTACCTCGCGCGAAAGATATCATGTAGATGTACCTACCTATTCTTTGTGTTTGTTTGAAAGGCATTATTTAATTAATAAAACACGACTTATTTGCACAGCATTATTTGCACCTAAAATGCCCTCAGATCACAGAAACCTCCCAGATGAATTCAACTCAACAATTGTTACTCTTAATTGTTACTAATACAATTTGTAATCGCTGAATTATTTCTATCACAACGGTTTCTGTCCGTAACAAAAATATGAATGAAATATTATTCCATATAATAACAACACTATCTAAAGTCATTGTTCCTTGCATAACACGATAACAGCTGTGTTTAATTATTGCGAAATTATCGCCATAATCAGTTGCCATCTGGCCCTCAGTGACTCATATTATTAGTCCTTTTCTTACTACTTACCGGCACGCTACCGTACTTTATGTTGTAAGCTTTCACTTAGCTTGCCTTTGCTTTACAAATATAGTTCTTTGGTTCATTTGATTGTGTAGGAATGGTTATTATTTATCGCAGTATTAGTTAGTTTATTTATCGTTTATTATTTAGTCTATACTATTACTCTTTGTTACAACGTTTCCAGGACAAATTATAATGGAATTTGTGTTCGAGTAGGAATATGAATCGCAATTAAAATAAATAATTGGTTTACAGGTATTCCCGTTATTGCTAAGTTATGCTCTACTTCATGAAATTTTCTCTTAATTTTAAATTAATTTGTTTCGATTAGAGGCGCGTTGTGGGGAACCTTTAATTATGTCTTTTCTATATCGGTTTCTGTGCAAAATTTCGGTGAAATCGGATTAGTGTGAAAGCGTTAGAAAGATTTTAATTTATTTTTCTTATTATTGGGGTTGAACAAAACACTCCATGCAAGATTCGCATCTATCTTGAACCAATCATACAATCTCCAGTGTCAATTTTCTCGGTCTTTTACCAATCAAAACCAAAAACAAAAACCAACCTCAATATCAAAATGTCTTCTACAACCACCCCATCCAATTATTAGCTAAAACGTTGCCTAACCTAACGAGTACCATCCCTAAAACAAACTAAAACATTATGTTTTAATATGAACTAATATATGAAACTTCACTATGTAATAAATGTACATAAAACGGTATCATCGCGGGCAATGGTTGCTAATATAATTGATGTGTGAATCTCCGTCAAACCGTGCCGTTTATTAGCTTCTGATTGGTTTCAATCAATTCATGTGTATCTAACATAATTGCATCTGATTATATTAATAATTCTCAGAGAGCTTGTTCGAGCTTAATTAATTTAATGATAAGATGATTTTCACACGGAAGGAAATTATGGGAATATGCAATTTCCCTTATCTGCTTATACTATTTATTAGTTGCGTAAAGACCACTAAATAGAAAGCTCCAAACATTGTTGTTGTTACAAGTAAAAAATTTATTTAGGTGGAAATATTTATATTCGTACCATCACAAATAGTTAGCTGGCATGCTAGTTAGTAGTAGTAGTAGCAAGTGTAAGTAGTATGCAAAATTTTGCCAGTATACCAGTTTGTGTGTGTATGAGTCTGTCTGTAGCATTATGCAAGGAGCTGTTATGGAAGTGTGCTATACATGTATTTGCTTTAATTTCACGTGCCACTTTCAAAATTGATACAGCCGTTTTCTTTCAATGGCGCCCTTGAGCCATGCCTGTGTGGGTAAACTAATTGTATATGCACAATGTCTTAGTGTGCATCATGGTCCGCATCAAAATTCTGTCGAAATAGTCTTTGAAGTAGCGACCGCATGACAGATTTGAGTAAATAGAGAAAAATCATTCGACGATTATTGGCAGTGAGGTACCTATGGCAAATGATTACAATGATCTTGGGCGGTACAGTACACACACAAAGACGCGTGTCTATACTCGTTACAACTACAAGTATGACTCAGGGGCTCTCGTGATATAAAACAAGTAACATAACGTAACCTAAGTATGTATATTAAACCGAATTAGTCTGGATTAAATAACAACAGGCTCGTTCATATTTGGAGTGCCTGTGTGGGCTGTCTGGTGTAGTGATACAGACAGACTAAACTAATTTATTTATTTAGGACAACCAGTGAGACATAAGTCGGTGCGTAAGTACGGTTTTTGTGCTAATCTTCAGACTGATTCGTTATGTAATGTTTTTCGGGCATAAAATCGCTCATACTCAACAATGCTGGTATAGTCAGAAAAATCTTGCAGACTCAATCAATCTCATTAGCCTAAGTAAGTGAGGAAATATTCGGAGTTAAGTGACGAAAACATAATCACCGCACTTGACTAATAAACATACTAACGCGTGCGTAATTTACGTTGACGAACTACTCACAAAATTCCCCAATTAAAAGCTCCCACTAACGATCATATTCCTTCAAGATCATCATTTTAACTCGATAATTGCAGCAGCCATGCGACAGTCCAAGAAAGATAATAACAGACAAATAATAGAGCAAGGGAACACAAACGATTGCATCCGTTTGTCTTATAACTGCTCTATTGTGGACAGCTTCGTCAAAGCACTTGGCTATTAACTCGGCAGACGTTAATAGGTACTCTTACAATTGCTATGAAGGCTAATCTGCAGGTCTCGCCTCATTGAACACGGAGAATAAACCACCTAGCCAGGCTAGATGGGTTGCTTTGATAAGAACGAATAGCACTCAATGTGGTCATTTCTAGTTCAACCTGAAGCAATCACCGCCTGTGACTTCTGAATGGTATTGATCGACTACGTTCAGTTCTGTAATATTTCTGTATTTGTAGATGCTAGGGTATTGGTAATAAAAGGTTATGTAATATTGAAATATACCAATAATCCGTCAAAGCTTATTGTGTACTTAAGCATTATGTTCATCTTTGAGTAGCTACAACCTACAAGTAATCGTGTCCAGATGATATCGATATTAAGTAAAGGTCTCGTCGGGTCCATAGTAAACGTCAAAGTAAGTTTAATAAGAGTAAGCTGGAATCGATATACCTAATTTGGCACACAGTTCACCTTTCATTGAACTAAATTACAACAAAAAATAGAACATGGGACTTTTCAACCCCTCTCCCTCGAGTTACCCCCAGCCCCGGGGACTCTTCGGACACGACAAGGAACATTCAATTTATTTATTTGTTCATTCAATTCATTAAAATTTTGCTTATTTCCTTATATAAAAAACGTTGTATAAATCTGTTTGTTCTAAACACGTAGTTTAATTTGAGTTTAGATAATGATTTCGCCAAATCTTCTCATGATCACGTTCCCCGATGGAGACACATGACCTCTGTCTTACCCACTTCCGTTACCACATAATTAGTGTGGACAACGGGTCCCTTTCGTCAATCAACGGCCAGTTAAATCTCATTCCAACATCCTCTGTCGAGGTTAACTTATGCCGGCTATTAGGTTACCTACCACATCTCCTTATACGGGCCACACGAATTATTAAAACTTATTAAAACCAATAATTATTATATTATCTCAATAAGCCATTATCGTCAAACATAATTTTACGAACATCTCTAAACGATGTCGCCTGTAAACACTGTTCCATATTTTTATGTAGCAAAGGTCTATTTTATATGGGACTCATAAAAATATGTAACATCTCCAGAGGCGATGAAAACAGTTGTTCGAAACCTTTGTACAAACTCGTATGTGTTTTATATGACCTATCCCAAGCCGACAACTATTTTTAGTGACATCTTAGTACAAAATAAAATATGAACGAAAATTCCCACTTTAATAAACTAAAAATGTTTGCACAGAAGTTGGAGCCAGCGCAATATTTTTATTGTGAAAAAACTACTAATTTAAAACAAAGCAGTTGTTACTTTAATTCACAAGTTGTTAGCACCACGCATGTACTCATGACGTGCTGCATAATTGGAGGAGAAATGAATAGTAAAAATGATTGCGTGTATCATACGAATGGTATTCGAAGCTCGGGCTGGAATTCAGTTACAACTCACGTTCAAGCAAATCTAAAGTATTTTAATAATCTTCTTGTCTACCGAACTTCAACAAGTATGCTTTTATCTCGAAATATATAATTCACAAGAATGTGTTTAATGTCATAGGTACCTGTGAATATGGAGCGGTTAGCTTCAGATCCGTTTGAGGTATCCGATGTATTTATAATGTAAATACTCGGTTTGCTTTCTACGCTGGTAATAATTATTGTCAGTATTCGTTTGACGACAGGCGCCTGGTTTATTAAAAACTATATTAATGATGCAGCTGCTAGTTTTAATGATCTACATCGTTGTTAAAAAAGAAATGGCGTGATTTTTTGAAATTTAATAAAATACATTCAAATGCAAAGAAATCAGTGAGCAGAAACATAAAGACTTATCTGGTTGAGTCAAAGCGAACGGATTCATTTAAAGAGGTTTCTTTTTAACCGACGCCGTGGGAGGGCGGTTTAAGGTGCGGTCTATGTAATTGGAATCGCGTCGAATGCAGGAAATTACGATAGCTACAATATAAAATGTTTTTCCAATACACTTAAATGATAAAAGTGCTTTAAAATTGGTTCAGTGAAGAACGATCATTTGTTAGATCAAGATAGGTTAAGTCTGCAAGCTTCTCGACCGTTTATTTTAATACAACCTTCAAAATCCAGTGTTGTACGATCTGAATAATGTATAGGGCAATATTTCATACAACATCCTGGTCCCACTTCCTGCGTTCCTGTAGGTGACGAAGTATCAATTGGTTGAGGAATTCAATATAGTGTTGTTAATGCGGCCCGCCGTGCGTGACTCCGGGCTAGCATATTCGTATTCCTACTCCGTCTTGCACACCTGAGATGTGTTTCTGATGTATTCCAACATCAAATATAAACGTCTTTTAACGTATTCTCTTACAAGCTAAAACATCATCACAATTGACTATAAATCGAGCCGTGAAACTGAAGCAGTCTCAATACGGAATATTAAATATATTATGAATCATTTCCTGTATCAGTGCGGCGTAAGGAATATTTATGACTTCACAAGTAACATATAAAACTAATAACCGATGCGGTTACTTCCTCCTAACCTGTTTAACTAATGCGGTTGAGTCTTTAGGTGAGAGTGTTACAATTTAAATTACCAGGAATGCTTATTATCGGTAGTTATCCGGTCGTCTGAAACCGATGAGTATAAAAGGAACGTTAGAGAGCGTGTTCTGTTTAATCTGCCTATTAATAAAGCCTATTATTGTATAATTAAGGGAGTATTCGAGTCAATAAAGGGATTGTTGATTGAAATCGTTTTAATATAACGTGGGTTGGGATTTGTTTGTGCCGCAATGCAAATAACGGCTCGCCGGGACCGACGGGTGACAGTGATGCGGGTGACATCCACTTAAGTGATACCTCTTGATATTGGTGCTACAGATTTGTGTTCTACCGATATTTACTTTCATACAAAATGTATTTTGTTACATCTTTAACATTAGCGATATCTGAAGTAAGTGAGACTCTGAATATATGGGAATATTATAAATGAATGGGAATACTATGAATTACACTCCGACAGCAGATGATACTTGATACGAGTATTAATTTAATAATAGTCTTAGATTGATATTCATTGCACCACGTTAATAATGCTACAACTAATATCAAAGTCGGTGGAAATTAATACAATTCCGTCACAGGTGCTTCTAACTGCCTGGAGCAGAGCGCAGTTCTTGAATCAAATGTACATAGTTACAGTTAATATCAAAATATAGTAATCAGTATTCACTTAATATTGCATAATTACTTGGGATCGTGATATTCAACAAAGGACAGGGTGAAATGTATACTGTATATAAGTTTAGTCTGGGTAACCTGGAAATTTTATGCTGATAAATCATGGCATGTGCATTGCACTCTATATCAGTACCAACCAGATTTAAGTTTTGATCCTTATTATGTAATATTGTTACTATTATTGTGACAATCTCTATCTTAATCTGGTGACCGTTAGTGACTCTTAACTTACCAATTCGTAGACTACTTCAACGTACACCACTTATACAGCAAACCTCAAACCATAAGGTTTAACCTTTGAATAAAAATAAGTCTGCTCAATCTATTCCGTCCCAAACTAAAAATAGGTGACGTCAAAGAAAAACATTTCACCAATATTTTCGTTCGGCAATCCAAACATGTCCTATACCATAATGTCGTGGCACTCGAGACAACTTTATATTGATAAAACGTTTGATTCCAACTTAAACCGTTCAGTTGTCGCTAGTCAAAATACTTGTTTACGGTCGATGAACACGTCAGTACCAATAACAATGGCGGAAAGGTAAACGAGGAACGATATCTAAACGACAGAGCAAACAGAAATGACACACGAGCGAACCCAATAATGTTCGGGTGAGGCAGCCGAGGCAGTAGGCAGTACACACCACATACATGTTCCTGTCACGATCATCACACGCTCTGCCTTACTCCTCTGTATTCCAAACGGGTCACTAGGAACGCTCACAGCCCCAACAATACAATTCTATGTGTAATTTTTAGTTGTGTTAACAATATTATTTCACAACTTTTGTTATAATGCAAGTGACATTTGGATGTTGCCGATTGTGGATGTTGAATATTATTACGATAGTTTTTTGTACTATTTAAAGTATATTGTTTCAACTTTTAGATACACTTTGTCATAACTTAAATATAGAAAGACAGCAACTGAGTTACTAAGTATAGGCATACGTTCGGACTATAAAAGGAATAGAGGCTTATTTGCTTACTTACTTGTCAATACAATAGCGCATCAGAGTTCATAATCGTGATTGACAATTCATTTCAATGTATAATTGAGTTAGTATGAAAATAGACGTGTATGCATGCACTGATAACTATCTGCCGAGGGACAAAAGGTAACATTCGAAGGCCACTTCACGTGCAAGGTGCGAAGTGGCTCGCTGCGCAAAACGTGACATTACGACACAATTCAAAAGGTGATATGTACATAGACAGTTATATACTTCCCTTGTCATTTTTGAACCTTACTCCCCAACAATAAAAGGCTCATATTCCCTTCAAATATTCAGAGCTTTCAGTTGCAAGAAAATGTCGCACTTTACGTTTTCTTAAGAAGCATACTTTCTTTGCTCAATCACAACCTTCATAAGGTGCTTTTGAATTTGGCATAAAGCAAACTCAACCGAGTTTATGATATAATGTTGCCAATTTCGTCGTACAAATAATGCAAAGTCAGTGTTGCATGAACAGATTAATTTTAATTTATTGAAATACAACAGAAATGACGCGTAAGTAGTATGCTTTGTGTCGGTTCTGCCTCATCGATTTCGGGGTCTAGACCAGGTTGTTAGACAAGTAAAACCTAAAAAAAAAAAAAAAAAAAAAAAAAAAAAAATTTAGTGTCAAAATTAAGTATTTCGGTCACGTCCGATCGATCTAGCGCATTCCTGAAGCGATATCTCTAACGGTTCCGGAGATAGATTTCGCTTCCAGTACACTCAATTCAAACATCCGGTCCCTAATGATAACGCTGATAACGCTATCGATGCAATGGTGGTCGCTACCAACATTCTCGGGCGTGGTGTCGAATGCAAACAAGACTTCATTTTCTGTTTTAGTAATTGAGTTTCGTAATTAATTATGATTTTATTTACTGTTTTCGTACTGATATGCTAAGATACTATAAAAAAAAATATTAAAAAAAAATAACCCTAACCTACCGAATTGCATGTATTTACGACGAAATAAGATTTTATTTACTGTTTTCGTACTGATATGCTAAGATACTATAAAAAAATATAAAAAAAATAACCCAAACCTACCGAATTGCATGTATTTACGAGTACTTACTTTGAGTATTTTCTTTGAGATTTAGAAGGGAATAAGTTTTTTGTAATTAACTACGTACGAAGAAAAAATATTAGATTACGATAACAGCAAATAAATTCTTGTTTGATAATTAAGTACGAAACAGCGTAAAATAATTCTTCTTTAGTAGCTTATGAAGGCAGACTATAGCGAGGTATAATACTACAAAATAAAAACAAATGGTTTTGCATTTCAAAAACTCTTTATTTCATGGCTGCTTTGAACATATTATAAACCAATACATCATTGTACACTGTATCACAACTAAACAAGTCTACGTAATCTGTCATAGTTTTTCCATAGAATTTGTGATAAACATACATCACACAATATTGTCCACACACGTTAGTCCAATCATTCTGTATTCTTTTACTATTATAATGCCATTGTCTTGAATTCCTTTTTAAGAACATACGATGAAAACCATTTGGTGATCGACCATACGAATCAAAATATTCACCAATACCGTGTTCGTCTACGTGAATGGCTACCCAATGCGATCCTGGTTTTGTATCGGGGTCCAGATTGCTTATAAGGTACATTGGAGTTTCGATATGGAAAGGTAATTTATTAGCTGCATAAACGTGTGTTTTTAAACGTCCATGAATTTTGCCTAAATGTTGTTGTATTTCCAAAGTATTCATAATGCATACATACAGGGTTCTTAAACACTTGTCGTTTATTACACAACTTACATGGGAATGAACAATTCTAGGAATGCCTACCTAATAGCTATTTCAAGTTGGGCGGGGCGAGGTACATACATAAATAATACAAGGTAAGTATGAGTATGATAATTTTATTTTATTATATTATGACTTAAAACTAATACATTGAATTTCTTAGTTACTGTAATCTACGTTTACACTACGATATTTGGCAATTTCTACACACAACATTTATCAAACTACGATAAAACTTTGTTAAAAACTCAAATAATAAGTGTAATCTACAGGATGCTGACTTGAACAGAGCAAAGATTAAATTGTCATTTGTCGACATCCTATTAAGATAATGTGTTGAACACGTTATAACACGTTAGAAGACGCTATCTTCATAGGATGTTGAAATGGGCGTCAAACTGCGATAACACTTTGTATAAAACCTCGAAGAGTGTTTGTATCCGTACAGTTTTACTTAGAGCGTTGAAGAGAAGTGGTTTGTGGTAATACTCATCAACATTACAATTCTGCGATAACACTTTGTATAAAACCTCTAAGAGTGTTTGTATCTGTACAGTTTTACTGAGAACGTTGAAGTGAAGTGGTTTTGTGTTAATACTCATCAACATTACAATGGAGGTAAGTTTTTTAAAAGTTATAATTGTTGTACTTTCAATTTAAAGTAACTGAATTCTTACAATTACTTACAGTAACTTTCTGTTGTTACAGAACTCTTACGAAACCCCCGAAGAAAACACTTTTAAACATTATTATTTCAACACCATTTCAGACGATGAAACCAATGATAATTTAATAATTAATAATGATCTAAAACGTAAAGAAAAAGAAAGTTTGGATGAGTTTTTTGAAACCCCAAAACAAAAGAAAATTAAATTGGCATCGTCAACAGTGTCTCGTGCACAAGATGAAGGGACAGCATTCATAAGTACAATGAATTGCGATGAAAGCAATGGTACCCATTTAATAAAAATCGAGATGTATAATCTACTAAAATTGAAAAAAATACCGCAAGACCAGCATTGGAAACACGCTGAAGTCAGAGTCAAATATTATACAAAAAATAACGCTGAAAATTTTATGAAAACCCAAAAACTTATTTATAACATTACAAAGGAGATTTCTTCACAAAAAACCGCAAAATCGTATTATTTTAATAATAAAAAGTAGAATATTTTGTGATTATTTCATCTATATACTTGATAATTTAATAAATAATAAAGATCTAAAACGTAAGTAAAAATAAAGTTTGGATGAGTTTTTTGAAACCCCAAAACAAAAGAAAATTAAATTGGCATCGTCAACAGTGTCTCGTGCACAAGATGAAGGGATAGCATTCATAAGTACAATGAATTGCGATGAAAGCAATGGTACCCATTTAATAAAAATCGAGATGTATAATCTACTAAAATTGAAAAAATACCGCAAGACCAGCATTGGAAACACGCTGAAGTCAGAGTCAAATATTATACAAAAAATAACGCTGAAAATTTTATGAAAACCCAAAAACTTATTTATAACATTACAAAGGAGATTTCTTCACAAAAAACCGCAAAATCGTATTATTTTAATAATAAAAAGTAAAATATTTTGTGGTGCGATCCTGGTTTTGTATGCAGTTTTAACCCTCCAGACCTAAAGGTCTGGAGGGTTAAAACTGCAAATAATAATCACCTTTTATGCTAAAGCATAAAAGGTGATTATATGAACTGTCATAATATCATTCGCAGCCAAGTCTTTGCTATTACTTAACACTATCCAGAACCAAATAAAAAATGGATCAGAATTGTGAAGTTAGTGCTAGCTGTAACATATCTGAATCGGCAATTGATGAAGTTTTTGAAGATGCTCTTCTGTACGAGGTCTGCGAAGAATATGAAAAATGCAGATTAAATGAGGAGCTCTGCAAATTACATGATGTTTTCGAAGGACAATACAAGTAAGTTTCTTACAAAGTGAATGTACCTTGTTTTATATTCGATAAATGACATATGTTTCAATGTGACTTTTTAATTTCAGTAAACCATCTCAAGTTGGAGGAGTTCTTAAGAGGTCTTCACAAATCAATGACTCCATCGAAGAAGTACTATCAAAAAGACCAAGATATGAAGCAGCATCTTCCGGGTCTTCATCCTCGCCACACACTAATAATGATAAGGTAATTTGTAGCACATGTCAGGTTTCAATCAGTAAGCGTTATTTTGCTAGTCATTTGAGGAGTAATATACATAAAAATAATGTTTTAAGGTTACATGATTCTTTGCCAAATGTTTCTTTAACTGAATCTGCCTTTGGTCAACGAATTATAACTTTTAAAATTAAAAGTAAAGCACTACCTTCAACTAACATATTTGAAACACCTGAATTATTTTTGAAATCAATTGAAGATGACTTAATGTGTTTGATCACAGAATGTATCGAACAGCATACAGTATTTAAAGTTAATTTCGTTTTACATGCTGAGTTTGTACAGCAAACAAAAAATATTTTCAATGAATTTGATTTTCAGACTTATAATTATGTAATGTTTCGTGGGGATGACTTAAAAACTTTCTTTTCAACTTTGTGTGACACAATTGTTAATAAAGTAAGTGCTTTTGAGAGAAAAGATAGTGGGTGGAGTCTTAAAAAAATAATTTCTTTGGATATGTGTGTTAACAAATTTAACCCATTGCGAGGAACTTCGTATATTGATTTACCCTCCGATATAAAAACAAAAAAAGCGGTTATAAACGTAAAAAATGTAGATAATTTGTGTTTTAAATGGGCCTTACTTTCAGCCCTTTACCCTGTTAATAAAAACTCTGATCGTGTTAGCACATACAGTATGCATTCTAATAAACTAAAATTCAATGGCGTATCTTTCCCAGTAAAGTTAACAGATATTTCTAAAGTTGAAAAGTTAAATGATATCAGTATAAATGTTTTCGGTTTAGAGTTAAATAAAGAAACTAAAAAACATAGTGTAGTTGGACCATTGTATTTAACAAAATCTCGCAAGACTAGTCATATCAATCTGTTATATATACAAAACGGTACGAATAGTCATTATTGCTATATAAAAAACTTATCACGTTTAGTCCGCAAACAGATTACAAGTAATGAACATGAAATTTACATATGCGATGAATGTTTACTTCACTTTCCTTCTGCAGAGAGGATGAATAACCATCAGCTACACGATTGCGCTCACATTGTAACAGCACTCCCTAACAATGAAAAAACATCTAAAAATTGGTTTGGGGAACTCGTTTCCAATGACAAACTGAAATTTGATAAATTTCAAAGAAAGATGAAAATACCCTTTGTTGTATATGCCGATTTTGAGGCATTATTAAACCCGATAAATTCCTGTTCCAATGACCCTTTACAACCATACACTAACAATGTTCAAAAACATGAAGTTTTCAGTTTCGGGTATTATTTAAAATGTTCATATGATGATAGTTTATCAAAATACGAAACCTATAGTGGCTTTGACTGTGCACAAACATTTATAGGCCGATTGTATGATGATTTGCGGCGTATTATTAGATTAAATAATTTTCAAAAGTGTCCTAAACCACTTTCAACGGAGGATGAAAATAAAATTGCAAACTCTATAAGTTGTTACATTTGTGAAACTGATTTAAACGGTGAAAAAAAAAATGATTTCGATTGGTATACCGGTGGTTTTAGAGGTGTAGCGCATGATGTATGTATACAAAAATTTCGATCTCCAAATTACGTTCCTATATTCCTCCATAATCTCAGTCACTACGATGCACATTTCATTGTTCATGCATTGCATTATATTGAAGGTGATGTAGAAGTGATACCTCAAAACAAAGAGAGATACATTTCTTTTTCAAAAGTCTTAAAAATAAATGATCAAATAGTTAAGTTACGGTTTGTAGATTCACTTAAATTTTTACCATGTAGTCTTGATCAACTAGCTAAAAACCTTAAAGATGAACATTTCCAAACTTTAAAACGAAACTTCTCTAAAGATGAAGATTTTATTCGCCTCAGGAGAAAAGGAATATATCCCTATGAATTTATGTCATCGTCCGAATGCTTAAAACTAACATCACTCCCCACACAAGAACAGTTTTACAATACTCTTTCTGATGCTAATGTAAGTGATGATGATTATAATCGGGCTCAAGATGTTTGGAAACATTTTAATTGCAGAAATATGTTGGACTATTCTAACTTATATCTGAAAACTGATGTTTTACTATTAACTGATATATTTGAAAACTTCAGAGATATATGTATTTCAACGTACGATTTAGATCCGGCTCATTATTATACAGCTCCAGGATTGAGTTGGGATGCAATGTTAAAATACACAAAGATCGAATTAGAATTATTAACAGATTTCGATAAAGTAGCTTTCATCAAGGAGGGGGTAAGAGGTGGTGTATCTCAATGTAGTACTCGCTATGCTAAAGCAAACAATAAATTCTTAGAAGATTATGACGAGAATAAACCAACCTCATTTCTCACATATTTTGACGCCAACAACCTTTACGGTTGGGCAATGTCTCAGTATCTTCCTGTAGGTGGATTTGAATGGGTAAGTCCGGATACCAACTTTAACGTGTCTAATACACATGAATACGGTTTTATATTAGAAGTTGATTTAGAATACCCCAAAAACATTCATGACTTACATTCAGACTTACCTCTTTGTCCAGAGAGCATATGTACTGAAAACTCAAATGAGGCCAAACTCATCCCAAATCTTCATAATAAAACGAAATATAAAATTCATTACAGAAATCTAAAACAATGTCTCGAAATGGGGCTCAAACTAATGAAAATTCATAGAGTTTTAAAGTTTCGGCAAAGTCCTTGGTTAGAAAGGTACATAGATTTAAACACACAATTGAGAACTAGGGCCACTTCAGATTTTGAAAAAGATTTTTATAAATTAATGAACAACTCTGTGTTCGGTAAAACTATGGAAAACATTGAAAAACGTGTTAATGTAAAGTTGTTAACACATTGGGAAAATCGTGGTAAACGTTTAGGAGCACAAGATTTAATCGCTAAACCCGAATTTCATAGTTTATCAATTTTTAGTGAAAATTTAGTAGCAGTGCAGTTACGAAAAATAAAACTCCTTTATAACAAACCAATTTATTTAGGGTTTAGTATATTAGACATCTCGAAAACTTTAATGTATGAATTTCATTATAATTATATGTTAAACAAGTTCCCCAGTAAAACAAAACTGTTATACACAGATACTGACAGCTTAATTTATCAAACTTTTACAGAAAATTTTTATGATGATATAAAACCCGATCTGGAGGCACGATTTGATACATCTGATTACCCATCTGATAATATATTTGAATACCCACGTATCAATAAAAAGAAAATTGGGTTTTTCAAAGATGAAAATAATGGTAAAGTTATGAAAGAATTTGTTGGTCTTAGGTCAAAAATGTATGCTTTACTAGTAGAAAATAAATTTATATCTAAAGCAAAGGGTGTCAACAAATGTGTCACAAAAAGTATGAGTATGGATAATTACAAGTCATGTCTATTCGATAAAAAAATTCAAATGTGTAACATGTATAGATTTAAATCAATAAAACACATATTGTATACTCAGAAAATTAACAAAATCTGTTTGTCATACAATGATACAAAACGGCATATTTTACCCGACGATGTAAATACGTTAGCGTGGGGTCATTATAAGTTAAGTTGTATGTAATTATACTTTCGAAGTTCAGTTAGAAAGTACTCTTGTGTAATCAATAAATTGTAGTAACTAAAAAATTAATTGTATTAGTTTTAGAATTGTAGTAACTAAGAAATTAATTGTATTAGTTTTAAGTCATTGGTTTCATCCTCTGAAATGGTGTTGAAATAATATTGTTTAAAAAAAGTGTTTTCATTAGGGGTTTCGTAAGAGTTCTGTAACAACAGAAAGTTATTGTAAATAATTGTATTAGTTATAGGGTTTTATAAGAGTTCTGTAACAAAAGAAAGTTATTGTAAGTAATTGTATTAGTTATAAGTTAGGGTAATACAATAAAATAAATTTATTAAAATATTTACTCATAACCTACCTTGTATTATTTATGTACCACCCACACCGCTCAACTTAAAATAGGTAGGTATCTAGATTCATAGAATTGTTCAGTCACATGTAAGTTGTGGAATAATAGAAAAGTTGTGTCTGTAATAATTATTACCTTATTCATTCCAATACCCCCGTTGAACCTACACGTATAATAAAATGCATCAGTTTATTCATCCTTTTACCGCCATAGTTGCAGGGCCAAGTGGTTGTGGGAAATCGAATTTTGTTACAAATTTTATAAAGTATTCAGAAGAGATATGTAATCAGAGCTTTAGTCAGATTACTTGGTGCTTTGATGAAATGCAACCATTGTACAATTTACCAAATGTTAATTATCTTCAGGGTTTACCGGACTTGAACATGTTTGATGGGAAGAACGCCAACCTTGTTATAATTGATGACCTTATGAGAGAATCTGATGGTCGAATTGTTGATATTTTTACTAAAGGTAGCCATCATAGGAACTTAAGTGTATTCTACATTACACAAAATTTGTTCCATCAAGGTAGGGGGCAAAGAGACATGTCATTAAATTCAAGTTATATTATTTATTTCAAAAATCCACGTGACAAAACACAAATTCGATATTTAGCTCGACAAGTATCACCAGAAAACTCAAAATTTATTGAAGATGCTTATCGAGATTCAACCAAAGACGCACATGGATATTTAATGATAGATCTTAAACAAGATACTAACGATTTGTGTCGTATTAAAACAAATATATTTCCTCTAGATGGACATTGTTCAGTGTACGTACCTGCAAAAAGCTTTAAATACAACAAGAATCAACAAATCCCAATCATTTACAAATAATGCCTCGTAGTGTTAAGACCCATAAAGATCTACTAAACGCACTTCAAACCCTTAAACCAAAGTATCAACAAGCTATTTTGAAAGCGTGTGATGAAGAAGAAATAAATTGCATTTGTGAGTGTGTTCACAACGTTCTTCAAGGTAAAGTCATCCTTAAAGAAACAGAAAAAAAGAAACTAAAAAAATATAAAACATTACTTCGAAAGTTGGTTCGTAAAGGTACTAATAAAATAAGAAAGACAATATTAGTACAAAAAGGTGGAGCTTTCCTACCAATTATATTAAGTTCTATTCTAAGTGGACTGATTAGTACTATCCTTTAAAATGGAACATGCCAAAAAAATGCTACTTGTTGAACCAGCTTTGATTGAAAAGTTAAATCAAACAAACACTCATAAAGTTGAAAGTCCTACCTCGCGGTTGGATACCGAGATGAAGAATATTTTAAATAGTAATATAGATGACGATAGGAAGAAATGTATATTATATTTGCAAATTCTACAAAGATATCTTCATTTTACTGAAGAAGATCGACAACCTTTGAAGTTACCAATAATTACTTCCAACATTGATACTGCAGGAGGCACTGAAATAAGTAAAGTTTCTGATATAATTAAAGACATGAATAATAAAGATTTAGTTGTAACTCAGACATCGAATGAAGATAAAGTCCAACAAAGTATTGAAACTAAAAAAAGTCCTCTATACTCAAGTAAACAAATTCTAAGTTTGATTCCTAAAACATATGCAAAAAAAGGTGAGTTATTACTAAATTTGATGTCATTGAGTAAAAATAAAATACATTGGGATAACAACGGTACAGTTATTATAGATAACACAAAAATTCCTGGAAGTAATATTATAGATTTGGTAAACGACTCACTTAGACCATTGAAAAAAAGTGATCCAATAGGTTGGGTAAGCTTTGCTAAAGCATTGAAGGATATTAAAATACCATTAACTTACATTGGGAATCCAAGTAGAAGTGATTATATAAGTAAACTGTACATGAAAGATCACGGGGAGCACTCTGCTGATGAGGAAATCTACTCTACACCAACTAACACAGATAAATATCAAAAGAAACTGAAGAAAAAAATTGAATGGGAAAAATGGACTCCCTATTAGAAATTAATAAAATTTATTATGATGCATCACACCCTGCTGGTTATAGCAGCATAGACAAGTTATGGAAAGCTATGCGTGGTAAAATGTCAAAAGAGGATGTTAAAAAATGGTTACAAGCCCAAGAAACATACACACTTCATAGACCAGTCCATAGAAGATTTCCTCGAAATAAATATATTTTGTCTAATCTGAATGAACTTTGGCAGGCTGACTTAAGTGATATGAGAACTTATTCCAAGTATAATGATGGATTTAACTATATTCTGTGTGTGATCGATGTATTTAGTAAATATGTATTTGTTAGACCTATGAAAAATAAAAATTCTGAAACAATAAAAACATGTTTTGAAAGTATATTTAATGAAGCTAATACTGTTCCGACACATTTACAATCTGACAAGGGTACAGAGTTTGTTTCTAAGTATGTTCAAAACTACTTTAAGACTAAGAACATTAACTATTACACTACGAATAATCCCGATATTAAAGCCAGCATTGTAGAAAGGTTTCAAAGGACACTGAAGATGAAAATGTGGCGATATTTTACCCATAAGAATACCTATAAATACATAGATATTTTACAAGATTTGGCATACGCGTACAATCATAGTCGCCATTCTAGTATCAAAATGTGCCCTGTCGATGTAAATTTTAATAATATAATGACTGTATGGAATAATCTTTACGATAGAAAAAATGAAAAACAAAATTCAGACATCCCACTACCGAAGTTTCATGTTGGTGACCATGTTAGAATAACCAAATTTAAACATGTCTTTCAAAAAGGATATGAATCAAACTGGAGTGATGAAGCTTTTATTATAACTTCAATAATTGAAAGGTCACCATGTGTAGTATACACATTGAAAGATTTACAAAATGAACCGATAGTGGGTACTTTTTATGAAAAAGAATTACAAAAAATTGATTATAACCCCACTTCTAGTTATAAAGTAGATAAAATAATACGCACACGCTACTCAGGGAACAGAAAGCAAGTGTTAGTGAAGTGGAAAGGATATCCCGATAAATTTAACAGTTGGATTCCGGCTTCAAATTTGAAACAGCTATCATGAAACAAAGTTTTTATTTAACATTATTAAGCAATAGTTCTATGGATTACTTTCCAGATAACACAACGACTCGTTTTTCTACTAAATTACCAAAACCCATTATATTAGAAGGAACATGGTCTGTTGGTGTTGTGGAATTCCAATACCCATGTACAATGTTTACAGTTCAAGAACATGAAAATATCGTATACATCACTAAATGGATGTTAATGCCTAACGAAAGGGAACCATCACTAGTATACTATAAAACCCACATACCGGCTACAAACTATGATGATATAAATCATATTTTAGCAGCACTGAATAACATTAGAGAGAAAGTGAAATTCCGGTACGATGACTTATCAAAGTTTGTTTCCGTTTCTGTAATGGATGAATCAATAACATCGATAACGTTATCACCTAAGTTGTGTCTTCAACTTGGATTTGAACCTGATAGAAACTTAGTCACTAAGGGTATTGGGAAGTGTCCGGCAAATTTACATTTAGGGTTACCTTCTCAATTATTTGTGTATTGTGATGTAATTGAACCACAAATTGTTGGTGATGTCATGACTTCTCTACTAAGAATAATACCATTAGACCCTTCAAAATATATTTATGGTGCTAATAAAATGCATGTATTTTCACCACCGCACTACCTGCATGTCATGCGACGAGAGTTTGATACTATTGAAATAGATATAAGAACAAGCACAGGACAAAAAATACCATTCCAGTTTGGAACAGTGTGCGTTAAACTACATTTTCAAAAGCTGTCATAATGCATTCTCAAAGTAATATAACCTGTCCATATGAACATTATTACTCGCACCAGGCTGGTTCAGGTATAGGAGTAGTTTATAGAGGAGCACCATATCAACGTGGACATGGAATTGGTAGCTTCCTAGGAGGCCTATTTCGATCAGTTTTACCATTGCTGTCTAGTGGTGCTCGGGTGATAGGTAAAGAAGCCCTGAATGCTGGTGTGGGGTTGTTATCTGACATGGCGCAAGCGCGTCCAATGCAAGAGTCAATCAAATCTCGACTTAAAGAGGCCAGTTCAAACTTAAAAAGAAAAGCTGATGATAGGATTGATCGGATTAATATGTCTGGATCAGGTTATATAACTAAGAGGAAACGCTTATCAGCATTCATTCCGCCGTTAACCACGAAAGTGAAAGCTACAAATAGAAAAACAAAGATAAAATATAATAATATCGAGGATATATTTAACTAAAATACTGTAATATTATAATGTCTTTTCTACATAATCAATCTTGTGAGTGCATTAAGTCAGAGTTGGATTTGTTTGCTTTACCCTCAACTCAAACTAGTATAGAAAATGGGGTATGGATACATTACAAACCAATTTCATCACTTGCTGACGATGGACCCATTGAATTTCTGGTACCCGGAACTGGTGATGACTACATCGATTTGTCACATACTTTACTTCATATTAAAGCTAAAATACTGAATCAGGACTCAACAAAACTTACTTCAGCAACAGTAGTAGCACCAGTAAACAACTGGTTACATTCACTGTTTAGTCAGCTTGATGTGTATTTAAACCAAAAACTTATATCACCACCTAATAACACATACCCATATCGTGCCTACATGGAAACTTTATTAAATTATGCTCCGGTAGCTAAGAAATCTCATTTGACTTGTGGTATGTGGTACCAAGATACAGCTGGAAAAATGGACTCAACTGATGAAAAAAATGAAGGTTTCACCAAAAGACAAGAACTAGCAAGTGAAAGTAAAGAATTAGAAATGATTGGACATGTACATGGAGATATATTCAGCCAAGAAAAATTTTTGATCAATGGTGTTGAAATGTCTATAAAGTTAGTTCGCTCCAGAGAAACATTCAATCTAATGGCTTCCTCGAATGATTTAAAGCTTAAAGTATGCATAACAGACGCAACACTTATTATTCGCAAAGCGCGAATCAATCCATCAGTTCTACTTGCGCATCAGAAGGTTTTAGCTTCTACTACAGCTAAATATCCCATAACTCGAGCAGAAGTTAAAGTTTTAACGATTCCGTCAGGAGTGCAGGGTAAAACACTGGATAACATTTTCTTGGGACAAGTCCCTAAAAGATGTATAGTCGGATTTGTTAATAACGCCGCATTCAATGGAAATCTTACTAAGAATCCATTTAATTTTGAAAACTATAATATGAACTCATTTTGTTTATACATCGATGGTCAACAGATACCTTCTAAAGCGTTACAGCCATCATTCGATAATAATATTTATACTTTGATGTATCACACGTTATTCTCAGGAACAGGTATTCATTTTCTTAACGAAGGTAATGGGGTATCTAGGGAACAATATGCAGGCGGCTTTTGTCTGTTAGCTTTCGATCTTACATCTGACTTATCAGCTAATTCTTCTACTCATTGGAATCTTATAAAACATGGTAGTGTGAGACTCGAAGTTCGGTTTGAAACTACTCTTGTACAAACAATAAATTGCATTGTGTATGCTGAGTTTGATAATGTCATAGAAATTGATAGAAATCGTAATGTAAACGTAGATTACAGTAGCTAAGAAATTCATTGTATTAGTTTTAGATTTTATACAAAGTGTTATCGCAGTTTGACGCCCATTTCAACATCCTATGAAGATAGCGTCTTCTAACGTGTTATAACGTGTTCAACACATTATCTTAATAGGATGTCGACAAATGACAATTTAATCTTTGCTCTGTTCAAGTCAGCATCCTGTAGATTACACTTATTATTTGAGTTTTTAACAAAGTTTTATCGTAGTTTGATAAATGTTGTGTGTAGAAATTGCCAAATATCGTAGTGTAAACGTAGATTACAGTAACTAAGAAATTCAATGTATTAGTTTTAAGTCATAATATAATAAAATAAAATTATCATACTCATACTTACCTTGTATTATTTATGTATGTACCTCGCCCCGCCCAACTTGAAATAGCTATTAGGTAGGCATTCCTAGAATTGTTCATTCCCATGTAAGTTGTGTAATAAACGACAAGTGTTTAAGAACCCTGTATGTATGCATTATGAATACTTTGGAAATACAACAACATTTAGGCAAAATTCATGGACGTTTAAAAACACACGTTTATGCAGCTAATAAATTACCTTTCCATATCGAAACTCCAATGTACCTTATAAGCAATCTGGACCCCGATACAAAACCAGGATCGCATTGGGTAGCCATTCACGTAGACGAACACGGTATTGGTGAATATTTTGATTCGTATGGTCGATCACCAAATGGTTTTCATCGTATGTTCTTAAAAAGGAATTCAAGACAATGGCATTATAATAGTAAAAGAATACAGAATGATTGGACTAACGTGTGTGGACAATATTGTGTGATGTATGTTTATCACAAATTCTATGGAAAAACTATGACAGATTACGTAGACTTGTTTAGTTGTGATACAGTGTACAATGATGTATTGGTTTATAATATGTTCAAAGCAGCCATGAAATAAAGAGTTTTTGAAATGCAAAACCATTTGTTTTTATTTTGTAGTATTATACCTCGCTATAGTCTGCCTTCATAAGCTACTAAAGAAGAATTATTTTACGCTGTTTCGTACTTAATTATCAAACAAGAATTTATTTGCTGTTATCGTAATCTAATATTTTTTCTTCGTACGTAGTTAATTACAAAAAACTTATTCCCTTCTAAATCTCAAAGAAAATACTCAAAGTAAGTACTCGTAAATACATGCAATTCGGTAGGTTTGGGTTATTTTTTTTATATTTTTTTATAGTATCTTAGCATATCAGTACGAAAACAGTAAATAAAATCTTATTTCGTCGTAAATACATGCAATTCGGTAGGTTAGGGTTATTTTTTTTTTATATTTTTTTTTATAGTATCTTAGCATATCAGTACGAAAACAGTAAATAAAATCATAATTAATTACGAAACTCAATTACTAAAACAGAAAATGAAGTCTTGTTTGCATTCGACACCACGCCCGAGAATGTTGGTAGCGACCACCATTGCATCGATAGCGTTATCAGCGTTATCATTAGGGACCGGATGTTTGAATTGAGTGTACTGGAAGCGAAATCTATCTCCGGAACCGTTAGAGATATCGCTTCAGGAATGCGCTAGATCGATCGGACGTGACCGAAATACTTAATTTTGACACTAAATTTTTTTTTTTTTTTTTTTTTTTTTTTTTTTTTTAGGTTTTACTTGTCTAACAACCTGGTCTAGACCCCGAAATCGATGAGGCAGAACCGACACAAAGCATACTACTCGCGTAACTATAAACGGTTGTACTAGGAAGGGTCTGGTTTGTCTTCTCGAAATGAATTTAAAAAGCGTGTATGGTCGATTAAATCCGTCATCGTCTATAATTTATAGCTCTAAGTCGGGTCTCGCTGTCCCCTACCAATAAAAGTCGATGAGCCGTGATCTGTATGCCAAAACTTCCACAATGGAGCTATAACTCGACAATATCATGTGCGATGCTTCCTGGTGCATATATTAGGGGATATAAGTTAAAAACCTTAACTTATTTTTGAGCTACTAAATGTTGAAAAAGAAGTGTAACACAAACTAATTTCCCAAATACAAAAGAGCGCGGAATAAGCCGCAAGCTTAGTAAACAACGTAAACGGCTGTACGTCTGGTGTCTTTACGAGTAAATGTAATGTGTATTATTTACGGTGTCTCTGCTTTCCGATTTAATTTAATAAAGAAAAAGGTATCTTTGTTCCGAGCTTATTTTGTCTGTAAATTAAGCATTCAGATTGTTGGCGGCCTCTGAGCGCTGTTTAAAACACAAAGTATCGGTGAAACGGAAAAAGCTTTTCAGACTTGTCCTGAGAAATTTATGGATATAATAAAAACATTTGTTTATTTAGCTTAAATTAATAAATATATAATAATAAGAAGGTACGATATTGTGCGTTCATAATACTCGTATTCTTCTGCGGCCGTACTAAATATCTATACTAATACTAGCTGCGCCCCGCGGTTTCACTCGCGTTGTACCCGTTCCCGCGGGAATTTCGGGATGAAAAATAGATGTTGGCCGATACTCAGACCTACTCAATATGCTCACAAAATTTCATGAGAATCGGTCAAGCCGTTTCGGAGGAGTACGCGAACGAACACTGTGACACGAGAATTTTATATATAAGAAGATAATAAAGCTGAAGAGTTTTATTTTTCGTTTGTTTGAACGCGGTAATCTCAGAAACTTCCAATCCGATTTGAAAAAATATTTTTGTAATAGATAGCCACATTCAACGTGAAGATTATAGGTTTTTTCATCCACCACACCACGTGGGCAAAACCGCTGGACACTGCGCTTATAATATAAGTCTCATATAGAGCAAATATAACTAAAAACTTGGTGGTTCTTAAACTGCAGGTCGTAAATATCTATAGGTATAAAAAATATTTGCAATTCAAATGAAGTGACTGCAACTTTAAAACTACCCTCCAAGCACATAATCAATAGCGTATCGAACGAATTCGTTACGAAACTATTCAGATTTAATACAGTACTCGATAGAAATAGTAAGTTTGATGTAGAAATAGAAGGATGCTATACTTAACGTGATTAATTGGATAGATCTTTTCTTATTCCAGATATTTTGTTTTCATTTTTGTCACACTTAATTTTAAAAATAGTTATTTCATTTTATTTTATATAGATTGTCATCTTATTTTCGAGTCATTAAGATTGTTTCGAGATATGTAATGTTAGTAAAGGATTTAGGATGGATTTTTTGTTTACTTTGTGACCACATTTAAATTATTTTCTATCGGTACAAAAAATCTCGTTGCAGATTTAAACCTCACCGTGTACTGCGGTCCTAAACAAAATAAATAGAAAACTAATGACAGTGTTTAATTTTAAATTTAAAGTAGTTTTTGCATATTTTTAATGTTCGGTTTTCAAATCAGAACCGTTTTTGCCAAGCAAAGTCTAACTTAATGGTAGTCGCCACTTTCGTTGGAGTTGAAGATAAATATGTGAATTTTTCAGCAGAACCGAGAATACTCTGTCGAGATTAGTTTACATTAAAAGCGTACATGAGCTTTTGCACAAAATATTTTGTATATTAATCTATATATATAAAATTCAAAGTCCTGACTGACTGATAATCAACGTACAGCCTCAACCGCTACACCTAGAAACATGAAATTTGGCAGGAAGGTTCTTCAAGTGACGTAAGTGCACACTAAGAAAGGATTTTCGAAAATTCCTACGGGAACGGGCTCAACGCGGGCAAAGCCGCGGGGCGCTGCTAGTAGGTATTATAAAAATCATGTAGCTTTTAGACATTGATTCGTAGAAGACGGATATTTCAATTGAGAATCATTTCCTGAGTTTTCAAGTACGATAAAAAAGAACAAATTATAATGTTTTAAACAAACTTCACAGACTGCTTTGTCACAACTTTTGGCATTTGTCGCCAAAGCCACAAAATAATAAAGCAAGATATTTTAAAAGAAACCCCAAACTGAATTATAATAAACTTTCGCACTAAGTATTAGAAGTTTTAGCTCTAACGAAAAGATCGGGCTCTAGCTCTTTTTCTTCAAGTTTTAAACTTCTTACAACTTTACGGGTTAATATTTTGGGTAACGTTGTTAGAAAGCTTATGATCAAAATTAATGAGGTTCCAAGTGAATAAACTTGTAAAGGGTGTTGCGGCGTGGAAACAACTAAGTACTGTTAAATGATAACTTCACGTTTGATACTATTCGGGTATGTCAAACAGAAACTAACAAACACTTCGGTACTGTGAGCTTTACATTAAGTGAACGCTAATTTTCGTACACTCGGGCACAAAACAGTAAATTATTCGGACAATTTCATATAAATGTTCCACTTAGGTTATACAACAAGAAATGTTTTATACATTAAAGTTGAAGTAGTCACGTTTGTGACGTGAACACAATAACGAAACTGACTTTGTTGTATGCTTGTACAATTTTATTGTATTTTTTTTCCATTTCCAGAGCTAGGATTCCCGCAGGAGGAGCTCACGTGCTATTATTTTTACAAAGTACATTCGCGTTCGTAAAACTTAAAAGTTTGAGTGCAATTTTGCGAGCGCAGCAGATGTTGCCATAAATAAATCACGAAATGTTAAGATTAGTGCGCACGAACTATCATTGAACACCATTAAACATGGAGGAACGTTATAGAGCACCATTATGTGTGTAATCCGGCCAGTTATTTGTCAAAGTGACTGGTTTCGTCGGTAATCTGTGTTTTTGTGCATGTTTGGGGCATAAAATATTGTGGTTGTTGTGTAACATTCTATTGTTGAGAGGTCGGGAGCGACGCGGCCGCGCTCCACCTATTGTGATGGATAATCGAATATGCGGGCATAATCGATGCTTTCTATTAAATATCCCTATTCAATAACAGGTTATTATTCTCGACGCGTATTATACTCTCACTTTTTTGCTCGGATTATTCTAATTGCAACTCTGTTATAAATGTTACGCTTTCTCGACTAAATAATACCTAAACCTCCATCTATTGAAATTACTTTAGGTGCATGACGTCATCAAAATAAAATTGAACAAGCTCGCAACTAGTTTGACCCAAACCCCTGTTTTGTGAGTATTTTTTCTGAACTTTCACCCTCGAGAGATAAAAAGAAAACTCATTAAAATTTTCTCCAGCTGGTGCTTACCCGAAAAACCTTCACAGGAGTAAAAAATTGAAATTTATTGCTTTTACACACAAAGAGGTGTGTAATGGTGGAAAACTAGGTAAATTGAAGGAAGCCGGACAACCGGCTTGTTCCGGTTTCGAGCGAAGTAGGTGGCGGGCACTCGTATGGGCTCGCACCGGCGAGGCGCCGACCGCAGCCGCTAACTTACCGCCGTGTCGCAAATTACTGCTGAACCTGTTCCACTACTTTGTATCGTTTACTGGAAAGTTATCGGAAACTCACGCCTAACAAATAATAGCAATTTGCATCTCATGGGCTGAGTATCCTACCCAAAGTCGTTACGATAAGAAAACAGGAAAAACAAATTCATTTGAATAAAAGGAAATAATTAAATGTTTAATATATCTTTCCCCTTTTTCCTCGATCTCGACAATCCCTTTTAAAAACCCGCGGATTAGAAAAAGAAACCAGAGCTTTTTCGCTTTATAAACAAAAACTCGGCGCACAATGCATCCACAAGAGCAATGAAATTGTAGCGTTAACTTAGCATAAATTTAAGATTGCTATTCCCACTCCGCAAAACTCCTTGCTGTTTTTATTTGCACAGTCTCATTTGCAACACACATAATGTACTTGTTTGTTCGGCGGCTCACTAGAGCTTTTAGAATTTTAAATGTCCCAGAGACATATTTCTGAATACAAGCATTTTTCCGAATAAAGAACCATTTTGTACAGGATAACTGTACAATTTTGGAACGCTCAAATAATTTACAAATTACAAATTTATTTTGTTATGGTTGAAATAATACTTTAATCGAAATATTTAACAAACGATAAAGGCCTTTGACAAAATTGTTTTGCGCAATGATTTAGGCACTCTAAGCGAATTCAATTAATTTTGTCTTAGAGTTCAGAGATTCGCTTTCAAACAATAATTTTGGATTCCAGAAATATCTGTCGTAAATACAACACGGGGTGAAATGAATGATTACAGTTTTCGCAACTCTGTTGAGAGATTTATTTGGGTCCGGCTGCAAATAAATGGTCGTGTTGCGTCAAACCATCAATAAAACGTTCACAAACATATCATTCAAACAACTTTAGACAAAACGGAGACACCGAACGATAAAAGACATTGTGTTCTACGAAATCTTGCCAACAATGCTATCTATGTTAAGTTTACTTGAAAAACATAAGTTATAGGTACTCTAAACTCGCGCACACATTACAATAACATAAGCAATGCTACTGATATTGTAAAAATAACCGCCGCTATTAAATACACACAATCATTACACTATAAAGTCATCAACACATCAAATGATGTAAATAAGTTGGCACCAATCGAATTCCTTTCAGTACAAGAAAATTATTAAAGATTGAGTCACGGAGTAAAGTGGCTCGGATTCTTGTATGCTTATCAGAAGCTAACAATGGCCTTGTTGTCCTTCAAGGGATCATATTGAATGCAACAGAGCGCGCCACCGACGGCCGGCGGTAAATGAAAAGAGCTTCGATTACGCAGGAAACTCGCACTCGGTGGTCCCACATCCATACCCAAGACACATTATAATACCGGCGGTATGAATTGGAGCATACACAATTATCGCCTCACAGTTTACTCCTTTATCTTACGAGATGTTTATCACGAAACTTGACACTGTAAATCTTCGGTTTATAAAATTCGACAGACGGCTGATACGGGAGGCCGTCATTGTAATTGTGGGTTCGTGAATCTTTACTGTTGTATAGCGCAAATATTATACCTGCTCTTGAAATCTTTTTGGCACCCGTATTCTGACTACGTCCGCCTTTTTGAAAGCAGTTTAAAAAAAGAAGTGGACTGATATCTGAATCTGAGGATTTAATTTTTGGAAGCTTCAAACAGCTCGCAGTAAAAGAAAGAGTTAACTTTGCATATCAAACGTTTGTCATGAGCCGGGTAGTATTATTTTACCTTTGATCGTCGTCTGGGTTTAATACACAAATCTATGCTCGTCTAGGTTTGCTGCCAGGCGTCTAATCATAGAATCAACTCAGTCTTTGAACTCAAACATAAAATAAATAAATATTTATTGGGATTTTGAAGTGGAATAAATGATGAACGACCTAGGACTTGCAACATGAAACCACTGTGAACCTTTAAATGTGAAAGCTGATCGTAAATTCAAATCTAATGTACAAGATTCTGAAAGCAACGAAGACTGTCGCAAAATACTATCCAGTCACGCTATATCAGGACTATATTTACTTAACGGTGCGCCCGAAGAGTTCCTCTTAGAAGGTAAATTAATTGCATTTATTAAATCGAGTACGTTCGATACGTTATATTTCGTACCTTCTTTGTATAAATCTGATTAACTTGCTCAGCTTTGAATTGAATCTATCGGCTTAGTAAGTAACAAGGTTTAGGTATCAAAATAGAATTACTTTCATGATACTGAGATTATAGTTTGAGAACTAATTGTTAGACAGTCCGTAATCTCCTTTGGAGTGAGAGACCCTCCCATGTGGTAACGAATTGTAAGTCTGATGAGCAGTACGTTAACCCAGATTTGCAGCATTAACTTCAGCTATTATGCAATTTTCAATGTCTGTTTATGTACACGTGCTCTCTACGATACCCACCTGGCGTTAGGCATTTGACGTTAACTTTTCCTTTGTCTCTGCTCAACAACATTTCCAAATAAACAGCGGGCTTCCTTCAAAGAGTTGCGCAAAATCTCGCCCTTACAACAGCAAATATTCAAGAGATACTCAAATACTTTTATAAGCGTAAATTTTCATGGCCCATTTCACTGAATATCGGTCTTCGTACCTACATTCAATATTGGCGAACATTTCAGATAGTCTAGTAATAACTAAACGAGACGAATTCGACAGGTACCGCTTGGAAAATGGAAATGGAAATGCAAGATTATTAATCATATCAGTACTTACTAATACCCTAATCCCCAGAGGTATTAATAATAATATAATTGGATTTTATTTTGATTTTATTTTGATTGTATTTTAATTTTAATTTGGTTAGTGTATTTATTAACATAGCATAAGTATTTACTAACATAAAATGGATTGTTTTTATCCGAAAATAAATGAATTATTATTAAAGTATTCGTATATATTTATCTGTAAACAATGCCATATGATTGTTCGTACAAATTTAATCAGGGCCTAATAACTTTGCGAGGGTACGAGAACAAATCAGATTGGGGATTAGCGGCATAAATACATAGGACCCAACGATAATTTCACATGCATTGTGTTGAATGCGCGGGCCGTATTAATATTTCTGTGGCCCATGTGATGTGGGATTAATTCGCATTTAGCTCCTATGATTTATGATTAAATTTATTCTTTGTTGATTGACGTTACATATGTTGCTGCCGCGCAATATTGCTACCGAATATAACGCTTGCAACATTGTTTATCAAAGCTCACAATCCGTATATTGGATCTCAAGGGATGTCGGTGCATAAGTGAAGTGGCATTCTCCGAAGTCCTTCCAAGACATGATACGAGTTATCCCGAATGGCAACATCGCACGGCACTCGATGCTAATGTGTCAGTAATTACTGGATTTAAATCGAACTAATCATTAACCTATATGTAGAATAGTGGTTTGCTTCATCAAATGAGTTTTTCTGGATTAAGTGGCAATTGGTTGCGTTAACTGAGATTGCGTAATGTCGTTTGTCAATAAGATTGAGGGTCAATAGGGTTCGGCGACCCAATGTTGACATGGGTTTGGGTACAGCTGTAATCCTGGCTACATCTCTACGGCGCCACCAAGACTACTCCGTCGCGACGTCTCGGCGCCGAACCACCGTACTATTTGCGAACTAAGATGATTGCTCTTACTTATTCCATGTCTGATCCGATACCTAAAATTTTATGCATGACATTCACTTCGAATATCAGAACGATACGATGAGATACTCCAATTGCGTTATCTCGTACTGGAACAAGAGGATCGTGTTAATATTAATTAATGACTGCAGCTTGTCTTAAAGCACATGCCTGTATCATACTAACACATTTAATAGCAATGTGTGGCTAATTTAGATTGATGTGGTGTGTTGTGCACCGAAATGGCTTGTATATGTCTTGCTGTAACATCGTTTGTCGTATCTTAATCACCATTTGGTTTTGCCAATCTGTTAAATTGATATTTTCCAATTGCTGTGTAAGAAAATTCGAATTAATATTGATATATTTTTGACACATAAACCATTTACACCTTTTCTAATGTTAGCTAAAGTACCGAAACTACATAAATGTACATCGTAAAACAAACTGCTGTATACACATTTTTATGTTCACTTTATTTCATTTTATGCGTCATTGGATAGCTATCTGCGAGCATGTTTCAATCGTAAAGCTTCCCATCGATCGTTCGCACTTCCTTAAATTCGAGCGGCAATCCACTTTGGTTGGAATGAGATCATTTGCAACGGAGAGCCTCGGGATTCTTGCTGACGTATCTGCGTTGTTTGCTCTCGAGACGTTATATGGTAATCTACGTCTCCATACTAACTGTAGACGTTGTGAATGGACTCGCTGGCGGTGGCGTTGCGTATAATTGAAATTCTAGTCCGCCAGACAAGCTTAGATAGCATATCTATTTCATACCGAGATGAAGATAGCCTTGTTGACTTTTCTGTGATTTCTGCGAGTTCATTTATTTTTTCTCTTTAGAGAAACCTAGTTCTATAAATAACAACTTTAATTGCCCTTTATTTTTACCACAAAACAAAGCTCCCACTGTGAAAGTATTATGTCAAATTGTTTCCTATATAAAGCCGAGATAAATATTATTTTCCTTTTTTCTATTTACAAAACACATCCCCCTTGATTTATAGATAAAAGCCGCGGAATAAAATGGTAGCTATTGCCGAGTGGCCTGTTTGAATGATACCGATAGGCGTGTAGTTTTATACCTTGATCTTGTTTTATTGGGTCATAAAATACTGTACATTTTGGCAATTCCTATCTTTATCGGTAACATTTTGCAAACGCACTTTCATTAAATCAACATGTAATATGTCACTGTATATTCCACTCGCAGTTTTGTGACAAAGAGGTACAGTTGTTTGGTTCAGAAGGAAAAATATTTCAGAAAACATTCGCTAAAACATGTAGTAGGTGGTAGAAGTATGAATATTGTAGTTTTTCCTTATATTTTGTATAAATATTTATTTTTCTGGGAGTGTGATAGATGCTTTCAGACCATTTTCAGACAAAGGTTTCACCCACACATTCATAAATTCACACGTTATGAAAATGGGTACAAGAACATCCACAACAATAGCTTAGTTGTATGAAAACATTATTGAACTGAAGTGTATTGAAAATATTCAAACAATAAATTATTAACCACAGCCTCCACACGAAAGTGCAAAAGCGATGTGTGAAAATTATACATTCACCGCGTTCTAATCACGAAACCTAATGAGTGTTATTTTGATTGTTAATAATAAATCCACGAATGTAATTACCATTCTCATTAAATTCCATGTACGTTACATTAAATACTCTTCCCAAAATGAATGTTTGTATGCAATGTGGTAGACTTCCCTATGTAAACATGAAATTAATTAACGAACTATTTGGAACTAAATTAACTCATAACTAATTATTGGGCTTAAATAACAAATTCTCGTTGTGCAATAGCAAAGTGGAAATCCTGCAGTCGGGCGCGAATTCGGACGCGGCGGTGTATTTCAAAATGAATTATATTTTTAATTAAAATGTCGCTAAGAGGAAGGTGGGCTGAACCTACCACAGTTTACGATACGACAAAAGAGGTTAAAAATACATAATTATAGCAATTTGAGACTTGTCTCTCATAGGCTTTATCAGCGAAATCCCTTTAATTACCCCTTTAACACGTTCACTGCGTTACGGGGACTTTTCAACCCCGTGCGTTACTTTCATTCAGTGCGGGGCAAAAAAGTGCTGTCTATCCGCTGGTGCGGGAGCTCTATCTCAGGCATTTATGACTGTATGACTGAGATAACTATATATTTGTGTGTTTTGTCGAATATAGAATTCATATTTGTTAAAAAAATATACGGGGTTTTATGAACCCCGTTCCGACCAGATAGTAAAAAATCTATTTAAGTGCGATACGGGGTTCAAAAAACCCCGTAGAAATAATTACTTGCCCGTACGGGGTTTTGACCTCATTTACATTAGAGATGTCTAGTAACAAACGACGTATCGATATTTTATTGAAAATGAAGCTATCGCGACGTATGTTGGCCTTATCTTTCAAAAACGAAGTGAAACTTTGTTTAATTTTTTAAATTTAATAATAGGACATAGAGTTTCATTTTTTTTAGTTTTTATGTGGCAATTTTAAATAGTTTCTTTATCATAAGTGGATTTGTCAAAGATTGTTTTTTATCCTTTTTATATGCTTATATTTAATTAAAATACTTTTTATTCAATTATAAGATTGTGTAACACCTATGTGAACCAAAGGCTTCTACTTGTTTTTATCGAATTAAAATTATCGTTTTGTTTCATTCCCATCACTATCATTTCATCGACAAAAACTAATTGTGGGCGCTACGGGGAACTTAAAACCCCGTATTTCATAATTTTTAGTGCGTTACGGGGACAAGAACACCCCGAAAATTTAATTTCTTTATAATTTCTTGAGTTTTTGCTCAATCTACAGGCGAAAAGAGTGCTGGATAGTAAATTTTGTAATCTTTCGATTGATAAAAAAAAATAATTGAAAAAGTTAAATTTCAGTAAGTTAGAGAGGTTTAAAGCAACATAGGTCTACGGGGCACTTTTATATCCGTAACGCACAATGGAGTAGATCATTACGGGGCACATTATTTCCCGTAACGCACTTGAATTAAGAACAAGTTTTTAGCCCCCGCAGCAACCGTGTTAATATGTATTCGCGTTAGTAATTTAACTACACAACCTTAGTAGTACCTTAGTAGATACTTGCAGCTTGCTTGGCTTGTATTCTCGATCTCAAAACTTATTAACACAATTTATTAACTAACTTCTTCTTCTTCATTGAGCAATGCCCTAACCAAACTGAGGACAGTCTCACAAAGAGATTTTTGTCCCCACCGGGAATCGAACCCGGAACCTCCGGATCGTGAGCCGAACGCTCAAACCACAAATACCACGGAGGCTGTAATTAACTAACTTATTCGTAGTTTGTTACTTTTTAACATAATATGTTCAACATGCAGTAAGTACTTCGCTCTTCCGTGTGTCGAACCCCCAGAGAACCTATCTCAAATAATTTATCAGATTATGTTCATTATCCCGTTAAGTAAAGCTTAGCTAAGTTATAATTATGTAAAACGGTTTGTATAACATCGTAAAAAATGTTCACGCAATTTTGTGTGTTTTATAAAGACCATAAAGTTAATTAAAGGTAAACGGGTGAAGTAAAAAAAGCTTAGGATTATTAGTTGAGTAAGCTTAAATAATGGTGATGACTGAGGCAGAATCTTAAAGTAAATTTGTGAAACAAAGCAGAAATCTCGGACCGTTTCTCTTTTTAATTGAGCATAATAATTTATTACAATCCATGTTGTTACTTATACATTCTTGTGATAACAAAAGTTATTTCAGTCTAAATAATTTCAATTATCGTTTATTATCAAGTTATTCTTATAATTTATGCAAACGTCAAGATCTTGAGCCGTAATTCTTAAGTTAAGTAAGTACAAAATACTTGCCTATTATAAAATTATTTCGTTACATTTAACGTTAAAATGTTTACTGCAGGAATAAATATTACAAAATTATATTTATGAAACAGTAATCTTCCGTAAATGATTTTGATTAATTTATCAAAAAAATTCTCGAGAAATCCGAGAATAATATTTTCAAGTCCCTGAATCTTATTTGGCGAGTTATCCCTTTAGTATAGTGGGAACACTTCCAACAATTTATTACGTTTTCCATTTTCATTGTCAATCATTCTGTCTTGTGGAAGTGTGAATAGAGAAATTGAATTACACTTTATGGACTTCAAAGCGATTGAATTTTCAAATAATATTAACCAGCAAATACATTAAATTGTTCCATCAAAGGTTTTCTTAGCTACAACGCAAAAGGGATTTTATTTTGTGTAGATGAGAAGTAAATATATTTCTATGGAACATGTTTCTATGGAACGAATGAAAATATTCGACTGTGTGTTTCATTAAATTTTCAAAGTGTAAGTTACGATTATGATACTTGCTTTTTTAGATATTTCCTTCACCGCCTCGGAAGATATGATGAATGAACGAAAATAATGAATAAATGATATGCGTACGTACGAGTTATTGCGGGGGAATGTGAATAAAAAATGTGTGGAAAAATACGATGAAACAAAAATAATAATTATGAAAACAGTCACGAGTCGCATAATGCGTACCTATTCTCTATGAACTCATATTTTCATCGTTCGTGAGTATTTTTTTACGAGCGTTACCATCTGTGAGATTTTTTGTAAATGTTGTATTTCATCATAGCCTGATTCAACATTCTGGGAGTAAATATTGTGTACTCAGTTAGAAAACCCAGGTGGAAATTCGGTGCTCTTTGTTTTTAATATATTTTACCAACTTAAAAAGAATGTTAGTCAGTCTTAATATAATGCATTGACTTCCTTCAGACTTCACAAACGGAACACCTTCCGGACCCTACATTAACTCGTTACAGTTTATCTCTCAAAAACAGAAGAACATTTTTGCAACGAGGTTTCATAAATATTTTAATGAGTGCTCCGTACAAAGCTAATCCCTAGTCATTTGGACGGACACTCGCTCATAATAATTTGACTTTTAGATTACTGGCTTCACGGCAATTTGTTGTCAGCTTGTTAACAGTGGCTTTCAGTTAACAATCCACATGCCGCCGCCGCCGTAACTTTGTTACCTCTGAATACACTCGTGGCATACCTAATCGTATGATGCAAGGTCCATTGTAATTAAAATTATTACATTGTTAATAGGAATACTTTATACTCGCTGGATTAACACGTTCACTGCGTTACGGGGACTTTTCAACCCCGTGCGTTACTTTCATTCAGTGCGGGGCAAAAAAGTGCTGTCTATCCGCTGGTGCGGGAGCTCTATCTCAGGCATTTATGACTGCATGGCTGAGATAACTATATATTTGTGTGTTTTGTCGAATATAAAATTCATATTTGTTAAAAAAATATACGGGGTTTTATGAACCCCGTTCCGACCAGATAGTAAAAAATCTATTTAAGTGCGATACGGGGTTCAAAAAACCCCGTAGAAATAATTACTTGCCCGTACGGGGTTTTGACCTCATTTACATTAGAGATGTCTAGTAACAAACGACGTATCGATATTTTATTGAAAATGAAGCTATCGCGACGTAAGTTGGCCTTATCTTTCAAAAACGAAGTGAAACTTTGATTAATTTTTTAAATTTAATAATAGGACATAGAGTTTCATTTTTTTTTAGTTTTTATGTGGCAATTTTAAATAGTTTCTTTATCATAAGTGGATTTGTCAAAGATTGTTTTTTATCCTTTTTATATGCTTATATTTAATTAAAATACTTTTCATTCAATTATAAGATTGTGTAACACCTATGTGAACCAAAGGCTTCTACTTGTTTTTATCGAATTAAAATTATCGTTTTGTTTCATTCCCATCACTATCATTTCATCGACAAAAACTAATTGTGGGCGCTACGGGGAACTTAAAACCCCGTATTTCATAATTTGTAGTGCGTTACGGGGACAAGAACACCCCGAAAATTTAATTTCTTTATAATTTCTTGAGTTTTTGCTCAATCTACAGGCGAAAAGAGTGCTGGATAGTAAATTTTGTAATCTTTCGATTGATAAAAAAAAAATATTGAAAAAGTTAAATTTCAGGAAGTTATAGAGGTTTAAAGCAACATAGGTCTACGGGGCACTTTTATATCCGTAACGCACAATGGAGTAGATCATTACGGGGCACATTATTTCCCGTAACGCACTTGAATTAAGAATAAGTTTTTAGCCCCCGCAGCAACCGTGTTAAAAAGGTAAGTTATTGAAACGGAATTCTAATTTGTTTTTTAGGAAAGTGCCAAAATGTTGCCCCAAACAAAAGCTCTCATCTATTTTCACATTAGCTCAACGTATTCTTTAATCCAAATTATGTTTAACGTATAAAAGCACTCCATCTTTTTCCGAGTATAAAATTAAATTGGACCCTTCTATTCGACGCGAACGTCATAAGTCCTCCTGCTGCGTAAACACATTGAATTAAATCAGATTAACACTTACTACTCCGGTCTCTTTGTAAACGTTTTCTAATCAAGATTAGGGGTGTCACATTGTAATTCTTTACATTTAAATTTGGAGTTAACAATAGAGGTAAATCCGAGTTGGAATAAACAATTTCACACGTTGTTATTAGGGTCCCCGCCTTTCACTGATTTTATCGACTACTGAATGGCAACCTTAACGTTCCAAGCGGCGTGCGTTATTATTCGCTGCGATAGAACAGATGTATTAGATATTTTTTATTTACGAAATTTTATTTAATAACAATAGAAGCTTTTTAATGTAGGGTCAACGTTGACACTTTAACCGTTCAAGATTTTGAGATAATTTTAAAAAGTGTTTAGGTAAATATCATTTCAGGGGTGACTACAACAATTTAATTCATAACTTTAATAATGGCTCAGTAAGGTGCTACTTTGTCCAACTGTGGGACAGTAAGTAAGTAAAATTTTAGCCTGTAATATTCCACTGATGGGCAAAGGCCTGAAGTCTTACCAAAGATATTAGGATATTAGTAAAGTGAGGAGACAATATACAGTATAGCTATACTATAGCTAAATAGAAAAGTAAGATACTTTTACAATACCTACTTCTTAATATTACGGCGCTTGTTCTACGCGATAGTAAAAGTCGTTGGGTCTGCGCAAAAATGTAGACGTGTCCGCTTTAGACAAGACAGAATTTCGTCGTACCTAGGTCTAGTCGTACCGTATCTACGAAAACAAGATTTCTTTCAACGCTGACTAAGAAAAATAACTTGTCCACCACACAAAACTTGAACTAGCTGACTATGTGCAACCATCTACTTCCAGAGACCAACTTAAGACATTTAAATCTTCTTCTTTTGTTTAGAACAAAAAATCTTTTAATAAGTGCGTACGTGTTTTTTTTTTTTTTTTTTTTTTTTTAATTTATTTATTTAAGGTCGCTCTAACAACTAGGTCATCAGCGACCGACAACCAATATGAACTAATATGAACTAATGATTATGTATGATTAAATGAGATGATAGTTAAGCGATAGATTCACTTTTCCTTAATAAGGTTTCTCAACTATTTGTCCTACATCAAAGACGTGACCAAAACCAATATTTTTCTCTTCCAATATACTAAAAAGATGTAAATCAATAGGGGTGGGTGTTGAACCAACCCTTGCTATTTCTATTTCCTATTCCAGTAATGGCCATAAAAACATGGTTTTAAAGCCGACCCCGGTGGCACCCGCCTTGTTTAATGTCACTTACCTGACTCACTGGGGTTGATGTTAACTTTACTTACGGATCAGGTAAATGTGTGGTCGCTCATAGATTTGTTGAGTAAGTATCGTCATTGGCATATATAGCACTTTAATCAAACGTACATTAGAGATTAAGAGCGGTCCGCCACAGCTTACAATCACTGACTAGTAAACGTTAACAAAATGTCAGTCTGAACGGAGATATTAAAAAGTTTAAAAAAACCTGTAATGTCCCACTGCGAGGCAAAGGCCTCTAATCTCACTGCAGATATCAGTACAGTAAGGAGGATTGGGCGTAGTCACCACACTTGCCTAATGCGGGTTGGTGATCTCAAACCCGAGCCATGTTTAAAAAGTAGGAAACATGTTTTTCGCTCAGCCCGGGAATTGAACCCGAGCCTCAGTCTTGACAGACTAGTGCACGTATAACGTTATGGTAATTCGTATTTAGAACATTTATAAGACATGCCTGCACTATTTTAAAACATACTATATAGATAAAGATATCCATATAAAATATACGCAGAGTATCTTTTTAATTCAGGAATATAATACATCTGGACAAAGAGGAGCTAATTCCTCTCATACAGAAATACTGAATGAGACAAAAATCTAACCTGTAAAATTCATAGTACTTGGCATCTTTCATAAAACATACTGTGATATGTAAGTTTTATTTTACACGAGCTCGAAGAACGGCAGCGCAAATAAACAACTTAAAAATTTGCTTTACTTAAACTAATGGAATAAAAATGGCATATAGCAAGTCGCACAAACATCCGAGCTGTTAAATTTTAATTAGTGTCAGAAACTGAATTAAATATAAATTAAATGATGTTAATTAAGCTGAGGACAGAGACATGGTTACCACATTTGCATTGCCACATTGTACGACGTATTAGCTTAATGACAACTAATCTAAGTAAATGTGCTAATGAATCTATATTACCAACGCCGGAATTTAAGACGTGACTGTAGTATAAAGCGCTTATCCCAGAGTACTCAAAGCGAATTATTAAATTAAAAAGCGCTTTATTAGACCTCGTTAACTATTCGTCCGTTTATCACGCAATAAAATTATTAAGAATTTCCATAAGCAAATGAAACATTATAAGCTACGAAAATAACTTTGAAAATATTTTATGAAAGTAGCCTTTGGAAAAATCACGTTTTACAAAAATTTATGCAACGACAGGTTCCATTTACATTACTCGAGTCAGCAGCATTATAATGGTATTTAAAGTTGATTGCGGCCTTTTTATTTACGGCGTTAATAAACGAACCCAGAGCTAAGCATCCTTGCGCTAAAGTTTAGTAAAAAGTTATTTTACTTTTATAATAAACATTTTGTGGTACCAACTCATATAGGGTACACAATACTGTCGGGCCCGGGCGTGCCTCGTAGGTGTAAGTTACCTAGTCTTTATTAGCGCGTATTGTTCCCGGCGAGACCGCTTGCGGTTTCCTTTAGCGGTCACATGCTGCGGAGCCATTACTGCGCTCCCTAATTAGAAGGGCACGCTACGTTTCACTTAGTACTAGGAACGAAAACTATCGCTCATGCAATCTCCAATGCCTATTGCGAAGTAACAAAGGCATTGTCTTCATTTGAACCCATTATGGCGGTGATAAATAATCTCTGGATGCGTATAACAGCCACCGATTGTGTTGTAAAGGAGTAACATCCATCTCACAAATTGAAAACAACGTAATTAATGTAACGCAATAACGCCTAGGATACACTAGCTGAATTATTTATGAATACATTTGCAAGGGAACAAAATTCACCCACTTTACAATTAGGTTACATTAGTCGGTGAAACAGGTGCTCTGTTTGTGCTGATTCCTTATTTCCCTTTTAAAGTAGACCTCGTCAAAGGTCTTGTTCATTTTTGTGAAGCTTGTAGATGAGTATTAACGTCGGCGCTACCCCGCATCAACATTAAAGGCGACAAGAACCTTAAAGTAATTACACATAAACCTCTACTTTTCGTTTTGAGTCGCAACTCTCCGACAAAGCCTTCCACGAGGTTACATTATTCATATAAAGTAGCAAAGTTGCACATTCGCGGAAGCAGTAAACACAATGATTAGTTTTAGCTGAATGTACAATTTTATTTTCGCAATAAGAATAGCTAATGCACACCAGTGGGCTTTTGCACACCAAAGACAACAGCTCTTTCTTTTCTTCATATGAAAAAAGAAAGAGAGATGTCCTTAGAGAAGAGTAACGTAGACAAAACCTTTGTTTTGCCTTGTATCTTAGCCTTGCAGTAGATACATAGTTTGTGGTGGCTAACTTCCGCGCGACATTAGCTCGTTAACCCCTAAATCACCACAGACAACGCGCTAACAGTACTCGACCGGTAAATCCAAGGGAACATAACAGGTAAAAATCTGAAAAGCCCTCTTTGTCGACGTAAGTACATTAGGAAATGTTGCGTATATCGCGAGGGGTCGTTATTTGTCCCGCAACTGGAGCATTAGTCCACCCCTTAGTTGCCAAATCTGTTCCCGGGGTCCCGCGACGAGACGGCGCCATACGAATGTCTGCCCTCTATTTTGCAAGCCAATGTTCTCGTAACCTATTTCCTGTTGCCAGAACTGGCATTATAACTCATATTAATGTTATAAGCCTCATGAATTTCTAAGATATAATCAGAATTGCAGCTTATCCAGTGTTTTAATGGACTACAGATTGGTAATAGTGACCGGAACCCCTCGATGCTTCTGACCCTTAAGATAACTTTACGTATAAAATAAGTAACGGTGTAACTTGAAGTTATTTTATAAGCTTTTTGTTATTCGTGGGAAGAGTTTGCGAAGTTTTCGAAGTCGTTATTTTTGGAGCGTGAATTTTTCCAATTTGTGTCAGTTTATAGTTTTGTTATCTATCTAAGTGTCGGAAAGTAATAAAGGTAAAGCAGGTTTCTTTTGTAAGGTAAGCTTCTCCTTTCGCTAAATGAAAGTGTATGGTCAGGTCAAGTGCACTCCACGTCGAGACTACAGAGAGATGTTGGGTGAATGCGTTCACGTAGTTCATTGTTCTATTGTGATTGTAGTGGGTAATTAATTTCCCCTAACGTACCTGTTAAGGCGAGTAATAGGTTTCCAAAGATAATTGTTCTATTCAATTGATAGCTGAGCAATTGTGCTAATTTAATTATCATATTAGTATATTCTGGGTTCACAATCTCTATATATAAAAATCAATGTCACTTTTCGTAGTAATTTTATAACTCATGAACGGGCTCACCTATCCTGAAACCAAATGTTTAGGCTTTGTTCGGACTATTTAGTAGATGGTTTATGTGAAGTTTGCACAAAATCGGTCGAGCGGTTATTAACGGGAACGGGTACAACGCGGGTAACACCGCAGGGCGCAACTAGTTTTGATATATTTCTGTCACAATAATATGACACTGTCAATTATTGACTACCTAAAGTCCACTATAATTGACACTTACTAATATAATAACAAATTGCAATTATCATAAGTATTATCAATACAAACAATGCAATTAAATCAACCACATACTTATCACATTTTCATTAGCGATTCACAATCGCTTTATGATATTAAATTTGTGTATTTATGAGCGAATATTAAAATTACAATAGCGGGAAATATCATGAAATGAAATTGTATTTCGTATAAAAGCCCAGAATGCGGAAAAACTGACAAAAGAATGTTACTAACTTAATTTCGATATTAAATAAACCGTCTTTCATAATTTCATAAAAGAAATACAGATATATTACGCACTTCGTTTCAAAATGTCAATACGTAATGTTTTATGAATATAAGGGAATTAACATGCCGAATGCCGATTCATTCATTAAACAGACGATTTTAATTTCAGATGAAAAAGAATAATTTTATTTCTCTATTATTCCTGAAATCTCTGAATATACATTTTACATCTAAAAGCTCATTTATATGCGTTTCTATTTCATTATAAATTCAGTATTTTTTTTAATACCTATGTTAAAATAAAGCCCATGTTTTACAAATTTGTATTCATAGTTTATTTGACTGTATATTTACAGAATATACACTCCATTTAAACAAGCTAACATATCCACAAAATTATATCCATTTAATAGAGATATGAAAGTAAACAATTATTTCATGCGAATAATTCGTGAATTACAAGTTACGAGGTAGCCATTAAGCGTGGTAAGTTTAAGTATTATAACCGGTTGGCACGAGAGCTTACAATTATTATGTAATTTGTAGACATTTTCCGCTAATTTTGAGTTTTGTATAATAGTTTAATTTCTACGAAATGAAAGTCATACAAAATCTATTAATATTACTTAGAAATCATTTATTTACATAAGCTTAAGTAATCTTCTTTTATAAACTTTTAAAAGCAATCCTAAAGCTGTCCTTTGGTTTTACAAGTTTTACATAATATTTGTACTCAAAGATAAGAGGGGAAAGAAAATCGTACAGTTTGGTCACTTACGAGCCTCAAAATAAGCGAATATTTGATGTTTTGTTAGTTTGCAGAAAAGGTACACATAACAGAAACTCTAAGTTTCTACAAATTACTCTTTTATCGTACAATTTTATGTCGTCTAATAAAATAGTCTGTCTCCAAGTTAACAGAATGTACGTCATGGCTTTCTAATCAATATACAAGAGAAAGGTAATGAACAGAAGTAAAAGTCAGTTAATTTAATTGAATAATACATTAGCATTGATTGTTTAAATATAACGACAGTGACATAATAGTTTCATTGGATAAAATAAACGTTTTGTATGCTACTTATTATTTGTTTTGCTTTTGGTTTGGATATTATTTAGTTTTATAAATGTAAATTATTAAAGCTTTCTTTAGGTTTCTGTGGGATAAAGTTACTTGTTCATTTATTAATTCAGTTCATGTTTTCACAATTATAAAAACAATATAGTTTTCATATTGATTTGGGGAAAGCAATATAGGCTTATTATTTTAGGCTTGTGGTCTTATTTCAAACCGAATTGAAATTGGTTCAACAAGATTATTTCGTGTTTTTTGACGATTTTGTTTTAGATAAGAGATTACTATCTTCAAGATAAAAATAAAGCGAGTTCCATTAACGAGGTTCGGTTTTCCATTTCTCTTGACATTCCCAACGTGCCCGCATGTTACTTATATCCTGACGTTTCCATTTACTTAATGCTTTCAACTAACTATGTATTGCAAAAGGTTCCCCGAGATTGGACTCTACCTTTGACAGAAAACTTTGTAATAATCATTCTACTTCAAAACTATCCAATAATGATGTCTGGTGAATGTATCTTCACTACATAGTATAAAATAAAGTCGTCTCTGTTTCGTGTCTGTTTGTCTGTTTGTCTGTATACTTAAATCTTTAAAATGACGCAACGGATTTTGATGCGGTTTTTTGTAATAGGTAGAGTGACTCAAGAGGAAGGTTTTTATGTAAAAAAAATCCCGAAATTCCCACGGGAACGGGCACAACGCGGGTAAAACCGCGGGGCGCTGCTAGTTAGAGTATAAGTAGATAAAGTATTGATATTACAAACCATGGTATTAAAAAAGTATCAAAATAAGTTATGTAATTCACATCTTCATAAATCGAAGGTCCTAATTATATTTGTATTTTCTCATAAAACTTTTACAAAGGGCCAAAAGTTTTAACAAGATTTTGTTTCGGACAAAATAAGTTGCCCTTAAAGTAGTGGCTGTTGTCTCCGATACGCTCGTTATTTTATTTTATGACAAAATAAAACTACACTTGTCCGAAAGTTGAAACTTCGCGGAGCCCATTATGGAAAAATTGAATCTCGTAACTTTTTAGGGTTAGTCAGAGTTTCACGTAAAATGTTATAATATTTTAACAAGCAAAAAATAACTCTTTACAACGAAAATTTTAGATGTTCATCTGCTTCTATTAAAAACTTTATTCACTTAACCCGTTGAGATTAGAAAGAGCGTGTTAATGGATAATTAGTAAAGTAAAGTTTTAAAATGTTTTAAAAGCGTTGTGTTTAAGTAGTCGTGCATCATTCAATGGTTGATTAACGATTCAAAATGAGATAATGTGACAAAGATGTATGTGTTGTTTGTACATTCAATGACAATGGACTGCATCCGACTACATTAAGCCAATTGTCTCCCACAGGGTACCTGCCTACTTAACCTTCCAAATATAGACTTCGTTCACATCCTTTTCCGCTGTGTCGCGTCTCGTATGACTGAAATTATCTTGCTACCCAGTCCCTTGCTGTGCCAAAAAAGGTTGTTATTTATAGTCTTTTTAACCTGAAAATGCTCTTTCCTTTTATTTACGGAACGTGTGAGCTAACGAGATAGGTACGAGTATAGTGTTATAATTACATGAAAACGTTACACGATATTAATTGTAGTTTTAATTAATTGTAGTTATAAATTGTAGTTTTAATTAATGATAGTGTAAATTGTAGAAATAGATTTTGGCATGTAATATCTAATGGTATTAACGAATTTATTAACAAAATGTAGCCTACAATTATAACCTCGGTTTGATATTAATCAAACGTAACACATCGGTAATAAATCTATACTAATATTATAAAGCTGAAGAGTTTGTTTTGTTTGTTTGTTTATTTGTTTAAACGCGCTAATCTCAGAAACTACTGAACCGATTTGAATAATTCTTTCACTGTAATATAGTCTATTTATCGAGGAAGGCTATAGGCTACATTTTATCCCGAAATTCCCACGGGAACGGGCACAACGCGGGTAAAACCGCGGGGCGCTGCTAGTTATTCTATAAATTAAGTAAATTACTTACTACAGTAGATTAGTGGCCAACCTTAGCGTCAGAGTTTTTAGACCGCCCAAAGGCCTCCGACATGATCCAACGATTGGAACAACCGGGACCGACAATTTAACGTGCTTCTATAAATTAAAAACACATGTGTTTAACCCAGTGTGGCAAACAGTAAGAGACTGCGTAGTCTACAGACAATTTTTAGATTGTCTCAGTCTATGAGACCTATGAAGAGGGCACACTAGAGACAAGATGTCCAACAGACATTTTCTGTCTGGCACAAACTTTTTTTCTGTACAGTCAGACAAAACAAATCAGCCTAAGTAAAGACTATGGAAGTCTTGGATGGTCCAAAGAAAGAAATAGTATTATAGGTTGACATATCTCTTATGTAACTAAGTGCGAACTCCTGTTTAAATTTCAATGTCGTGAGTCACATACCCTACGTGCCCCTGACCATGTATGTGTGAGTCACGACTAACGATAGTTCAGTGAATATTCCTTTATTAATATCTTAATCAGATGCAAGAGAATGTGGCCATTATTAAACGAAACACGTACAACTTACAATTACTAGTATCTTTGCATGTACTGATGATGTTTTAAGGTACTGAGTATCATTATTATTTGTCATAATATTTAAATAGCATCATATAAAATGTTCTGCCTCTAGGAAGTCCAATTAATATCCGGGACCGACAGCTAATAAGTGAGACAGGTCTGTAAGAACCATGTACAATGTCTTTTTTCAGGTCCCATTTCAGTTCCGTAGCCAAATGGTAAAAACGGAACCCTAATACTCGTAGATTCGCCATTTTAAATCGTTATTCGTCGTCGGTATTCAGTGGCACTTCTCTAATCTTACTTCCCAACTCATTAATAAGGTTATGTAACAACTCAAAGTACCAGAAAATATAAATTACTCCAATTCGGGTTCCGAATGCACAGTAGCTCAACTTTGTCGGTAAATAAATAAAATTTTAACACTCTCGAACCATCGACATGGACTGTTCATTATCAAAATGCTCTCGGCAAATCCTTTGACAGTGAAACATTTAACTGTTCGTATAACAATTTATACCGACATCGCCTTTATTTAAAACCGTTTTATTTTATTGACTTTTGAATAAAGTGCTGAATGTTAACTTTATTATCATACCAGTTACTTATTTTCTTGACGTGAAAAGTTATTAATAGCTTTTAATTTTTCTGTCTGCGTGAATGAAGTCAATTCATTGGTATTTAAGTACCTTTAAAGTTTCAACTACTATTAGGTAGAATCTATCTACCTATACTCTATAGAGTTTGATTTTTGGTTTTATTGTATGACGGCGCTAATCGCAGAAACTACTAACCCGAATAGATTTTTTTTGTATTGGATAGCCACGTTCATCAGAAAGGCGAAAGGCTATTTTCATCTCGTAATTCACACGGAAAAGGGCACAACGCGTAAAACCGCGGATCACTACTAGTTTAACTAGATTTAACTAAGAACCAATAAAATGTGACCCAGGTCGCGTGTCAACTTAACAATAAGCTTGAAATCACCAAAATTATGTATCAATCATTAACGTCATAAAGAGAGGTCTATCAATTATAATATTTCCGTGTTGAATGGTTTTCCAACAATAATAATCTATTGACGGCCGAGCCAAACTTGAAACAATGGCGCACGTTGTTTCTGAGCAAAGGCCATCCAGGTACCAGGAGTTCATACTTGTGTAGGAGCTACAACCCTCACGGGATTCCATTGTTTAGCCGCCTACCCACTCAATAGAACGTGATTTCTATTCATTTGCTACTACTTATTCTTTCTCAAACTTTACCTTTCATCTTAAGCTCAAGTTGTTTCTATTTGTGACCAAACCATTCATTTTACCAATAAAAATATTATTTTCTGCCTTTGATCGATGCTCAAAGATGTTATTCATGACGTAAATAAGCATTTAAATCATTTTATTTAAGTAAACATGGCTGTTGGTTTATGTATCGGAAATATTTTCTTTACTTAATCTTTTTCCCATATTGATGGGAACATTATACTTTTTTTGTCAATGGGAAATTGAGTTTTTATTGGTTCTGTCCTCAATAATATATTTTTAAGTACATTTAACCTGCTTACAAAAGGTGGAGGTTGTAATTTTTTTATAGTCTGCCATTTATGAACCGATTTTAAAACTTCTTTGAGTATCATGTTTGGTATAGCTTAATTTAGTACAAGTATAAATACTGAGAGAGTTTGACAGTCATACTCAGAGACTTCAAACGCTTACTTAGTAGAGATTGAAGTGGTGATTTTGACATGTAATGTATGAAAAGTTACGTAAACTAGTTAAGTGTTGATTTAATGGACGTTTAACAGCTCTCGTTTCTCTTGTTGCAGTTCTTCAGCCTGCTCCAACGCAATGCAGTGGCGAACACGAGTCTTCAATACCGTCAGATGACGCTCTTCGCGCCGACCAACGAGGCCTTCCAGCGGTATACTGGGGAGAGAGACGATGACAACCTGGTGCTATATCATATTGGTGAGTTGTTGGGAGCAATTACTACTTCTTCTTCTTATTCTTCTTCTTCTTCTTCTTGTCAAGTAGTGGCCAACCCTCGTGTTGGAGTTTATAGACCGCCTAAAGGCCTCCGAAATGGTCTAACTATTGATACAATTGAGACAGGCCACGAAGTACCTACTGGTTTCTAAAGTTTTAAAGAACACATTTTGAACTTAAAAGTACATTAGGCTATAATGTACCGCTGGGCAAAGGCCTCTCATCTCACCGGAAAAAATAGAACAGTGAGTAGGATTAGCGATAATTCACTACGATAGCCGGTCGGTGGGATCTCAAACGCGGGCCATGTTTGAAAAGTCCATATAAATGTATATCGGCCGACTCGAATAATTCTGGGAATTAAATCCATGAATTTACTTTGCCATCGAAGCTTAATTTTAAATCGAAAATAAACATACTCGTATTACTAATGTAATTTATGTTTCTCTAGTTCTGAGAAAAGTCCTGTATCTACAAAATGTACTCTACAAGCTGGTCTGTGTATACGTTCTATGTTGTTTTGAGAATTTGTTCTACATTATTTTGAGAAAATACTAACTAACTACGCTATCGATTTTACCCGTAGAACCCAACCCCTTTTCCGGGCAAATATCGGGAAAATATAAAAACTTACAAAGTATGATATGAAATATAAAAACTTACCCAACAATGCAAATGAATTTTTATCTTTGATAGCTATAATTTTCGAGTCACTAAGAGTAAAAACGCGGGACACCGCTAACATTAGTTTTATATCGAAGTCACGTACTAATATCTTGAGAGGCCTTGACTTTGCCGGCCATCTTATTTCGGATACTTTAATATTCAAAATACGTACCATACGGATACTATCAAAACCTAAAAATATCACTTGTCTTTTTGCCTCCTATACTATCAGTTTAATTTCTTTAGTTACATAACAAATCCAAGCTAAAACCTTGGAAACTAACGAAAATTATTAGTCGGTCCACCAACCTTGAAAACTAGAGCGGTGAAAATATTAAATCGATTTTCCTCGACAAGTAGGAGGAATATATTTTTGCTTATTAGGAAATTTAATGAAAGGCGACTCATGAATTCTGTTTAAACGCGAGAGAAACAAAGAGCAGGTGCGGATCGGTTGCGGGTCGTGTGACGTTGTATTCCGTGTCCTTGTATGAATGACCCGTAGCGTTCCAGCACCTGCACGATGTGTGTCTTGCGCTTTAGAAAAAAGTCAAGGAAGTTAAGTTCAGTTGACTTCAAGCGATTTTACAAGCGAGCCAGCAAATTCCAAAGATAAAGTTTATAATTTAACCCGCTTCCAGTTTGAGTCATAAGGAGAAGTATTTATATGTAGAAGTTCCATCATTCGCTTATCGATAATCGAAATCCATTTACCTACTACTTTATCACGCCTTTACCAGCAGTACAAAAAGTGACATACGTACTTTAATCTTTTATTACATAATAACTTTTAAATAATTCTTACTATATTAAACCAAATATCATTTATAAAAAAGCCCACAAATATTTAAAATACAAATCCTTTTAAATCCATTAAATTTAATCTGCGATTACAAGTTGGGGCTAACAGACATGACGTGTGGTTTTCACTAGGCATTTAATTAATAGAACACTCAGGTCGGCAGACCGCGATGTACATATATGGATGGATACATACACGTAAATCAGTTATTAAACCTACGAAACAAGTAGGTACTGGGTTAAACATTATTCATAGACCAGTACACAGCACCAAACTCAAAATAGTGCTTTAGTGGTGGTAGAGTTTTCAACTTCTGTTTAATTTATGATATAGTGTATTTATTTTTATTTTATTTTTATTTCGTTTAAAGCCTACAGGCTAAATGTTTATATGGCAACTCTATCCATTTAAATTGAACCATGCCTCCATAGATAAGCATTATCTTGCACTGCATTCTGCATTTTGAATTCGATGAAACGAAAGAGGACATTTACAAGTGTGAATTTTATTGTGTTCTTAACATATTTCTCAAACTTCTTACAACCTATTGAGCTTGTAAGGTTTAGCGGTTTATCAATACATAACCGTGCGCAAAGCGGCCTGCCAAGTGTAGTTGCAACAAGTTCAATAAGCTTTGATACTATGACACATACTAACTCGAGTCTACGAGACTCGACTCTTGAATCAGCAGCCTAACTTCACCCCTGTTAACCCCACACTTTGACAACTCACAACTTTGTAAGCTTACAAATCTGAAACAGTGTTGCTGATTGGTGTTAACACTTTCTCAATCGGTTGCCAGATCCTTTGCTTTGTTTGTAATCACAGTTTCTATTGCTTTTACGTCCAATGTTTTCGAAGTTGGTAAACGATTCGTTGCGAGTAACGAGACACAAAAAATACATACTAAGTGAGAACATCCCCGATTTGGAATCGATTCTTCATATAAAAAGGAAAAAAAAACCTAGCAAGAAGTCAATAAAACTACTTTTTAGGGCGCAGTATTCCTTTAAAAAACTTCCATTGTAAGTTTGCATGTTTATTCAACTTTCGTTCAAAATATATCCTTCATACAGCTCATATAATATCCCTACAACAACAAACAAACATATAAACAACCTCCCTAAACATTAAGTAGTGGTATAAAAGAATCAGTCAGTACCCATATTCGAATTACCTAAACGATCCTTTTTATTACAGCTAACTTAGCTACGACGCTTTCGAATTTGGACTATGCTATATCATCGGAGCTCGACGGCAATCCTCCGCTGTGGGTGACGAGGCGACGGGACACAATGCACGATGACATCTATGTCAACAACGCTAAGGTCTACATCTCCAGAACATACCAGGCCGTGAACAGAAATAATAAGCGACAAGTGAGTATGAGCGGTAAATGGAGTAGAAAATTATTTACGACATGCTTAACATTGTTATCGGTTCCGTGTCTTTTTGCAATGAATACAAACGTAAATATTTTCTATATATTTTTCGGGCTAATGCTCGCACATTATCACTTACGTTTGTCCCGTTTTATTTATTGTGGTATTGTTGTCAGGGTGTTTCATACAGAAATAGGTAAACACCATAATAAAGCAGGCATATTTTGTAAGTAACTTCAATGGGGTTTCATGGAATATCGTAAACTTTAAACTGTATGTAGAGTACTAGAAGCGCTTCCCGCGGGAATTTCGAGATAAAATGTATCTCATATGTTATTCTGATGTATGCACCGTAAAGTTTCATCCAAATCCGTTCAGTACCTTTTGCGTGAAAGAGTAACAAACATACATACATATATCCATCCTCACAAACTTTCGCATTTATAAAATTAAGAGGATAGGATTAGTAGGCAGAGTACGTTATTAACTGCTGCCTCTGTTTCAGATCCTGCACGTGATAGATCAGGTCCTGAAGCCGCTGCAGCCGCACCCCCCGGCGTCCTCCAGCTCCGTGGGCCCCGTCTACAACCCCAACGCGTACCAGTTCCTCGAACATTCAGACTCCTTCAACATCGGACAACACAGACTCAGGTCTCAACCACCCTCCAACCGCCATTTGTTTTTATTTCAAAAATACATTCCATTGTTGAAAACTCAGCACAGAATTGCGAGCACAATTTGCTTGTTCCAATTAAAACATTACTCGGTTCGGTACGAACTAAGTTACTGCATTGAACTTTTTGCGTTCAACACAATAATAATAGTGAAATTTCGAATACTGATATTTGCTCGTTATAATACGCACGGTTCGTTCTCATAATGGGTGGTTTTATTTACAAGAACGATACTAAACGCGTTCGTTTTTTGTTTCAGGTCGTTTAGACAGAAAGTGAACCAACTTCATAAAAGTAAAGTGTTCAACGCTGACGGCAGACACACTTTCTTCATACCTGTCGACGAAGGCTTCAAGGTAAAACTCAGTCAGCTTATTGACTTTCATTTAATATTACCAAGAATTTTTAATAAAGTTTATTTGCAAAGATTTTCATTAATTTCTTTCTTTTGACAATTATTGACATAGTTCTATGAAGGTTTCTTTCAAACGGAAAAAGTGGAGACGGGAAGAATGAAGGTAAAGAAATGGAGGTTTATTTACGATGTTTTTTTGTTTTAGCCTACGACTCGGTCGGATCTAATTGATGAGAAAGTGATCGATGGTCACGTGATCCCGCACCATGTGCTGTTCACGAAGGCGACCTCTGACGAGAGGGAATTCGAGACGCTCGCGTTTGGAGACAACGTCAGGGTTATCATTTCATTCAGCACCACCATGAATGGCAGAGAGGAAATCAGTAAGCATATTGAATTAATTTAGTCGTTACCAACATGCGATATCCATTTAATTGCAAAGTAAATACCTTTCGCTCATTGAAGAAATAACTTTACTGAAGCGTATTCGACGTGCTATAAAAAAATGTTTCAATAATTAAATAATCTAATAAAAAAACTAGTCTCGTATTTAAAAACCTGTCTAAAAACGTACGTATAAAAATAGCTCAATCAATAAATTAAAAAAATACACGTGCAACATACAGCGAAAATTGGAGATTGACGAACAAAAAATGTTTAGATTTTTGGAAGTTTCAGCGGGCCATCTGTGTTAATTTGAAGTTTTTGTTGTGACATCGAATAACCGCGTCGGGCTGCGATCCGATTAGAGACAGGCGCTTTAATTGAACCGTTTGTAGATGTACAATTTCGATAAGGCGTGAAGTCTAACTCTGTCTCGTGTAGACCATTAATTAAACCACTGCCGTGTTTTGCCAACTATCACCGAGGTAGCTGCGTCCCTGTTATTTTACAGGGTCATTTTGCAAAAAAAGATCCGTTTTTCCGCCGCCTATTTCAGTGTTTATTATGGAAGCTCCAGATTTTTGCAGAATAAAATAGTGATAGCAATGTCTGTTGACACAAAAATATTAGATATATTTAAATGTTATGCGATGAGAATAAATATCAATAAATATGAAATGGGTCACATTTATATTTTTATTTGTCGTTACGACTCTTCAGAGGCGGATTAAGTTTTATATTATAGGAGTAGTTAGTTACGACTCTGCTATCAAATATATTTTTACTCGTATTGTAGTAAATTATACTTTTATAAATTCTAATGTCCCCTACTATTGTAGCGTACGTGAAATCGAATACGGTGGCTGGTGACGCAAAGCACAGTCGAGGAGTAGTTTTGGCAGACATAGTAAGGGCCAACATCCCCGTCAAGAACGGAGTCGTCCATCTTATCCAACGACCATTGATGGTAGTGGACACTACCGTCGTCGACTTTTTGAAGGTAACCAACTCATTTAACGTACGTAACACTTAACTAACACTTCTCTGACACTTCTCTCTTACTTCTTCACGATTTAAGTTGTAAACGATTTTCATCTATTTTATGTATAAACCAGTACAAAAATTAATATGTAAAACAAATTTTCGCTCCATTTAAATGGGAACCAGGCAATGAAGGTAAAATGAAATACCTCATTAATTTATTCCTTTTATATTATCATCCCTGTGAGTGTCCTTTTACTTCATTAATTCTACTTAAGTATTACCAAAATATACAAAGCACGTTTCTTTTGAGATTGTATGGTGTGGTTGTAATATAACGTATGGTTTTAAGCTTTATTATTTTTAACTTATATTTATTATAAAGTAGGTAATGATAGTTCTAGTTACCATGCCATAAACTTTTCTTGAAAATTGTTTTGACACTTATGTTTATTTAGGACTATCACAAATGTTTGCGTGCCCTGCGGTGCGCCTGTTCTATTGTTACACATAATATAATATTGCCGTAATCCTATTGCTACAAACCCTTGATCACATTCAAACCTAAAGGGCATGAGTTAATGTTACGATAATAATGCTTTGTTTTCTTATATAATTAAACCGTAATATCTTTGTTAAGGATTTATTAAGTCACATTACTACGCAGATAATGTTGTCGGACAAGTAAACTGTTGATTAGTATTAGTTTGTATAATTTATCTATCTTTCATACATTTATGCCTCCAACCTGCTCCGATATTGGGTCCTGCATGAACTCGAACATTAGGGAATTGTAAGTACTGCCTACATTTGCATGCTCTCAGTATTTCAATTAAACGAATTAACCGTAGTTAGTAATGTTTGAAACCTTTTTCCTTTTGAAAACTTCTGGTTCAAAGGTAAGGTATAAGTAATTTCTTTCAAGTTGGAATCTTTCAAGATTTTTACGAACATAAGTTTTTGTGCCAGTGTCCTTTTTGTGATTAAGATGCTTTGAAGTTTGAGGTAACAAAAGAGGTTTGATTTAACGTTGTGCTGACAAATAAAAACAATTGAATGTATTGCAAAGTTTGTATATGTACCTTCTAAATTACGGAACTTACTCAACAATTGCTCTATAGGAAAAAGAAGACGGCCCACTGTGCAAGTTTTATGAAGTGATCATGGACTTGGGCGCCAACAATCAGTTCCTGAATGAGCTGACTTTGGCTAAAGACATTACTCTGTTCGCGCCCTCCAATGAAGCTTGGAACGAGTTTAGCGTACAAAACATTCTGAGGTATTATTAGATACTACTTTTCGTGTTAGGTAACTTACGAGTACTCATAGCATAACATTGAAGAAAATGAATATAAAAATACAAAAAGGAATATTGTCGATAGACGAGACCTATTAACGCACTATAGCTACAATGGAAATAAAAAGAACAAAGGGAACTTTAAAATTTTACTAATATTATTAATGCGAAAGTTTGTGCGGATGTATATTTGTATGTATGTTTGTTACTCTTTCAAGCAAAAACTATTGAACAGATTTGGATGAAACTTTATAGTAATGTAGGTTATATATCAGAATAACACATGTAATAGATTTTATCCAACAACGCGGGTGAAACCGCGGGGCGTGCTAGTATCTAATAATAACTATAAATGAATGTATATGGAAAGTGTAATTCCATTCGATTTTATATTCATAAACCAATGATGGTGGTACAGTTTTAAATTAATTCCTCATTATACAAACATAAATTAATTTCAGAATGATACTGACCATCGACCAAATCCCTGCCCACTTATTATGTTGGTTTTGTTTTGAATTGAACAATGTTCGTGGTAAACATTATTATTTTTACCTTACATGTCAATTGTATAGTCCCTATCATATATAATTACTATGTATGATACGTTTCTAATGTTATAAATTTGATTTATGATGTTTCACCTCGATATAACACCATCTTTTTCCATAGAAACCATCAAAAACTGAAGGAAATCCTGAACCTTCATTTAGTCAGAGAGCGACTTCCAATGGACGCTATCATCCAGAACAACTTGAACCAGGTAAATATTTTGTGGTATTAAAGTACCGTTATATTATTCAGTAAGCTTAAAATACCGTTACATTCAGTAACGATATTTTAAAATAAAATATTCATTGAACATTTTGTTTGCGATGCGATATAAAGCCGCAATTTTATTTAAAGTATATTATGCATATCCGATTTAAATTAATATCGTGTACTGGATTTCATCTCTGGTTTCGACGCTGCTTACGGAATCAGCTCCCAGGAACTGTACGTTGAATTTAATTTTAAAATTTCCCATTTCACATTTTCTGCGTCGTATTTATCGCTGGTCATTTTGTGTCAATAATTTATTGTTTTTCGATCATTACCAGACGTTCGTTGTTTGTTAACGAGATTGTTTTTCTGTTGTGCATGAATGTATTGTGAGTAGCTACGATCGAACTAGCGATTAATATGTACGGTATGTCCGGTATGGGACTCATACATTTGTCTTGTCAGTATGATAAGAATCGCATGCAAATAGTAGTAGGTTTTAAACGTAGACTTATCTGGAATTGCTACCAAAGCCGGAACGGAATAGATGCCTGCAAAGCGTATACCAATTTTCTTAGAATCCTTGAGAATCCGAAAGCACTTAAACTGATCTAAATAGGTTTGCATATACGGTACACCAAATATGTTTTAACTATGTGCATAATGAGAATTAGTAGTTGTAAACTTACCTATTTTATTTGAAATATCTTCTTAACCAAAGAACCTTCTTGCACCAAACTTCCTAATTTATTTAGTGCATATTTAACACCTAATCGTCGGGCTTCGTGTAGCAACATGACCTATATAAAATTAAGAAATTAAGTGCAAGTAAAACTTTACCTTATTCGTGGTTTTATTCAAAAACTTTATCGAAACGTAAGGTGTACGTAAAATTAACGTGTTAATGTGACATTTAACCTTCAAAAGAAGTAAAAGTACAACAAAACATAGAGGGTTAAAAACCGATTAAAATATTAATACCACTTCAAAATTGTCATTATAGTTGGTTCTAATTAATCCTCTTTTCTTTACTAATATTTTCAGCGAGCTAAACGCTAAGATCTTAAAGGCCTTTCCTTTCCTTCATGCACGGATTTGCCTCAATTAAGTTAAACTTTACTAGATACTAGTCACTAATAAACTCGTCCAGAATAATTTACTAGCAAACTGACAGTGATTTAAGTTTAATTGAGTAATACTCTTCTAGATCTACCAGGCACCGACGGCATCATCTCGAAAGTACTTGTACTTCAACGTGTTAACTCACGGAGAGAATCAAACGTTGACCGTTGAGGGCGGAGGCGTCAATGCGACGGTCACTCTCCCTAACATAGCGGCTACTAACGGCTTCGTTCACATCATTGATAGAGTGTTAGGAGTTCCTTACACCACTGTACTGGAGAAACTGAAAACTGACCCTATGTTGAAGTAAGTATTATGAAATATGCATTGATAGAAATGTAAAATAATTATTTGTCATCACATCAGAAAGTTACAAGGTTTTTCTAATTAAATTATACAAAAAAGAACACTACAGTTTTATATTTTTTATAAAACTACTCTTATATTTTTTATATTTTCATTTTACATATAAAATATATAGGTATATAACCTTAACAGTTAATACTTACGAGAGTTAAAATGTGATCAATGTGATCGATTATCCAGCCGAAAACGATTCCTTCTGAAAAGGAAAAAGGTTTAGCGATTTCATTCCATGCTTACCCCATCACTCTTTTCCAGAATGTGGGTAAGATGTTAAAAAATCATTGGTTGAAAAATCAGTCATGGTGGTTGTAATTCTAACTTTCGTAAGAAAACATAGAACATACACTAAGATAAATAGTTGTTACTAAGACAAAGCTTAGCCAAATCAATTGCTTAGCAGTGTTCTAAGAATCATGGTTTGATTAAATGAACGGTACTTAGAATTTCTGTGCCAAAGTACGACTTTTCAAAGTAATACTTTTGATTAATTCTTAGTGACGTCTATTTATCTTAGCCTAAGTACTCCTTATTTAAGCAGTGTTGGAGTATTCGGAGTTTACTTAATAAGAAATTAATACGATTGTTTAGTAGTATAGTATCTAATAGCAACCATGGATACAAGGTAATAATTATAAACTAAGTATGAATATAAGTGCGCGGTTAGATTCCAAATGTACAATTATCAGTTTTCAGTAAATTCCATTCTCTTCACTATTATTAAATTAATTATTATGAGACAGACTTTATAGTTAGAAATTATACTGTTTACAGAAATATTAAGCTTCATTAAAATATTATATTCGATCCACATGTATCCCAGATTAATTGAATAAAAAGTGATATAACATTTAAGCTTCATCTTATATTTTTTACCACGTATTCTATTATAATATTCAGCTCACTCTCGCTATTAAAATAATTGTAATAAAATAGTTTTCATACCGAGGTTGTCTCTTAGTGCCACTACTATGCCAATGTCCAAATTGAAGATGTTTTGTTACATGAGTGTGTTGGTATTGTTCCTACTTTGTGGGACCTTACACTAGAAATATAAACCACTGAATTCCCGACTAATGTTTATTTATAAAATCACCCTTATCTCAGTAGGTACAATGTTAACTCGGCGAGAGTGTGCGAATGACTGGTGGGTGTCGGGCGGCTTAGCTACTTGGTTAGCGACAAAATGCTGACTTGCCTAACCCGAGCCCCAACAGACATCCCCCTCCCCAAAAAAAAATGTTTACAACAATAAAAAATAAGTAAAAAAATTAAATCGAGGTTTACAAACCAACCCACGGTATTACACTAGTTCATCTTTATTGTAGCGTTGACACAATCAGTTTAGGTAGGTGCTCGTCTTTCATCCGGTTAACAAATGCCACACGTGCACAATTGCTGACATGGTTAAATATCTTTCTTAGTAGTTACATATTGTTATAACAATTTGAATGGAATAAATTATACAGTTTGAATTTATATAAAACTATATTGTTAAAATTATACATTCAATTTATGATTTACACTTGATTAATTTCTCTCGTTTAACATATTGGCATAACCAGAACAACATATACGTATGCTAGTTTTCACTGGTTAATTTCACATAAAACACATTACATTGTTTAAAAATACATAGTAAACCCTTATGCATACTGCGGAACACCCTGCACCTGCTGTAGTGGGTTCGGCTGCTGGTTGGCTTTATCCGCCTGCCCGGAGCCGACCACCGCTACAGCCGTCAACATTTCCTTACGTACCCATCTCTTAGCTCGCTTATTACAATTTCTCCACAACACACATATACACAGTGATGCCAATACCATGAGTATCGCGCCCAACAACCAACCATAATTTTCTAACTTTTGCTCTAAATTGCTTTGAGTCGCGTCGTTCGCTCCATTTTGCGCAATAATTATTTCTTCGTTTTTACTGTATGACTTTCCCATTTTATAATTAACTATTTCGATGTACTGACAAGTATGTGTGTACGCTACGACTCTCTGATCGCTAATTTAATTAAAAATAAAAATTACTTAGGTAAATTATCGTGCCTTAAGTAAACATATTATGTTTACTTAAGCAAAATTATTAATTACCTACCTATACTTTATTATAAAGCGCTGACACTTAGTATTCTTATTATATTATTTTACTACTAACTTTATCGCATATCATCGCATAGCTTAGTTATGGTATAGCCACACCTTTACCCCTTTACCTGTTAATCACAACTTAACTTTAAGCGACCGTTTATGAATAAGGGTTTTAGAGTCTAAATCTGACTGGCTGCTTAATAACGCGCCCGCTACGTGACGTGCGCTCGGCCGGCACTTGTATCGCGGGTTCAATTCCCGTGATACGAGTGTCGTCTGACTGGGGTACATCTAGGCTATTACTATCTTCTACATCTAAATTCTTATTATCTAACATGTATGTCGGCTTTAATCTTTCTATGGAAATGAACTTGCTTACATTATTCGGAAATTGTATCTTAAAAATCTTATCTTTTCTATCTAAAACGCGGTATGGGCCCTCGTAGGCAGGTGTTAGCCCTTTTTTAATCATATCGTTTCGTACAAATACATGTGAACAACTTGCTAAGTCTTTACTCACAAATGTCTTTCGTGCACCCGGTGGACGCAATTCTGAGCATGGTCGAAGTCTGCTGATGGTATCACGAAGTTTTTCCACGTATGAATAGATATCGTTACCTCTTATATTTGCTTTTGCGTAAAAATCGCCTGGCAACCTGAGTACATGCCCGTACATTACTTCTGCTGCGCTGACTCCACAGTCGCTCCTGCTTGCTGCTCTTAATCCTAACAACACCGTTGGTAGTTCATCCTCCCACGATGAATTACCTGTTAGTCTACATTTAATTGCCACCTTCAGTGAGCGATGCCACCTCTCGATCATCCCGTTACTACTTGGGTGGTACGGAGTAGTTCTTACCTTGTCTATACCTAATAATCTCATGAGCTTCATAAAAAGATCGCTTTCGAATTGCCTACCTTGGTCGGTCGTTATAGCTTTTGGACACCCAAATCGGCAGATCCAGTTTTCGTAAACGACTTTAGCTGTAGTTTCTGCGGTTATGTCTTGTATAGGAATAGCTTCCGGCCACCGAGTAAATCGGTCTATCATCGTAATGCAATATCTGTTACCTTGCTGTGAAGTGGGAAGCGGTCCCACGATGTCGACGTTCACGTGTTCCATTGGTCCACACGGGGGGTAACTTTGTAAATCAGCCACCGTGTGTCGACCGATTTTAATTTTCTGACATTTTATACATACTTTTGCCCATTTACTCACGTCTTTATTCATTCCTGGCCAGAAAAATCTCTCAGTTACCATTTTGCGCGTTGTCCTAGTTCCTGCATGGCTAATATTATGAATAGAATCGAACACTAATTTCCTAAACTTTGAAGGTACATAAGGTCTAGCGTTCAATGTTGACATTTCGCAATATATTGTTTTGCTACATTCTGGTAATAGAATCTTTTTAAACTGTAACTCACTGTTCTGCATGCTCTCTGTAATCTGAGAATCGTTTTCCTGTGCACTAGCTAATTCCGCGTAATCAATGCTTGTAGGGCACGCTATTGCGTCTACCCGTGATAATGCGTCAGCTACTGAGTTTTTACATCCGTCTACGTGTTGTATGTCGCTTGTGAATTCGCTAATATACAACAACTGCCTTGTCCTTCTTGGTGTTTCCTTATCCGTACCTACTTTGGTAAATGCGTATGTTAAAGGTTTGTGGTCTGTATAAATAACCAATTCGCGACCCTCAATCATATTCCGAAAATGTACTATTGCCATATATATTGCTAACAACTCTCTGTCATACGTGCTATACTTCTTTTGTGCTTCCGACAATCTCTTGGAAAAATACCCTAATGGTTTCCACTGATTATTTACCTTCTGTTGTAAGACCGCGCCGACGCAAGCTCCTGAGCTATCTGCCATGATGGAGACTGGTGCAGTGGCCACCGGGTGAGACAAAGTAACTGCATTTTTTAGACTAACCTTACATTGTTCGAACGCCGCCTCCGCCTTTTCATTCCATATGATCTGAGTTTTATCCTTTTTTTTAGAATTATGTAAAAATTTATCTAACTCTGCCTGATTTTTCGCTGCGCCTCCTAGGTGTGACCTGTAGAAATTTACCATGCCCAGGAACCTTCTAAGCTGCTCAACGGTTTCCGGTTTGGGGTAATCGCTGATAGCTTGTACTTTTTCTTCCAGTGGGCTGATGCCTTCTGTCGTCACCCTGTAACCCAAAAAATCAATCTCAGACTGACTAAATAGACATTTACTCAAATTAATAGTTATTCCTAATTCATTGAAACGCTGAAAAATTTTGTCTACGTGTTTTCTACTGATATAATCTGAGTCTGATGCAATAATCAGATCATCTATGTAACAAAATAGGTATGAATGCTCCCCTTTTTCCTCTATACATTCTAGGCCCTTTAAAGCCGTATTATTCATAAACCTTTGAAACGTCTGAGCGGCGTTTCTAAGTCCGAAGGTCATTCTTGGAAATTCATACAGTCCCCACGGTACTATTATAGCTGTCTTCTCTATATGATCAGGGTGTACAGGAATTAAATGATATGCTCTATTTATATCTACTCGTGAAAAGTATTTCTTACCTGCCATCCCATATGTGAAATCTTGTAGACGAGGCACTGGATAACGGTCCGGTTTGGTCACTGCATTAAGTTGTCTGAAGTCCCCACACGGCCGCAACGATCCATCCTTTTTGGGTACGACGTGTAACGGGCTGGCCCAGTTGCTCTTTGAAGGGCGGCAAATACCTACTTCCTGCATAAAATCAAATTCTTTTTTTACCTTCTTATACCGGTCAGGGGGCAATGATCTGGCTTTAGCATGCACTGGTGGCCCTGCAGTCTCTATATAATGATATACGGAATGTAAAACGGTTTCTTTGAACGATATCGGTTTAGTAATTTCCGGATATTTTTCAAGTAAATCGCGATAAGGGTTGTTCTCTTGTATACTCGTAATAGATGACTTACCATACTCTACTAGGGACCCAAACGCCTTAATATTAGTCACTGAATCTATTAGTTTTCTATTATACAGATCTACCACTAACTTATGAGTCTTTAAAAAATCTGCTCCAATAATTGCTTGCTCGACATCACATATTATAAATGTCCACTTGAACAGTCTCCGTAACCCTAAGTTTAGTTCCAACGCTATTACCCCATATGTCTTTATTTCTGTATTGTTTGCAGCGAAAAGTTTATAGTCACATGCGCTACGATCTTTGACGCTCACTTTTTTAAACGGAATTACCGACACATTCGCTCCTGTATCGATCAGGAAACTTATCCCACTCTCACGATCAGTCACACATAAACGATGGTTGTCCGACACACTGATGCAACCTGCCACCGCTCCAGACTGCACCGTACTTAGTTTCCCTGCTTCTTATCCCAGCTACACGGGGCTTCGCATGTCCGGGCCCTGTGTCCAAAACGGAAATGGTATCTGCATAACCAGTCCGGGCTCTCTGGTGTCCTGCGCGGGGTCCTAGATCTCGATCTCCGTTGATTCCACCCTGCACGTCTTGAAGTATCTCTATTTCTTATTTCGTTTACTTCTCCCCGAAGGCTCTGTATTTCTATTGTCATCTCAGATAACTTTCTCACTAATTCGGTGTTTATCCCACTTGAGGGCCCCGCTATTTCTGCTATCTCTCCACTCCGCATGGTTTCCATGATTTTGTCCGCGATTTTTGCTAGGTCTTCTAGTTTACTATCCTGGCTGACCGTAAGAACCGCCCGCACCGATGCTGGCAAACGGGAGAGCCACAAACTCTTCAACGCTTCACTTGCTACCTGCGTATTACGGGCCAATTCCGTCATTCTCCTCAACAATTGTGATGGCCGCTGTGCCCCTAGGTCCATTTCGCCGACTAACTTTTGAAACTGCCTCTCTGCGCTCTCTTCGAAAACAGTCAACAATCTTTCTTTCAACTTGTCGTACCGTCTCTCCTCTGGCGGTGTTAATATGAGGTCACTAACTTGTTGTAATGCGTCTCGTCCCAGTTTAGCAACGACCAAATCGAATTTTGCTGTGTCTCCCTGTTTTTGTGGAGCCATAACCGACTCGAATTGTGCAAACCATATCCGAGGCATGTCTGTCCAAAAATCGGGTAATTTAGATGTAACGCTGATCGCCGCTAAGTCACTTGCGCTTGTACTTGCTTGCGAATCACCCACCTGCGGATCTGCCGGCGGTGGTTTTGTCAGCAGCGGATTTGCCGGTGACTTATTCGTCGTTCCTCCTTGCATCATTTTGCGATCACGTCGGGGTCACCACTGTTGGTATTGTTCCTACTTTGTGGGACCTTACACTAGAAATATAAACCACTGAATTCCCGACTAATGTTTATTTATAAAATCACCCTTATCTCAGTAGGTACAATGTTAACTCGGCGAGAGTGTGCGAATGACTGGTGGGTGTCGGGCGGCTTAGCTACTTGGTTAGCGACAAAATGCTGACTTGCCTAACCCGAGCCCCAACAAGTGTATTATTTAATTAATTGGGTACATGTTAGTCCCGGGTCATGATTAATACGTGTCACCGTTAACTTCAAAGTAAAAGTTATAAGTAAGCACTCCTCAGCTTCACGTGCTACGAAATCAGACGCACTCTTACATGAACTTTCGTAGCAAATCTACAGGTTTCGTAGCAAATCTCCAGTCTGTTTTAGAGCGTAAGGTTTCCAGCGTGCGGAGCGGGGCTCATGCGTTGTGATTGGTCGATTGATCTCTCCACAGCTCCACTTCATTGGAAACGCATCCTTATTCGTAGATCTCCTTCTGGGTGCATTTATTTCGTAGTAGCAGAAACTGTAATCGATGTCTGTCTCACCTCTGTATGTTGTGGTATACTGGTACAATAATCGAACATCTCCCTCAGCATCACATACAAGCTGGGCCGGCGACAGATGTTCAACCAGCAGATGGATGACATGGAGCACCGCTACACGTACTTCGTACCACGAGACCACGCCTGGCTCAAGTTCCAGATCAGACACCCTTCGGCTTACAAAGCGCTTTTCAAAGAGGATTTCGGATACTTTGTGAGTCTTTTTTTCACTTCTTTTTCGTCAGAGATGTCAACTGCTTCCTTTACTTAGTAGAGATTAAATGAGTGATTTTGATTGATGTAATTTATGAAAAATTATCTCAATTAGTTAAGTGTTGATTTTATAGAAGTCTCTTAGAGCGGCAGTTAGTACCTTAGCCTCTTAGCAACCAATGCCTTTTTATAACCTTAGATCGAACCTAGAAAGAGAATTAGTAGCCAACACCGGTACAAGTAACTAAGTCGAGTTTCTATACCATATGCCACACCATAAAAGAAAAGCGTTGAACGTAACAGAAACTGGCTATTGCTATTTCGTCACTAGTCATGTCCTTATTATACTATAAGTAGCGTGTCACAGAGAACAGAGATTTGATAATCTCTTCAAGCCGACGAGCATTCCATTTCGTAGCAGTTGTGGTGTACTTTGATTAAGCGATGTTATTTAGAATTTTTAAAACTAAGATGTGTGAAAAAACTGTGTCTGTTCCGTTTCCTCACCTATACTATAAATAAGTAATCAATTTGAACAACAATATTTTCGCGGAAATCTTGATAATCTGACGGCGGGCAGCTATTTATTATAAAGTCTACGAAGCGTTTACGAAGCGTAGGCGATTTTGCTACAGAGAATTTCCACGCGAACATCCACCTATCTGTCATTATACTTGGCACAGATGAAGGACGGTATTTGGAGACCTTAATAAATAAGCTATTTATATCACACGTGTTTACTAGACTATTTATATTTTAAGTCCGTCAAGTATAAGTATTATAGGAGTATGGCTATGATATAATCGACACGTTAACGCAAGAGCGATGACAAAGGCCTATTCACTAGACGCCTTATAATCTCATTGAGTTTGATTATTTACTGCAGTATAATTGTGAGAGTCATAACAATAAGAAACATTTAATTAATTGAACGTTTTTACCTGATCTTATTAACAATCAAACGTGGTCCCCGGTATTATACAATTAATGCTCCTTTGATCATACAACCGTTTTTATTTTTTTGATTTTGTATTTTTGCAGTTTGTTTAGGTGAATTAATTTGGCTTTCATGATGGAAAATATATTTACTTTGAAACATCATTCACGCTGGACAAACTCAATTACCTTAAACGGTAAAGCAACGGTATTTGACGGTTAATCTGTTACCGTTATTTACTAAATACTTGTTACCGTTTTTTGTTACCGTAGCTATTTGAATTCGAATTCTTATTCTCCGCTTTTTTTACAGACTAAGCAAATCCTGGAACGTCACGTGATTAGGGCTGGGAAAGCGTACACGGTATCTGATCTGAAACTTTTAGCCAACGAGACGCATCCCTTCGTCCTGCCCACTTCCAGAGATCCACTCCGACTGCGCGTCAAGGAATCCGATAAGAGTAAGCTTTTCAACGATAATTTACATCACTATCTATTCACTTGGCGCAACTTTGAGCGGAAAGATAAACCATTAACATTAATCAGTTTAGGAGACCTTAAAACGTGTCTTTAAGTGAATTAAGTACTATTCTAACTATAAATCGATTCATTAATTAAATATGATACGAAGTTAGAGGTCTTCCCTGATCAAGATTATATTTAGTTTAACTTCATTATAGTTTTATCTATCTTTAGAAATCCCTACACAATAGATAAATTAGTAATCTTTGTAACTTTACAAATACGTAGGTAGTAGATAAATTGTATATAAAACAAATGCGGTTTGATTTTATTATATAGGTGTTTGAGTGCTTTGAATACGTGATTATATTTCAATGTTTAAAAACTATTTATGGACTAAATAAAATGAACTCTTGTTACCAAACCCCGTTCCAAATACAAATAATTCCGATTCAATACAAGCGTATTATACAACATATTCTGTACTGCATTCACGTACCGATACAGGTAAAACAAATGGACCTACAAAATAAAGCTATGCAAAGCTACAATCTAACTTCAGATCTGATTTCAGATTACTACGTGGAATGGAACGGGCACTGGATCCACGTATTCCGTCCGGACGTAGAATGCACCAACGGCATCATCCACGTCATTGACGAGCCGTTTGTTCTCGAGAGCGACATCCGAGCCACCGGCGCCGCCGACAAACTCTCCTTTACGCAAAGTATTCTATTCCTTATCATCACATTTAGTTTCGCCCAAATCCTTCAATTCTAAGCGTTCTTTTGTTTTAGGACTGTCTCAATTTAAGCGTTTTCAGGAATCTTGATACGCGCGTTTTGTATGTAAAGCGAAATAACGACGAAGTAGTCGTTATATGTATATGAAAGAATGATACTACGTACGCACGGACGTACGTACGCACGGACGAGTACCTTATGACTCCTGCAGCGCGTAGCAGGATGCCTAAATATGCTTAAATTGGAAGAGCCTTTTTGTGTCAATTACCTGTTGTAAGGACTCTCCTTTGTCTCAAAGAGTTTTTCTTAAAGTATTATTCCTCACTTTATCATCTTCAGTGAGCAAGACTTTTGCCCAGCTGTGGGATATAGGTCATTCATTGTATTATTAAGTTCTAGACGTGTTTCGTTACCAACTCTATTTGTACGGTATTTACGAATATCCATTTACGAATATAAATGTACTCCAATACAATAGTGCTTAGTAATCGATGTCCAGGATTTTTGAAAAGTATTAATACTGTAGATGTTTTGCTAATTGTTGTTTGTATGACGTATATACAATACACTGCCAGTACTATAAAGTTTTAACGAAAGCAAGCTGAGTATAAGAGTATATATGTTTAGGAGGCATTCCAATCCGATCAATATACAGTTTTAAAATACATTATTATACATATATATAATTATTATAATAGACAGTCTTTAATATTTAATTGGTTTCGAAGTCCATTTAACTTTGTAGCATATACGTAAATAATAAATAATAATTTATTTAATAGACGATTATAGTTTCGTATAAAATCCGTTCGTGCCTTCTTTAATAAAGTTTTATTTAAATTAACGAAATTATATGATCTATTTAAAAGATTCTCTTATTTATTTAAAGTAATTATTGCAGTTATAACATTCCATTTTTATCAAAAGTTGTATTAAACAATTTATATTTAACTTAAAGGGGTAGTTTTATTAGTGACTGACTTACGTACCTTCATAAATATATAGGCACAGGTATCTTCATTTATTTATGTTATATATTAAAAAGATTTATATCACTAATGATATATGTAATATATCGTATCTTAAAAGTATAAATATATATATATTCTTCGTCTTCAAGTATCAATATTTCATATGACTCGAAAGTAGTCATAACGAGACAATCTTAAATATATATATGTTACGGCTAATACCCGAAGTGCGGCTACACCTAGTTTTAGCCGGTTAGAACAAGTTGCATATATATGTCATTTACGAATTACTTACTATTCGGTAGGTTAGGGTTATTTTTTTTTTATGTTTAAACTCTCTTTTCATTAAAATGACATATATATGCACCTAGTTCTAACCGGCTAAAACTAGGTGTAGCCGCACTTCGGGTATTAGCCGTAACATATATATTAATGTTAAAGTGGATTAAACAAAAAAATATATACTTAATTATTGTGAGCCAATAAATTGAAATGTATATAGGAATGAATGTGCTTATTAAAACTATTAAAATGGTGCATTTGTGATTACGTTATGTTCAATAAGCAGTTGTAAATAATTTGTGTAACTTATCATAGTAATTATGTACCTATAATTTAGTAGTTATTGACAAATGCGACTGAAAATTATCACCGGGATTGAGGGGATGCTGCAAGCTTTTCGTATTTATTTCTGTGTTTTGCCTCATATGTTGTACTCTTGAGCTTTCAGTGTAATAATCCGTATAAATAAAGATAGGCTCATTACAGCCGCCTTTGATTCGCGCAGCATCTCATATTCGCTTATAAATATCAAAAGTTACCCTAATCATAGCGTTTTTATGACAATCTGTCGCTTTACATATTAATAACTTTATAGTGTGTTACGTAAATATAACTATAATTAAGTACGAGCCAAAGCTGTATGCTAATTTCAACTAAATCATAATTAAAATTGTGTATTTCTAAGGTTTTAATATAAATATTCAATGTAGTTACTCAACATTGGGAATGTAGCCGATAGTCTTAAGATCTACTTAGAATTTTCATTAATGTGCATAGCCCATGTTCAAATGAATTTTCAAAATATTTAGGTATATTATAATGACGCGGGACGGAATTACCCAGGACAATATACCTAATTTTGACCAAATTTTCGAATATTTGGCTAAGTACTGAAGCATTTGAATTCCATTTTATTGGATTGTCGATGTAACCATTCGAATATATCTATGTCAAATTAGTTAAAAGTTATGAAGTGTTTCAGGAAAAAGAATTTATGTAAAAATATAGATTTTAAAATTGAAAAATGCTTTTTATTTCCATTCCCGAACTCCCAATACGTGTCACGTTAATCATGATCAACACTCCGCCACTGTGTAAACATATCATCCTCTAGTTTTGCGGCTTAAACTAAAATTGTAAAGGATTTCAATCCTTTAGAAAAGTCGGGGAGCGAGCGTTCGTTTATAACGGAATAATTGAACGGAACGCAAAGGTCGCACTCGGTCTCTTAATCCCACAAGGTTTGAGCGGCGACAGAGCCCTCCCGCACTAATCCTCCTGATGGATGGCGAGGAAAACATGCGCCTCTATCAACCCCCCCATTAAACCGAGCGCCTATGCCGACCGCCCCACCTACCCCCGTTTACTTTGTCATTCTCACATGCTTTCTTATAAACGCCTGAACACACATCACATGCAAATTCCCTACTACTCTCTTACGTTAACAAGCTCTCACGTTAAGCACAAAGTGATTCCATTATCTAACCACCGCCAGCGCAGTCTACAGTGTCTCACCATAAAAAATAAGCAATTAATTCATCCACGGCCCGTATATATCCATCCAAAGCTCACAGATTTATGTTTGAGCGCCGGATAAGCTTGTCCATCATTTGTCTAATATTTTTATCCAGTTTTTGTTCCTCATAAAACGAGATTCTGTTTTTAAATTAACTGCTACGAATTAATGCTTGTCAAACTTTTGGTTTTTCATTTAATATTAACTACCATTAGGTGTTTGTAATTTGTGAACTCCCCTTAAGTTAAATGTCACCTGAAAGTGGATTTTTCTAATGTTGAAGTTATATTACAGTGGCACATTCAAAGAAAAACTTTTAAAAGCTTTCGAGTGAGGTTTATGTTAGCGAGATATATTTCATGAAGGGAAGTTCACTCACAGTAAACCAAAATTGAATGCCAACAATGGCTTATTGTCAAAGATATAAATATCTTGTGACTTTTCCTCGGATACTTTCATTTACCCTCAATACTTATGACACGGTTTTCGCCTCTTGACTTTCTCTCAGTGACAATGTCTCAATGGATATCAATTTTACAGATTGCTTCTCGATTTGTCTTTTCTAATGATTAACTTTCTGTGTGGGATAATGTTCAGTGATACTTTATTGAGAGATATTATTTTTCACGCGAGCCGAGAGCTTGTTTGAACTAAAAACCAATATCAGTTAGTTAGAAATCGAAGTGACTGGCAACTACTTAAACATTACGTAATAAATTTATGAAGATATACCTATCTTTATCAATTTGCTGATGGTCGTAATATTAATGTGGTTTATTAAGGCGTTAGATAATCCGAAGTATTTTAAATAGAACCATCAAACAGTAAGATGGTGTATCCCAAATAATCCGGCGCCGACCATTAAAACAAACAAAAGAACATTTTCATTCGTATAAAGAGAGTGGATGCTACTCGTAAAATTTATCATTAATCGTGTACTCCCCGGTATATTCGGTGCGCAGGTACCTGTCCGTTATTTAAGATATGTCCTTTGAATCTTTTACGAAATAAATGCAAGCTGTTACGGCAGCCTTTTTCTTGTTGGAAGGAAAATAAAAAGATTTTACGAAGACGATATATCTTCCCACGTTCAAAGTAAAGCTCTCTGTGTAGAGTCAGTTGTATTGAGTAAGCATATACCTACCAGTACCTTCACTGAACTGGATTATTGAGAGGCGAAATGAAAGTGCTCCTATTGGGACAAGATTTATTAATACCACCACTATAAAAGAAAATATTCACCGTAAGTAATAAAATAAACTTAAAAGTAAATACAATATTAACTTGAATTAAATATAGCATTTAGTGGATTTGTGCATCTCTCTAATCCACAAATCCACGAATTTGAATCAAAATCTGTTGAATTGAATTAAAGATTTCTATCTAACAAAAAGTAAAATGAAGAAGGAAATGAATGGTATTGAGAATTTGCAATGCAAAGGAGACTTAGGAAAAGCAACGGGCTATTTTCTTAATTAAAATTTTAACTTATTTATTCATTAAAATATTGAGAGCTTTATTTAATCATTCATTACGTAAACACTATTCGAAACCAATATGTAGTTTCGACTTATAACTTTAAAATACATCATAAAACATTATTAATAAAGAAAAGCCTATCCAACTTTGTATCCAAACCTTAAATTACATTATAAATTATTAACGCCTTCAACGGAACTGTAACAATGTCGTTCAATGAAACAAACGAAGAATTTGGATTGGAACGACCTCAATTGTCCATTATTCTGGTCAATATGTGACCTGGACATTGCTGGTGGTATAGTCTATAGGTAAGGACTATAGGTTACCTATATAGATTCCACAGATCGACGAGCATTGAACAAACACAAGCGTGGATAACGAACGAGTCCGCCGGGGAATTCGGACGCACAGATTGTGGACATTACGTCCGCCGCCCTTTGGCCTTTTTAATTGAATAGTGCCGAATGCGCTTTTTTATCCCCACGGATATTATAAAGCGTATTCTATATTTTCGTTTCATTTTGTTTTGTTAGATTTACTCAAAAATCAATTTGTTACTTACGCCCGTACTCAGAGACATCAAACCCTTCCTTAGTTTAGAGATTTAATGAGGGATTTTCAAAGCGTCAATTAGTTAAGTGTTGGTTTAATAAGCGTCTCTGAGTGCGGCAGTTAGTGTTCTTTCTTGCCATCGTATCGCTAATTTTAATGGACGTGGAGACTTTTACCCTTTATTGAATAGTAATAGGCTCTAATGGGCACAGTTTTGGCCTATAATATGACATGTATTAGCCTGCAATGTAGGGACACTTAACTTTACTTTTTATGGGAGCTAATTAAATATTCTTTATCAAACTTGATTACTTATGTGAATAACGTTAAAGCTGTTCTGGCAAAGCCAGTTTAGACGTTAAAAACTTTTAATTTCTGAATCGTGCATGTAGCAAACGCTGTTAGACGCCGGAAGGGGTTGCAACCGGAAACAGACCAACGGAAGCATCCCCCGGAATCCGTCGTGGCACTTCTCGATGGTGGCGCTTCAATTTTGATTTAATAGAATTAAAATACATTTAATTGAATTAACGGCGTTGAGTTCCATCGTGCTATGAAATAATTTTGCAGAGAAACCAGTATAAAAATATTTCGAGTCTCCAAAAAAAACCTTCATGTGTGCAAATTGTTGTCAATTGATATGACAGATTTTTAATATCTATACTTATAGAGAGATGATAAATATAATAATTATTTGTATAGAAAGTTAAAGAAATGCTTTGTAACACCAAACAAGTGGAAAAATATTTAGTTTCTGTATATTTAGAATTTAGTTAAAATATTTTTTTCGCAAATTCGTATACGAATACGTGATCTGTTCAAAAAGTCAAGGGAATATTTAATTTTCGCAGGTTAAAGATATCCGATTCCCATTTTAATTTAATATGTTGGTATAACAAATGTCTTTAAATTATATCGGATCATCACGCGTAATGTAAGATGAACTACGAGATTTATTGTTCTAAGAAAAAGTAATATTTGTACTTACTCAATATGTAATTAAAATACAATGACATAATTGTATATGATAAAACATCACTTTATTTATTCATTGCAGCTGCTACCAGTTTACATTTATTTATACATATTGTTAATACTCGTAGTATAAATTACGAGTAAAGTAAACGACATATTTACCAGACGTCAATATTATACACACAGCAACAAAACAAATATTAGTCAACCATCATATATCATTTTATATCAAATTCTACGACATGGTAATTAGTACAGCACATAAATAAATATCAATATTTACTCAACATATTTAAACGAATACCCGATAGTAAGAAGTTAAGATATTTTCAATGCATGTTCATTGTTAAAATATGTTATAACAAAAACTTATTTGAAGAAAAGATTTATTTGTAAACTGTACTTTTTGAGTTCCTAATAATGAAATACTGTTCGGAACTTAATATACAAATAGTTACTACATCCAATCTACCTACAGTCTACCTACACCATTGACTTAGGTAGCACGCGCTACGAAAGTCAAAATATTTGCTACGAAGCTACGGCGGTCCGTAGCTGTGCTACGAAGAGATCGCTTGAAATGGAAATGCAAATATATTCTGTGTATCGCTGTACACAGAACGATAGTTGATAGAATAGCGCAACGCAAACACATGCCAAGGTAATGGCTTCCATTCATAGAAACAAAACTAATAACTTTAGTTTGATATTGCTATCGTTAAAGTATACAATGTTTTCTTGGGTTTGGGTAATCATTTATATAAGTATAAAGTCTAATTATAGGAATCCTTTTAGGTTTGAAATATTTGTATACGTCTACAATTTTAAATTCCTAGCATCTATTTATTACAGACAGTTAAATTACGAGTCACATCACAAAAGATCTAGGCGTCATAATATGTGTTAAATATACATAACATAACCCAATATTTATTCAAACAAAATACAAACCAAAAATACTATGTTATCCCTAAAATTATTTCACAAATGTTAATTAGGTTGAAAAGCAAACTATTTTGATAAACCTTTTTGAACCCCTCTAAAATATTTGAAAGTTTGCTAATATATTAACTTCAAGTAACATTTCATTTGTGAAGGATTTATTTGAGAAGAAATGACTAGAATGAATCGAAAGCGTTTTCCCAGTTCTCTATAGAGATGTTATAGAAGTGATGTTCCTCGGGCAACGGAATTGGATCAGAAACGCTTCAGAGAATGAAACTGCTTATAAATAGTTCCGTAGTTACATAACGTAGGAACTAGTGAAGTGTCTTTTATTCAATGACTTTATTACTAACCTTAGAACACAATGATTTCAAGTAAAAACCTTTGTTTCTTCACTGGTAAAATGTTAGATAGAAATATATTAGATGCTGCTTTATATATTGGTATGGCTTTATGTAAAATTGATTGGAAAGTTATCAGAAGTAGATGTTATTGAACTTAGGTTACACACAACAAGGTAAATGAACAATTTATTCTGAAGTAGTCATGTTTAAGAATCTAAATAAAATTCACTTTTACATAATTAGGTAGGTTGTGTAAGCAACTGTTATACCCGTATAGACTCTCCGACTCTGTTCATAAAATCTAACAGAATAACGGTATATATTCACCAGTATTTGTAGCAATATTTCACGGTTATAGCACAACAGTTTTATATTAATTATAATGAAAACAATCTTTAATTTATTCTCCTATTATCCAAGGATTTATTCAAGGTGAAAAATTCCATTGATAGCGACTCGCAGATTTCGGTAGATAACTGAAATTTCACGGAACGCTGGGTGTTTGAATTTTTGTATTTGAATCGTATTGTGAGTAAGATTGTGGGGACAGTCAGATACAAAAGTTGATGAACGTATAACATTATTTGCTCCGCTTATTTATAGAATCTATATATGTACTAACAAAACACTTATTTAAGGAATCTTTAAGTATTGAGGTGTTTGTTATATTGAATGTATTCATAAACTTTTGTAGTTGACTGTACATTATGTTAATGTTAGGTCTCGGTAATTACTTATTTGAATAAAGTTGTTATTACTAAACTGACTTCTGTTTCTTTGTCTTTTTCAAATTTGAATAAAACTAGAACTGAAATATAACTGAAAAGGAAGAATGTTTAGTTATTTCATCGTCTTCGTATCGGAAATCGATCATTTAAGTTCACATTTAACGCTCGTAAGAATACAGTGTACATGCGTTTTTTATACGACCAATAGCGGTAAAAATAGTTAGACATACAACTATAATATTTTAAAACTTCCCCCAACAAACGCGTTTAATTAAAACGATATTAAAATCAATCGTATATCTCCTAGGATTAACATGTCAAACTCTTCACTGCGTTCATCTATACATATAAATAAAATTGGAGTGTCTGTTTGTAATATTAAACTAACCACTTTTAATATATACGTACATATACAAAAATTTGTCTGTCCATCTTTACGTTCCGGCTAATCTCTGAAATGGTGAACCGATTTCGACGGGACTTTCACTGGCAGGTAGCTGGTGTAATAAAATAAAGCAAAGCAGAGTAAATTAGGCTACTTTCATTTTACAAATATTCCACGCGGACGAAGCCGGGGGCACAGCTAGTGAACTATAAAAAAGTACTAAAAACCAATTAAAATGAACATAAATCTATTTGTAACGGTTTCATCTGACCATCCAGTGTGGTTTAAAGCAAAATACGCAATGTGTTTTTAAGGAAATTAAAACACTGTCCACGCCAGAAACCGTGTTTCAGTAGGCATTGTTTAATTACAGTTTTGTAAAACGGTGACAACTGTTTTGTACAACAAAGGAAGCCATGGTGTACACAAACATTATACACAAATAACTATAGCCAAATATTAGGCTTGTGTGGCATTGGTCCAAGTTCGTTTAATTCCAGTTGTTATTCAACCATAGGCTTAGATTAAAATAACTTAGAAACTTAGATTACGTAATAGATTCTTAGGTTTCAGTCATATTATATTAGTTCTTATCCCTATACTATACTTACTTATACGGCCTTTAGGCGGTCTAAAAACAACGACATCATTAACCTACCCGAACTTACTTGCTTACCTAAGTATATGTTTTACTATCAATATATTGAACAGACGCTGTAACCGCAGTTCCAATCGCGACCAAATATCTAAAAATATAAAACTACTACCAGTGCCCCGCGGTTTTACCCGCGTTGTGCTCGTGCCCGTGGGAATATTGGGATAAAAAATAGCCTATGACCTTCCCGTTGAATGTAGCTATCTATTACAAAAAGAATTATTCAAATCGGACAGGTAATTCCCGAGATTATCTAGAAAATACAAACCAACTTACAAATTTCTGCTCTTTATAATATTTGTATGTATAGATATAGTCTCCTTAAAAATACGGATCAATTTATAGCATTTCTATGTCTCAAAAGTGCCCACGTCTAATCCATCTACACTTTAATTGTATTACACCAGTAAACAGAGTAAAGTATAGCTACACGAGTGACCTAAATCCTTAACAAGATAGGATTAAAATTTCATAGGAATGCGAATACAGGTATGTGCACATCCATCAACGTACGGACAAGCAAAACATACATTGTTCAGTGTGAGTATACTATACAGATATCGTCGAAGCACAAAGCTTTCACAATAACCGGTACTCGTTAACAAAATGAAGATTTATGGGACGCTATTTACTAAATGACACTCGTTGAGATCTTGTAGGTTTTCCTGGAAAATGAAATATGATCTTTCAGCTGAACTTAGATTTCTAGGAAAAATTTTAGTCTATACAGCTGGCTAGACTTTTCCATAAAATACACGCAATTAGTATATTGTTATTCTCCTTTATTCAAAATAATTAAGTTCAAAATAAGCATTATTACTGTAAAAGTAATAACTTTTTAGTTAAACTAACAAGCACCTCGCATGCATATTCATTTCTACTATGATAGCGCTCTGTACAAAGTAACTCATTAGTTGCAAATGTTGCAACCAAACATCTTTTCGTACTTTAAAATTAACAATTGTTGGAAAACTAAAGGTGCTTTGAAGCACTGATTATTATTTGAAATTTTCCCTGCTCTTTTCTTTCTCCGCACTACCATTCGAATACTAGTGTTCATTGCATGTACCGATTCATAATTAATAACTATGGACTGAGAACGATCCCAAACAACGTGAACGGTGTAAACAAGATTCCACAGTTACCTATCCAAATGAACTTTATCCCACTGGCTTTAGGTTCAAAATAAACAGTGAATAGATGCAGTGAAATCCAATTTAGCATCCAGCACTGCCGATGTTTAATCTCGCACTTAGTAAAATACTGATATAAATAGGTAGCCATTACAATACGAAGATGTATGGATGGAGGAGTTCTAATTTGAAGGGTTTCTTTGTTTACTTTTTTTGTTATCCTTTATGCGTGGTTCGGAGATTGGCATTATTATGAAAGATATTGAATTATGTTCAATTTTCAATTTCAACATGTTGAAACTTCCCGCAGAAGTGATAAAATAAATAAATATTTTCCCTTTGAACAGTTTATGAAGTTCAAAAGGGTGAAAATTGTAGCAAATATCTACGGCTGCGAAAATAATTCTTTGAGAACAAACGAAACCGACTGGCCAGCGATCAAAGAAAGTTTTGATTTGAGACGAGAAAGAAGTTTGAAATTTTGTGATAGAAAACCGGAAACATTATATTGTTATATTACTCCGTTAACTTTGGCAGTTCTTCTGTACTCTACGAACTTAAGACAGAGCCAAAATGTAGGGTTTGTACAGGATGAGAGACTTTTAACAAAAAAGGTTTAAACGCCCGCAGTAATGAATATGCAAATCTGTCGTTTTGGTACGGAACCGGTGAGCGATCATATTAAATTCCAGTTAAAATGACTGAAAAAATATAGCGTTTGATATTGGCGACCACCCACGGGCGATATTTTTAATTTTAAAAGTTAGTGGTCGTGCACAACATAGTTTTAACAACTTCACATACCTACATGACACAACAATGTACTGAGCCACTACTGAGAACTTGATTTAAGAAAACAGACCCAGCTCAAAATGAAACAAACGTTTGCTTCCCGGAGGAGTTAAAAGTTAGTCCACTTAAGGAGTTAATGTTTCCGATTCTTAAGAAGGTATTCCTCGGAGAGCTCTCAAGCAATAGCAACGAGCAAGATGTGACAAATTAGATTCAAATTCCCGTGACTTGTTGAACTTAGCTGTTGTTTTTCCTTCGAGCACTCTTGGAATTTCAGCGAGTAGAGACTTCGGTATTTTTCGTGTGAAGTTAAATTTTCTAACACAAATATTTATCTTTGATGCTTGTTGGTGAAAATTGTAATATTAAGAGATAATTTATAAGTACGTATTAAGCGCTAAAATTCATGCGGCAGCGATAAAGTTCAGCATACGGGCTTATGTAATTTATCACGGAGGTATTTACATAAAACGTTTAGTAACCCATAGTGGGTACGATAATACTTAGGTATTAATTCCATGAACATTAATTATTCGAAACATGCCCGCGAGTATTTTGTTGTCAAAATACTGTACAAGCATGACTCTCACATGCCAAATTAGTCAATATTTAATCATTTTATACTACATCTTTTCCCCGTGGAGCTACCTTGTAAAACCCAGTCACAATTTGTTACTTATGTGGTAAACTAAATTATTAAAACCAAAGAGATATTAATTCCTACACTCTCCAGCTTATGTTGTCAAGATGATTGGTACCTTTGTTTGTTATGTTTCTTTGCAGCCAAAAATGCGTCTTTGCTTTCATATTATATACCTACTAGTGCTGCCTCGCGGCCTTACCCGCATTATATCTTTTCCCGCGGGAATTTCGGGATAAAATAACATGTATTCTGATGTATAACCTATACTATTGTATAGTTTTTGCGTGACAGAATAACAAAGATTCATACCTCCTCACAAACATTCGTATTTATAATATTGGTAGGACCTATAGGTAAAAAGAACTATGAAGAAGAAGACTATGTTTATGCAAATGAATGATCTTCAGATATTTATGACATAGGGATGGTCAGAGGTAATTTGATCGCAATATTTTAACAATGGATGGAGGCTGTGGCTTTTTATATCATTAAACCTATTAAAAATTATTACTTTTATCATTTCTCCATTAGAAATACACGTAAAATAAACTCGGTTATAGATGAATCTACGTTGTTTAGAAGTAAACAAGAGTCGAGTCTGTTAGCTTTTTATTTTCTCCAGTAATTGGATCGCACGACACGAGTGCTTCAGATAAATAATTTATTGGACAATTTATTATCAAGCAAATTGTCAGATATTTAATACTTTAGATAATAAAATATTGTGTTTATTAAAGAAAAGGAAAGCCTCAGTTCTTTATATACGAATTTATAATATAGATATACCTCTTATTTCCATTTATTGATCAGTAACTGCGCTTCGCGGTGTTACCAGTGTTGTGCCCGTTCCCGCCGGAATTTCGGGATAAAATGTATCCCATGTGTTATAATACTGTAAATTCATCTAGTAGTTTTTTCGTGAAAGAGTAACAAACATACATACATCGATTCCCACAAAGTCTCGCATTTATATTAGTAGGGGGTAATATTAGTAGGTTAAGAGTTATTTAATTTTGACAACATTTAGATTAGGTTCATTTTAATAAGGTATGTTTTGCTTGATTGAAATCTTCAGTATTAAGATGAGGTACTTATTTTCCAAGGATCAAGGTATCAGGTAAAGATAAAATGTTATCACATACACAGTAAGAGATCATAGCGGATTTATATCTTAAATTAGGTGCTGTTTGTTCTGCGATATAAAACGAAGACTAACAACAATCTCGAGATGTCAGTTATATCACAATGTTATCTTTAAGTATTTGCTGAACTATACGTAAACCACCAGTAGATAAAAGAAGTCAACGCACAGATAGTTTAAGAAGGAACTTATCCGATAAGAATTAAAGATTAGACACTCACAGAAATGTCAAGGAAGACTTTCCATGTCTTATGTGACACACTGCCCGATTAAACGAACAGAATATGGATCAAAGTAGAAATCCTAAGCTTAACTCGTATTTCACTATTTTAACTTTGTAATCTGAGTCACTCACACTGCACCTTGTCTTTAGGCTGCCGGAGAACCGGAGATATGTTAAATAATAGGTTAAAAAAGTATGCCTGTAGTGTCCCACTGCTGGGCAAAGGCCTCTCATGTCACTGAAGATATCAGCACAGTGAGGAGGATAAGCCGTAATCACCACGCTTGCCTAATGCGGGTTGGTGATGTCAATCCCGAGTCATGTTTGAAAAGTGGGAAAAATGTTTTCGCTCGACCCGGGAATTGAACGCAGGACCTCAGTCTTGGCAGGCAAGTGCACATACCATTAGACCACTGAGTAAATGATGATAATAACACTAAATAATAGGATTACATAAAAATCTGAGCGCGTTCCGCTTTAATGGAGAGGTAGCCTAAAGACAAGGTAAAGTAAGGTGACACAGAACACAAATAATAGTCTCGCTGAGCGGAGATTTTAATGCAATACTACTGGTTAATATTTCTCCGTTTATCCCTCTGTTCTCTGTTTAGACCCCGTAAAGGTAAACAATAAGTTGAACATTCTGAAGCACGCACCTTTTGTTATCTGTTACAGATAAATCAATGCTAAACTCGTCCTACCGAACGCTAATTAAACTTAATGAACAATTTAACTCCACAAACTCTTCCAAGACTTGTCAAGTTTACCCTTTCCGAGGAATTGAACTTTTTCGAATAAATATATAATTAAAACATGGGATATTGAGTTCTAAGGAATGTAACTTATATGTATAGGAAGTTGTATAATAAAGTTAAATTGAATATAATTTACAAAGGTTTCTTGAAACAATATCGGTATTTGGAAAGTTTTGTGCGTGGTGAAGTAAACAACAATACCTGTTAAGATAACACACAATATACGTAAATGTGAAGGCGGAATGTTTTTAAAGCCTTTTCCTTTCTCGAGTGTGGGCAGCTTTATTTCCGGAGTTTTGAAAGTGTCACAGTGTCTACCGGGCGTACTGTGACGATTGTCATCTTTGATAACTCCAGGACGACACTTTAATGTTGTATTTGCTCTCCAAAGGAAACGCTACAAAGGAAGCAGAAACACCTTTACACGTATGTTAATGTTCAGGAAGATAAACCAGAAAAAAAAGCATAATATTTGCAACGAAACTCACCTTTACCCATTAAGATAAGAGTACTTTTCCACAACGCTAAGCAACTTCAAAATCCACTGCTGATCGCTTATAACATAATCCGTATATGAAGTACTTAAGACAACAATTCTATTAAATCTTAGTTCGAAACATAAAACACACGGCTCTCGTTAAGCCGTTAAGAACATTCCGCCCCGAATTGGCTTAGTTTAAATACCTCAGGAGACAAAGGTTTCTTTGACAATACCTCGTAGTGAACTACACGCTTTGGAAGACGAGACTGCGGTTGCATTTTGCATAAGATGTTAAGTGTAGGTAACTACTTGAAACGCCTAGCGGTTTACCAGTGGGGATAATGTTGTAGTGTACCTATTACTAGACGTATTGCCCGCGAATTAGTCTTGATAGTTCAACTGGATAGAGAGATTATAGTAGTGTCTATGTCGCTGAAACTTGGACACTACTAGCTTCTAGGATGGGTGACCGATCCTGATCTATCTCGGCGCTACTGTACTTTTATCAAAACATTTTCGGTCCCGGGTTGAAACATCTTTGGACCATATTGTAGGCTTTGGGGCGATCTAAAAACTCCGACACCAGCGTTGACTATTTACCTACTCGAACTCACTTATTGTGCTTCTCAGGGCATGTAATATTGTCGAAACCAGTTGTTTCATCTTAAGATTATATTTTGTTACTAGCAGCGCCCCGCGGTTTTACCCGCGTTGTGCCCGTTCCCGTGGGAATTTCGGGATAAAATGTAGCCTATAGCCTTCCTCGATAAATAGACTATCTAACAGTGAAAGAATTATTCAAATCGGTTCAGTAGTTTCTGAGATTAGCGCGTTTAAACAAACAAACAAACAAACAAACAAAAAAAACTCTTCAGCTTTATAATATTAGTATAGATCTAACTAACTGTACATATACATAAATGAATATGAAACCATATTTTTGACAACTTCGACCCCACGCAAATGAGAACTCTTTTAATCAGGCTCAGAGAAAACCAAACAAATATTTGAATGTTTAATGAACAGCGCGGAAAAATCCTTGTGCCGTCACTCACTATTTGTTTGCAAACATCGCGTAAAAATTCTTTGGATTACCATGATTAAATCACTTAGGTAAAATTATTAAAAATGAAATTGTAAGTATGACTTATCTATAACGTCTTTATAGACAAGATAATTATGTCTTTTACAGATAAAATAACGAAGCAAATCCTCAAATCTATTGATATTGGTAATATCATATCTGAGGTGAAAATCCGTTGGTATTGTATGTTTATTAGTAATAGTAATAGTAATAGATCATTTATTCCTCAAAAACTTAATCTAATTTACAAAACCTTTGACTCCCAAACTAGAATAGTCTGTGTCTTGGGAGCCAAACTCCACCTTCATGAACTTTGCGTACAATTACTGGAACTTATAAAGTAATATGGGTAAAATGAAATATTAACAATGTTGGAATGAATTACAAAACAATAAACAAAATGAAAATAAATACAAGGTTTGTGTGTCACCCTGTGCTTGCGTGGGAGTATGCGCGCGTATGTGTATACGTGCGTGTGTGTGTGAGTGCGTGTGTGTCCGTGTGTGTGTGTGTGTGTGTGTGCGTGCGTGTGTTTGTGCGTACGTGTGTGTGTGTGTGTGTGTGTGTGTGTGTGTGTGTGTGTGTGTGTGTGTGTGTTTGTGTGTGTTTACTACCATTATTGTCTGGGTTTGATATAGTCTTCAGTTTTAGAGTAATCTAGCTTTATAAGTGCATTAGATAACATATTTTTGAGTGTGTGTCTATTTTTGTGTATTATATGTTCCGATTTGTCTATTTGTTTGTATAAATAATAGCTAAGGAAGGGATATTGGTGTTGTGCAAAAACAGTTTTTGTGCCTTGCTGGGGAATAGCTGGTCTCCTGCGGTTAACATTACCATGGGTTATAGGTACTGTGGAATGAAATTTTAAAACTACGTCTCGTATGTATAATTGGCGTACTGTTAGTAATTTGACCTCTTTATACAGTGATTCTGTTGAGTACCGACGCGGCTTATTTGTCATTACTTTAATGAGAGTACGTTGGGCCCTCTCTAGTTCAATCATGTGGGTCTTTGCTGCTCCTCCCCACACTGGCAAGCAATATGATATAAGCGATTGGCATAATGCAATGTAAACATTTTTCATCATGTTCATATCAACCACTTCCCGTAAATTATTGAAAACTGGAATCAATTTCCTAATTCTTTTTGTGAGAAGTGATATGTGCCATTTCCAGCTAAGATTACCATCTATGATTACCCCCAAATATCTAATAAACTTCACTCTCTCTAGTTGATCACATACGCAGTTGTCAATATTTTGGTCTAGTCTGTTACATGGAAACATATGAATAGTTAAGGTATAGTCATCTGGAGGTTTAGAGTGCATAGTGTTATGGAAGCATATATATTTAGTTTTTGCCACATTGATCGTTAGTAAATTATCTTCAAGCCATTTAGTAACTATTCTTAAACCTGCCTCTGCGCTCTGCTTTACTTCCTTCCATGATTTACCATGAAATAAGATTGCAGTGTCATCCGCGAACGCTATGATATGTCCATTAGATATGTCAAGACTGGCAAGACTGTTGACGTACGCCAGGAATAGCGTCGGTCCTAATGTACTGCCTTGAGGTATGCCATATGTGGTTTTTGCTACGTTACTTAGCGTATTTTTGACCTTAATTACCTGTTCCCTGTTACTTAGGTAGTCCCGGAACCAATTCAAGGCTAGACCTCGCACTCCCAACATTTCCAATCTGTTAAAAAGGAGGGGTAGGGACACCGTATCGAACGCTTTTTTCAAGTCAAGAAAAACACCTACACATTTCTCTTTCTTATCCACGTATTCAGTTACTTTGTTTGTGAATGATAGAACAGCATGTGTCGTAGATTTATCAGATCTAAAACCATATTGGTGGGTTGAATTCGCGGATAATCTTATGATAAAAGTGACTTCAAGATAAGAAATAAATAAATGCATCTTATATGCCCTTATTTGTTCATTTTTTAAATAATTGTCCCATTAATTTGTGTAATTTATATTGCCGTGTGAGTGGTATAGTCAGCACGATAAAACAATCGTCTTGTCTTGTGTATTACTAACACAAGACCGTATCATAATCGGTAAAACCTTTTTGAAGGCATTCTGAAGGAACATTAGAAAGTCTACACACAAACATACAACTCTCATCCTAAACTCATACTACTCTCCATCTAGTCGTGATTAAAATATAAAACTCCATGTCCCTTATTGGGAAAACAACGCGGTTGCAATACGTTATAATATTCACAATTAAATAATTATGTTAATTTTAAATTAAGTGGTAATTAGTGACATCGATATTCTAAATTGTAGTCCATTATACGGAAACTTCATTAATTTATCGTCCCGCTAAGCGTATTAGCCGCGAATCTATGCAACATGGTCTTATATACTTCGTCCTATGTACTGTGTACGATTATTTACATGACTTATATTATAAGTTTGATACATATTTTGTTTTTTTGTTTGTTGGAAAACGCAAATTTCAGGACATACGAACGAATTCTTTTTTAATGGATAGCCACATTCAATGAGAAGATGAAAGGCTATTTTGATCCCGAAATTCCCACTGGAACAGGCAAAACGTGAGTAAAACCGCGGGACGCTCCTACTCTTCTTATAAACGTAGAAACCTAAACGAATATGTAGGTACTTAGTTTACGAAAATAGTCGCTTAGTCCGGTAAAAAGGAGTGAAAACCTGCAGTTTAGACGTCTTCGTTCAGCTCTCACAGCTATAAAGGACCACTTAACCGTAAACTGTCTCATGGGAAACCCATTTGGACCTGGATAAATCGTCGAGGTACCTTTCCTAGAACAAATCAGGATTTCACGTAACAAAAACACCAATATTCGAAGTTTACAAAAGAGGTTTTTGTCAGAAAAAGGCGCAGGTAGCGGGTAAATACTACAAAAATAAACTCTTTTGTAATAGGAAAAGTATTGCGTTCTCGTATGTACAAAGTATTTTTGGATGAAAGCCATTAATAATCTGGATAAGACAACGAGCCAATCAAAAGGTTGAGAAGCTGATAATAATCTATGGATTTTTAAAGGACAGTGAGATAATTAAGATATTATACTCTGGAAGAGTCCTCATTAAGTTATACGAGCTAAAGAGCCTTAAAATTAACTTATAAGGCACGTTTTATTCACAGTGTGTATCAGTAATTGTTTCGTCCATAGATTTGACCTCAGAATACAGAAGTACTTTCTGTATTCTGAGGATTTGACTATGTTTTTTATTAAGATACCAATAACAGATAGATAATAACTTCTTCAGTTCGAATGTATGATTTTTATTTGGGCTGTAAAGTTTAACCCTGGTTTGCGAGTTTTTAGACCGCCTAAAGGACTCCGCCATGTTAACACCGAGACCGACAAGTTAACGTACACTCCGAAGCACGGAAGCGCTCTGATGCCACTACCAGCCACCTATCCAAGTAGATACCGAGCTGCACGTTGCTTAACAGTCGCTATCGCTAAAAAGGACTACTCTACATAATAAGTATGTACTCATAACCTTATACATTTTTAGAATCGCCTATTTATAACTAATGAAATTGAAGATGTTTACTTTACGTAAACCAGACGCAATCATCAGATCGCATGCGGGATTGAAAGGCCAATGTGGAACAATGAAGGTAAATCAATTATAGGAAACGTCATCACCTGTAGTATCTATTCTATGTGGGTCAGAGCAATAGTTTGAATTGTTATTTGGTTCGCATTAGTATGAATGGTGCGAGGTGAGCCGAGGGCCCGAGGGCCGGATCTGAATTAGAATCTGAGCCTCTAATACCGCCTGCAGCTGCGCTCCAGATAGAGCCAGTGAGCCCCGCCATGTCCGCAAATGGAGAGCTTATCCGATTCATTGCAAATATTGTCCGCATCCGAGAACCGAGGAAAAACAATGCAATTGATACTTTGATCGCAAGATGCTTCTACATATTGATAACTTATTGAACACTTACTGGCTATTTTCCTTCTCTATATTTTGCCTCTACGAAAAAGATATTATCATACCGAACAGATACCTACCACAAAATTATACTACCTAGATGATTTATTCAAGCTTTCCCTTTTTAATAAAAATCTGTTACCATCTATAACTTTATAGTAACAAATCTTTCAGATTCAAGATTGGCGGGTTGGCAATATATTTTTTATACTATTCTTCTTCATTTCGCACCCTCTTCGGCAAAACCGATGAGATCCTTTGCGGGCGCAGATTCGAGGTCCACAAATTAGGATGATAAATCACAGGGAATCAAATAAATTATTCAAGTAGCTGCCTTCAGTTATGAGATACTTTGAATGTCATGAATCTTGGGTAAACGAAACTTGTAACGTGAGAAGATCCGAGTTTATTGTTCGTGAGTTGACGAGGGTGTTCGCAGCTCAACTATTTCGTAATGTGTAGCGCGCTCTTGATGGGAGCATCATATTAATAAAAGTTTGTTAATTACCTTCATCCTTTCAGACAAGCTAGTTACGTGAACACACATGTGGAGGAAAGCACAAAGGTGTGCCTCAATACTGATATTTTCTCCGTTATCAGTTATACCATTTACGCATTGCTTGTGAATATCATCAAGTAACAAACAACAAAGCTTCGAGCGCAGTCTGTTTATGAACTCCAGTGACATCAAATAGCTACACAAATTAACGATTTGAGTTATTAAAGTTAAGTAAAGTACAGGAACTGGGATTCCTAAACTTCGTTCGTCTAAGCACAGATTACTTGACTTTCGTACGGTATAAGTAAATACCTAATGAGGATTATTGTTATTATATCAACCTGCCTCAAAATGTTTCCAAGGTTGTGCTACGCCGTACTTTAAGCGAGCGAGCGATATTTGACATTTGTATTACTTGTTTGTATTACTCGTATAACTCGCTCAATTAAAACCACATGCCACAAACAAACATGAGCCGCAATAAAAGAAGAAAAGGTTTAAAAAATATATACATTACTAGCAGCGTCCCGCGGTTTTACCCGCGTTGTGCCCGTTCCCGTAGGAATTTCGAGATGAAAAATAGCCTATAACCTTCCCGTTGAATGTGGCTATCCATTAGAAGTTGTTCAAATCGGTCCAGAAGTTCCTGAGATTAGCGCGTTCAAACAAACAAACAAACTCTGTAGCTTTATAATATTAGTATAATAGATAGGTACTTGCGGTATGAATGTGTCGTTCAATAAATTATGGACGTCCCCCTCAAGTCCCCATAAGCAACGGTTTTCATTTCACCGTGTACTTGCCTCATACTTGCCAATACGTACCGATTCAAAGACATTGAAACGAGTATTTGAAACGGAGTTAATATGTGCTTTATGTTCAATAACATCAAAGAGTTTTCTCGCATGATTTATGACCGATTTATATTCATAAATAACTTGGGCCAAGTTGCGTAAGTATCGTTTTGTAAGCGTTCTGTGTTTTGATGTCAAGAACTGGAGGCCTTAAGGTAGAGAAAGGCGAATACCGTGACTTTACCTTGCCTTCCGTCTTTGGACGAGGCTTCCGGCGATTGGGCCCGCAATAAAATGGATGCGGTGTCAGTTGCCGCATCCATTTTTTTATTTAATTTACGACCAAAATTACATACAATCATTACAAGTTGTAGCCTATATGTTATACTGATGTAACCTATATTACTGTAAAGTTTCCTCCAAATCCGTCCAGTAGTTTTTTCGTGAAAGAGTAACAAACATACAAACTTTCGTATTTATAATATTAGACGAATTATTTTAATAATTCAACAGCAGAATTATTCAGCCACCCCGCGGTGTGCCCATTACCGTGGGAATTTCGGGAATTTTTATAAACTTTCCTCTTGAATCACTATCTATTTTTAAAAAACCGCGTCAAAATCCGTGCAGTAGTATTTGAGATTATCGCGACAGACAGACAGACAGACAGACAGACAGACAGACAGACGCGGCCGGGGACTTTGTTTTATAATATGTTACTTACATACTGTAGTCATAATGAGGTTGGTAAACATACGCTTTCCCTACGATCATTATAAACTAGAATCCCAACACAATGTTTGTAAACGAGCATACAACTAACGGTTTACTTAATAGTTAACGTTCCATTAATTACATTAGAACGTTAAAACCGCTTATCACGTAATCTTATCTAAATATACCAATATATTTGTTAATCTAACGCGAACCCAAATAAAAACCAATAGGCCGATAAAATATAAAAAGCGGCCAAGTGCGAGTCGGACTCGCCCATGAAGGGTTCCGTAGCAGCGAGTAACATAATAAAGAAGTTCTTGAAATAAATGTTTTTTTATTTACATTTGAGTTATTGAATGAATAATCAGTATTTTTTTGCGGTTTACGATTTATGTCGTAAAAAAAAAACTACTAACTAGACCTCGTTCAAACCAATTTTCGGTGTTAGATTACATTGTTATGTACATCATATATTTTTTTTAGTTTTATCATTCTCTTATTTTAGAAGTTACAGGGGGGGGGACACACATTTTACCACTTTGGAAGAGTCTCTCGCGCAAACTATTCAGTTTAGAAAAAAATGATATTAGAAACCTCAATACCATTTTTGAAGACCTATCCATAGATACCCCACACGTATGGGTTTGATGAAAAAAAAAAAATATTTTTTTCATTTCTAAGTATGGGAGACCCCCCTAAAATTTTATTTTTTTTCTATTTTAGTGTGAAAATATTAATGCGGTTCACAGAATACATCTACACACTAAGTTTCAACAACATAGCTCTTATAGTTTCGGAGAAAAAAGGCTGTGACATACGGACAGACAGACATGACGAATCTATAAGGGTTCCGTTTTTGCCATTTGGCTACGGAACCCTAAAAATAAACTGCTTTAAATAATCTCAATCATTTTATTACTTTGAATAACCTAATTAATGTTATAAAAATGCAATAGATTTAATTTTAACATTACTCGTATGGGATCAAACTAAACTTATAGATTACATTACACTTTGCTTAAAAGACATAGTTCCGAATATTAACACAAGTAAATAAATTACCTCAAAGAATTCATTTTCAAACAGTGATATCTACAAACGTAGCTAGATATAGCAAAGATTATATTTCTTAACTACTATATCATTTCTTAGGGAAAAATCATTGGAAACTTCTTTTAATGGTACTACTTTTTTTACTCACTTCCTGTTAATATTCAATTTACGTAAACACTAGGCAGATGAGTAATCGTTAATGAATTCGCATATTGTTTTGTCTTAGAATTCTAATCACAGAGCAGAAAAAAGAACTGGAAGTTCCAAACATTTTGCTTAATGAGAATTCCGTAAGAAATGTGCCAATATATCTTTTTAATCGTCGCGTTTCGTAAGAATATTTAAATTGAGTACTTTGTTTAGACCAGGGGTGTAAATCACGTCATCCCCTCGAAGCATTACAAAGATTACCGACATAATAGAAGGTCCTTTCCGTTCAATTTCGCAAATCGCATGTAGACCGATCCCTCTGACGTATCGGTACCGCTCGCTCTACCCTCTGAATTTAGTTTTCTTGATGGCAAATTGAATTCTTTTGTAAACTGCCCCGCCAATTTACATTCATACGACATACTTGCCTACAAAATAAAGCACTCGAGATAACATATTTGGTGAATATATTAGAGTAGGTTTGAGCTACGTTTTATCATTTTGTTACTGTGAGGATTATGATACAAAAGCGGCATTATTTAGTAGATAATACGAGACGAACAACTGTATAGATAACAGCGGCGAGTATTGGTAACGAATATTTGATACACTGTTTACACTGTTGTTATTACCTATCGTTATTAATTTGAATAAAAAAGTCAACTTATACAAATATTGGCACACAAACACTTAAGTAGCCACCTACATAATATTATTTTCCACATTTCTTATTTACACCAGTATTATTTAAATAAAAAGTATCGTAAAAAAAGATTATTTACATATCACATTGGTACGATATTATTTTAAGTTAAAAATCTTTTTGGCAAAATTATTATTACAGCACTAATTACGTATTACTTACTGATCTAACGATAGATTTTTTTTAACCAAATCATTTTGTAGAAGACAGCGGCTGCAACACTGCCTGCGAAAGGTCCAATCCAGTACACCCAGTGTAGGTACCACATGCCGGTCCAAATAGCCGGTCCCAGGGACCGAGCCGGGTTCATGCTGGCACCAGTTAAAGGCCCGCCGGCTACCGAGAGCCCCGTTATAGCCAACCCGAACTTTATCGCCGTTGAGTCTTGCTTACGCTCATTCACAGGGTCCCACAGACCGCAATTCAGTAACACAAGCGTCGCAGTCAATATAAACTCGACGCCGATTGCTTGAAACTGATTCAAATTCGTATGCGGCAACGTCACACAGAGCCCGGTTCCAATCGTATCCACATGAGAGATACCAATGAGTATTCCGTAACCGATCACTGCTCCCAAACATTGTACTATGAAGAAAGCGAGTCCAATCGGTATCGACGTGTTTCCCCATATTATGGAGGCTAAAGTCACAGCTGGGTTCATGTGGGCTCCCGACAGGTGCCCGAATATTTGAATGTTGAACATGACTGTCATTCCGAAGCCGAATGGGGCGTACAGAGGGTTCTGTTCCGATAATCCGTCGATGGGGATGCAGGACATGCACCCGAAGAGCAGCAGCAGCGTGGTGGACACTAGTTCGGAGAGGATGGGCCGCCATTGCTTGGAGCACCAGGCCGCCACCGAGGTGGCCTTGCCCCGCGACGCGTGTACCTTGGTCTCCACCTCCACCACCGACTGCGGGCCCGGGCTCGTCGACATGATCTCTCACAACCTAATGACACTAACTCACTCCGCGAACCTATATTATACAGAGCCGTCTCACGTATATATCAAATGATTCACTTACACTCAAACTGTTACTGCCATTGTCTTTTATAACTGTTTATTTGTAATTTGTTTTTACTGTTGTTTTGTTTGTTTTTATACCAAACGCACGTCCGCTGAGCTCCAGTTGTTACTTGTAAATATTATTGATATTTTCCTTTCGTTGATGCTACTATGATTTCAATGTTGTAATCTCGGATAAGATATCTTTCTTCTGTTGTTTATCGTTTTATCCTGAATTAAAATACCAACATGCGGCGAATTTACACAAACTCGTATATATTTGTTATCTTTAAATTAAATTATATTTATTTTAAAGATTCATTTTAATGTCTATTCCATAGATGTAGGATATACAAGATGAAAATAGACAGCTTGGAAGCATCACAAAAAAAAAACATGTGTTGGTGAATGTCTATGTTGAGTTAAAAATAGTGTTGGCCACAATACATTTTTACATTATGGACTATTTCAGTTTCAAACTTGAAAGATTGGACTTGATATTTCATACTTACTTGACAACTTATAAAGATGACCGCATATGCACAGGCGGGATTGCGCCGAAAAGACTCCCAGCCACCCCCGAACGCTTTAAAAAAAACGCCTGACCCTGTTTTTTCTACTATTTCAATATCCCAACTGGACTAGATCCCCGGCGTACGGCGGCGGGGCAACTTTCTTTTTTAAACATACCTACTCGTTAAGGTTTAAGTGGTAGGTCTAAACATTTATACCAAAAGTACAGGTAAATAAAACACTTAATATAATTTTGATTAATTATTTATTTATTGAGTCTTCCACCTCTGGTGGAAGTGTAATGTCTCTATTGACATATGAGGATACCGGTCTCCTTCGTGGCATCACATTTTATAGGTTGAATTTAATATTAGTTAATAATACGACTCAGTTCCTAAGAATCATACTTACAGGTACAAATAATGTAGTAGTCTTATGCCCGTTTTCACCGACATCCCCTAAACCACCACATAAGTATGGGACCCCTTACTTAAAAGGTCCTCTAAACCAGCCCCCAAGTTAAATTTCGTTTCACCATCATTCCTATCACCTAACTAGGGGACACATAGTTAAGTGACGTTTATTTTTCGATATTAGTGACGTGTTAGTGACTGATGCACGACTGATGCGTCTTTGAACTTGTCGATACTTTTAAACACTATAGTTTTTTATCAAATTCTCTAAAGTACATGCACATATTGATAAAGTTTATGATAAAGATTGTTTTAATAATAATAATTAATATTATTTCGTTCATATTTTTAATTAATTTAATATGTTCTAGCATATTTACTCTATACATGCATAACGAAACACGCATTTAATCTGTGGTCATTTGTATTTGACGGTTGAGTTGACACTTGGATTACCTACTTTGTTAAGTTAATTGTTTGTTGTGATCCTGTGTTGTGATCTACGCTACGGTTGTGATCGTTTCTTCGTACTTTCATCAATACTTTATTCGTCAATCGTTACTACTAATCGTTCTCATGAGGAGAGGAGGACCATCAACTGCAAAAACAGACCCAATATTGGACCAAGTCTGCGATTTGATGGCTCGAGGTTGCAGTGGTACTTCTTGCTGATGTTTTAGACCACATACAGATACCACAAATGAACTAACTAGTGAAGAATAGGCTATAATTTTAGATGCTGAACCCATTACTGTAAGTACTGCCAGATATATTATTTACAAACTTAAATTATATTGCCCTAGGCAATTTAAGTACTGTACTATTGTAATAAATTGTGAAAGGACTTGTCTATCTTTTTGTTTTTTTGTTACTCTTTTCACTTAATATACTGCTGAAGTTAATCTTATCTTAACCAATGAGATAGCATATATCTAGAAATAGGGCAGGTTACTTATCTATCTTTCTAATATCTTTAAACAAGCAATGCTTGCTATATGTAATCTGAATCTCGGAAATGGCTCTAACGATTTTCATTAAATTTAGTTTGCAGGGGGATTCAGGGGAGGTAAATCAATCTAGCTAGGTTTAATTTAAAAAAAACTTCAATAAAAACCAAACAAAGCTCGGTCACCCAGGTTCTGTTAATTATTCCAGATAAAGTCGCAATAACTTAATATAATAAAAGTATTCTGGTAAGTGTTTTAATATAATTTGTTTTCAGAACATGGCAATAAATGAAAACGTGATAGAAGACGAATGTGAGGTAACACCATCACGTTCAAAGATACCAACTCCTATATGGAAAAGGCGTAGGCCAATATTAAAAGAGCAAAACCATCCACTCAATCAAATAAAAGGTATGTTATCACATAAGAACATTTATTAAGTTATTGTTATGTAACAAGTTATCAAAATAATTTGTAATTTGTGATCGTCTAAATCCATATGTGTTCTGGGATGTAGTTGTGGTTGTGACATTCCTTATTATTTGTGCTGTCCTCTTGTCGTAGGATTTAAGTAAGGAGTCAACAGATGATTCTGAAAAGAAATAACATCTCTACTTTTTATAAGTTCATAATACTTATTACAATTTATTTACTTTACAGGTGGAAACTTCAATCTGAAGAATTTATTTGGTGTACCAAAGAATGACTAGAAAATCTAAGAGAAATTGTATTTTTAATAATAAATAAATTGATTATCTATGATAAATGGATTGTATTATTTATTATATATGTATAAATTGCTATTTTGATAAATAGCCGAGTCATGTGTTGAACCTGGCCAACGTGCTACAACATCTCTTATTAACAAATTGGCTGATGCTACCGTCTCAACATTTATAGACATATATCCCTTCCTGTTTCTGAATAGCTCTGCATCATCTCCACCTTAAAAAGTTCAAATAACAAGTTTAGTTTAACTAAAAATCGGAATTTTAAAACTAATATAGGTATAGTCTTGAAGTTTCACCTGGTGAATATATAATAAAATTAATTACCTATGCAAATGAAATGGGAACACACAAGTGTATCAGAAACATTGACGGCGTAGACTAAGGAAAAAAATATACTCACCTAATATCAGGGAATTCTAAAGCGTGTTCAATCTTTTCCAATAAATACAACACTGACGATTTACAAAACATAAATCTCCGAAAAAAGTCGGTTTCGTCAAAACTTTCGAAGTAATTTGGTCATTTTCGATATACGGCGATTATTTACGTCGAATATAGTAGAAACATTTTCTAAATTATCTAAAAATTCATATAAATCACTATCCATCTTCGTTGCTTAAAAGACAACGCACTTATGGGTCGGTTTATGTGCCCAGTTGTCGACCACCTAAATTTAGGGGACCTTTTAGCGTTTAGTTGACCCCTAACGGTTGGTGAAACGGAACCGCCCCCTAAACGGCCCCCTAAGCATGTTTAGGGGATCCCCTAAACTTAGGGGATGTTGGTGAAAACGGGCATTACACCAGTACACGGCGACATTTCCTTTGTATTAAACATTTGTTGTCAAAATGTTTGCTACGGATAGTAGTTAGCATTCCAATCTGGTCTATTTACAGTCCGTAACCATTTTTCACGCAATTTTAAACAACGTGGAAATCTAGAACAAAATATTAGTTACTCAATTACCAAGTTTTGGATTCTTACACGTAAATACTGAGTTCCTTGTAATTTTATTTCAAAATAGCTTGATTAAATAACTTTTATTGATGTCTTGACAGTCTCTAAAAAAAGATCAAGTTTTTATCGATACTCGTGTCGTCATCGCTTTGTCAAGCACTAGCGTAACCAAGCAATTTACTAATTTACATATTTTTTTCGCAAAGTCTGTATTAAATCACTATATATATACTTAAATTTATCAACGGGTAACAATAAACTATTGTAAACATCTTTTACTGAGCCGATTTAGAGCAGGAATTTGGCAAAATATAGTTCGAAAAATTCCAATAACAAAGTCGTATTTACCTGTGAAAAGTGTATTGATTGGGATTATATCGCCTTGTAACGTCACATCCAGGTACAGAACAGGTCACCATATTGTAAATTGTAATAATCTTAAGTTTAATCGAGGGATTATACTCGGAATTTTAATTCGATTCCAGATTTGACATAAGCTACTGTCATTTTGTGAAATAATTATACCACATATAATAGTGTAGTGTAGTGATACGAATATCTTATTTCATTACGAATCGATATTTTGTTATTTTGTTGGGTTTTTGTTAAAGTGTTGTTACGTTGTGTTTGTTGTTACGTTTATAGTTTTAATTTAATAATTGTTACCATAATACATTTATCTGTTTTATTTGTCATGTTCCTTCATGATCACATTTTTTATTTATTTCACACACAATTATAAAAGAAAAGTCTCAGATCGTTAATTAATCGTCAAAACTAAATTATCGATTCAGAAATATTTAATTTCCTGATATACTTAGTATACGAGAGTAAAATTATAAACGAGAAGAATCGATCCGGAAATATTCCATTTCCATATCGAATAATTTCGCAACGTCACTATTAAGTACTTGTCATAATGTTGCAACACTGAAATTGTCAAATCTGGAATCGAATTAAAATTCCGAGTATAGTAAAAAAATCACAAATTTCACCACAACGTGAAACTGACTGGGACGTTATAAACTCTTAGAGCGTTTCCACATTATCCGATCCGATATCGGTATCGGACGCCGATCCGATATCGGGGTAAGTTAAATGTATGAAATATGTACCCGTCTTTCATATTGTCCGGCCCGATATCGGATATCGGAGCCGACACCGATATGCTGGCGGCACCATCGGACGCCCGTGAGCCATCGGACGATAATGTTTGTATGTGTGCTATACGTGTATCTAAATTGTCTCTGTGTGCGTAGAGCCCAATGCTAGTTTACTAGTTTGGTTGTCATAATTAAAAAACTTTCTAGGTGCGTTTTGTAGCTTGCTAAAAATAGTATAAAATGCTCCCTCTGAATATCTAGCTTCCACAATGGGATGTATCCAATACTGGCTGTGGACAGATCTTTTTTTGCGTCTCAAATATAATAGATATGTAAAGCAAATAAAGTTTTGTATTATAGTCTGCCATGATGACCTGCACGCACTAAGCTATCGAGCAAATGGCCGTATCGGAACGATTTTATCGGAAATATGTGAAAATAGCACATGGTGTCTATCGGCTATCGGATGTCGGCTATCGGCGTCCGACACCGATATCGGATCGGATAATGTGGAAACGCTCTGACTCGCGAAAATAATGACATATCGGTACTCCTTTCGCTGTCCCTTTTTCTCTCGTGCGGTTTGAACACTGACCTCTGTGGGTTTGAACTTGATTAGGATTTCTGGGATTTCTTGAAAAAAATCTAAATCTATGGTCTATTCTGACACGATTCTGACCAATTGCGATAAAAGTAACTGACAATATTTTATAGACATTATAAATTGTCATATTTCTAGTGGCCACCCATTGTAAACTCTTCTTCGAGAACAGTAAAGAGTATGTTCTCGGCTTTTCTTTCATACTCATTTCATTATTATCTCAAACACGTTTTAATGAACCAGATAATTATATCCCACTAGAAGAAATCTTGTGTTTCCAAATAAAGTATTTTTACTTTTAATAAGTACTTTAAGAAGACATTACGATATAAGGGAAGCCATTTATCGTGTTGCAGAAAACTAGGCGATACGTCCTGGTAAACGTTCTGTAATCCGGGCTATTTACTATAATCCGGGAAAAGTGTCTGTCTGATTAATTGCCCACTTTTACATCGGCATCCTGAGCGAAAGAGGTGCCGTTATTAATGTTACTACTCAAGTTTATACCACCTAGATTATACCCTCCTTAATTATACTTCAATATACCCCAATATATATATTACTAGCAGCGCCCCGCGGTTTTACCCGCGTTGTGCCCGTTCCCGTGGGAATTTCGGATTTTTTTTACATAAAAACCTTTCTCTTGAATCACTCTACCTATTACAAAAAACCGCATCAAAATCCGTTGCGTAATTTTAAAGATTTAAGCATACAGACAAACAGAAAAACAGACGCGACTTTGTTTTATACTACGAGTATGTAGTGATTATAGACTGTTGGAACCGTTTCGGTTGTACCCAGGCATTAAGCAAAAGGTTAAGTGTCCAGAAGTTTTTGTTTGTGACACAGAAGAGTATTATAGCGTAAACTATAGATATTGTAGGTCTTTATTTTCTTTATATGTCCTCAGAATTCGTCATGCACATCAATATAATATTAATCATCGGTGTATCTAATAAAAAGTTATTTTTAATGAATTACTTTATGTATACCAAAATAACTACATACTCCTTTGTTATAAGAGTGCATTACCATTGAATCGGAGTGGAGCTGTGCGGAGCTGTATCGACCAATCACAACGCATCGACATTGTCAAAATCTTTTCGTAATGCGTAGTGATTGGTCAGTTGATCTCCGTCCAGCTCCACTCCCTTATCACTACATAGTATAAAACAAAGTCGCGTCTGTTTGTCTGTTTGTCTGTATGCTTAAATCTTTAAAATTACGCAACGGATTTTGATGCGGTTTTTTGTAATAGGTAGAGTGATTCAAGAGGAAGGTTTTTATGTAAAAAAATCCCGAAATTCCCACGGGAACGGGCACAAGGCGGGTAAAACTGCGGGGCGCTGCTAGTATACTTATGTATGTATCTATACTAATATTATATAGAGGTAAAATTTGTAAGTTTGTTTGTTTGTATATTCGATTCGTTGTAAGTATTCCCGAGATTAGCATCTCGGGAATCATCAGTCTGATTTGACTAATTCTTTTTGCAATGGATAACCACATTCAAAGTGAACGATCGACCACTGATTGACCACACTTGAAATTAACTTATCATAAAATGTTCTTCTTCTTCTTCATCGAGTAGATGGCAACCTGACCAGTCCTGGTGTCAGAGTTATTGAGCCGCCAAAGGCCTCTGACGTGGCTCATGTAACGACTACTATCCGTAGAAAGTAACCGGGACCGACGGCTTAACGTGCCCTCCGAAGCACGGATTCGTCTTACTTTGTAAAACTTAACTTTTGTCTTTATAAAATGTTGGTATGGAAACTGTACAGTTGCATATACCTTAAAATATGTCGATGGCAAACTTCATTTTGTAGTAGGAAGCAACAACAGTGTGTCAATAGTATTTCCTTAACCATTGATTTACCCACAAGTTAGTCAAGCTCTTTAGTACGGCACAATACTACACTATTTACTTTGTCTCATAGTACACTGTTTATACCGGTGAGTCAATGCGTTTCAAAGGCGAGCGAATAAAACAATTAATAATATGTATATACAAATGGCAATATTGTGAGTCATACTAGTTTTAAAAATGTTAGCATTTCAAAGTTTTCCTTAGTCATAAGAATCTTTCTATTGTTTAATAAACAAGTAAAAAATTTCGTGGGACAATGGATTTGATTTGGATGTACCACATAAATAAACAAATACAAACAAACACTGTTATATGCGTAAGATTTCAATTTCTTATCCTTTACAAAATGCGAGTTGGTTGGACTTAACATTCTAAAGAATAAACTCATTTTACTTTATTAAGCTATTGCATACCTTCTATCGCGGGCCTTGAGCGCGGGGACCGAATCCAGTAATTCCGTAACGAAAAAACCTCACGCTCCCCACTAACGCCATCTAGTGATACAAAAAATAACTATGCAATAGCTTTACCGCGGCAGTCCCCGAGTGCCACACGTCTTTTTTAGTTAGAAGGAGAAATCGAATCTGTGTCCGCCAAGGTACCAGATGGTGTCACCCACGGTATATAGCTACGCCACTGATAATATATCTCCTTCAATGAGAAAAGAACTACTTGGTAGATAGCAGATCACAACTAATAAAGGGACAGTAGCCACAGACTGTGGTACTTTAAACCTTGACATACTTGTTACTGGTTTGGCATGATCCACCAAACATTACAACATGCAACTCATTTATTATGATATGGTTAGCATTATATGAGATACTCGTACAAATTATACATGAAACAGCGTTGATAAAATAATCAATGTCTAATTATTTATAACCAGCAGCGCCCTGCGGTTTTACCTGCGGTGTGCCCGTTCCCGTGGGAATTTCGGGAATTTTTATACATATCAACCTTCCTCTTGAATCACTCTATCTATTTTTTAAAAACCACTTCAAAATCCATGCAATAGTATGTGAGTTTATCGCAAATAGACAGACGCGGCCGGGGACTTTGTTTAATAATATGTATAGTGATACCTATAGTAAAAGAAAACTAACACTTACTTACTAGACGCCAGGTTACTTTCAGTTATTTACGTTAAGGATCTTTTTCAATCTTCGAGTAAATTGAATCAGTGATATTGGAATCAGTGAGATAGGTATAACAAGTACCTTCTAGAGATAGATAAAAGATATCTTTCACTATCAACTTGTCAAAAAAAACTTGAGAGGTGCCAAGATGGAACGATGTTTATTTATTATCGCACGGCTTACAATAGCTTACTATAGCAAAAAGTGTCGGCCACCCATCACATTCATGATCGCGACAACCGTTGCTTAACATTAAATATCGACGGCCACCCATCACAATCATGATCACGACAACCATTGCTTAACATTCAATATCGACGACCACCATATTTCACTGTCTGTCTCTCTCTGGCGTGCGCATGTTTCTCTGTCTGTCTCTCTTGCACATGTTTCTCGGTCTGTCTCCCTCTGGCGTGCGCATGTTTCTCTGTCTGTCTCTCTCTGACGTAAAAAGTGTCGTTACATATTTTCCGTCTAGCCCCCTTTCGCAACGCGCGATAAGGCTTGGAACTTCTTTCCAATAGATGATTAATAAAGAAACGTTATCTGTGGTCATAAACAAATATTTATAACAAAAATTGGAGAATCTATTAATTTCCTATACTCTACCGTCTAATTTAGGTACATAAAAAGTCACCTACCTATTTACGCCTGACTCGGGTTCCTTAACTATTTCATAACTGCCGGTGATTGGCCAGTCAAACAAAAGAAGAAAAAAGCAAAGTTTTTCCGTACACATAGACAATGTGTTTTGATTCACAATGTGCGAGATCCTTTGCGAAATCACAAGTTCGTTATATGTATAGAACAAGTGAGCCGCGCGAGGATTCTACCCACGTCCTCGTTACGTACTTGTATTGAGTCCACGAATCCGCGCGGTCGGTTTAAGTGGCATATATCTCGTTTGGTAGAGCCTAACTCAAAACCATAATACGTAGCTTATCCTTTGTTTACTCCTTGACTAATAGTGTTTGAACGTTCCCTTTGTGGAACAAACAATGATTTATGTATTTTATACATTTCCCTTTGAATCTCCGATGTAACTATTTGTGTAAATTAGAATTGTAGAGATTTATTTAGGTCTCAATTACATATTTAATTATTTTGCTTTGTGTGGTCTGGATTAATAAAATAGAATTTTTGCCCGACTTATGTCATAGAATTAGTTCTTTTACGAAAGTATTCTTAGAAGAACAAACCAGTGTTTACGTTAAAAAATGTACGTAAACATATACTAATATTTTGCATTGTGAATCAAAGTCATTTATATCAATAAAATGATTGAGAACAAAACAATTGAGTTTGTAAAGAGCTCTCTTGATAACGTGTACACATACGAGACATAATCTAATTAACCTCGCGTGTTTGTTATTGAATCTCAATAGGAGATCATTTGATATTCGTTTAATTGACCTTTATGTTCGAACTTTTCAGATATTCATAGGTATAGGGTCGTTTAAATGGAGCTAGTTTATGATTTGCCAGTCAGCGAATTCAATACAACGCATCATCGATGGTGAGCTCTCCTCCTATTGAAATATTCGTCTCTCATCTTATAGCTTGGCAGTCAATCTAAACGACGTCTTATTTACCTATAATTTTTATAGCAACACAGTTCAAAGACTTAGCATCAAACTTTTCTACTGCCCCTGTAATTAAAGTAGCAAAGCAGTTCAGGTTTTTCAAACTATTAGAGCTTCCTAAAGGTAAGTAAAAACACGAACAAAAACAAAAGGCAACTGAAACGCAAGCAGTACTAATTAGAGAGAGTACATAGTTAAATAAAAATAAGTAGATAAATAAAACTTTTTAAATGGTCGTTTTAATTTACAAGAGTCGAGCGCAATAAGACAGAGTGCAGCCTAACTTTGTTTACTTTTTTATTCTCTGTTCGCTTTAGAAAGAAAAATTGTCCGTGACGGCTGTTAATTGAAAGGAGCAAGTTGCTCCGCTAAATTAGTGGCAGACACTGCTCCGGAACATTGCTCGCATCCAATTCAAGGTTGTTTATTAACCTAATCCGGACGCCTCCTGATTCTGATCTAATTAATTGACTAAGTAAAACACCATTTGAGGGCAGTCGCTTAAGGCACCAAGATAATTAAAAAGCCGATAGGACACAAGTTGAAGTATTGGGATTCGTGACATCAAAATAATCTCCCCGCATCGAAATTTAGAGGCGCCATAACCAACGACAATTCTCTTAGAAACTTTCCAAGTGAAACTTTAACTTTTGGTCAAACAGTTTTCACGAGTTAAATTGTTCTTGAGCAATTCAATCAGGTCTGCATATTTATGTATCTGAAGTTAACAATTTATTTGCACGCTTCGAAGTTTGATGAATTACAACGACAAAGTTTCAACGATATTGTTCTGTTTAAGTGCTTGGTTTAATCTATAGCTGTTACGAACCATTTATTCCCTAACTAAAGTTTATCAGGCTTCTAATTTAAGATTTGGTTAACAGATTACGGCATATTTGAGTAATAGGTGCCTCGCTTTTGTAGCTAACCGCCTACGTCATTGACTTGAATATTCTATGTCTAATTACAAGAGAACAATAATTTACATGTGTATGTTGTCCGTACTTTGGCATTGTACTTTCTGGCTGTCCCTCGTTCCGTTGTTGATGGTCTAAACATCTGTTCCGACCCAAACAGTTTGGTTCATCCATTGTGGCCGTCACATTGTCCGCGCTAACGATATTATTGTCACTCGCATTCCTATCTCATGCATTCGCTTTTTGTGACGCATCAAACGCACCTCGGAATCTATCCTTCTTGCTTATATAATATCACTACATAGTATAAAATAAAGTCGTCTCTGTTTCGTGTCTGTTTGTCTGTTTGTCTGTATGCTTAAATCTTTAAAATTACGCAACGGATTTTGATGCGGTTTTTTGTAATAGGTAGAGTGATTCAAGAAGAAGGTTTTTATGTAAAAAAAATCCCGAAATTCCCACGGGCACGGGCACAACGCGGGTAAAACCGCGGGGCGCTGCTAGTAGATTAATATATCTATTTATTATAATAGCCTGTATGGATATAGTGAATGTCGATGAACTTATACATAAGTATAATTATTTTTATATTTGTGTGTTTGATGTACCTAGTAGAAAGTCAAAGATTTTGATAAAAAATAGGTATCTGTGTTGTCAGTAATTTTTATTTATTGTAAGTATAATTAAAATGACTGTGTAATAAATAACTGATACCAAATTGACTTGCTTGTAAGTTGATCTAATCATATATTTCGATGTTTTTGATAGAAAATGGGGATATCATGGAAGATCGCGGATGAGCGAAGTGCTTACTGCATAATCTTATTCATGCATGTGTAAGATCTAATCGTGTGTAAGATTCATAATATGACATTCGACATAATTATCTCATGTACTTACCAACTTTAAGAGATAACACAATACACTTAGAGAATAAATAGGAAATTCAATAGAATATCTTATAGGTCGAATTGTCAAGGCATGCTTACACCTAAGATAGGCCTAGATAACCAGCAATGTACGTAACATTGCTAGTTATTTAATATGACCTACGAATATCAATAACTAGCTGTGCCCCGCGGTTTCACCCACAGCGCACCCGTTCCCGTAGGAAATACGGGATAAATAGTATCCTATATCCGTCTCCTGGTTCTAAGCTACATCCCCACCTATTTTCAGCCAAATCGGTTCAGCCGTTCTCGAGTTATAAATGGTGTAACTAACACGACTTTCTTTTATATATATAGATATGGCATTCAACGTCACGATGTGCATGTTATATTGCATCTAGAATATTTTCCGTAATAGAAATAACCTTTGAGATAAACTGTCGTAAATGTTTTCACAGTAATTTCATTATCAGTAGGTATTTATTGTCTTATATTGTGTTAAGGAAAAAGAAGTAATTATGTAATGTGCATTATGCAGGTTGCTTACGATTTACTCATCATTTAATTTCCTGATAATTGAAAATCCCTACCTTGGTCTTATAATAAAGGACAACATTAATGTACATAGGTACCAAATATCAGTTAACATAAACCAATCAACAATACTTGCAAATCATGTATGTACATGATAACTTAACATACAGATGTCTGCAAAAATAATTCAAAGATAAATCAGTAGTACTTTAATAAACAACATTCATATTCAACGTTTTGTCTTGCTCAATGACCAACCTTTGATCGGAACATTCTTCAACTTTAACACACTTCTGAGCTGCTTCGTCCAACACAAATGGTTCGGGGCATTCACAGCGAGCGTAGTCGCAGTAGTACCCTATATTGATAGATACAGGATGACGACATGTCCGTTGAGTGATTGCCATCTCATCACAACTCGTTATGTAAATCTGGTAGCCCTCAGGGCAACTGTTTTCACCTGAAAATAGGACCCATGAGTAGATACGTAGAACCTGATCTAATGTAGAATGAAATGGAATGAAGGCGGAGTGAGTGTTTGTTTTGTATTGATGGAGGATGTAGGTATATTGAGGGTTTGAATAACACAAAATTACGTGAATACTTGTACTCGGTTAGTAATTTTAAATTTTACTTTATAACACAAAATGTATCCTCCAGTATTTATAATTGAATCGATAATATAATGCAGTATACTCACACAAACGATCCTCATCAGCATTTTCACAATTAGTGATATTATTCTCGCCAGCGCATAAATGCAAAATCAAACCGACAAAAATAGCCGTAAACGAATTATGAAAGCGCATTGTCGGTGAGTCCAATAGTTTATTCGCGTGTTGAGAAGCGACAGAGCAGTTAATCGATTTCGACTCTGTTTTAAATGAATTTGTTTTTATGTAAAACTAGAACTATAAAAATGTACTTGGTAGTAGGGAACAAAGGAAACAGTTAGTTTATGTGACACACTGAGATAAGTTACGTTATGGAGCAGTAAAACCGCAGGTAAAACATTTGATGGGCCGGTAATTAACTGTTTGTTACTCTGATACGATCTAGAGTAGAAAGTTAATAGCAACGTCAGGTTACATTTTAGATTCCTGTTTTGTATCAATAAAATGATTACAGACAATAGATGCTCTCTGAATATAATATATTCAGAGAAAAAAAAACTATGTAGAGAAACTTAGGTAAATACTCGTAATATTATTTACCTAAGTTCCATGATGTTATGAATGCATCTGCCAAAACCCTATCCGCTGAAAGTCTCCTGAAAATGTATTAACACCTATATTATGTAAAGTTACTTACCTGAGATAAAAAAAATACCTAATCTTAATTACGAAACGGTAAACCGAATTGTAAAAATGTAATTAGTGTCATTACGTTGGTTTATCATAAGCCAAGGTATTGCGTAATTTGTTGAAACAATGTTTTAGATAAGTACATATGCGGTTCATTTATTACTTTGTTTGGTGGAAATGGAAAATTTTCAGCCATTTTCAGCTTTTTCCCATACTGTTGTAGCTTTGTATGGAAGTTTCACTATGTACAAAATGGAGTAACAAATATGAAGAATTTGAATGTGCCCCATATTCACGTTCTACCTGTAGATATTTGGACATGGAAAGGTATGGAACAAACAACGCAGCGAGTCCCGCGCACCGGTATGTGGTAATGTACGGATACAGAGCCTGTTCGGGACCTACTACTGGACCTTCGACATAAAGATAAGTTCATTTAAATTTTTACTTTATTAGGAACTAGTGGCCTGCCCTGGCTTCGCTTTGTAAGGCCACTCTCCCTGTTAGGGGTTGAATTTTTCAAATGCTTTTTCATTTCTCACTTACATAATTTAAGTACCATAGTACCAAATTTCAAGTTTCTGGGTACAGTTGTTTCGGCTGTGTGTTGAAACTCGTATATAAGTCAGTGAGTCTATCAGTTAGACAGATTTGCCTTTTATATATCTATACTAATATTATAAAGCTGAAGAGTTTGTTTTGTTTGTTTGTTTGTTTGTTTAAACGCGCTAATCTCAGAAACTACTGAACCGATTTGAATAATTCTTTTTGTAATAGATAGCCACATTCAACGGGAAGGTTATAGGCTATTTTTCATCCCGAAATTCCTACGGGAACGGGTACAACGCGGGTAAAACCGCGGGGCGCTGCTAGTAGATTATAAAATGACTAAGTAAATTCTTAAGTGTTAACTTTTGACGTTAAACGTTTCATGAGGTGTGATTATGATTTTATTATGGTTAGGAATCTCAAATGAATCTAAGTGTACACAATAGTTTTAACAGTATATAATTTTTATTGCATCTAGATGTCGTGTTTGTACCGTCAGTTTCGAGTTCTATTAACCGTAGTAGGGGTAGCGAATGGTTCACTAATATCCGAGGTCCGGCGCTAATGTCCAGTGTTTACTTGATGCACATTGCGCTGGCCTCTGCATCTGCATACCATTACAGGTATGTGAGCAATGACCTGTCGCGCCGTGAGCGAACAGACTGCCTACAAATTAAACGAACCGAGGAAAGTATGCTCTCTTATACTCCGATATTCCCTAGAGTCGAGCATAACCTGGATTTCCAATCAAGGACTGATATAAAACCTCGGAAACTTTATTGCCATTTTCCGCGCCAATGAACAACTTTACTACAAAAATATGGACTGCGTGTAAGAACTCGTGTTCTGTCTACGTACGCTTTACTATGATCCTTGTGAGTCCTTAGCTCGGTATAAAGGGGATTTGTTATGTTTATAGGATTTTTATGATATTTCCATCCGACTTGACGTGATATGTGAATTCCATTCAAGTAAAAGATCATAAACTATTGGCGGTATTTTACTTTTGACTAACAGTAAAGAAGAACTGCATTAAATGGCTGAAAAGTGGAGGTTTCAGTATCAGCGACGGTATATATTCTAGCTACTTATTTGAAGAGGATGCCACCAGCCACACGCAGCTGTACAAATATGAACTAACTTTCCAGTTTATTCGAACAAAGCAAACGTCGGGAGGGTAAACAAGAGTGTCACCGGAAACGGCGCCATCTTAGCGCCGCACTTGCTTCCTCGCGCCTAAACTACTTCCGACTACAACTTCCTCCCATGCGATGCTTTAGGAAACCTGTTTCATTTCATTTACAGCAATGTGTGCAGCAATTTAGTGTTCCCAACTTATCCGTAAATTAAATAAACGTTCCGAACTGCATCCGACTGGCACGACAATGTAGATGCAGATGCTCTATCAATCTATTTAAGTACTCTTGGATATTAACGGTTCGGATAAGTAGAACATCCTAGTATGTATAGTAATATATTGTTTTCTAAATATCTGTAGTGAACGAACGTTCCAGTTTATATCGTTGCGTAACAAACGGAACGACACATGTTATTATCCATTTGAGGCTTGGTTACAGCTTTGACCTATGAAACAGCGGCCAGCATTACAATAAGTACTTGGGTGCGTGCCTACAACGGCATATACTTGGCCTATCTGCTAGTACACGATGTCATAAAAATAGAAAAATAAAGGTTTGATCTTTACTCCTTTTGTGAGTTAATACAAAGAGTTTAGGTGGAATGTTCCTTTTGTGCGGCAATAGATAATGTCTGCACCTCCATTAACATGAACCCTTTGAGCGCCTTCGTAATAAAAGAGCAAGTTATCAGTGTCAGATAAAAAGGGTGGCTGTTTGCCGTTGTCATTCTGTACGACTCAGTAAATACACAGTTAAGTGCTAACTGATGTACAGCGGCATGCTTGCCTCCTAGATGAATATTGAACATGTTACAAGAGTTAAGTAAGGAGATAGTATTTATATAGGTCTAACACTCGGTTAGTGCCAATTTCCTTTGCAAGAGTCCTTCACATATTTAATATCCTATATTTGACAACTGTATTTAACGTCCACGTTATCAAACTAAACGCAAACCTTCAATGTGTTTCTTCGTCGTCAAGTATTCTCTTGAACAATTTCCCGGTGCCGGTTCCCCTGAGAATAAACACAACTCGGAACAGATATCAACGGTCCTGCCCCTCTCGCACAGCCCAAGTAATAAATCTCTGTTATTAAAAACTGATTTATGCACATACCGTACACGTACCGGTTAAGTGATATTTTAGTAATTCATGCTGTGTGATGAGGCAACGCAGAGGAACTCCGCCATTGCAGCCTCTGCATGACCCTGAACGTGACGTTAGGAGTTCAGGAAATATTCTCCTCTAAAAGTACACGGGAAAATTGAAGACAATTGCTTTCATTTGCCGAATTTTTATTTTTCATAGTACAAAAAAGTAAAAGTAGGTACCTATATTGGTAGGAAGACCAATGAGAATGGAAAAACCAAGATACAGTAGTTAAGATCAAATACTTCAACAAGTAACAAACATAGTAAACACGATTGATAGTAAATATTTATATATAATAAAAAACAATTTCCGAATACATAATTATCACATTATGCATCTTAATAGCGAGGTGTAAACATAGGATAGGCGCTAATAGCGAGTCGCTATGTACTTCATTCAACATTCACCTTATGATAAAAGCAGAAATCCATTGAAATCTCAACTTCCTATAACCTGCGGCATACGTTAACTGAATCAGCTTATCCCAACACCCGAGGGCACCGCTGTCCCACCGAAAGATTGCTAAGCAATTAGCAGGACATAATGTGCACTACACTGTTTTGATATTAAATTACTCCTCCGTTCATTCGAATGTGCTGGAGAAAGGGTAATTTAGAACATCCATTAGGAAAAACCACATTCGACTATTTCCTACCTGTGCCGGTAATTATAACTACACCATCCCGACCGATGTTTATTACTTTGGAACTACAGGTATTTCTAGCAATCTATTGTAGGTAGTTAATTGAGTACCTACGGTTCACATGGATCAATTACTAAAGATAAAGAAAATGGCGGAGATAAATACAGATATATAATAGTGCTTAGTCCATTAGTCAGACCATCTGACCCATATTTTGACTTTATCATAAAAAAATTAAATGGACAAAACGCATAAAATTGAATGGTAAGACTGTCTCTAGCTATATCTAAATAAACACTGGCGTGACGTCAGGCTGTTGTGATTATCTTCAAGCATTGGTCGACCGCTAACACTGACGAAAGTAACTGATCAGAATATGCATAGTATACGAACTGATTTAATTATCTACCAATTTGGTAGTCAACTGACCATCAAACGTTCAAGTACTGAATACGTAATAGCGCTAAGCACAGGTTGTGTTTGTCAAGAGCGTGAGATAATGAAGATGAATAGACATGCCCTTTACATTTTAACTCCACGGGGAACACGACATTTTCATAAACATTACCGAACTATGAAAAAATATCAAAATTACGTTATATTGGAAAAGCAAAAATATACAATTCAAAATCAAGCCACATTGCAGTTTAACAATGGAGCTAATTTTTAAACGAGCTCTGTATTTCTGCATACATTTTCCTATCGGAAATTCGGATGCCATATTTACTCGAATCAATGTTATCTGGTTCGTGCTTCGCCAAACTGAAACATTATACAGTATTCGGAAGAGTACGTAGTACCTATTAAAATGCGAAACCAATACTAATTAACTTTTATCAAAAGCTCTAATAGAATAAGTTGGTTTGTTTGTGTTTTTCGTCACCTACGAGACACGTGCAACGAATTTCTGAAAATAAACAGGAATTTTCCTATTCCATTCAGTTTTCCATATTTAATTAACTCGTCCTTCACCCGCCAATCAAGTTGAATAATAATATACTCGTGATATTTAATATCTTTTTGAAAAGCATTGGAATTGGAATTGCCATACACTTTTTGAAATACGTTTAATTTCCTTATATTATTTAGAAAATGTTCACCATGTATTAGTAACGTTATGTGTTGTCGATTTAGGTGTTGTAACTACATGAACTACATGAAGGCATAAAAGTTTAGGAGTGTTAGAAAGTATGTAAAGAATTTAAATAAGTAACATTGTTTGTAAGTGAATCGATACAGTTCAGGCCCAATGAGTTGCCCTTGGGAGCAAACTTCGGTATCGCCACTTGTGAATTGTGAATAGTTCACAACCACAACCGCTAACCCTTCTTGTTTCTGGGAAAATATGCTTACGTTATTACTTAGTAAAACATAATTACTCTGTTTATCGACGCGTAGTTAATTCATCTTCTTTATTATTGTTGAAATTTCTTGGAAAACATGTTTTGTTGATAGGTACTTAGACGTGGCAGTAAGTAATAACATTCAATTTCCAAGATATTGTAATAAAACAAAATTGTTATTTATTTGCCGTCTTATTTTTTGGAATTAAACAAAAATATGGGGTGTGAATATAAAATTATTTATTATTCGACGTGTATTCCTTTATACAAGGACCAAGGAATAAAATACACATCAAAACATCGGAAATATAGAAGGTTTTATTGTAGTCAAAAAACTCTGCCTCGTCCACGTGTAAAGGGGGATCCCTAAATGTTGTCACCTCGGTCCGCATCCATTATTAAAATCTTATTAAGCTCAGACTGTTTGACGAGCGCGGTACAAAGACTCGCAAAATAAAAATTATCCCACCTTTTCCGCTCCAAAACAATTTCCCAACCAAAATGTAACCTTTATTCCAAGTTCGTTAGTTGAAGTATTTAAGTAACATTAGATACGTACTTTACTTATGTTAATTATCTCGGTGTATAAACTCAAACAAAAGATATTGTAATTAAAAAGTTTAACAATTACTGGTCCACAAAATAACTTCGCTCGTGTTTATTGTTCGTGCTTAAAGATATGATATTTTCTATACTTCTATTGTTTTCATGGCCTAGTTGACTGCGCATTGTTTGCAGCAAACAGAAGCTTGTGGAGTCACGGCAAAGATATCTTCTGAGAAGTATTTGATGTTGCGAGCTTTTACTTAGCTTTTCAGAGTGCGGAGCTTAACTTTATTAAGCTAATTGTAAGTAATAAGACATTTTGCGTGAAGCTTACTGTCGCACACCGCGCCATAAAAGAACGGGGTTGGTTCAGGAGGGGATTCTATTAATCATATTTTATAGCCCACCGCTAAGCTGCTACTTAGCTTATGTAGAATGTAATAAATTTCAATTTATAGACATTAAAGTTAATATACTATCCTAACCCTAACAATACTTACCTATATCATGTGCTGACACGTTGCCTCTATATGAAATGTATTGAAAGGTTGAATTATTCATGAGATCTATTTAGCGCTAGGTGTCGCATCGAAATGAGCTCGTTATGATGCGTTCCAAATAACTACTATGTTAGTTTTGTTTGTAAATAGCCACTTGCATACAAGTAATTAGTACTAAGGTACACGGAAGAGCGAAGTACTTACTGCTTCTCCATTTCGTGCTAAGGTATAATACAATTTCTCCATGACAAAGATAGTGCTGGTGTAAACATCGTAACTTTAATTAGGTAACCAATATAAAATAAACAACAACTTCGTAGACAACTGCGTCACCTTACTAAGTTAAAATAATACCTTCGGAACCCGACTAATCTGCAACCATCAATGTACAAAACAATATTCAAAGTAAACAATGGTAATAAATGATGAAGGAACCACCAAAATGTCGTAATCCGGAAATTACTGAGCACTAAAAATAGGAGCAACAATGTCGACATCTCTCAGCACTAAACTTTGTTCTCTATGGTCGCTAACAACAAAGTTTCAACGCAAAGTCGAAGCCCAAGTTAAAAGGTGAGCTGAAACGAGATTAACTAAGTTCCCTACACCGTACCTACAGGTAGTTACGACAGGTACGTAAACCGGAAACGGATGTTATCCCGCACCCGCCCATCCCGCATCACTTCCGGCTGCGCGCCGTCTGCTTCCTGTTTCTCAAATGGACTAACATATCTGCCTAATAGCGATTACGACACATAACAATGTATTATAATGATTTAGGTGCGTAGACTTGACCAGATGCAATGCATCATGGACAAATGTCACCCATCTCAATCATTAATATTCAGAGCAGAGATGTTCCACTAAATCAGCAACTAGCTATCTAAATATGTTAGCTAAAATAAGATTTCCAAAAGATTTCAAAATTTCAGCGAAGCAAGTAAAAATCTCTGAATCTCCAACCCTAATTGAAAATTATACGACGCGCCACCACTAGAGTAACTGAATACTTTGCACATCATTAAACTGCACAGAAAAGTTGAGTTGAATTTCAACAAAAGAAATAGTTTTAAAAAAATGTTCAGTTAGTTACGCACGTTCGCGGGAAAAGTTTGACGGCTCGTTAAATTACTGAACAATTTCTATGTTCCGGTTTTAAGCGGAGAGCGAGGATAAAAGGTATACGTATTGTTTGTTGTTCTCAAGGACTTATATTACATTTTAGTTAATCGTTTGAATTACGCTCGAGTAGCCGTGTCACACGAGTGTTACTTTAATTAAGGGTATTTGCGTTGAAGACTTGAAGACAAACAAAAATCTGAACAATAAAGCTTTGGCGCTGAGATAAGTTTAAATCAAATATTTGGCGACTATTTCTCTTGTATTTGCAGACAACCTTCAGTAGAGGCTACTCCCTTTAGAACAGAGGTTCTGTAGTTTCTTACCCCTCGGAAACATCAGCACCAGAAGTGATTTAGAACTTTTACGCTCAATGTGACTACCTTTTGCCTTTGACTTCTTTTGAACGAGAATAGTTTTTCAAAGTGGTCCCATTCTTGGCCTCGTGACTCTATTTTCCTTTGTCAACTATCCTTGTACAACAAAGGAAGCTTAACTCATATTATCACTGAGAGAATTTTGACTTGTATTTCGGTGTATCACTTTTATTGACAATCGAAGATTTTTATCCTTAAATAGAAAGAAATCCTTTCAGGTTTTTAACCCATATCGTACGATGAAATTGAGCATACTCGTTTACTTCCCACTTTTTTATTTAAGTATCAAAAGTTAATGTTAACTTAGAACTTAAATATATGAAGCAATAGTTAGATTATAGAAGATCTATAGAACGGTTTAATCCTTCTCAGAATGCTGTTGTCGCAAATCCACGACTCGGGAGCCCGTTGCCACAATATTTTTAGTTTCCCGCCAGCCGCCACCGAGCCAACTCTCAAGCCATTCTTATCTGCGCCTTGACGTGGGATAGCCCCAGGATTTTCTTGTCGAGGAACCAGCCAACTAGATTCATTTTACTTATGACTGTCTTCTCTGATTCTAAACTTTATCCCGAAATGCACCATATGTGAAGTTTCATAAAAATACAAGCTGTACAAAATGTATTTTAATAACAATGTACATAGGTATCTACGTTACTGAGACACAGAAAAGCTACATTTTACACGAAATAATAGTATAGTGGGTATTCGTTATGAAACTTACCTTTAAACAGAATTAAACAATAAATGTACCACGGTAGCATATATTAAAGCTTCGTTCAAAACTTTCTATAATACCCTCCCAACCAAAATGACCTTTAACAAGGTGCTCCACTCTAACTAGGAGCCACAGGTCTAGACAAAAGCCGAGCTAGAATGCAAAGTTTCGCCACAACCTCACAATACCTTTGTACACCTACTTACTACAATATAAATTTTAATCTAACCGACGAGCGAACATAGGAATACATTGTACTTAGTATCAACAAGAACCATAAGCTTGAATTAATGTTGTGAAACTCATCAAGGGTTATGCGTTTTTGGTACTTAACTTGAAGTTGGTAGACAGAAGAATATCTACATGAATAACATCATGCAATGTATATCGAATAACACAGTCTCTTGTTAATAATCATTGCCATCGCCAGCGCTGGTGGCGTAGTTTGATTAAGCGATGTTGGTTCATTACAATTGTTAAGCACTATGCAGCTCGGGCCCTACTTGGATGGGTGACCGATAGTGGTATTCCTATCTGAGCGCTACCGTGTTTCGGAGGGCACGTTAAGCAGTCGTTTCGTTTTTATCATCAAACCATGTCGGAGGCCTCTAAAAACTCCGATACCATAGCCACTAACCTACTCGAAATAAACGAATGAACCGATCAATGATGTACTATCGACTTTTATATACGCAGTGTTCTGCACCTGCTATAGTTCCTACGGCTCATATTTGCCAGCAAGCTGTATGGGGCCACCCGGCGCCTGTCTTGTAGTAAAACCGCAGCAATAAAGTATCACTCAGCGGAAAATAGCGGTGCGTTCAGGACGACGCAATCTCAACTTCAATATTGTTTTATGAAACGACTGTGAAAACTGCAGCTTATAACCGTTTCTAAGTTATAAGTACACAATGTAAACATCATAATAATATATTGTAGTCATAAACTATGATGTCATTTATGGTTAGATTACGCAACTCGATTTTTCGTGCATCTACATAGTAATTTAAACGATTAAAAGTATAATCTACCGTTATCAATGATATCAATTTAAATTTTATGTAATAAAATAATAGTACCTACGTACCTATAAACATTCGTAACAACACCTAACACACATAAACATTCACGAGACACGGGAGACCAAGTCAAAGTATTGACGAATGGGTCACATCTGGTGCGAAACTGAGGCAATGACAAACTTGTCTCGCAAATATAACACGCGTCTCGATATTTTACCCCAAATACTTACGATGGTAGCCGAGTTTATGGGTACCAGCACTGAAATACCTACCAGTTAACAAGATAACTGCACAGAGTTTCACGTGAACTTTGTCTTCGAGTGCCACTTGAATTAACATTAGTTAGTCGTATGTGTTTAGGTACCTAACGCGAAAGTGCATAAATCTGTACCCGTGCGGGAAGCCAAATTAGTTTAGTTCTCCACTTACTTTGTTTCTATTAGATACTACTTAGAACGAGGACTATGATTAGAATTGTATTAAAATATCTCAAGAGAAAAGTTACCTTAATTTCTCCACTAATCAAGGTGCCAGATAAAGATGACACTCGTCGGTATTCAGGTATACAATATACCTGAATATTATAATATCAACACTGTTGACACTTTTCACGCGCACATTTCATGATCCATTAAACATACATAAAACACTGTTGTCGAAACTCAAGCTGATTGGGCAATCAATGTTCGTGCCAGGTACATTACAATTATTTATGTTTTACGTAAGTATGGATGCATGTATCATATAGATAACCCAAACCTCGCCAGTGGAGTTCCACACAAAATAAAATGCGTCATCGCAACCCTCGCGCTTTGTGAAATGGCAAAAAAATCCGGTCATGTGAAACACGCTTACTGGATATGGAACTGTAAATTTCTACATTTCGTTTTCGTCAGCTGTATTCAAATTTAAAAACACAATTCGGTCGGTATTACTTAATTTCCGTATTTCTGGCCGTGTACAAATAAGTGAATACAAACAAGAACAATCCACCTATGTTTACAGCCATGGACAGAATTGAAAATTATCCGATCCAAATATTTTTTTTACGAGCTCAATAAATTTTAACAAGAGGTGTTCAGTCGACATTATTGTTCAAATTTATATCAGAGGGAATTAAGGTCATATTATTTGTATTTTATTTTCGAAATTGGTTGTTTTTCATCTTTATAAAATAACAGATTGTGAAAATTGAATTATTATCAGACGGTTACGATTAGGAACAGCCGTGAGTAACTTTGTAACAAAATAAAAATGGAGAGAAATTCTTTTAACTTTTTCTGTGGTTGATTTCTACAAATTCCAATTTTAAAAAACTGAAACTTCCATTTCAAATTAATTTTGTGAGCTGAATACAGGTTGTGGGTTTGATAAAGTTATAATAGCGATCGGAGGAGTGGAGCAATCACCTTGAGGGCAGGAACAATTTCCCTTTGTCAAGCTTTGCAGTCAACAGAGATGTGATTTCACGCTCCGTTTGCTTTACTTACTACATATCGGAAACAGTCTCAGCTTTACCCGAACTAGCCTGCGATATCTGATACGCTGCCCACCAATATGCTTATTTCTAGATCAATAAACTTAATTGGTTTCTCTCGATTGGACATGAATTCTATGAACTAACTAACTAGCATCCGGCATTGGGAAATGCCTCAAGGCAAATCCCTCTTATCAAAGATCTATCCATTCTATTTCTATTTTTACTAACAAAAACAAGATAAAATAATTTCATAAATGGAAAGCTTCTGTGCTAAAGACCGGTGCTTGGTTCCGACTTTGTGCTCCTCAAGTGAAGAGTCTACAGTCAAGCGCAATTCAAAACGGGACAAATCTAAGATAACACAATTTGTTCAACTCTTTTCAACGAGTGCCTTAAAGCACCATTCATCTTCGCAAGATAGAAGAGAAAACTTGATTATCAATATACCTTATGAATAAGTACAGTTTTATAAAGTAGAGTTTTAAAATATGAATAAATGCAAATATTTTTCCTTGGAAATACTGAAAGAAAACATTTTTATCGCAATGATTGTGTTATTTTCACCTTAACGTACATAACTCAATGATAAATAATAAAACCAAGAATGATTATGATAACATAATAATGCTATTTATGTCTTAATACCATGTGCGATAATTTAAATCAGTCTGGACTCTTTCGCTAGACACCTAATTACTTAAAAAGTCTCCTCATAATATCTCGGTCCTTTCTTAAAAAGTAATCCATTAAAAACTCAATGAATAATATTTGCTCAACTGTTGAAAAATCTGCATTTCCGTATTCCGTTTCAGAGTGAACAAAATTGAAGGTATCTTAGTTGAATACGCAAACAAGATAAAAAGAATTGTATAGCGATTCAGACATAATTAAAAGGCGGCAATTAGCGGTATGAATGCAACCGGCACCGAGTTCCTTGCAATTACAAACTAGACAGATTCACATTACGATTACTTTGCCTTTATAATTGTTTCAGTTTTCATTTCTTCTCCTTTATTTACTTGTTTTATTTCAACATGTTTTATTTCAAACTATTTTGTGGTTTTTGCCTTGCATTGTTCACAAATGACATTCACACAAACGAGACTTGGAGTATTTTTTTCTCAATCTTCCTATCTGAAAATCGCGACTTATTTTACGTCATTTTGAAGTAAAAAAATACTATAGTATTGTTTCAAAAATCCAGCTAAGATTCATGAATGTGAATAACGTTCGGGATCACCCGAGCGTGCTACACGTCTCCAGTGAGTGCTACCTTTGTTCCACCCTCGATTTTACTTCGACTATTATTATACCGTCTTACGTCGTCCCAAGATTTTATTGTAAAGCATAACAGGAACCTAATTTAAATTCTGCATCTACGTTTTGTCTTATTTTGATATGATCTCGGCTTTTAAGTAACTGTAGAGATAACAATACCTATGCATTTCCACAAGATGAATCATATAAAGATCTTTGTAAGCTCTAGCTAGTAGATTATCTACTCATAACCCTCTCTTCATTTATCTTCCACATAATCGAAATCACTCAACTATGAAGGATAATACACCGAAAGAGATAAATAATCTCATTTATAATATTATTGGATTATACAACAAAACAAACGGGTCATTATGACCCATAACTTCATTACAAATTACGACTATCGCATTGGGAAATGTTTTAACTTTAAAATGGATTTCCATAACAGATGTTCCACTGATTAATGCTTCTACATAATGAATAATTTACCCGCTGCTAATATAATAATATCGGAGTGGATTACAAAACATCGCTGTCGTAGTGGATACGAAATGATTCCATTGGGGATATTTTAATTAAATTGAAGATAGTATTATAGGAACGAGCCCGGTGCCCTTGACAATCACTGATACCGCCAAGATTCCACATCTATCTATACTTCCTTATGTTACGTCTGCGGTAATGTTTTTCTCTCTTTCATATATCGAATCCTTGTTAAGTTTATTTATCTTGTTGGTAAAGATTCTGTCATTAATTATTTCCTAATCGCTTCTACGAGAATTGTGTATTTATTTGTTTCTAATCAAATTATGATTACCTTTGGCAACATGTATCTAGAGGTAAGCTAAGTAATTAATAACAACTTTGAAACAATTTAATACTATTATCAAAGCCCTTTTCCACAAAGGCGTCGCTATCATAACATGAAAATTCTAGGAAAATAAATAACTAAGTATTAAGTTGTTGTGGATGTTTAAAGAATAATTGCCTCGGTCCATTACAAGCATTTGAATACAAATGAAACAAAAAATTAAGCGGAGTTTCCGAAGTATTTTCATTAAACCCTCTCGTAGAAATCTCCAAGGTGGAATTTCTCGAAATTCTGTGAAAAACTGTCATTAAACTCATTTGGAAGTAATTATAAGTCGGTGGAGTGGCGAGACGATTAGACACGGCCATTTGATAGCTATTAAGAGTACTTAGAGCTTCCTTCAAACTCGATTTAGGTAATTATTGGAACGTCACCAACACGTCTCGGTGACGGGCCCGTAATGAGAGCCCAACCGACTCGAATTAGTAACCCGCCCGGAAATTATTGTCCAACAGATATCAATATTTAGGCGACTGGTGCGACAATTTGTCAATGAATAAACAGAATAACACCTCTTGATTAATTTGTAAAATGATCATTAATTACCATGTTACAAAATGGAAAATTATTATATTTTAGGTAGTCGTCGACATGTAACATATCTTATTTTCCATCCGAGCATCCTACGCTACAACGTCTGAAATATGTTTTTAGAATATGAATGAGTAAATTCAGGGAAGTTCAAAACTTCGTAAATGTTCATTTTAGCTCAATACGAAATCTGGTTCGTTGGTAAACGCTAGCCAACTAACATCGGTTGGTTAACTTTTGACTCCGCATCCATTCACAAAACCTCCAACTAAACTTTTCCAATGACTGATGTTGCACCTTTATAAATTCTTCGAAGCGTGAGTTGAGTTTGCTTTGATCAATGGTGCTATGGAAGCGAGTCATTCGTCTCTATCGAACACAGCCTGCAACACCTATGAGATTACGACAATTTTAAACACGGTTTACAGAAAACATAAGACTTCGAAATGTTGGACGATTTCTCAACTGGTACCTACAAAAATCAACACCGAAGCACTTTGTCGATTTTCCAAGTGATCACGTACATTTTCTCAACGTGACCGAAGAAATTATCATTTAAAGCTATCGTTCATATAGGGAATCGTAGCGCATAAAGGCTGAAAGGGCATACAAAAGCGATTGTCTAGACTCTAGACATTGGCTATGATGTGTACGTGATGCAGACAGGAAGGCTGGGAACAAGGGAGGCGATAAATTTAATATCGGAAAAGCACTCTGCCGTATCTAACGAGGCTACGCCAGCCAAGTCAGGAGTCGACGGATCCGTACATTCGATAACTAACCGCTAATACCACATTTTTTACTTTTATAAAAGAGCCTTTTGAAAAACAAAGGTAATAAACGTTTCCTGCTTTGTAAATAGGTTTGTTATTAGCTCCTAGAATATTGTGCTTTTCATTAGATTGCTATTCGTAAAAAAAGTATTTAGTGATAAATATTACCGTGGCAACTCTGGGAATTTTGTTAATAAGGAAACTAAATTACTCCAAAAACATCCAGACCGGTCCAGTCGAATTGTACTTCTGTAACAAAACTGGAACTTTATAAACAGAAAAGTTTTCGGGTTTATTTAGGTAGAGTGTTATTACTGTGATGAAGTAAAGATACCTTAGTGACATAGAAACTTATTATACTTAAAATAATACAGCAAAAACAGAAAAAAGCATATATACGGTCGAAGAGTCGGTTAAAAAGTTCTATTAACAAAGAGAGATCATTTCTACAGCTACTCACATTCCCATTTCACTTTTTCGTCCGAGTTTACACGGCACATGCATTAAAAGGAAGCTCTTTTATTCACGGTTCACTGGAATCGATTATCAATTTACAAGCTGGATGAGTGCTTAACCTGGTATCTCGGACTACCAATTTCAGCACCTCATCTAGTACCCTCATCTATTTGTCACAGTATGTTTCATCTATGTTTTAGATCACACTTTTCAATTGTAGGTACCTATTTTAAAACTACAATTAGAACATTGATTGACAAATAATTTTAATCTTAATCTTCTAAAGTGCACCATGAATGATTGGCCTAAAACATACATATCTATGCTAATATTATAAAGAGGTTATTATTTTTTTTAAGTTTGTTTGTATGTTCGAGGCTATCTCTGGAATTACCAGTTCGATTTGAATAATTCTTTTTGTAATAGATAGTCATATTCAACGGCAAGGTTATAAGCTATTTTTAATCCCGAAATTCCCATGGGAACGGGCACACCGCTAGTAAAACCGTGGGGCACTGCTTGTTCAGTATACCTATACATACGGTCTAGACATTCCTCATACCATAATCATTAATCAATCTATACTAATACTAATATTATAAAGCTGAAGAGTTTGTTTTGTTTGTTTGTTTAAACGCGCTAATCTCAGAAACTACTGAACCGATTTGAATAATTCTTTCACTGTTAGATAGTCTATTTATCGAGGAAGGCTATAGGCTACATTTTATCCCGAAATTCCCACGGGAACGGGCACAACGCGGGTAAAACCGCGGGGCGCTGCTAGTCGTAAATATGTTTTATCTTATCAAAGTTATTTCTTTCGATAATTGGATAAAAATAGAACAATCAAATTATTATATAACTATTTCAATGCACCTGAATATTTAATCAAATTAAGATTAATATGTCTAGATGATATGTACGATTATTGTTTTTTATCAGCGTTTGAATTAAGAAGGAAAAATCTTTGATTATATAGATCCGTATTGAAACTGTTATCTAAAATCTAACCGTTGAATGGTGAATGTGTAAACTCAATGAGGATTCGCTTTCCCTTTGAGATTCGGTAACTTGGAGTGTTTAAACGTAATCTCTCCATTCAGTTTATATCAATTCATTTCCAAAGGTTATTTGAACCATTCGATACAGTACTCTCACAGTTCTAGTCGATTAATTATTTTCTATTCAAAATAGACTTGAGTTTTAATTTCCAATCAGTAAATTTTAGCAGACAAGTAATTAATAGACTTAAATTACTAAATACTTATAATTAATCTTGGATTAAACTAATAAGATCTAATCTAATATTTTCTATTATTGAACTAACTAGGTATTCCGTCTATAGTGGTAAATTGATATACAATATGTTATGTTATATACGTTTCTTTATATTCTATGCAATGCGTGTTTATGTTGAGACCGTTCTCGAACAATATAAACAAACTTTGTTGTGTAAACATTACAAACATATTAAATTTTATTTAGATCTGAAAAATATGAAGGAAAAATTCAAAATCTGAAGTAAACGCGATTTTTCATATAAAGCACGTTATTGTAAACGCTTTAGCTTATTTTAAAGCAAGCACTCAACCCGAGTAATAGGAAATTTTATAAAACTGTTCTGTATAGTTAAGTTTAATATCTCAAAACCGCAGGCGTCCTCAGTAACGAGTTTAACGGAAAACTATTTTCTACTGAAATTGAGTTAGCATATAAATGAATCAGTAGAAAAAGTTGCGGATTAACTATTAGCTTTTACAAGAATAAGATTTATGTTCATTACATATTATAGAAAGTTTTCCACCAACAAAACCCGAGCGGTTAGATAGCACCAGCGGGCAGCGCGGTGTGGTGATAACTGACATAACCCGTCTTGAAAAACTATTATTTTACCAGATGAAAAAGATTTTATGTAGCACTAATATAAACACTTTTGAACCAAAATATTGTGCATCCTCTCGAGGACACTATCACAAATTCTCCGCTTAAATTAACTATTAAAGTAGCGTCAAGCGACAACAGAACTAGGAGAAAACACGAAAGTTTTCCATATGAAGATATTATGCAGTCGGGTGCTATGAAAGTTAGTTCGGAATAAATGAACAAACTTGAGGCATCATGTCGGCTTCGAGGCGACGATGGCTATAGCTTGCGGCCTAAATAATGAATTATTCTTCGACATACAAACAACTGTTGTAATAACGTCCTTAATTATATATTAGCTTCTCCGCTTCAGTACGTAGCTTGTTATCACTAATCTCTGAAACTACTCGAGATTTTCATGTTTTCGTTATTAAATGCTGTTGCAATGAAAAGGCTTAAGAAGATACTCGAGCATGATTTATGAATAGCTAAGGGCGCTCCGTGGCTTCACCCGAGTTAAACTCAACTCCATGTGGACTTAAGGATAAAGGTTTTGTTAAGAACTAATTACAGTTTTAACGTGGAAACAAAAACAATTCTTACAAACTCTCCAATTAATTATAGTATAAAGGGGATTAGGGCATAAGATTTGGGAACTTTAAAGATATTTCCTCTACAATAGTTAGATAGTCAAAGCCTTCAACTCAATATTAGTTTATGTAACTTCAGCTTAATACGGGCCCTGATTACACAGATAAGCAAAGCAACTAATGAATTTGTCAGGCACGAACGAGCGCCGTATACCGCGGCTCCATGCTCCAGTTATTAGAATTCATTATAGAGTCGGCACAGTTTGTAAAACGTGCCGTTGAGTGGCGACTAGCGAATCCTAGAACAAAGCGTCCCAAGCGATTGTTCCGACATCTACCTCTAATAACAAGTTTTTAGTACAAAGTTTCATCCTCACCCACACTTTCGTATGAATACATGACGCCTCAACTTTTACACAATATCTACAATGACCTGTAAATTGTTTATGAGCAAAATACGAAGCTCTCCTTGTTATAGTGCCTATCTAACTATGAAGTTTGTGGTTTAATTTCCTGTTGAGAAAACTGTTTTCTCATTCATGCCGTAAATATTTTATACGGGTATCTTTTAAAAGGGCGTTAAAGTTTTATAACGTTAGCGTAGTGTATTGGATATTTATAAGTTTTAAATCGAAATTGAATACCGATAAGCAAAATATGAACCTTGTTTGCGGATATCCTGCACTTTGAACATTCACCAACATTGAGTGAAAACGCATGTTTTCTACGTAATTCGGTACTTGTTTTACACACTGAAAATAATTAATTTAACCGTAAATTTTTACTACAAGTAGAGTACAATATTACTGACCTATAAAACGGAAAATAACAATGAAATTACATGAACACTAGCATAATAAAATTACCATATATTGTGTGCCCGAACTTTGTTTCGCCGAGTAAAGGGAACTTTCAAATGAAAATCAATTCATATTGGTCTGATAATAAATGTTTAATTGATGAATTCATTATAGTCGCGTGAAAATAATTCACATATACAAAGCTTACAAGTAAATAAGAGATGCCTCACTATGATACTGTATAATTCCAACACAAAACAATACTTTTTAAATGACAATGTCATTGTTATTAATACAAAACTTCATCAACTATATAAAATAGAAACACTAATGAATGAGATTGTTATTCTACCTTACGTGTTGTTCTCCTCCAGATCCTGAAAGAGAAATTCCATATTAAATGTTATTTACTTCATTGTATAAAGCAGAAACGTGATAATTACGCCCAATCCTCCTCACTGTACTGATATCATCAGTGAGATGAGAAGCCTTTGCCCAGCAGTAGGACATTACAGGCTAATACTTTACTTTATAAAGCAGAAAGAGGAGTTACAACACTATTCGGAGGTGATAGACCGGCAAGAGACGCTTCATACATGGTATAACTATTGGACCATCCCAATAGCCCTTAGGTCCCTACGTTCGCTAGGAACATTTTAAATCTTTACCCTTTGTATTAAGTATTATCACTACAATACAATATACAATACTTAACAAAAACGCCACTATAGAAGTACCTATTTCTTTTCACAGTTACCCGATTTTACGCGTTACGAAGGCAAGTGAAAATAACGAATTATCCTACCAATAATGATATGAGAGCATTTTGCCTCACAATGGTACAAATATCATATATTCCGATACTTTATTTATATAAGCTAAAAAAACTTGATCTCTTAGAGAGTTACGTACGATACGAGATACTGTTAAGAGAGATACGTTTTTTCTGTGAATAGTAGCAAAGGCGATATTGAAATACGAAATTGTGAACTTAGTATTCGAGCGGTGTATGAACTAAGAGATTAGCATACTATTGGTGTTAGTTCAATGTAAGACTTCCGTTTTTTTTATCAATATATCAAAGTGTTTTATACCGTCTATTTTGTCTTGCGGAATTTCAAATGTGCAGATTTTTCAAACTGAAGTGGATTCCTTCAATAGAGGAAAATCAAATTCTGTTTTTATTTTCAATCTAACCCCCATCTAAAGAGTAAAACGTCTATAGAATTATCTTTGGTTGGGAAATCTACACATTAGTTCATATTTAAAAAATCCTGTAAGAACAAATGATTGTAATCTCAAATTGGTAACCGTAGAAACTGAAATACTTTACTTCTTTCCTTTCTATAATTTAATTAAAACTTCAACAGGTTTATAACAAAGTTACATCACAAAAACAACGAACGTTTCAAATTACCTTCAGGTACTTAATTCACAACTTGAACAAAATATTTGAATATCAGATTCAAATGAACATCATGAATTATAAACCAGAGGTCTGTTCGCATCATTTCCGTTTTTCAGCACAACTTTTGATGTATTTTTGGATGATAAATATTTAAACACAATTTACTTTTGTACCTTCGATATGTCACTGTAATATTGTAAACCTTGCTGGTTTGTAATCCAACTAGCAAGATTATAACTTGTCAACAGATTGTGAACTGTGTCTCGAGGATACAATATTATTGATTGGGTATGGTGACAACATTGTCGTTTCGTTTACAATTTTATGGTTTGGTATAGACCAGTGATGGGCAAAGTACGGCCCGCGGGCCAACTCCGGCCCGCGAAGGTATTTAATCCGGCCCGCCAAAGATCTATCGACATGGACAACACACAATATGGAGTATATGGCCCGCTATAGTTACGTTTTGACGGTCAAGAAGTATGAAGTAGATTTTACTTAGTAGATTAAGAGTAGATGATTGCTCACGCCCAGAAAATTATGGCGATGTTTGCGTCGTCTTATTATGCGAACAGACTTTTTCGACCATGAAATTGCGGAAAAACTCAGTCGGAAACCGATTGACTGATAACCATCTTTTCGCACTGCTGAAAGTATCATGCATTTTCTATAATTATGGCCCTCCTCTAGATTTTTTTTGAACTTTGTGGCCCCCCATTAAAAAAGTTTCCCCACCACTGGTATAGACAGATAATGAACTTACAATTATGCTGTAAATTATAAATGGTACATACAGTTTACAATCTGTCGACAGTTCATAATCTTACTAGTTAATCCAAAGGCGTTTAAAAAAATCCGGTGATAGTTATATACTGGTTTAAGTAATATGGTTAAGGTCAAGTGTCTTTTCCGTACGTTGTAAACATTGCCTCATATTCTGGGGTCGATTTGTAGATGCTGTACGATGTCAAATTTCGTCTTTCGGTTTCCTATATATCGATTACCCTGCTATAACTCGATAGAAAATTAAATCTTTTCCTGTCTTCGCGCGTTCGGTTCATTCAGAAATAAGGATGTGATAACGCGAAAATTATATATGGAAATATCTTACAATATAACGACAGTTCTTTCGGTTATTTAAATCATTCATTTGCCGTTGAATTTGAGAACTTCAAAATTGAGTCAGATCGTTGTATCAAGATATTTGTCGAACTTTATTAAAATTTACGAGATAAGTGATTCTGCTATATTTGGTGAGTAATTAAATAAGAATAAGATAAATATACTCACTGTAGGATCACAATCGGCACAATGCCATGAATATCCTCGCTTCTTCGGGTTCTTGTTTAACGGCGGCTCCAGACATGTGAAGTGGTACCGCCTTGCACACTCATCGCACCTAGTGACAAACGAACATCATAAGTGTTAAAGGTAATATTAGATCTCCTTGTATTGTTTGCATGTATTCGATCGATGTTTGTATTTTATTCGGGTGAATATAATAAGGATAATTTAACGACATATTCTAAAGTTTTAGGATGTCTTAGGAGATTTTCAGTTGTTAGTTTGGAGTAATGTTTATGTTCTAAGCCAAATTTCATTTGCATCAGGGCGCGGATACATGCCGCTGACCCCTTGACTTGTTATTGGAATGCTAATTTTGGGATTGACAACAGTTCCATCTAGACCAGACGTCGATGCTGGTATTTATTGTGTTTTTTAGTTCGACTTTTTCTATGAATTTTAGATACATCGGATTTCGTGTTTGACCATCCACTCGGTAAATGGTCGTTGTATGTGGTATGGGTGGCGCAGTACCTGACGAGGTTGGTGGCGTCGCCGGGCGCGCGGCACACGTCGCAGTGCGTCATGGGCGCCGCCACGGGCGCCGCGCGCGCGCCGCCGCGCATAGCCCGCCCCGCGCGCGCGCGCGATCCACCGCACGCATTCTAAGCGATTTCTTTCATTAAAACATAGCTAACAACCCTGCCTATGAAAGCACTTTCCAAACAGAATAAACTGAATGAAAATCGGTGCAGAAGTTACGATGTCATAGACGGATACACAGATACAAACAAACACAGACATATTATAATACCCTTATTTTAGAGTTATTCTATCATATCATCAGCATCAACTAAATTTTTATTATTAAATTAATTTTTTACTGATTTTCAGTTCTCAAACGTCATCATGATGTTGCATATGACAAATAGTGCGGTTTCACTATCTTTAGAGGCTAGAAGTTTACAAACAGGTGTGTGACACGGACCATGTGTAATTCATTTTTTCTAGGCATAAGGACCGGACACACTCAAACATGCTATAACACTTTACCTTCGGTTTGGTCGCCAAATTCAAGGGTGGAAGTTCAATTGGTGTATTCATTTTCCCCTGAATAGAGGTAGGCTTGCACAGAACAATGTCACAAAATGTCGTTACAAATATTGTTAAAATATGTACCTGTACTGTACAAAAATGACACACAAAATTTATATGAAAAAACGATTAATACTTACAGGAGTGTTTTCGGCCGTTGGGGCGCCAGAATCGTCTAAATTTTCTTGGGCTATCGTTGGTTCTTGTTCGGCTTGCTGTATTAAAAACGTACGCAAATTTATATTAATTAACCACTAATTATAAAAAAATATGTTTTTTGTGACATCTTTACATCTCGTGTTAGTGACATGTCAAGTCATTTGACATGTTTGGCACTCTATCGTTTTGCGATACGGAATTATATGGTTCCGTATTGTGGTAGTCACATAGTTCTATGTCAAATGTCTACTTTTAGTACTGACCTTAGAAAGCTTTTTCATGACGGAAGGCGGAGGTCCGTCATTACTATCGGTTGGTACGTAGAACATTTGCGTGTCCAACGATCCGTCCGGCTTGGGAATAGGCTTTATCTGCGAATAATAATAGCATTAGAATAAGTATATCGTTAGGAAACTGTATAGAATTGACAAAAGGATATTTAGACTCTTTTGAAATAAGTGTAAAGTAGAAGTGTGGTTTACGAATAAACAAATCATCAAAATAAAAATCGTCAACCAATAAGCACTAATGTTTATTCAAAGGATGTGTCTATCATGTCTGAATTTCTGCCATTTATAAGTTACCTTAATAGTAATCCTAGGATGCGGCGGTTCAGGATTCTCCATATCCTGATTCTTCTTCTTTCTCTTATGCTTATGTGATTTAGAAGGAGACCGCAACAAATCTGGCGAGTATCTAGACCGATGCTTTTCTTTCCTACGTTTCCTATTGGCTTTGTATGTAGCTATATCGGACGATAGGTTCGCTAGAGTACTCTCTATAGAACTTTCTATCGTTTTGCTATCTCGCTCTTTATCTCCGAGAAGAGAAGAGAATGATAGGTTTTGGGATAGGAAACTCTCTTGCTTTGCCGGTGCTGTATTAGTCGACGCGTTTGAGTTTTCATTGTGCGAATCATTGGGGCTGTCTGCTACTATAGGAGTAATCGACATCAGGGGCGTGTTAGTCAAAGCGGGAGATGTGAAGCTTCGCTTGTGCATCTTCTTAGCGAGGTCTCCGTCCGGAGTCGCGGCGTGCTCTTTCTTCTTTTTGATTTTCTTTTCCTTCTTCGCCTTCATCTCTGAGCTCTCATTTTCGCTACTGAACTCGAAGGGCTTGATGGTGACTTTGATGGGGGATTGATTCTCGGAGGTGGCTATCTTGACGGAGTGGTCGGGCGGCGCGGCGGGCGGCGCGGCGGGCGGCGCGGGGCTGGCGTCTCCGGTGAGGAGCCCGTCCTTGCTGTATCGGATGCGCGAACGCCGCGGCACTTTTTTGCCCAGCACTTCCGGTTCCGAATCGGACGTTTTATCGCATTCGGAGCATTGCCTGTCGGGAATGAATCATACATTAAGCGATCGATCAAAAAAAAAACGTCGTCGGCTTCTAAATCATAATTACTGCTGTAAAGTTTGGTTTACTTCGGGGGGCCGAAAAAGTTATCTTCAGACAAAATGTTCTCTAGATAACGCGAAATTTGCGGTAGAAAGTAATTATTAATGTAACAGGTTGTTAATATTATCTACATTTTAATAATCTCGGCTAGGCCGTTGTTACTAGTCTGGTCGTTGAAATGATTGTATAGTTACCAGCCGTAGAGCTTGGTCTTCTTGGGCGGGCGCGTGAGCGGCGGCCGCAGGCAGTGCAGGTGGTAGTGGCGCGCGCACGTGTCGCACGCCGCCAGCAGGTGGCGCTCGGACGCGCGCGCGCACACGGCGCACTCGCCGCCCGCCAGCCCCGCTGCGACACACACACCCCCGAATACACGACTCACGACAACCAGCTCGCAATAACATATTATACAATCACACACGGTGCGCTCAAACAACGTGCGTCGCAACGCGTGAGGAGTGACGGTGACGGCACAAGGAGTGAGGGAGACGGGCGGGAAGGGGTGCTGCGGTGCGACGACGCGCCGCTGTGACGACGTAGGACAGTGCGGTATTGTTTACAATATCGAAGATGCGTTGCGTTGCGTCGTCGCAGCGCTCGTGTGGCACTCATTGCGTGGAAGTCACTGCGTGGCGACGACGCAGCGCAACGCAGCGCCCGTGTGGCATCTCTCTAAGTGATCTAGGTCTTAAACTATATCTAAACTACGAGTGAAAATAGCTCAAACCAATGATTTAGTGTTTGCTACCCGTTCAAACGCAATGTTGGATAGATCACATTTTAGAAATGTATGAGTACTCCACTACTCTACTGTATGAGATCGAAGCAATAGAGCGTATGGTGGTGGTGACATGAATGAAGATACGTTTTGCTAAAATAGACTCACCTTCCATAGAAGTAGACAACACTTTTCCTTGGCGAGCGTCCGGGTTGTCGCTAAGAGGAAAACCAACGCCCATCTTAAGTGCAGCCGCGGTTGGAACAGACATTGACCTGCTGGCCAAGTCGCTATACAATAAATCATTTTATCTAAGTATTACATCTTCCATATTTGTATGCTTTTATATTCATATGATGCAAGCATACATATAATAGTAAGAAAGCATTTTAGATTAAATACAAAGATAATAAGACTTAACTTATATGTAATGGGCATATCGTAGAACTGATCATTTCACGAAATATTTGAGAATATCTGAAAATGATGAACTACCTATTCGTCTATATCTTGATGTGTTTTAGCAAGTCAAGGTGTAGGCATTGTAGTTGACAATATAGTGAAGTAAACGCGACTCTATTTCGCAGATAGAGAAATGGGTGTTATATGTATGGTTTAGCTTCTGTGGAGGTTCAGGTCGGCCATTTAATGAAATATAATCGCCTCGATTAGTTCTTAAAATAGTCAATTCTACGATATCGTCACGACATATAGATACATATTGGGCTATTATTAAAATATATTGAATGAAAATACATTACATACATTCATATTCAGGAAATATAATTCCTAATTCAGATATAAAGCTACTACATAACATATATGTAGTTATAGGTATTTTAAAGGCGAAAGTCTGTGAAAAATTTGAAGCTTTATTAACATTTGAGTTCTGGATAGTTTGTCCAATTAAAATCGTTATCAATTAGATTAAAGTCTACGCTCATCAGCCTATTAGAAACCAGCGTAAGAGCCCATAAAAATGTCCAACACTTTAGTACTTTGTCAGACTATAACATTTGAAAATTCACATTGACATGGCAGTAGGTATTGTAGAAGATTCAATATGACAAAGTTCTAAGTTCGCTCAACATGTTCATGAGCCAACTCTACATGAACCATACCGTTTCTGCAATTGTTGCGGGGTGACCTTCGGCGTAGAGCGAGGTATGACCGGCACTAGCAGCGGCTTGTCTTCCATGATGGGAGGCATTTCCTTCCTCGGGTTGAAAGCGATGATGATCTCGTACAACTTCATGAGACCTTGTCGGGTTGAAGCCAACTCTGCTAGCGCGTCTGTGTTCTCTTTCGAGGCCTGGAAGATGAATTTCGTGTGAATTTATTATTAATTTCGGTAATACCTACAAATAACTAGTACATATAAAGATAATAATAAAAATTTGGTATTTGACGATACTTATTGAAGTAAAAACTCAGAAAATAATTCTACTGGCCTTGGCCTGGAAGAGCTCACACGGAATACATCAACTAATGCCAGTCACAGCGTACAGAGCTGGGTTAATCAACAGAAAAATGTTTGTAGGATAACTCGAGATATCATAGACGAAAACATGTTTTAAAGCAACGACTATAGAAATAGCAAGAAAAAATCTCATACAAACCTCATCATAGTCCACCCTCAACTTCTCATCGTCCGCCAACAGCGTCTCATTCTCTTTGGTAAGTCGTTCTAACGAGCGCCTCAGTGACGTGACGCGACTGTTCCTCTCCAGGTAATACCCGACGAACTCGACGGAGAAGGCGGGCGGCACGTGCCAGCGACGCGACACGTCTTTCAGTGCTGCCATCTGGGGAATATGAAGATGAATGAAACTTTCACGATCACTAAAAATATATAATATTTCTTAGTGCTTCCATCAGAAAACAAAAATTAAGGACATATATGGAACTTTAATTATTATTTATCTCTAATTACCTGTGCATCTTCAAACTCCAAAGCATGCGTATCAAGGCCCATACATTCAGCTTTCTTCTGAAACTTTCTCATTGCCGAAGCACTGCTATACAACATACGCGCCATCTTTTGAGTTGGTACTGTAAAAGAACATCTACTTATCTCCCTCTATTCAACGGTAAATAAGAACTTTAGAAAGGGAAAGCTATTAAATATGTTTGCTTACCCCAAGGTGGATTTCTGTTCTCCTTTTGTTGAAGATATTTCCTCCTATATTTGATAAGTTTCCGCTGTATTCTCGCTTTCTCTTCTGTGCTTAGAGTATTTTGTAGATCTAATTTCCTAAATACAACAAGAACAAAACTTTAAAAAGGATACCAAATGTCAATGTGCTATAAAAACAGGCGCACACATACATAGACTCGTGCGTCTTTCGTTGCTAATCTCTACCACCTTTCGAAATTTGTGTAGAGAGCACTTATGTGTGCGTGCATTGAGCGTAGTACCTTCTTCTGTATTTATTTAGTCATTCTGGTATATATACAGTACCATGAACCAGTAGTTATGTTACCTTCTCTCCGTTCTGAGTTGTAAAGCGAGCCAGTTCCTCTTCCGTTTCTTGATAAGCGTCTTGTCTGAATGTAGGCGACAGTGTGCGTAGAATGGATCAGCTTGTTCCGCTTCTTCTGTGTGCGCCTCAGCTAGTAGGCCTTCGCGTTGACCGCTAAAAAGTATGAAAATTATTACTAAACCGCGTCGAAATCCGTTGCGTAGTTTCAAAGATCTAAGCATACATAGGGACAGACAGATAGACAGCGGAAAGCGACTTTGTTTTATACTATGTAGTGAAGTTAATAACAGTTTATCAACAAAAAACATGTAGTCTCTCACCAAGTGACGTGGAAGAATGTCTTGCAGAGGCCGGCGTCGCAGCCGACGCAGACGCCGGTGCGCGCCAGCGCGGCGTCGCGGCACAGCGCGCACGAGCGCGCGCCCCAGCGCGAGTACGCCATCTCGAACAGCGTCACGCCCGACAGCCGCTCCACCTGCCCGCACCACACCACCACTTACTACTCTACTACTGTTTATGGTTTTGTTGCGTTACAACCATACCATTAAACAGGTTTCTATGTCTTTGGTTACAACCTAGTATTGCTTAGCTTCGTTAAGACTTGGTTTGGCTTAGTTCCGCTAGAACTTATATTCATATTATGAATGACAAGTAATTGAGAAGCTTCAAAAACTATTTGGATGGGTGATTGTGAGGTAGTTAAAATATTTTGGCAGTCTAAACTTCAGATGCCAGAGTTGGTCACCAATCACAGACTGACGCAGTGTGGGGATTACTTTTTAGTAACTTCATATGCACGAAAAAAAACTTACTTCTGAAAAGGCGACTCCAGGGACATACAAGGCGCATACTAGATGCACCCAAGCTCCTACTTCAGTTTCTTTAAATATGCCACCTAGAACAAGCAACAATAAACATTTGTATTACCAATGACAATTACTAGTAGAATATTATTATTCCTAAAACACTAAGTAGAGCTTTAGTCAAAACAAAGAAGTAGAATAGAGTAGTGTCATAAGAAGTCAAAACATAAGAATATCAATAATTTCATTAGATTTTTTTATTTTTTAGTGTTCAATGAGTAAATTATTTACTATTTATCCAATAATATAAACATAGTATGAAGTACTTGTGAATACCATGGACAATATAAAGTAAACACCGTTAATATTATATTGAAAAATGTTTTTACCTTTGTTAGGACATAGTTCACAATTAGGATCAGTGACTCCGGCTTTACAAGCTTCACAGAACCATGGCTCAGTGGATGCTGAGCTCACGGTACTTGATTCACTTGTCACATCAGAAACTCCATAGCAACCTGCAAATAATATAATTTAATATACTCTCTATTTCCAGGAGAAGTTTAAAGATAAGAACCTAATAACCTTCTCTCTTCATTGTGACTTAAATGTACAAAAATATTTTTGCAAATAGATTTTTTAGTTCCATAGATTATAATGAAACAAACAAAAACAAACTCTACAGCTGCATTAACTTAGCCACCCTCTTAATTATCTTTTAAAAAAGAAGGTACATATTTTGATTCAGAAGCCTCTCTGACACTTTTAATTCGGCTTTTGTCTCATTGTAGAGGGAAGAGAAGTTAAAGACACTTAAAAATAGTAAAAATAAACCAACCTTCATGAACAGTCACACCACAGCCATCACATTCCACTATTTCATTGAAATCATCACTACGAGAGCCCAAGCAGCCGGCACAAATCAGGACATTGGCAATGTCTCCTGGAAACTGTACCCACAAATATTTAATTAACAATAACCAGAGATATTATTTTAATTTTTTCAATTTATAACTCAAATAGACTGTGAAAGGTACCTTGAATTCCTTCTGTTGATAAATCTGAAGAACATCATTATTGGATACGTCTTCACCAAACTTATTTGACTTTTTGATACCACCTTCAATATCTGACCCTGATTCATCATCCGAGGACCCACTCTTACCATCAGCTTCTGAAAAATTAATACAAAATTTAGGACACGGACAAGAGTTCTCAAAGTAAATTAGTTCCACCTTTGTTTTGGTTTTATTCACTTACTTTTTTCGTCATCATCTGTATTGATGGAATAATCATCACTTTCTTCAGGGTGGTCTTCGATGCGGAAGTCCGAGTCGTCAGAGCTTTCGCCCTCCCCTAGATCAAAGTCAAGTAGCGATTGAGGCTCTACCGGCTTCACCTTGCGCTTCTCCGGACCTCTGCCCTCTAAAACATAAAAAACTATGATATGGCAAAAATATCTTCGTTATAAATATTCACATCGATTGACCGCAACGCATTTGTTTCTCTAAAGTCTAAACTGATTGGAAGTAAAAATACAAAATAATTCTAGAAATATTTTACTTACGAGTGCTCATTTCGGTTGATGATAATTTGATGTCACCGCATAAAAATAGTGTTATTTTACACTATAGAAGGAAAGTACGCTATGTATGTATTTAACAAATACATAATTATAAAGATATGAATATTTAATTCATAAATAAATTACTATTTTCGTATTCCTCATTACTTTTTTGGTGTGATTGATTAGCATAGCTTTGGTTGCTTTTTTTTTCACGTTGCGTTAGGGATTAGGGATGCACCATGTTCGAAACATCGATTTCAATTTAGAATGTTGGGGTGGAAACGTTAAGTGATCTCACTCGAACATTTCTAAACTACACAAGAAGAAATGTACATATTTAAAAACTTTAAAACTCTCAAAAAGTATCACTAATAGTAGTTTATGCAACTGTCATATAAAGAAGGGTATTAAAACACGAGTGTGAGTTTATGAAACGAGCGCAGCGAGTTTCATAATAGTAACGAGTGTTTTAATACCCGTGTTATATGCAGTTGCATACACTACTTTATCTTCACTAATGCAATTAATCAAACAACATTTTAAAAACAAAACACATTGCGAAACATTAAATTCACGCGTACGTGTATTGTCACAGTGAACTTGCCGCCATTAAAATCTAACCAATGAGAGCGCAGCAGGGCGCGCGCCGCGCAGGGCGCGATGTTATAATGAGATTTTACGATATCGATGTGGATATTATAACATCATGTGCAATTGCTTAAATTGAGTGTTTTAGTTGTCTGCGCTATAACAGTAGTAATTATAAGTCAAGTATTGGAAACATAAGTAGAATGTTACAACATTAGTGTAGATAAAAGTTTTTATAGTTGCAGGATCTATTCGAAAAATCGATATTTTCCCCTTCCATACATTTAAAATTATGTTTCCATATTTTTATTAATTTTGACGAGATCAAGAGATATAAAAAATATTGTATTATGAAATTATTAATTCTAGAAAATTTTAGATGTGGCGTTAAGCGTTTGGTCAGGCGCGAGTTGATTCTGAAAAATATTTTTACGCGGATCGATTCTCCGTATTGTACCTGCGGAGAATCGAATCAAATCGATATATAATTCTATAACAAGAAAAATATCATGACAGCGTTAGCTGGACGAATGTTAAAGTAAAATATCTTCATAAAAAATGTTGTCCTACCACAATAATGAGCGAGGATCATAATTGTTATTATTGCAGTGCAAAAAACGAATAATAAGTTAGAAAGACATGGAATGAATATAAACATGATACACCACTTTCATTGTAGTCGGGTAATCTCGATATCAAAATCGGGCAATCCTTACTAACCTAAGTACTTCATTTAGTTTATTAAATCCTAACTAAACTTTATAAATGTGAAAGTAACTCTGTCTGTCTGTCCCACTTTCACGCCAAAATTACTGAACCGATTTGAAAGAAATTTGGTACACAGGTATTCCAGACCCTTATAATCGCGAAAACAGGGTGGAAAGGGGTTAAAAGTTTGTATGGCAGTTTAGTCATTTTCAAAATAAAGACGGATTTGGATGAAACTTTACAGTGGTATAGCTTAAACATCAGAATAACACATGTTTTACATTTTATCTCGAAATTCCCGCGGGAACAGGTACAACGCGGGTTACAAAGCGGGGCGCGGCTAGTTGGTTATAAATCTTGAATATATTCTAAAATGTGGATAATCGATTTTAACAATTGATTTGTCCACAAGTTTTATGCACATCCTTACATTCTTACGTTCAATAATCTCGATGTCTATGCCGTGTCAATGTGTCAACTGTCAAATTTCTTGATACTTGACAGATAAGGTGGTTATTTTCACAGATCAGGAAAGGTTATTTTGTTGCATGTTTTCTTGGTTATTTTTCAACCTCCGTGATTTTTTTTGGAAATGTCTTGGTTGGTTGACATATGACATTGACATAATACTTCAAATTGTTTAAATGTTTTTATGTACCTACTCTCTCTTGTCTTTCTTTTGTTGCCTGTGTTTGTTACGATTCACGGTTCTAACTTTTGAAGTAATATTTTACTGATTGTACTGTAAATTTAATTCTACGGACTTATCACTGTGAATTTATTGACTGTACTTATCTACGGGAACTTCTTCACGACACCAGTTTTTCTTGAAATTGCGTAAAAATGGTCGGGCTTGATACCGATCCTAGTCGCGATGAAGACTGTGAGAATATTGGTCTGGGGTGTGCTCTAGAACACTTTGCTGAGGTTGAAGATGTGATGACTATGATAGATGAGTTGGAAACAATCTATAATACACCTCACGTTGAAGTGCAATACGAGAAATTGTACGTTATATTGAAACAATACTATGAGCAACCTCATCTACTGGATCCTCACTTAGAGAAGATACTAACCAAGTTATTAGGCATTATAAAGGATAAAAACACACATTTTGATCTTAAACATGCTACTTTCAACTATTTGTATCAGTTTGTTCGTATAAGGGGCTACAAAGTAGTGATCAGGCATTTGCCTCACGAGGTATGTCTTATTCAAATTATTAAACTGTGTGTCATTATGTCTTATGTTACAAAATAATTTAAATATTTGTTATTCTGCAACAGGTTTCAGATTTAATGACAGTGCTGTCATACATAGAAGCCCAGGATCCAAATGATAAAGAGACATGGAGAAGTCGGTTTGTGTTGTTGCTATGGCTGTCCATCGTTGTGATAATTCCATTCCACATGAGCAGATTAGATGGTTTTGCGCCCGGTCAATCAGGTAAAACTATGCTGGATTAGTGTAGAATATACTTAAAGGAAAAAAGTAACTTAGCCTATAAAATAAAAAAGATCTTACTAATGTTATACAAACATTATATTATTATGGTTCTATTTCAGAAGCAGACCCATCAAAGAAATTAACTGTAATGGAAAGAATCCTAAACATCTGCAAAACTTATGCTGCGACAAAAGATGCATGTGCAGAGGCTAATGCTTATTTGACTTGTAAATTTTTAATAAGGTTTGTTGAATTAAAAATCTATTTCAATATAAATGTTTAATGCAAGTTTAATGTCCTTCTGATTTTGTTTATATTATTCTGGAAAACAATACAGTTGATGGCATCACATCAGGAATTAATAACAAGCAATTTTAAAATAAATGGAACCATAATTAACATATTTCCTGAGCCGTTTGTAGTGATAAAGAGGAACAGCTTCAAAATAAAAACCTATACTAATATTATAAAGCTAGTGTTTGATAAAAAGACATAAAAATCTGATTACAATAATGATCAAAAACTCGTTTTATCCTCTCTGTATCAGGTCTGATGTCAAAGAGCTTTACATGGGCCCTTTCTTTGACTGGGCCTGCATCTACCATTCCAATCTGCAACAAGAAGACATAGTCTTTTACGGAGTTTTAGCAGCAGTTGCCGCTGTACTGAAGCACGGGAAAAGAGATGATTTGTTACCCTTTGCATCCAAGTTATTAGAGTGGGTTACAAATCAGAAATATAAACAGCACAAAGCTATGCTTGTTAGAAAGTATGGTGTTAAAATTGTGCAAAGGATAGGTGAGTGTTAAACAAGGAAGTGTGTCGTGATTTTACTTGATTATTTCTATCGATACAAGATATTAAAAAAACCATTTACCTCGGGATATCTATCACAGGGTATCAATCTATACTAATATTATAAAGCTGAAGAGTTTGTTTGTTTTGTTTGTTTGTTTGTTTGTTTGTTTGTTTGTTTGTTTGTTTAAACGCGCTAATCTCAGAAACTACTGAACCGATTTGAATAATTCTTTTTGTAATAGATAGCCACATTCAACGGGAAGGTTATAGGCTATTTTTCATCCCGAAATTCATACGGGAACGGGTACAACGCGGGTAAAACCGCGGGGCGCTGCTATGAAAGATAAATTTCCATCTTCCATATATTTAGAGGAATAATTATAATCTTTTCCATACACAATGTATAATTTAGATGAGACGAAAAGAGATACAAAGAAATAAGCTATCCAACAAAGAAGAACAAGAACTTACATTTTATTCTTTATCTTATTTGCTATAGGACTCACATTCCTTCGTCCAAGAGTAGCATCATGGAGATACACTCGCGGATCCCGTTCATTGGCTATGACGCTAGGGGGCGTGACCGCGTCTGGTGACATAGAGCCAATCACAACCCCTCCTGATGATGACGACCAGGATATACCTCAAGAAGTGAGAATCTACAATTTATTGTTTTTTAGATTTTTTTCTGCACATCAGTGAAGAATTTCAATGAATGTTCAAAATATTGTATTGTAAATTATTATAAAGAAGTTGTCAAATCGGATAGGAAAAAGCTCTATTCGATTCTGTAACTCCTTTCTGGGAGATTAGGAGATCAATTAGAAGTAATGTTTCTCAAATGTGACCATTATGATCCACGACGTTAAACTAAGTGTGAATATTTTGACTTGTCTGTCTGTGGCATATCATCGTAACTCCTTAACTGTTTTTTGGGGTCTTAGCTGTTGATAGCCATTTCAATCCCAATGCAGAGCCTTCTATACAAATAGTATAATATATATACTCTATTATCTATACTAATATTATAAAGCTGAAGAGTTTGTTTTATTTATTTATTTATTTATTTATTTATTTATTTACATTAAATTACTGACTGTACTTACAGCATAGCCAAAACGTACAGAAAGCCAGCACAATACACATACATTATATTAAACAAAGATAACATAAATAGTCAAATTAGGACAACACACTAACATTTTACCTTTGAAATATAAACACAGACACTCCATAGTAAAATCTAATAAAAAATTAAACATAAAATCAAATTTGGGAACAAAAACTTATGCATTTATTTGTGAAGGTGGATAAATTTGTATTGAATAGATCGATGTCAGGGTTCTGAGCGATTAAGGCGTTAAGCAGATGAATGGCCTGAGCTGTAGGAGCGAAGTGCGAGGTGTTGGTGCGCGTCAGCGGTGGCGCGTTTTGTTTGTTTGTTTGTTTGTTTGTTTGTTTAAACGCGCTAATCTCAGAAACTACTGAACCGATTTGAAAAATTCTTTTTGTAATGGATAGCCACATTCAACGGGAAGGTTATAGGCTACTTTTCATTCCGAAATTCCCACGGGAACGGGAACAACGCGGGTAATACCGCGGGGCGCTGCTAGTAACATTATAAAAAGATAAAATTTGTAAGTTTGTTTGTTTGTATGTTTGAGTTTATCTCGGGATTTGAATGATTATTTTTGTAATAGATAGCCACATTTAACGCGAAGGTTAAAGGCAATTTTTCATCCCGAAATTCCCATGGGAACGGGTACAATACGGGTAAAACTGCAGGGCGCTGCTGGTGTTTGAATAACAAAAATGTTTGAATATCCTATCCATTTTAGGTGGAGGATGTAGTAGAACTTCTACTATGTTCTCTCCGGGATGACGACACGTTGGTCCGCTGGTCGGCGGCCAAGGGGGTGGGGCGGATCGGCGCGCGCCTGCCCGCCGTCGCCGCCGCCGACGTGTGCGAGAGCGTGCTGTCGCTGTTCGCCGACAACGAGAAGGAATCGGCGTGGCATGGCGGGTGCATGGCGCTCGCGGAGTTAGGTGCGGAAAATAGTGTTTAAAATCTGAGTTATATATAAAAAATTGCATTACACATCAGAAGAATGGGCCAGAAACTCCGCTGGTTTTTTAAAAAATAAGCTTTATGTTTGGTTAAAACGTTGTAGCCGTTTTTGCATAGGGGGTTTTTAATGTGTCGGATGGGGCAGGGCGGCGCGGGCTGCTGTCGCCTGGGCAGGTGGGCGAGGCGGTGCGCGCGGCGGCGCGCGCGCTGCGGCGCGACGAGGCGGGCGGCGCGGGGCGCGCCACGCGCGACGCAGCCTGCCACGCGGCCTGGGCGCTGGCGCGCGCCTACGACCGCGCCGCGCTGGCGCCGCACGCCGACCTGCTCGCCAACGCGCTGCTCGCCACCGCCTGCTTCGATAGAGAGGTACGGCTATCCTTCTCTGCTAATCCTACTCATATCATAAACGCGAAAGTTTGTAAGTTTGGATGGATGGATGTTAATTACTCTTTGTTACTCTTTCACGTAAAAACTACTAAACTACTAAAACTCTTCAACGTATCAACTGCATTATGCATTGCATACAACCTTTACTAAAAACATCACGTTTTGTAAATGTGCAAAATTATTTGACCATTGGCCATAACTATGTTCTTGTATACTATTTGTTTTCCAGATCAACTGCCGCCGCGCCGCGTCGGCTGCTTTTCAAGAAAACGTCGGTCGCCACGGCATGTTTCCCCACGGCATCGAAGTACTGACCACCGCTGATTTCCACTCCGTCGGTCCTAGAATTAATGCCTACCTCATCGTAGCTCCAAAAGTGGCAGAACTCCCCGAATATACTCAGCCCCTATTAGATCATCTCGTAGATTTGAAAATTGAACACTGGGATTGTGCGATACGCGAGCTTGCAGCTAAAGCTTTGAACAGAATTACCAATAAGGTAAATATAACAAACTTTTTTATTCATTATGAAACCTGTTTTTAATAATTGAGAACTTGAATAGAACAATTTCAAATTTGAAGTTTCGAGTATTGTTTCATTCTGTCATTATTTCATTCGTATTAATGTCGTAGGCTAGAGTAGACTAGTTTTGATAGTTTAATTTTATTTTTATTTATTTTTAATTTGTGCCAGTTTCATCCCCGCCTCATATTCTAGCCATGCCTGAAGTAAATATTGTTTTATCCATATTTTTAGTTTATTACTGGTCAGTATGTAATATGTAAGTGTTTGCAGATACCGGAATACGTCGCCGTATCTATTCTACCGAAGTTGCTCGAAAAGACTGAATCTATAGATCTGAATGTGAGGCACGGTGCTATAATGGCTATCGGTGAAACTATTCACGCGCTGTCCCAAACTAAACTGCCTGATGGTAAGATTATTTGAAGTTACTTCCATGTCAGTTATCTTGCGTTAGTCCTCTATCTCATTATATTAGCCATTTCAATGTTATCTGTCCCTTTCCCAAAGAACCCTCATCTCGTATCAGCTATTGAAGACTATTTTTACAGAGTTCATTGAGCAGTGATGGTCAATGACACGGCACCTCTCAACGTCGTGTCATCGTCAATGTTCGTGTACAACTGAATCGTGTCCCACCATTGCCGCCATGCATCGCAATCCGCAGGTCGCAGCGCGGACGCGCTGGTGGCGCCGGGCGTGTCGGCGCGCGTGCTGTCGCTGACTGGTGCGCTGCGCGCGCGCCTGCAGCTGCGCGGGCTGGGCGGCGACCTCATGCGCCAGGCCAGCTGCCACGCCATCGCCGCGCTCGCGCGCGCCGCCTCGCCCGCGCACGGCACGCCCACCGTCGGTACGTGACACTAACTCACTGCCTGATCCTCTGATATACTCGCTTGCTGTCAAACACCATGTTTTGAACAAATGTTCATTGTTTTGCCCCTAATTTCTATTTAATTAGAAAACTAATGTTTTTATTGTATATAAGTACATTTTTAGACCGCCTTGACGGCACTGACATTGTCTAACATTTGACACAACCAGAACGGGCAATTTGACGTGCCCTTGAGGTCATTGAAACAACTTAGATAACAAAAAAATACACTACTGACATTGTATTCAAGTATTAAAAACAATTTTCTATTTTCTCTTTTCCAGACGATTGGCTGAACCTTATCGAAGAGTGTCTATGTCACGAAGTCCAAATCATTCGAGAGAAAGCCATATTGGCTCTCCCGCTAGTATTCACTGAGTATTTACGTGACGACAACTTGATGTATGGAGATGTGAGCGCGAAGGAAAAGCGGCGAGTACTTATAGAGAAGTATTGTAATCAGCTGACGAATACTGGGGTCAACGGACTTGTACTGCGGATGGGACACGCCAGGGCACTCGGTGAGTGTTTTTTCTTCACATCGCTGCAGTGCCTCGCGGTTTAATTCGTACTGTACACCATTCCTGTGGGAATTTCGGGATAAAAAGTAACCTTCCTCTTAAATGTGGTTGTCGTATACAAAAAGAATTTTGGAAATATGATCGATTGTTATATAGAGCTTCTACATACAAACATTAGAAACTGTTTAGCTCTTTATATTAGTGTAGATAAAATGGGGACTTGTTTTTGCAGCTGCTGTCTGTATATTCGCTTTACACATAAAAACTAAATGAATTTTCATGCGGTTTTCATTAAAAGTCGTTATAGAGGAAAGTTTTCGGCTATTGTAGAATGTCTATAGAATCTTTCATAGTCACAAAATCTAAACTTATTTTTTCATTTTCAGGTTCCCTTCCCAAATACGTTCTGAGTGAACATTTACAATTAATCATTCACTCTTTAATCGATTGTACTAAAGTGACTGATAACACTCAGAAATGGGCTGAAGCGAGGCGTGATGCTGTTATAGGGTTAACTGAAGTGTGTCAAACGCAGGGTATTGTGGGAGGCGTTGAGAAATATGTGGGCGAAATATTCGAAGCTTTGTTAGAGTGTCTGTCGGAGTACACCGTGGATATGAGGGGCGATATCGGAGCGTGGGTCCGGGAGGCTAGTATGACAGGTAAATCAATTATCTATCGTTGGTTGTTTGGTTAATCTATAAATACAACTGAAATAATCATTTGCGGCAATCATCTCTTCTGACAATTTTAGATAGTAAATTAACGGCTTTGTCTATGGAAACTATATATATAAACAATGTTAAAACTTGATCTTCTGTCTGCTTGTAAGAACGGTCTAAAGTAGCATGTTTCCTCTGTCTACCACTGTTCTAAATGTTCATGTTGGAGGTCTTTAGGCGGTCTAAAATCACCAGGGTTGGCGACTAACCTACTCTAAATGAATGAATGTTCATATAATTAGATAGCTATCTTGTTATTGTGAGCTACCATAAACTATCGTGTGTGGCAGGCCTGCTGTCGACGTGTCGCCAGTGCGCGGCGGAGGCGCCGCACCTGAACTCGGCGCAGATCATCGAGAAGGTGATGAGCGGCGTGGCGCAGCAAGCCGTCGAGAAGATCGACCGCACGCGCGCGCACGCCGGACGGATATTCACCTCTCTGCTTTACAAGTCAGTTTTTTATATACCATCATTACCTCCTGTTTTGCACCCGTTCCAGAATGAATTTTGGGACATGAACAGTCTCTTGATTGTAGCTATCCAATGCAAACAGAATAATTGGAATTGGGCTGATAGTTGTAAGTAGCGCGTTCAAGAAAATAATATAAAACTCCCTGTATTAATTCAACTTTTATTATAGATAGCTACTTGTTAGCAAACTGACATAGTGAAATGACTAGCGCCAGTTACTAATAATGTACCAATGCAGGGTAAATGCCTCTCATCTCGCTTATGTTTTGCGAGGAAGATTAGGCATAATCAAGCCGCTTTCCTTCTGAGGGTTGGTTATCAAATCCCAGCCATGTTGGAAAATAAGATGCTTGTGTATTGCAATATAGTTTTAATGATATTTTTTCCTGAAACGTATAAAATTAGTACCAATAGGTATAACCTAACCTCTCACCTACAGTGAACCAACAATCCCGAACATTCCCCGCTACGAGAGCCTCAAACGAATCTTTCCTGCTGAAGAAGTGGAACTCAAACCACCGACAAAGGAGGAAGAATACTCAGAAACGACCACCAGCGAGAACTCTAACGTAGTGCTATGGCTGTTTCCCGAACATACGATGCCTAGATTCGTGCAACTGATTCAATTTGAAGAATATAGGTATAACGTGATCAAAGGACTAGTTGTGAGCGCGGGCGAACTTACTGAGAGCTTGGTGAGTTGGTTGTTATTTTGTTTATGGTTTTCGTTGTTAATGTTCTAGAACAGTTTTCTTTATTGTTTTTGAAACGTTTGTAGGCGCTATGCAGAAACAGCATTGTTGAATAAAACGCTAGTTTGAAATCACTTTAAACATATTAAGTCATCTTGCTACTTGCTAATGCGTAGTCGTTCGCTCGTTTACGCGTCTCGATTTTCTAGACCCTTTAGTTTTACCTACTTCACATTTTTTTTGGTCACCAAATTTGTGACATCAACTGCTAATCGAAATAATATGTTAATACATCTTTAATACAGAAATGCAATATAGTCTTTGTTTAGTGGGGAAATCAGCTTTATTTCGAATGAACTCTTATCTTGAGTCTCGTGCAATAATTTGGCAGATAGAATCTGGAAAATGTTGCTGGTTAATGCTATTTTAAGTTAATTTGTTGGAGTTTTTTTAATTGGAATATGATATAAATAAATAAATGATTGACATTTGTTTCAGGTGAAGCACACGACCCACTTTTTGTTTACGTACCTCACCACGTTCCATGGTGTCAATCAGGCCATGTTGCAATCTATATGTGACACCATCATACAAGTGTTTGCAGACAACTTGCATGTCAAGAGAATCACTATCCCGATGTTCAACTTTTTGGATAGGCTATTGAGTTCAGGTATGTTACATAGTATTTAGTACATCATTGTATCGCTCGTGGCGTAGTTTATCTAAGCGATGTTAGTTCATTGCGATTGTTAAGCAACGAACATCTCGGACCCTATTTAGATGGGTGGCTGATAGTGGCATTTTTTTGTGAGCTACCGTGCATCGCTGGGTACGTTAAAGTCCCTGGGTCCCAGTTATTGCAATATAATATCGGAGGCCTTACGGCGGTCTAAAGACTCCCCGACACCAGGGTTGTCCACTAACCTACGCGATTGCAATTTTTGACCATGATATAACCGAAAAATACTGAACTAAATTATTATTTTTTTCTTCAGGGGCAATTTCACCAGTTCTAGAAGATCAGCAGTCTACCTTTGCAATGGACATTCTCAAATACTTGAAATTGGAGTTGAAGGGAGGCAAAAATATCTACAAATTGCTCGACTCTATCAATGTTCTCTGTCAGTTAATTCAGGTAAATATTGGTTAAGTTATAATAATGACGTAATGTATTTCTGTTGCTATATTGCCGCTATAACAACAAATACAAATAAAATAAAACAAATATTCAAGGCTCCCATTCACCAAACAAGATTTTTCGCCGTTTTATAAAGTACGGAACCCTCCGTGCGCTAGTCCCACTCGCACTTGGCCGGTTTTTTTTTACTACCCAAAAAACGGAACTGTTTTAGTACTTAGTCAATTTTAAATCAAATTGCATATGTTTGCAATGTTATCTGGAAAATAAAGCATGACTGAACGTGCGAATACATAACACTGATGAAATAAATATTAAAAATTACAGAGCATCGGGAAATTCGATTAAAATTGATATCTAATTGTCCACCCAGACTCACGGGACAAGCCCGGTCATTTTGAGAGGCATGCGACGGGCTACAGATCCAACTCGTAGAGGACCTTTGGAGATGTTTAATGTATGGGAATACAATGATTATGATGTTTTGTCAGGTGGGCGGCGGCGTGTGCGCGGAGGCGCTGGGGCGGCTGGTGATCTGCCTGTGCTACTGCGACCGCTACGTGCGGCGCTGCGCCGCCGCGCGCCTCTACGAGGCGCTCACGCTCTACGGAGACGTCAGCAGCGTGCCGCAGGACCACCTCGACCAGGTGACGCTCGATACCACTCATTGTGGTGAAAACATTCGCCGACTACTAGTCGTGTACCGTGTACTAGTCGCCCGGATCTCATTTTGGTAAAATCATTCACCGGTTAGTAGAGATCGCTCGGAATGATGGACTCTGCGATACGGAGTACTAGGCGCCCGGGATGCGCAGAGACTCTTTTCGAACAGGTCAAACTAATACTATACCCGCTGCTCTACCCCTACTTAGATGGGTGGCAGATAGCGGCATTTCTATCTGAATGCTACCGCGCATCGTATCATGTAAAATTGTCTGTACTGATTGCCTCGATCGTCAGACCATGTCGGAAGCCATTAGGGCTAAAACCACCGACACCTGGGTTGGCCACTAGCAAGGGCGTACCCAGGATTTCAGCTAGGAGGGGGCAGGGGGCTGCTTATACCTGTTTCGAAAAGATCGTCGGTCGGGTATATTGAAACAAAAAATCATGAAAATTGACTTTAACTATAGAAAAAACAAATCTGGCTGAAAAGATATTTTGTTTCCAACACTTCATTTTGCGCAGAGTAGGTAACACGTGTTTAATTTCTATTTGCCAAAAAAAATTACATTTATTTAATCTTCTACCTGCCCCTACCTGGGTACGCCCTTGGCCACTAGCCTCCTAGAACAAACCCACACACAAAACGATACATTTTCAGACGAAGAAAAAGGAAAGGGTTATTCGGAAATTCAGGTTTTGTTATAGTAACCTATTGCTATTTAATTTTATGAACCGATTTAGAAAACCCTAAAGCACCATTCCCAGACTTGGTGGAGTAAATAAACTATTGGGTTCATAACCAATGCCCGCTTTTAAGTCCGGGTGCCCTATGATCCACGATCCACAAAAAAACCGATAATATTTTCGAGCAATCTGGTGTCATTTCTTTTTAAATTACGTACTTTAATTTGTTTTCGTGATTGGTACAAAAATATTGTTTGTGAATAAATAATTAAATAGAGTAGATAGCTATTCAATATCGAACAAGATAACGAACGCCTATGAAATGAATGTTGTTGTTCCCGTATTACGTCTCATGCGTGTAATTTGCCATCATGTTATCAACTATTAATACAATATTAATAAGTCATTACTGTGGGATGTTTACATTTAATGATTTCGCAATATTTTATCGAATTGAGAGCCAAGGTAGGTTGATTCGTGGATTTTTCACGGTATTACGTAAGGTGTTAGTTATCGTTCAACTAGTTTGTTGTTGCGACTTTTCTGTGTAGCTACTATTTTCCATTCGGATGTCTGAAAACACCTCATAAACCGCGTATAGAAATATAATTTGAGTGGGATCGATTTGGATCGCTTAATTGATCTGAAGCTAACTCTAACCGGACCGGCAATAATCGGCATTGCTGGACAGCTAATGATAATGATTGATTGAATGAAATGCTTCGTGCCAATTTTGTCGGTCGGCAAATATTGCCGAACCGACTGTGCCGGACCAAACATGTGCTAAGCAACCCCTACAGCATAATTTAATACTATTGTATATTTTGATATTTAAACGGTTTTGTTTGGGTTTTCTTTTACGATTAATTAAAAAATGGGTACTAATTAAATAATAAGTATAAATGCACGTTTATTTCACATGAACGTGTTCAATGATCTTAACCGGTACCAATTGGTTATATCTAGAGTTAAAGTTAATTAGATAACCTCTGGCGCATGACATCAACACTCCAGAGGAGTCCAACCTGTAAATATTGAATTGCATTTATTTTATATTCATATTTTGGAATCCTTTCCGAGTAGTAGTTTCCATTCGACACAATTTGGCTTCAAGTTCTTTCAAAATAATATAAAATTTCATATAGAGAATAACCAAAAACTACCTCTAGGCTGCTTTCACTAGCATAAAATGGTACATCAAAAAAGCAACAAACGCTCACAAAGGCCAATTCTTAAAATAGCAATTTTTCCAAATGACCAATTAATTTTGCACATATTTGCCATTTCACGCCTAAACCAATTTTATTTACAAGCCCGGTTGAATTGAATATATTGTTCTAGATTATGAGTGTATTGGCGGACACCGACTGGGAGCGGGATGTAACTGAACTGCGACCAATCAGGAACGAGCTCTGCGACCTGATGAACATCAAACGACCAGTCCTGAAGCAGGCTAACCCCTCTTAATACCGCCATGTGGCAACCTTGAGTATTAACCCTTAACACGAGACTTAAAACATGTTATTGTCATGACGAGAAAACTCATAATATTTCGTCAAATGTTTTTAAGTCGTGGTGCTTTTGTTATTTTTAAAAGCTTATCTATAAGGTCGTAGAGACCTTTGCCATTTTTGTCATGCACGTTGCTATAATAAAGATTAACTGAATATTGACATGCGATTATCTTGGTAATGTACGCTTATTCATAATGATTTCTCTGAACTATAGCTAATTATTTATTATTATGTAATATCTGCAATGCATTTACTTTATACTGAATATAGTACTAATACATTACTATTTTATATATCACTGTGTTTTATTTGGATTCGTCGATCTTATTTGCCCTTTTCAAAAATACTATTAAAAAAGTAAAAAATAAAAATATAGTGTAAAGTGTTCCTGTCGCGTATTTATGTTCCGAAAAAAATAAACTAGGTTCAGATAGGTTTTCCGTTCGTCGATTCCCCGTTTGTCAACTTCATTTGTCTTGAACCATACTTGTAGTTGACATGCGTCTTTGTATAGCTATCAGTACCTACCGTTGTCAAAATCATTGTTTATGGTTTATATTTATATTATAAATATAAAATTAAAGTAACCATCTTTGGTAGTTATGAATCTACCTATCACTGATTTGTTATTCTTAATGTTCAGGGAATTAGTTAATTGATTGAAACCACTTTGAGTCCAATAAAGAATTATATTTTTGACACAATTGTAATTATTTATGCCTATGTGTTCCCTACTGCCCGGGCTCTGTGCGACTGACCGTTGGCGCGGCGGGGGCAACCGTGCATGCTACATTTCTGTGTCAGCACTTTTGCTGCTACAATATTCCCCCCTTTAAAAAAATTAAGTTATACAAAACAATAAAAAAAATATATATATACACAAAAGTTGTGGTCACCCTATCATTCATTACTAAGTTGTTATAGTTAGTACAATGCTCACTTGTAAGGAATGTGCTGACATCGTATCATGGGCAGTAGCGACGACCTTATTTAAAAACTTATAAACTATACTTATGCTATTGTTACACTGTTTGATGCGATGCACATATAAAATATATCTTTCACAGCTTCTATTCTTTACATTACTGCTCGTATTATACGCTTATTATTTTAGGGTTTAGACACATAATTACATTAAAAACAAAATATCAATAATAAGTCGATGCAGTTGCTGCTGCCGGCTGCGCAGTGACTTGTCCTGTCACAGGCGCACGTCCTTGTTCGACTCTGGACACCAGGTCCTTTACGATTCGCCCTTTTACATGTTTACCGAACTTCTTTGTACATACATAAACACAAACACTGAAAACTATTACGACAACTACTATAGTGAGTATGCCGTACACTTCTAACTTTCTCTCTAGTGCAGCTTTGGCTGAATTGTCAGAGCCGGTTTGCGCAATAACAACTTGGTCATTCTTAGTTTGGTAATTTCCCATGTTTACAAAAATAGCCATGTACAATCGACACCGAAATATCTTAGAGACTAATAAAATTGTATAAAACAGTATAACAATGAGTTCTTATGACCTAGATTAATTATAATTTGCAACGTATACATTTCATAGTCTGAAGCGAACTGGTAACTTTACAACTCTACCGCTACGTGTGGTACGAGTTACTAACTTATCTCTATTACTAAGGTCCGTGTTACTCTGTCTATTAGTTGCATTTTCGCTACTACTATTTGATATATCTTTATGACATACGCTATTGCCTGTACCTTCCGGTTCCACTAGTATGTACGCAGGTTTTAACCTATCTATCGATATGTCTATGTTTCTATTGCTTAACTCTACCTTAAAAACTTTATCCGATCTACTTATAACGCGATAAGGGCCATCATAAGTAGGAGTTAGTGGTCTCTTTACCGCATCATTTCTGATAAAAACATGAGTACACGACTTCAAATCCTTGTATACAAATAATTTTCGCGAATCGCTATCCGCTCGTGGTTTGGGCCTATTATTGCTAATAATTTCTCGTAATTTCTCTACGTATGTATAATAATCGAGACTGTGTGTTCTACTTTCGTCACTGTAAAAATCGCCTGGCAAGCGTAAAGGTTGCCCTAGAACTAACTCTGCTGCGCTAAAGCCTGTTTCATATCGACTAGCAGCGCGGAGTCCAAATAATACTGTGGGCAGCTCATCATCCCATGATGTTTTGTCGGACAATCTACATGTGAGGGCTACCTTAAACGAACGATGCCATCTCTCTATTTTACCGTTGCTTTGTGGATGATATGGCGTGGTTCTTATTCTTTGTGTTCCTAGTAACTTTAATAAACTATTGAACAGTTCGCTTTCAAACTGTCTTCCCTGATCGCTAGTTAGCCTGCTAGGACATCCGAACCGACAGACCCAGTTTTCATAAATAGCCTTTGCTACAGTTTCTGCTGTTATGTCCGCGGTAGGAACTGCTTCTGGCCAGTTTGTAAACCTATCTATTATAGTGACACAATATTTGTTACCTCTCTGTGTAGTTTGCCACGGTCCGACGATATCTACGTGTATGTGCTCGAACCGCTCGCTCGGTGTGAACGTTCCCAAACCTGAAAATACATGGCGATTGACTTTAGTTTTCTGGCATTGAATACAGCTCTTGGTCCACGTTCTTATATCTTTATTCATACTAGGCCAAAAATATCTGGAAGTGATCATTTTCACAGTTGTTCTAATGCCGGGATGACTGATATTATGTACCGAAATAAAAATATTTTTTCTGAAATTCTTTGGTATATACGGCCTTATGTTGCCTGTCGATGTGTCGCAGTATATACCGGATTTAATGTTAGGCAAATTAATTTTTCTTAATGTAACCTGTGACGAACCGTTACCAGAAATGAATTCGGTAATTTGATCATCGCCTTCCTGCTGCGAGGCAAGTTCCTCGTAATCTATCGCAGTCGGACACACAATAGTCTCAACACGCGATAAGGCGTCCGCTACTAAGTTTTCGCTACCGCTTACGTGTTGAATATTACTGGTGAACTCGCTTATGTATAGTAACTGCCGGATACGCCTAGGTGTTTCTTTCTGTGAATTAATCTTTGTTAATGCGTGAACAAGGGGCTTATGGTCCGTAAATACCGTTACTTCCCGTCCTTCGATCATGTTTTTGAAATGCATAATGGATACGCATATAGCAAGCAATTCCCGATCGTACGTACTGTAATTCTGCTGTGTGGGTGACAGCTTTTTGGAAAAATAACCTAAGGGCTGCCACACACCGTCGATGTTTTGCTGTAAAACGGCTCCTATACAAGTATTGGATGCGTCTGTCATCAAAGATAATGGAACGTTAGGTTTTGGGTGAGCGAGTGTCACGGCGCTTTGAAGGCTGACCTTACACTGCTCGAAAGCTAACTCTGACTCGTTATCCCAATTTATTATTGTTTTATCCCTCTTTTTTGCGTTATGCAAGAACTTATTTAAATGCGCATGGCATCCGGCTGCTTTTGGTAGATGGGCCCTGTAAAAATTTACCATCCCTAAGAACCTTCTCAGACTTTCCACAGTATCTGGTTTTGGGTAGTCGCAGATAGCCTTTACCCTGTCTGGCAACGGGCTTATACCTTCTTGTGAAACATTATAGCCTAAAAATTCTACTTCCTGTGCAGCAAATTGACACTTAGAGGTATTTATTGTGATTCCAATTTCACTGAACCGTTTGAAAACTTGTCTTACATGCTCTTTGTTTATGACGTCATTCTCTGACGCTATGATGATGTCATCAATGTAACAGAACAATGAACTATGTACATACCGTTTCCCATGTGTATTAGGCTCTAACATTGAAATATTTTCTATTCCTTTCAATACTGTATTATCCATGAATCTCTGGAAGGTCTGAGCGGCATTGCGTAAGCCGAATGTCATGCGTACAAATTCGAAAAGACCAAAAGGTGTGATGATGGCTGTTTTTCCTATGTCACCCGGTTCTATTTCGATACAATGATACGCGCGTTTTATGTCAAGTTTTGTAAATACTTTTTTGCCTTCTAAACCATAAGTGAAATCATGCAATCTGGGTACCGGGTATCTGTCAGGAATTGTTATCGCGTTTAACCGTCGGTAATCTCCGCACGGTCGAATTTCACCATCTTTCTTGGGCACAACATGTAACGGACTGGCCCATTGACTACTGGACGGCCTACAGATACCCAGTTCCTGCATTAAACGAAATTCATCTCTTACCTTTGTATACTTGTCCGGCGGCAGTGGTCTGGCTCTCGCGTGCACAGGTGGGCCCGTCGTCTCTATGTGGTGCCGAACCGCATGTCCTGGCGCGTCTTTAAAAGATGTAGGCCTGGTAATTTCTGAAAACTGTTCTAACAAGTCACGGTATGGGTTATCAATATGAACAGTTGTAACAGAAGGCTCCGTATGACTCATGATGGACCCTATCACGCATAAAGTCGTCTCTTGGTCTATTAATTTCTTATTGTATAAGTCGACAATTAACCTATGCCTTGATAAGAAATCAGCACCTATAATTGGTTTGCTGACGTCACATACCACAAAAGGCCATTTGTAACTGCGCCTTAATCCTAACGTAAGGTCTAACATGACTACACCGTATGTCTTTATCTCGGTACCGTTCGCTGCAAACAATGTATACGTGCACTTATTACTATAATACTTAGAGCTACACATAGATACGGGAACTACTGAGACATTTGCACCAGTGTCAATTAAAAAAGTAATACCGTTTTTATAGTCCGTGACGCATAGACGATGGCTTTCACTTAGTTCGATACACTCTCCCATCGTACCTGAATGTACCGGATTTAGTTTTCCTTAGCCGGGGCCCAGTTGCACGGTGGCTCGCACTTCCTAGCCGCTTGTCTATACCTGAAGTGGTATTTGCACAACCAGTCTGGACTTCGGGGTGTGCGTCTTGGACCAGATGACCTTGAACGGGACGTGCTTCTACTGCCTTGCCAGCCGAAACTTTGCCGTCGTTGTTGTGTTCTGCCCCTGATGTCATTCACCTCGCCTCGTAGGGTCTTGAGTTCCAAGGATAAATTCCGGATTTCCTCGAGTAGTTCCGTGTTTACTTCTGTCGACGTTGATGGAGCTGGTCTATGTATCTCCGCTAACTCTCCGCTGCGTAGGTTGTCCATGATTTTATCGGCCATACTAGCAAGCTCATCCAATTTTGCTTCTCCGCTACAACTGGCAAGAATGGCCCGCACCCAACCTGGTAATCGTGACATCCACAGGTTTTTTAATGTGTCGCCTGCTGTACCTGTATTTTTTGCTAGTTCTTTCATCCTAGTAAGCAGCTGCGACGGTCGTTGATGTCCTAAATCCATTTCCTTCACTAGTTTGTGAAATTGCGCCTCCGCACTCTCTTGAAAAACCTTGAGCAATCTGGCCTTCAATATTGTATAGCGTTGCTGTTCTGGCGGGTCATCTATGATGTCTGCTACCTGGCTTAACTCTTCTTTGCCCAGTTTTGCCAAAACCAGGTCATATCTCACGTTCTCGCCTTGATGTTGCGGTCCCATTATTGCCTCAAACTGCGCGAACCACATTCGCGGCATATCTTTCCAAAATCCGGGTATCCTCGTGTTCAAACTGATGGCTGCCAGGTCATTGTTGACCTGTTGCTGGGGAATCGACTGTGGCGTTGTTGGGTTAGCCATGGCGTACGTGGCACTCGCGTGGCGATCGGTCAAAGTCCGCTCGATGTAATGAATCGCGTGGGCAGTAGGAACGTCGGGGTCACCACTTTGGTAGTTATGAATCTACCTATCACTGATTTGTTATTCTTAATGTTCAGGGAATTAGTTAATTGATTGAAACCACTTTGAGTCCAATAAAGAATTATATTTTTGACACAATTGTAATTATTTATGCCTATGTGTTCCCTACTGCCCGGGCTCTGTGCGACTGACCGTTGGCGCGGCGGGGGCAACCGTGCATGCTACATTTCTGTGTCAGCACTTTTGCTGCTACACATCTCAACTCGAGAAAACTTTATTTTCTTAAAAATAGTTAAAACCTATATAACAATACATATTTCCTAAATTCTTTTCACAACATATGAACATACTCTATTCTTAAATTAGGTACAAAGTGTATCAGCATTTTCCCAGCTTATCTTATTATCCTAGAATTTGTAATTGTGACGGGTCCTGTGGCGCCTCAGCTATCAAATTAGCCCAGAATGTTCCATAGTTCTTCAGCACGGTTCCCCTGCAAAACAAACAAAATTATTTCGTCAGCTGCAGTAAGATTGACTTTATTATTTATTTAAGTAAGTTCCCGTTTTAAATAAATAATAATGACATTAACGTACGTTTCAATTAATAGTAAAAAAGATTGACTTTGCTTCTATTAAAAGTAATTTGCTAAATTAACCCATTCAGTGCCGAGCCCGCCCATCGGCGGGCAATATTTTTTAACTCTCACGCCGAGACCGCCCATGGGCGGTTTGATTTTAAACTGCAATAACTTTACAAAATAACGTCAGAAAATAATGAGATGATGTGTAAGGATTTGTTTCATTATAATTTATAGGCAACTCAAATGGCCTGCGGATATTTGAAGTTTTGAAAAAAAAAAACCAATTCTAATCTGTCATGCCGAGCCCGCCTTTGGGCGGGCAAGATTTGATTTCAGAAGTCACAAACCTATTGTAAATTTTGGTACGACTAACAACTATTATTAAGTTTTTACATGCTCGCTTCTTCTTTAGCATGAATTTCGTGTACAAAAATAGTGTTAACCTCTATTTCACATATACCTACGTATAAAAATTGTTTAAATATACTTTCATATGATGCAGGTAACAGAATATGCACGACATATTTTTATTATTGCACCGAAAATAGAAAGTACAGTACATGTAAACAGAACATATCAAACGATTCATGTCGGAATCTGCAGCTTCATGCCGAAAACGCCAATGGGCGGGCAAGAATACATAATCGAGATGCCGGGCCCGCCGATGGGCGGGCTGCATAGTACAGTATGGCGGCATCTGGGTAATATCGTTACTTTTCAGAAAGGCAGTGAATGGGTTAAACTGTTCTGACATTGCAGTTTTGCAGTAAACATTGTAGTTTTCAATATCTCGCTCCGGGCACATCTGCAAACACCTATCCCGAAAACTCCAACAAGCATAGTTTTTTTAGTTTGAATATTTAAAAAAATATTACTATTTTCACGAATAGGTGATAGGTGGCAGCTACTGATTATAATGGTTGCTTTTGTTTGACATATGGTAGTAGATTTTTATTCATTAGTTTGTATCGCCTTTAAAATCTGATTATAATCTTCTATTTTCATGCTACTCCCGTACCCATGTTTGGTAGATCCAAACAAAGCTCTATATTTGTTTCATAACGAAAAGGTGGATTGTACCAATTGATCGTGGGAGACATCGCTACCGATAGTCTCGATGCGATAAGAATCAGCTGCATTTAGTCCAATCTGTTAATCTAAGGTCAAATGTAACATATGATCATGAAGTAGTGTCGCAACACGTTAGTGAAAGGAGTGCTGCAGGGCACAGTTCGACAACCTCATTATCGAGTGTTGCCTCAAACGCCAATTAGGGGATTTTAATTTAGTAAATAACGATTTTCAAGGACCAAAGGCAAGTGAGATTTAGTTTAAATGTTCATAATTCTGAATCATAGTGGAGTGTATCAAATGGTTCAACTAATTTTGATTTTTCTCATTTTATAAATGTTTGATTTTTGATAGTTACTTTCTATTTGAATGTATACGTAATGATAAACCTGCAAAACCATTAATATTAACTTACGTAAAATAGACTCTTCCCTGGTGATCGGGGGGTGCTTTCCATAACAATGTCGCTCTAACTTTATCTACAGGGTCGGCATGTGTTATGGACGCGCACTCAGGGTGGATGGTGGTATTCGGTGCGTTTTCCCATGACCCTAACCATTGATCAGTCTCGACGGAACGGGCTTGAAGGAAGAACCCTTTGAATGGCTCCGACCCCTCGATGGAAACTGGAAATATGAGAATTTGAAGGTGAACAAGTAACCGTTACCCAATGATTATGTTGATGTGATTTATTTATCAAAGTTCACGATGGTAGCCAAGGTGAGTGATGTGATGTGTGACGTAAGATTTTACTTGACATGAGGTAGGGTGTCTTTGTACTAGGAAAGTAAAGTCTAAGCTATGTCCCACTACCTGGCAAAGGCCTCATATCACCGAAGATATCGGTACAGTGAAGAGGATTAATAATAACCACGCTTGCCTAATTTGTACTAGTATGATTGCAATATAATATACCACGTTAAGCAGTCGGTCCCGGTTGTTTCAATCGTAACTTATACTGATGTATAATGTCTATCCCACTAATATCTTAGTCTTTTAAATGTTCGTTATTTACGCAAATTCATGCAAACGCTAGTGAACTGACTAGGGTGTTTTTTTACAGTAATACATTTAGGTTATCCATCAGAATAACACGTGGGATACATTTAATCCCCAAAATTGCCGCGGGAACGGTTAAAAACACGGGTAAGATGGCGCGGCGGTTCTATTCTATTCATATCAAACTTTGCGTAGTAACGTAGCTTAGAAAGGCTGCGGCGCGGCGCGGCGGTAGGCACCCTTGGTCCGCGGAGTTTTGCGTAGAATGGTGTTATACGCCTAACAAACGGATTTGATTCAAATTAGCGTTGTAGATACTATCTTTAGATAGGTAGGTAAGATCTCTATCTATGTGATATCTTTAGATTGTATCTGTTAATCAGGATATGTTTATCAACTGCCACTGAGTCATCGTTCCTTTTCCTTTTTTTTCGAAGTTTTATTCAAAACTTTAGGTAGGTACTTCGTGTTTTGCATATCTCCATGCTGGTTATATCTTTCAACTTTGCAAGTTGGCTTATGTAACTGCTTTTTGAATGAAATAGTTTACAAATAAGAGTGATCCGGTGAACTGCATACAAAACATTGCGTTCTTATCAAAACAAAACAACCGGCCAAGTGCGAGTCGGACTCGCACACGGAGGGTTCCGTACTTTAAGTATAAACAACAAATACTAAAAATAAAATAAAACAAATTTTATTTTTAGTATTTGTTGTTATAGCGGCAATAGAATCGCTGTCAACTGTCTAGCTATCACCGTTCTTGAGCTACGCCTGGTGACAGACGGACGGACAGCAAATCTCAGTAATAGGGTCCCGTTTTACCCGGGTACGGAACCCTAAAAATGACTAATCACACATAAAATAACTAAGTAAGTACTGAGATGATTACGTGATAGCACGTGAATCAAGTGTGAGAAAAAACTGTGAATTATATATTCATAGTCAAGGCTAATAATGTTATGCAAGTTTATTTATTATGTTCTAGTTTTATTTTGACTGATTTATAAACATTTAAAACTTCAAGGTGGTCGGTATTTGTAAATAGTATTGAATGGAAACCGGTCTAAGAATACGCTGACTAATACAGTGTAGGCGATAGTTTAGCACAACACAAAGTAATTCAAATTCAAATATCTTTATTGCTTATCACATATTCCATAATAAAAATTACAATGTAAGTTGTGACAACTATGAGACCTGCAACTATAAAACTAAATAAACCTGGACAAATTCTGACGCGGTCAATTAGACCAAAACTAAGCTGTAATATGTATTATGAGGTCTAACTCTTGTCTAACTACCTAAAAGTTAAATATTTGATTGTAGAACTAATAAAAATAAACGTACATGTATCTCGTATAATACTAGCTTCGTCCCGTAGTTTCACTCGCGTTGTACCCGTTCCCGCGGGTATTTAGAAACAAAATGTACCTCATGTTTTATGCTTATTCATAACCTATATTACTGTAACATTTCATCCAATTTCGCTATGTAGTTTTTGTCAGAAAGAGCCAAATGCCTACTTACACATCCTCACAAACGCATTTATAATTTTAGTAGGATAGGATAAGAATCCTGATCTTAAACATTATAGCGGCAATGTCAATGGAACATCTTTTTAAATAAACCTAAATAAACCTGGATAAATTCTGACGCGGTCAATCAGACCAAAACTAAGCTGTTATATGTATTATGGGGTCTAAGTCTTGTAACTAAAGGATAAATATTTGATTGTAGTTCTATTAGGAAAATGTATTTACACTGAACAATAGAGTTATAGACGATAGAGTTCTCTAACTCCTAACTCTATCTGACTCTAATTAGTATTTGAAGTTAATGTAAGTAAGTCTCTTCTCCGTATCTTTCGTCACTTGCGTTTCTACACTAATTTGATAAACTACCTAAATGGTTTCATTTCAGTGTGGTAATGATGTCATTTATGTTTTTATTAGTCTTTGTATCTCATTACATTTGCGGTCTCTTGCAAAATAAAAATTCAGATTACCGAAACATTATTGCAAGATTTGCTACTAAGATTTGCAGTTACTTGTATGTGCGAATGATTACTTGATTTATTATGCTAATTGTAGCTCGTAAATTGATACATTTAAGTTGTGAAATTATGAGCATTATTATGTAGTGTTGGTGGAAATGTATGAATGATGCATTTAAATTGATGTATTACAATAGTTTGGTACTGAACCTATATATTTCATGGTGTGAAACTAGTAAAGATGGTAGGTACATTAATACAAAAGTTTAGATAAGTTAATGACTCATATTTGCATTCAATGTGCCATCGACACACAGAAGAAAAATAAATCAGGTGCTATTGATCATGGTTAAAATTTAAAACCAATCGTTAGACCATATTGGAGTTCTTTAGGCGGTCTAAAACCCCCAACACAAGGGTTGGTCATGGTCACTAACCTACTAAAATGAATAGAAGATGGGATATAATTTTACGGTTGTTAATTTACGAACCTGTAACAGGCTCGTTGGGTTTGTAAGCCGTGGTTGATGCCAGCACCCTGTAAGGCAGGGTGGAGTGAGGCTGTGTCCTGTGCTGCCCATGGTTCGGCTGGTTAGGCCGGTCCCTCACGCAAGCGTCTATCGGCGCCCCATCCGGGAAACTTTGCACTCCCAAACACAACAGACAAACAAATAAACTGTACGATAACATTTCGGAAGGTGTCAGTCAAAGGTCCTAAACACGACTGAACGCCGACCGCGTCTCCGCTCACTTTTGTAACCAACCGAAAGGATCTAGATCTTGAACAAGTTGACAGATCAATTAATGTCTCATACGAGGTTTAGGCGTGCCGAAACAACCATGTAGGTTGGTACCTGAGACCGGAGACCGTTGCGCAAGTACTACGCCTCTGGATATGTTAGATATTTAAAGTGCTTGTAAGCTGGTCTCGTGTGTCGAACATAGATATATTACCCACCAAAGCTGGTTTGAGCCGCATTCTAGAACATGCATTGTGTGGAAATCGTAGCAAAGGTTAGGGAAATAAATGGGATCCCACGAGGTTCTAATAATATGAACGTATGGTGTAATATATTTTATTTAACAATCAATAAAAATAATTTTAACTTTAATTACAGGGAGCCAGGTTAAATTACTTGTTAATTTAATGTATAAAAAGTTATTGCTGTCATTAATGACAATACCAAATTATTGGTGTTATTATTAATTTAAAATTGCCGTTCACACCACATTTCGGTGTCTTTTACTCTTACTAAATCCTAAATACTTATGATTCATTTGTTATCACAACACAGGTAAGTATTAAAAATGTCCTTAGAAAATATGAATCTAAATTAATCAAATTCTTCTACAAAAATAACTTTGTCATCTTCAGTTCTGTTCGGGCAAAACCTTTCAGGGTGTAAGATAACTGAATTATTGTCGTTATTTTCTATGTATTGCATGATTTCATCCAACATCTCTGACCCTTCGATGGAGTCGGAGGCTTCGATGTCGTCCGGTATTGGACCAAGGTTCTCATTGTGTTTAAATGCTTCGTTCACAGCTGCCTTTTCACTTTCCTTTTTTAAATTTTTTTTGAATTTCGGATGATTTCCGAATTTCCTTTCCAAATACTTAGCTTCATATTCGTTTAGGGAATTGTTATAAACGCTACTGGAAGGAGATGATACGCATCGTATCCAATCCTGACAGTCAATGGAAACGCTAGAAGCATTTGTGAAAGCGTAATAATCTTCCTTAGAATCCCTATTCGGTATAAACCCGGAGTCATTGTCCGATCTTTCTAAGTAATCGTACCATTCATTGTTGCTGTGCTGTATAGTTTCGTAGATAGGTTCGAGTATTTCAGCCAGTTTTTCCGTCGCCTGTATTGATATTATCTCTGCGACGTGTAGATTAGGTTTCATTGTAGAGTTGTCTTTGCTGTGTTCCAAACTGGTGCTATTGGTTTTCCTTTTATCCGATTGGTCAGAAACGTTGTGACTAGAAGATTCTTTTCGGATACGGGATGCTACAGCTTCTTCTGTCTTTTTGTATGTTATTTTTATAAGCATGTGGACCTGAAAAATATTTACGAGATTAAACTTAGTTGCTCTGTGTACTTTATGATTGTTTAAAAAGTAATCGATTCATACATTTTGGATAATTTAAACTTTGTTTTTGTATAGATAGGAGCTAGTACACAAACACGATACGACGTCGCAACGTGTCATGATCTTAAAATGAAATAACGAGAGTCATTTTAAGAGGAATTATTTCAACGACGTCCTACCGTGGATCGTGACACGTTGCGATGTCGTGTCGCTTGCTCGTCGTAGTTTTTCACGATACGACGTCGCATCGTGAAGCGATGACGCTTCGTTGCACGATGTAGGCTACCTATAACACCACATGTTCGGTTTATAGGATTATTTATAAGTAAATTAAGTTATCTATATTCATTTTTAGGGTTCCGCACCCAAAGAGTAAAAACGGAACCCTATTACTGAGACTTCGTTGTCCGTCCGTCCGTCTGTCACCTGGCTGTATCTCAAGAACGGTGATAGACAATTTTCACTGATGATGTATTTCTATTACCGCTATAACAACAAAAATAAAAATAAAATAAAACAAATATTCAAGGGGGCTATACAACAAACGTGATTTTTTGCCGTTTTTTAGAGTACGGAACCCTCCGTGCTCGAGTTCAACTCGCATTTGGCCGGTTTTTTTTAACGAGAGTTAAAATTCTAACCATCATGACTGTTTTACAACAAAATACAGATTCTTCCATTAGGTAAGGATTAGGATTTAGAAATGGGGTAAGAATGTAACGAAATCACTAAACCTTTTAACTCTTTAGGAATCATCTTCGGCTAGAAAACCAATCACATCAGTCCACATTTTAACTCACGTAAAGAAAAAAAAAACTTATCTAGCCGTATTTCGGTTATATTCAAGTCACTTACCTCTTTACTAACATAACAATAAAGTATAGCAACGATAAACCCTTGAAGTCCTTCAAAAGTATAAGACACGTAGTAATAAATCTGTTCTCCAGTACAATCGGCAGTGTTCGGTCTTAACGCTGTTAGAAGAAACTGGGTCCCGAAAATTGGCATCAAGAATAATGTTGCTTTGGTTGTGTTCCTGATACAAGATTAGAATGATTGGTTAGGTATCATCTGATTTTCTACTCAATGGATTTTATAAATCTATTTCAATAGTTTTTATAGTTTAAGTAAGAATCGTTCCACCGGGCAAAGGTCTCCAAACGCTTCCAACGTTTCCTTCCTTCGCAGTCTATTATTATTAGCTTTAGTTGTCCCATTGTTGGCCATATACCTCCCCCATGTTTCCATTTTTCTCTATCAAGATCATTATGACGCCATTCAGACAAAAATCCCTCGGGACGATATAGATTGAAAGAAAAAAGTATCTTTAGTGAAACTTCAAAACTTACAATTGATTAGCATTTTCATTGTTTTTGATCTTCGTCAGCAGAACTCTGAGGACATCAATGAAGAGGATGGTGTTGACCAGAAGGATGCTAATTCGGGGCGCATCTAATATCCACTGAACGTTCTCCACGGTGTAAATTAACCAACAGGAGTGATTGTTGTACAGACCCATTATTATTGCCCACAATATAACTGGGACTATGGCGATCACTGAAAATTATACATAAATATACAATACTACAATCAAATATACAATAATAACTGTTGTTGACCATTGTGTACATATTATAATATTTTGAGAAAATCAGAAGTCATTTACAAAGTGGTGTGTGCATACGGGAAATAAAGTAACACAACTATCTACTTCTGTTTTTAGCAATACTTTTCCTCCGTGCTTCGGAGGGCACGTTAAGCCGTCGGTCCCGGTTACTTTTTACGGATAGTAGTCGTTACGTGAGCCATGTCAGAGGCCATTGGCGGCTCAATAACTCTGACACCATCCACTCGATGAAGAAGAAGCAATACTTATGATAATAATAACAATGTCCTTCATGCTTGACATAATTATACACGTATAGGATATGGTTACTATTCTTACCAGCTCCAATCCCATAAAGCCACTTAACATCCAGTTTTTGCCTAAACACTGCCACGATCATTCTATGCAAATAAATGCCTTCTACTAGCATGGCCACGAATACAGCATTGGCAGCTATTCTTTCAGCGATAGCCAACACGCGGCATGCTATCCCATGGGAAGACATTACAGTATCTCCAGAATTAGTCAGCTCATCAATATAGATCTACAAATGAAGAATATTTTGAAAGAGATGATCGCCATGTATGACGTGTCTTGCTTGTTTATAATTTATTACCAAAAATGCTATTCAATTTGAATGTTTTAGTTTAGAACAATAAACGTGTTACGTAATCATAAAATCACTGGATTAGACTATGATCTTATCTCTAAACTATTAATGCAAACAATTGTAAACAATAATAGCACCAAATCCATTATCACCTACCTCGCTTCTGCTAATGATAACTAAAATATTCCTCAGGATTATAGCTATCAGTAAATTCCTGTGCAACGCCACTCGAGTGACTCTCAATCGTTTGTAGAAGAAGAATATGGTTATGGCGGGAAGACAAAATAAGACAGAGAAAGAAAGCATAGCTATATGGAATCGGTATCGCCGCAAAAGTCTTGGGGAGATACTGCATGTGGAATAATCGGTGTATAACTCCCATGTCCCGTTAAGGTAGCATTCTTTGGAGCTGTAGTCTGAAAGAAAAAGGGGGATTTTAAAAATACCTTTTCGTTTAAGTTTTCATGAGGAGTAGCCAAATAATGAGATAGTAGTACATTAGAACAATTGCCAGATTTTCCGATCTCAGAATTTTTCATTATCCTTAAGAATTTGGAATTGGAACATGTTTTTATCGATAATTCTATCCTACTATCCTACTTAATATTATAAATGCGAAAGTTTGTGCGGATGGATGTATGTACTATGTTTGTTCCTCATTCACGCAAAAACTACTGAACGGATTTGGATGAAACTTTACAGTAATGTAGGTTATACATAAGAATAATATATGGGGATACATTTTATCCCGAAATTCCTGCGGGGACGGGTACACCGCGGGGCGCGGCTAGTCTAATAATAGAGCTTAATAGTATATTTTTTTGTTAGTTTGAACGCGCTAATCTCAGATACTAACAATCCCATTTGAATAATTAGTTTCGAACGGATAACCTAATTCAACGGGAAGATTATAGGCTATTTTTTATCCCGAAATTCCCACGGGAACGGGCACAGTAAAGGTAAAACTGCGGAGCGCTGCTAGTTCTCAATACACTTCAATTACGTTGCACATTATTTTGGGTATACTAACAAGGGATATGTTCAAATGAACTTACGGTAACAAGATGGTTGAGATATAGTATATGCGAATTCTGAGCATACTTCTGTTGCTACCGTGTCGGCTTCGGTGTTAGGCCAACAAGTCCAACCATCGAAAGTAGCTTCACAATGGCTCTCCGTGTCTATAACAATACAGAATAGTAAGTATGTAATACTATTTCTCGTTGAAACTACAAGTTTAAAAACAGAACCCAAGAATATTACAGTTTGTTATTGTTACCTAAGTATACTAGAGAAAATAACATAATCAAGAGCTCCGTGTTGCTCCTATTAGTAACAAACATACATTTATACATAACCGTGTTTACCATGCTTATATTATAGTTGGAATGGTAATTATAGAAAAATTGAATTTAGACTAGTTTTTACTCGTACTAGTAAAAATGAAAAGACATTATTCCACTCAACTTTTCTATATACGTTGTTCAGTTTTTTACAGTTAGGATGCTAAATGATTTAGTTTATTAGAAGCAATGTTATTTTCAATTAGCTTGTTTTTCTACATGCTGTATGAATTTAGTGTTGATCCCACCGTGACGACTGAATTCAGGTATACTCTTGCTAGGTGATGGATATAAAGTAGTTATTCCAGCTGCCTTAATGGTTTTTCAACTACTAAGGCGTTGCAGCGTAGCAGTCTAGAGTTTAAGCTCAAATATCAATCAATCGATAAATCAATAAATGCAATGGACCTTTCAGTTACTTTACCTGTGTAATTATCGGTCATGAAATGACTGCAGCAATCAGCTGCCGAGTAGAAACACCTCTCCCAGCGGCCGTGGGCGGCCGGCACTATCGCCTCTCTCACGGCATTCGCGACCTCTGCGAAACCAGGGTCGAATGGAAAGCAGCCGCAAGTGCCGTCATCTTTTGCCTTAGGAAATAATAAAATCGAATTGAATTGGACGTAAGGTATCTAATATGTATGTGCTTATCTTACGTTAATTGATATATCCTTTCTGTATTTGCGAAAGAGCATTCAAAGCAAGCTTTAAATTGTTTCTTATTTATTTAGTCAAAGTAGATAATTAGCTATTTATTGCGGTTTAACCGAGTTCAAAAAAGGCGGATGATGATTATGTTCGGGCATAACTCTGTCATTGTGTATTTATTGTCGGATGTTTGGTTTGGTCCCATATGTCGTTTTTGAAGTGTGTTTATAAGTATTTAGTCAAATATGTTTGTTAATACCACTTTGACTCTAAACTGATTATACAATTATCATTACTGTAAAGACTAACGATCTCCAAGCAGGGTGCGAACATTCCACCGTAGAGACACGCTGTTGTTAGGTTGAGGGTGTTGTATCCTTCCACGTACAGCCATTCTGGGGTGTAGAACAAACAGCCCCTCCCGGCTATCCATCGGTATACTTGCTCGTGATAACGGTAATTCCTGTAGTTGCATGTCTTTGGGGCCTCGCTTGGAATAACTTCTGGTGGCTCCTAGGAGAGAAAGATATTTATGATTTGCTGTTGTCGTGATGGAACTGGCGCTTTGTGTTAGTTTTCGTGGAATTTTGATCAAACGCATATGTTATGTCTCTACCTATAGGTAAGGTTGCAATGGTCCATCAAAATACGTTTAATAGTTTTTTAACAAGAATAACCATTAATCATTTATTATTAACCATTCATCCATTCATCCTTACCTCACACTTGCTTATTAGAACTACCCATAGTAACATATTATCTAATATAGTTGGCGTACGGGTCTGACTAAGGTTGTTTTTGTTTATCTGGCATACTTATCATAATCGCTCGTTTCCCACAACCAATGCACATGACTAACTTACCTACTAAGTATTATGTACTGCTTGCTTAACCATAGCAACTGGTTTGAATTAGATAATTAAGTATGTGAAACCTAATGATAATGACACTATCACTTCACACAGGAATATAAGATTCATTGGGCCGCCCCAGTATTGGCAATTGATGATTTTGTTAAGTACAAAGTAAAAATTGATACACATTTTTGGACACACAGCTACACAGATGGGGAAATCAGCAAATTTTGCCGTCTCGACCTAATGAAATCCGATTCCTTCCTAAATCAAATCATGGATGCATAGGAATATAGGTACCTAGGTAGAAATATAAGTGGACTATGTAGAAAACTGCTTAATTTTAGTACTTAGACGTTACCTTACCTCACATAAATATAAATTAGGTCTCTCGCAGTTCAGGAAGTGTTTCTCGTCATTTTTCCTGAGGGCCCCGCGCACGTCTCGATCGCGCCATTCATCAAGACCCAATTGTAAAGGATCGAGGGCATCGTAGTGAGCATGAACCTTGTACATGAAAGTTGTATTTGTAGTAAACACTTGAATAAAGTATTTGTTAAAGTAAGCGCATACTTTACTGGTATCTTCGGTGAGACGAGAGGACTTTGCCTAGCAGTGGGACATCTATACTAATATTATAAAGCTGAAGAGTTTGTTTTGTTTGTTTGTTTGTTTGTTTGTTTGTTTGTTTGTTTGTTTGTTTAAACGCGCTAATCTCAGAAACTACTGAACCGATTTGAATAATTCTTTCACTGTTAGATAGTCTATTTATCGAGGAAGGCTATAGGCTACATTTTATCCCGAAATTCCCACGGGAACGGGCACAACGCGGGTAAAACCGCGGGGCGCTGCTAGTTACAGGATAAAACTTTACTTTTCCTTTTTTAAGGGCTTATAAAATCATTTACTAGGGCCAAGGCTTCGTTAGCTAAAGATGTGTTGCAACTTGCAGTGCGTCTTCCTCACGACTGATCAAGTTTCTTGCTGTTATAAATTTTGGACAATAATCTAAACATCAAGTTTGGGGTTTTCTGAGTAGTAAATAGGTATTTTGTAATTAGGGACTATGCTTGTACTTTACAAAAAAATACCTTCGTTAGAAAAATATTAGGTGAAAAATACAATTTTCAAAAGCAAGTACAATATAGGCACTCGGGCGTTATTAAAGACCTTTACTAATTAACAAAGACGTAATTAATACATTTTATCACCGATAGCCTTTAAGATAACCATCAATAACTCACTTTAAACACAGTTCACACCCATAACATAAAAATGTTTGAACATCAAACAATAGTTACCCGAAATCCTTGAAGAGTCCAAACATACGCGATCAAGAGAACCGGTAATCTGCACATGATTTGAGGTCACTTTTAATACACTGAAACATTGTGAAACATAGTGAGTCACTGAATTGAAACAAAGAGTTGTGTCTATCTTGAAAGTGGCACCGCGGCGGTCTACTGAAAACTGCGGCCGTTATGTTTATACACAGATTAACACGAAGTATCAAGCACGAGATTTATCCACAACAGCTTTTGTTGTATTCATCATTGAATTGTGAGGTATGTATTGATTCGCGACGGTCGCCGCACTGATTATTGTGCTAAACAAGACCGTGTTTACAAATTATCAACATCACAATCAAAACGATAGTTATCAAAATTACAATCGGCCTGTAGATATTCATTGCCTTATAGCTAAATTATTTCATGAAATTCTTTAGTGATGCCTACACTAACTACTCGGTGTTTTACATACTTTATTTATATTCAGTGGGGACTCCCTCTTATATCTCAAATAAGATATTCCTGTATTACCAAGGATATTTCTTAAGGTCCAAATCCAGTTCCCTAGTTCCCAAAAGTGACAGAATCGTTAAACTGCTTTGCCTTAGATAGATACCTAAGGTACCTAGACCTTATACCTAGATTTAAGGAATAAACATAATTTCTAGTACTAGTACCTGACCAAGAAAAATATATCAGGTCAAATAGATTTTCTAATAGATACTGTTTTTTATTATTGCATAAATTGCATTTGGGTTTTTACTACCCCTTTGCCATCCAGCCCCAGATTTAGAATCTCGAGGCTCCTAAGCATTTCTGATGAAACCAATCATTTTTCAAAAAAAAAACCTTCGTTGTGACTTGTGCAATGTTATAAATTCAAGTGCCATCAAGTTTCATTGAAAAAAAAAACTAAAAAACACGCTTTTATTGCAAATTGAACTAAAAACTAGAAAATAATTTTTCACCTCAAATCAAAATTATAATAAAATTTAAGTTATTACCACAATGATTCAATTCAGAGTAAAAAGCGTGGGGTGCTTAATATTTTTTTTAAATATTACAATCATCATTGGTATCTATGAGAGGATAGTTATGAACTACAGTAAAATGCACCCCACGCTTTTTTACTCTGAATTGAATCATTGTGTTAATAACTTAAATTTTATTATAATTTTGATTTGAGGTGAAAAATTATTTTCTAGTTTTTAGTTCAATTTGCAATAAAAGCGTGTTTTTTAGTTTTTTTTAACTATAATTTTATTTTTTATTTTTTAGTAAATCTGGCAAATCCATTAAGGATAATGGGAAACTGTTATTAAATTATTGCATTGTCATCGGTCCTTGATACGTGTGCAAAGTTTCAAAGGGAACGGGCCCATCACGGGAAAACCACGGGACGCTGTTAGTGTCTAGTACCATTTAGTAAAATAAAACAGAACTCCCGTTCCGTCCCACAGCGAGCGCCCGTTGATGTCTTTTATATGAAGTAATATTTTTTTAGTAAATCTGGAAATCCATTAAGTATAATGGGAAATTGTTATTAAATTATTGCATTGTCATCGGTCCTTGATACGTATGCAAAGTTTCAAATTAATCAGACTTCTGGAAGTTGGTGAAAATGATGTTCAAAGATTCCATTACATACGTTCGTACGTACGTACGTACATACAGGCCAAGCTAATAAAAGCGTGTTGATAATGGGAAACTGTTATTAAATTATTGCATTGTCATCGGTCCTTGATACGTATGCAAAGTTTCAAATTAATCAGACTTCTGGAAGTTGGTGAAAATGATGTTCAAAGATTCCATTACATACGTTCGTACCTACGTACGTACATACAGGCCAAGCTAATAAAAGCGTGTTGATAATGGGAAACTGTTATTAAATTATTGCATTGTCATCGGTCCTTGATACGTATGCAAAGTTTCAAATTAATCAGACTTCTGGAAGTTGGTGAAAATGATGTTCAAAGATTTTATTACATACGTACAGGCCAAGCTAATAAAAGCGTGTTAAAAAGGATTCCTATTTGTCTGTGCCTACCTAAGATACAATCACAACATAGTATAAAACAAAGTCGCTCTCCGCTATCTGTCCCTATGTATGCTTAGATCTTTTAAACTGCGCATCGGATTTTGATGCGGTTTTCTTAAATAGATAGAGTGATTCAATATATGTATATAAAAAATCCGGAAATTTCCTACGGGAACGGGCACAACACGGTTTAAACAGCCTCTGTGGTCTTGTGGTTTGAGCGCTCGGCTCACTATTCGGAGGTTCCGCGTTCGATTCCCGGTGGGGACAACAATATCTCACAAAAATCTCTTTGTCCTCAGTTTGGTTAGGGCATTGCGGGCTGAATCAAATGATTGCCCGAAAAGTAAGATAATGATTCCGTGCTTCGGAGGGCACGTTAATCCGATTACTTTCTACGGATAGTAATCGTTACATGAGCCATGTCAGAGGCCTTTGGCGGCTCAATAACTCTTGACACCAGGATTGATCAGGTTGACCATCCACTCGATGAAGAAGACGGGTTAAACCGCGGGGTGCTGCTAGTCTAAAATAGGAATAAAAAACATAACTAATCTAAGTACTAGAACTTGACCCTCGTGGAGTGACAAACTCTGTTTTTATTTACTCTTTTTGATCCTGGAATGGTCTCCCTGAACACCATGGGAGTCCTTCGCACCATCTGCCTGAAGCTGCCATCCTTAATTCATAAATATCAATAAATACACCACTACACAATCATAAGCAAATGATTAACCTCAGGCAATAGGTATAATATATATATTAAACCTACAATAATTATTAATTACCATTGAAATCGGTCTTTATAAAAGAAACCATAACGTATTAGGTAGCCGTGATTTGCATTATCTTATCGAAAAAATTCATACATCGCTACGCTTTTAAAATATACCTTATTGTAATAATAGTTTTACCTACATGTTTCAGTAACCTTCGTTGTATAGGTAAATAGGTACTTACTAATATTATAAATGCGAAAGTAACTCTGTATGTCTATCTGTCACGCTTTCACGCCAAAACTACAGAACCGATTTGAATGAAATTTGGTACACTGCAGTTTGTTCAGAGCCTGAGATAGGCTACTTTTATCGCGAAAACAGGGTTGAAAGCGGTTGAAAGAGGGGTTGAAAAGTTGTATGGAAGTGTGGTTATTTTTAAAACTACTGGACGGATTTGAATGAAACGTTACAGTAGTATATATTATGCATCAGAATAACACATGGGATATATTTTATCCCGAAATTCCCGCGGGAACGGGTACAACGCGGAAAACACCGCGGGGCGTGGCTAGTCTCTAAGTAAATGTACATTTGATATGGAAGGAGCCAAGAATATCTGATTAATCTACGTTTATCTTTTACGTCGGTCGATAGTGGAATGCAAATTGAATAGTTCATATCTTTTTTGTGAACTAAGAACCTGCCGAACGCCTGTGCAAATAATAAAAGCAAATTCCAAATTCAAATTCAAATTTATTTATTTGCCATAATGTACCTAAATACATCACACCCTGTTAATTCCAATATAATAGAAAAAATATATTACGTGAGTTGAGACGGATTTTGACGAAACTTCACAGAAATATAGGTAGGTGATACATCAGAATAACACATGGAATACAATTTATCCCGAAATTCCCGCGGGAACGGGTACAACGGGTGTAACAGCGCGGGGTGCGGCTAGTCTTTTATATAAGTATAAACAAAATGTATCACCGAAACCGGGGTCCAACTTCCCCCCAATCCCTCCTCCCTCTTACCTAAACACATACGTAATAAAATACGCAATAGATACTAATCAAGGAAATGCGACTAAAAATTAAAGGGTAATGTCATGTAATCGCTCGATCTTTGTTCATTCACTTCACTCTTCAATGGTATTTATTCCTGGCGCACCCACGTTATGCAAGATCTATATCTGAAATCCTAGAAAACTTCTCATTAACATAACTCAAAGTTGCCATACAATCGTTCTATTTTAGCGACAATAGAGCTTGTTGATTTAAATCTAATCAGATTGTTACTAAAACCTGTGTGTGAATATCAATCAGTAACAAAGGTCAAATAATAACTATGTAGGAAAGGAAAGAAGGAAATGATGAAGAACCTATAAGAACGGTATGTTAACCACTTAACTATTGATAAACACACCCAGTTCACTGGGCATGTTTATCAATAGCTGAACGCTCATAAACAGCTGGACCGATTTCTACTTAACATCGCAAAGCAAAGAACTACCGCAAGGAAACTGGCTTTCATATCAATAAAAAATGGGATAAACACCCGTCCACCCCCGTTTGGAAGCTACGGTACCACACAGCATCGACGTCAAACTTGTAACAACCCTCTTATGCATTGGGATTAAAAGGGAATTTTGTACTCAGGTATAAGGTAAATGAGTTTCTTCCTCTGAAATCAGTCCCTCATGTCTGAGGACTCAGGATCGTGTTCAGCATAAGGGTTGCATCTGGAGCGGACGATCTGCTCCTACGGTTCCATCCAGCGCTTGTCCCATTGTTGGGCAAAGGCCCCACTTCTTCCACTCAGTTTTGTCAAGAGCCTCCTGGCGCCAACCAGATAAAATTACATTAGATAATAGAATACAATGTAGGTATGTTAAATGGGATGTAACAAAGATAGATAGCCGTATGAAAACAAAAATGTAGGTATAAATAAACAAAATCACACACCCATGCTTCGTATCGCAGTTCATATTCATAGCCTAACATGTTTCAGTTTTATCGAATGTTACCAATTGTTATGAAATAGATACTGAATGTTTAAACTCTGAATTGATAAAGAGTTCAGAAAAACATCCCCAGTAGATCTGTTTTTGAATAACTAATTATAATAACAAACGGTTAGTCAACAGATTAGCTATCAAGTCAACGAGTTATTTTGAAAATTGGAAAGAGCTGTATTATTATTATTATTTTCGTTTATCTCAACGCCTTGGTGGTCTAGTGGCATGAGCGCTCGCCTGCCAAGACGGAGGTCCCGGGTTCAATACCCGGGTCGAGCGAAAAAAAACATGTTTCCTACTTTTCAAACGTGGCTCGAGTTTGAGATCACCAACCCGCATTTGGCAAGCGTGGTGATTATGCCTAATCCTCTTCACTGTACTGATAACTTCAGTGAGATGAGAGGCCTTTGCCCAGCAGTGGGACATTACAGGCTAACACTTTCTTTCTTTTTAGTTTATCTATCAATACTTTTAATGGAAGAGACTTATTCCTTTGTAACTTACCAAGATTTTAAAAAAGGGCTGAGTATCTATCTATCAAATTGAACTCTCATATCAACCAATAACTATAATAAACTAATCATAAAAAAACCGATAATAAATCAGACATAAGTATACAATGTATTTTTTTAAATAGTTGCGAAGTCACATTTATCTATACTAATATTATAAAGCTGAAGAGTTTGTTTTGTTTGTTTGTTTGTTTGTTTAAACGCGCTAATCTCAGAAACTACTGAACCGATTTGAATAATTATTTTTGTAATGGATAACTACATTCAACGGGAAGGTTATAGGCTATTTTTTTATCCCGAAATTCCCACGGGAACGGGCACAGCGCGGGTAAAACCGCGGGGCGCCGCTAGTGAATTATAATTAAATTAATCGATTAACCTGAATAAAATACTGCAGAGCACTACTTCACAATTAGACATGAACAATATAATACACAGTATAAGCCAGGTTCCTAACTACTACTTTTCAAAAATAATAGAGTATTTACTACCTTCTTCCACTTAAGTACTAAAACCTAGATATTACGTATGCCGTACCTAAGTATGTTGTACGTATCTTCTAAAGTCTAAAACCATCTTAAATATAGTAAAATTAAATTAAAAAGATTAATATATTTAAGATATGAGCTTATGATATTATTTCTCCTAGTTCACTTGACCTAAATACACAGTAACTTCAAGTGCCGTATGTCTACCTACTGAAATATCATACCTAATGAAGTATCAGAAAACCTCGTGGAGATATCACAGTCAAGTCACGAGTCTGTTTCGGCAAGTCATTCATGACATGACTTTTATTGACTCAACAGATACCTATTTTGCTTTAAAATTATTAATGGTTAAGTATTAGGTACTGTCTGTTTGTCCGTAATATAGAAGATCATCTGAAGCTTCAGTTAGTAATTATGATTTTGGTACTGGTTCTGTGTAAAAAGATTAAAGTAAAAAAAAAAGACGTGTGGCACTCGGGGACTGCCGCGGTAAGCTATTGCATAGTTATTTTTTGTATCACTAGATGGCGTTAGTGGGGAGCGTGAGGTTTTTTCATATGAGGTTTTTTCGTTACAGAATTTCTGGATTCGGTCCCCGCGCTCAAGGCCCGCGATAGAAGCTATGCAATAGCTTAAAAATATATAATTAGCCTGTAATGTCCTGCTGCTGGACAAAGGCCTCTCATCTCGCTGACAATACCACAGTACAGTGAGGAAGAATAGGCGTAATCACCACGATTGCTTACTGCGGGTTGGTGGTTTCACACCAGAGCCATGTTTGAAAAGTTTATGGAAAAAAAAAAGATCGAGCAAAGCATGTTTCACGTTATTGGCAGGCCACTAAACCACCAAGGCGTTAGCTCGGACGCGAGAAGGCTGGACTGGGTCTGTTGAATATCATATAAATCGAGTTTGTGTGTAAAAGAGTTAGTGTACTAAAAGATTCCCACAAGGAGTCAACAATATGTTGTTATGATGACGTATGGGTGTTAAATATACCTAATTTGTGTATGCATGTGTATAAGTATCAGTTACATTCCATAATACAAGCTTAGAAGTTAAGTTTGGATCTAATAAACCTTGTGTGAATTAATTTGAGATAGAAGTTTCTAGTAAGTAATTGTGTTATTGTAAGATACCAAAAATAATCGCATTTGCAAACAAAGCCGCATGTAAGTAGACCAAGTTGCATGAGATAAAATTTTGAATATCATTATTCGTCGCCCGTGCCTCGATCACGTAATTATTCGATAAACTTTATTGTAATGTTCGACCTGAATGATAACCTTTCAGTTTATCTGAACCGGTAAATGAAGCTAAAATGAATTGAGACTGATTCTAAGTGACAGGACTTGGGTTTCAATTTTTTTCAACTTTCCCATACCCACCCACATAGTTTTTAGTATCTATCACGGTGAAATCACCTTAAATTCTTTCCTGCCTTTAAATATCTTCAGTTAGATAAAAATTTGGTTGGATGACTGCAAGTGGAATTTAAGCGGAATAGTCTCAATCTCCCTTATCTGGTGAAACAGTATACTTTGGGCAAATTCAATTGTCGGTTTCGATTGATAATCCACTGAAATGACTGAACAAATCCCTAACTAAATTAATATAGGAACGTTTTTATAGCATTAGCACAAGTAGAGACACCGCTGGAGATTGACACCGCTTGACACTTACACCACTGGACACACACCACTGGACACTCACACCACTGGAAACTCACACCACTTCGTGCTCACATCACTGAGCACTCACACCACTGAACACTCAAACCACTGAATACTCGCACCATTGAACACTCGCACCACTGAACACTCGTACTACTGAAGACTCACACCACTGAACACTCACAATTCTAAACACTCGCACCACTAGTACACTCGCACCGCTGAATACTCGCACTACTGAACACTCGCACCACTGAACACTGGCACCATTTAACCTCATGTGACTAAACGCTCGCACCAATGGGCACACAGAGTAATTTTTTTAAGTTCTGTATCATTAATTTCATTCCAATTTACAAGCGTAATTACTAATGTACTGTGGTACTCCCTTGTTGTGTATGTACTTATATTACTTATATTTACATAAATTTGTTATAACTTATCGAGTATTACGTTATCGAGTTCAGTCACCCAAATGTTAGGTAAATATATTTTAGAACAAATTAGTCAACCGATGAATCAACTGACACTAAAAAATAAACTTCAATCTCCCCTCGAAATACTTCCTTAATAACATTTAGGGAATCGTAAGAGTTTAGGAACAATACATCCTACTAATATTATAAATGCGAATGTTTGTGAGGATGGATGTCTGAATGTATGTTTGTTGCTCTTTCACGCAAATACTACTGAACGGATTTTGAACGAACAGCTTCTGTTTCCTAGGCATGTTAAGGTAAGGTGCATAAACAATGTACTAAATAGAGAATAAATTAAGAGTTCTTGTGGAAGGCGCCCTTACAATGTGAATAAAGCCAATTTTTCAACCAAAGTTTTTTTTTTATACTATGTAGTGTTACATCAGAATAACATATGGGATATATTTTATCCTGAAATCCCCGCGGGAACGGGCACAAAAGCGGGGCGCGGCTATGTAGTAAAAATTGTAGTGAGTCAGATGCACATTACACACACAAAACTTATATATAGTCCTCCAGCCGATTTCGGCCACGGCGACCGCTTCTACTCCTAGCTTCCTCGTCTTGCATGTGCTCTAACATGACTCGCGTAGCCGATTTTGTTGGCAAAGGTAGGTACGCGCGCACTGGGGACACGTTAGAGCACCGTCTCTGTAGTTGTAATGGAAAGCCGCTGGTTCACAAAACTTACTACGTAGCTAGTATAGCTACCCTGTCATAATGAGACCTGCATTTTCTTCAACGAATTGCAATAATATTGCGTCATGTTTTCGCTAACAAGATCAAGTTAACACTATCAAACGATTGCGTTCACTTATAAAGTTCAGAGTGTATCTCTAATAGATATTTAAAATACATTTAACTATAACATTTTTATTATATCTGACTCTGACTACAACTTTTTATATCATCTGCGAGAAAATAATGATATTTGTATGATAAGGATAACTACTAGTTACATACTAAGAAATGTTTTTGTGGAGATATATAAATTAGTTACCTACCTATTTATGTTCAAAATACCTACCTACCCTGGTTACCGTGTTTCATATACCACTTCTACGAAAGCTGTCAACGAAGATACACCCTTACAATCGCTTACTAATATTCAGTTAACTCTATTACAGTAATGTAAAGAGAGCTCGTGGCAAAGTTTGACTAAGCGATATGTTAGCTTATTGCGATTGTAAAGCAATTTGTAGCTCGACCCCTACGTGGATGGGTGGCCGATAGTGGCATTTTTATCTGAGCGCTACCGTGCTTCGGAGAGCACGTTAAATTGTCGGTTCCGGTTGTTGCAATCACTTGACCATGTCGGTGGCCTTTGAACGGTGTAAAAAGTCCGACACCGGGTTAGCTACTAAACTACTCGAACTTACTAATCTATATATATAAAATTCAAAGTCCTGACTGAATGACTGATAATCAACGCACAGCCTCAACCGCTACACCTAGAAACATGAAATTTGGCAGGAAGGTTCTTCAAGTGACGTAAGTGCACACTAAGAAAGAATTTTCGAAAATTCCGACGGGAACGGGTTCAACGCGGGCAAAGCCGCGGCGCGCTGCTAGTAAAGGTATAATTTTAACATTCCTTGCCATACAATTTTTTTTTAATGTTGACAGAGTGGCACGTTCCTGATTTCATACAGAGAATAGGTACCTAAAGGTAGGATTCCAAGTGTTTAGTACTGTAAGGTAAAATTAATAAGGCTGTAAAGAACTTTGTGCCTCATTTAGCGAAGTTTAAGTACTTTATTTACCGAAGTATGAGATCAATATTACTATATAAAATTATTTATTATTTTACGAGAACATTGACCCGCGAAAATTGAAATCACTGCGGTATCACAAACATTGCGTCAACCAAAACGAAACTAATACGAAACTAGCTAAATGCAGTGTAATCTGTACACATTGATATATGTACTGTTAGTACATATAACTCAATGTCTGTACATAATTCGTTTACTCTATAAATATTAGTGTGAGGTGGGTTCGTGCCAACTACTTTTAAATATCACCCTATTTTATATAGTACTTTAGTTTTTACTTTGAAGTGACATAATTACTTGCAAGGCGCAAGTACTTACGAAGGTAATATTCCCAATCATATCTTAAGTGTTACATACAATGCTTGTTTACTAAGGATCATTTTTGTGAGCTTAAACAAAAATCCGCCATTTTTCTGCGACGAAACAGGGCCTTTATGTTGTGTTCATCTCGCGCGAGCGAAACCGTATTACCCAGTTTATTATTCTCGAAGCTTATCTGTTGTTGAAAGTGAGTTATAATTATCATATTAATAGACACACTCAGTTTAAGTAATCGATCCTAGATGGAAATGCTCTCAGTCATCTTCGTGGTTCGGTTCGGTTCTGTTGTTTCGTAAATTACCAGTGCTGTGTCAAGTTATATTTAAGTAGATACTTGTTGATTTATTTTAATATTCTCCTTCGAATTTGGTAAGTAGATATATACTAAACATTTATACTTATATAGCAATGACTTGTAAGAGTTTTAAAATCCATATGAATCAAGTTAAGGTTTTTAGACAAGTGCCTTCGTTTAATTATACGAGTAGTTTATTAAAATTTTGAAATTTCTCTTCCTTTAGGTAACCCATAATTAGTTAGTTAACTACTTATATTTGTCTTAAAGTAGTGATAAATTACATGAATATAATCATAGAACACCGAAGTCCATACTGCGAAAGGAAATATAAATATAACTTTGCACTTTTTTAAAATGTATTGTAAAAGTGAACATACCTAATAATTTATAAATTGAGAATTATAATTATTTAACAATGGCGCAATAGTGCGGTAATTGTAACCATTCACAAAATATATTTACTATAATTACATTTACTATCCTTCTCATTATAATTATTTAAATAATTTTAATTTCATATTTTATCCATTATTTTTAAGCATGAAAGTGAACTGATGGCTTCAAATAACGCGCGCTTTTTGTTATGTCTATTTCAGGTCGGAAAATCAAAACATTATATTTTGACCAATCAGAACGCGTCACTAGTATATCTACAAGAGCCGTCATTGGTTATAGATTAGAGCTCGGTGGCGCCCCTCCGATCTTATATAAATCAGTCCTGTCGCAGACCGAACCTCTTTTCCACAGTGTTGATTCAGTGGAACTATTCCGGGTTATTTTTGTGAGCTAACTCTAAATTCAGGATGCCGGAGACCTCAAAAATGAATGGATTCGCGAAAACTAATGGACACAGTTATGATATGGAAGATGGATCAGTGTTTTTATTCACATCTGAATCCGTCGGAGAGGGTCATCCAGGTTAGTTTCCTCATAATTTGCCGATGAAAGAATCTTGCGATACGAAAAATGGCCGCCTTAGACATGTGCGTAAATAAACTAAACACCAAATTACTTAGGATTTCGTGATTTCCCAGTAAACACACATACAGTCCATGGTAGTAACTCGATACTGGTTCGCTGAGCACATGGCCTGTGATGATACAAGTGACATGTTTCATTACATCATGGTGCCACTGGCGGTCTATCGATCACCTTTGTCAATAGAGAAGTCTCAGCACGTGGTCTACTCAATATCGGCGGTGCGGTCTGCCAAACGTATAATTCCAGTTACAAATATGATATTCAATGATGTTTATGTTTTTAGACAAAATGTGCGATCAAATAAGCGATGCTATCCTGGATGCTCACCTAAGACAAGACCCAGACGCAAAAGTAGCATGCGGTAAGTAAATATTTATATATCAAAACAACAATAATACCCATTGAGTACTTCAGTACTCTGAGTGAAACACTTTGTACTTAAATCTTTTTATTTTTAACAGAGACGGTGACCAAAACCGGCATGGTATTATTGTGCGGTGAAATAACATCTAAAGCTAATGTGGACTACCAAAAGGTTGTCAGAGACACCGTGAAGCACATCGGCTATGATGATTCGTCCAAAGGTATGTATCCTTGAAACAATTGTTTCAGGCAGTAATTGTGTGTATTGTGATTGGCTGCTAGCCAGCTCTGTCTAGACATACTGTTCAAAATTCTGTTAGAATTGACCTAGTGGTATTAAATAATGTTCCATACACTAGGTTTTGATTGGCGTACCCTAAACTTGTTAGTGGCAATTGAAGAACAAAGCCCGAACATTGCAAATGGGGTGCACGGAGACCGAGAGGAAGTAGATATTGGGGCTGGAGACCAGGTATTAATTGATTACATGGTACAGCCTGTTGCACGGTTCACATGGGATGTTCAAACGTCATCTTCTAAATTAAATTCATTGGCATATTAAAATGCATGAGAAAAGGACATCATTGGCAATAAAAAAAAGTCATAATTGGGTACTTCTTTTAGGAACTAAGTAATAGGAATGTTTAAACCTACAAACCAATACAAAATATGCAGTGTTCCAAAAAAAATTGGTTTATCCAACCTATTTTTTTTGCATTGGTTTCACTATTGTATTAGATTTTATATTTATATTTATACTATTAATGTTTCACATATTATGACCTATCCAAAAGAATTAATCTATACTAATATTATAAAGCTGCAGAGTTTGTTTTGTTTGTTTGTTTGTTTGTTTGTTTGTTTGTTTAAACGCGCTAATCTCAGAAACTACTGAACCGATTTGAATTATTCTTTTTGTAATAGATAGCCACATTCAACGGGAAGGTTATAGGCTATTTTTCATCCCGAAATTCCTACGGGAACGGGTACAACGCGGGTAAAACCGCGGGGCGCTGCTAGTTGGGTTATAAGTCTGTAAATTATGAAAAAGTAAAAATATTTTACAAAACATTATGCAATAAAATTAGTGACGAATTTCATCAAAATTGGGATTAATACATTCAAAACCACCATGAAACAGTTTCATGATGACCGATAATCATAAACTAATGTCATGCATGTTGGGATCAGGGTTTGATTACAAGACATGCTCCGTGATGCTTGCGCTGGACCAACAGTCACCAAACATTGCAGCCGGAGTGCATGAGAACAGGATTGATGAAGAAGTAGGGGCTGGGGACCAGGTTGGTACTCATTCATCCTTCATAATTGATCGTAACTCACATTTTCCCCTTACCTCAACTTCAGGAATAGTCTATTTTGTTCTATGGACTTACTTTATAGTGGTACAGTAGTGGAGGATTTTGGTTTGACCCTGGTTATAAAAAGATTTTGGAGAAAATTGTGATTCATGGATTTTGGGAGTGTTTGCCTCTGTCCAGTGCAATTTATAGAGTAACAAACCTGAGTAAATAGGTTTTTTTTATCTTCAGCACGGTACTGTACCATTATAGATATTAAGTGGAATAAAATCAATATTTATCCTGAATTTCTTGGTAAAACTAACCAAATATAATTTATCCAAATTATCACAGAAAACTTTACTTTTCGCTATCAATAGATTAAAAATTGGGTCACACCTATTAAATGTGTAATTGTAATTTCTGAGAAAAATTCATATAGGTATGTACCACCAAGAAAAATAGTATAATTTAATATTAAAACGTGAAGAAATCATTAAAAATAAGTAATGCATTTTCATCACTGTTTCCTCATGGTCATACAAAGGCATATAGTAATTACAATCAATACCTATAATCTAAGAAATAAATCTTGGTTATACTACGCATTTTCCTTAAACATGAGTGAATATTTACAACTTATCTAGAATTAATCAGTTTTATGACCATTGATTTGCATACAGAAGATAAAATACGGAAATAGGTTTCATTCAGAGCATCTATTCATTAACCTTTTGAGCGCCAATGTCGGCTATAGCCGACATACAACTCCGAGCCCTCCACGCCAATGTCGGCTATAGCCGACAAGAATTGTTATTATTATTTAACCATATATTTGCTTAATAAAAGAGTATTTGTTTATCATATCTTATTTATTGAAGTCACAACGATATAACAATTTATTTTTAACTCAAACCTATCCATAAAAATAAATTGTATGGAAGATTTTTATACCAAAAAAGATGACAAAAAATACGTGCGAAATGCCATGCCTCCTGCGCCATTGTCGGCAAATGCCGACCGCTAGTGTTGTGCCAAATTTTTATAATTATAATAAACAACCTGTATGCTAATGTTGAGAGTAAATACATATACAATTTTAGTATTATTTCATTGCACAAATAGCATATAATATTTCTGATACAATAAATAACATTATCGGTGCCCCCTGAGTGAAAAATTATTAAACTTTTTTACCACCCCTCCATACAATCGATACAATCTACTGTGCCGTGTGCCCATCCTTATTCTATTATCTTTTATGACTGTCCTCTACGCCACGGTCGGCATTAGACGACGCACTCTGACGTCATCTGCGTACGAGTTACACATCTAGTGATGTCCGTTGTAAGTTTGTTATCGTGCTCTAAGTTATTAAATTACATAATCCACTTAAGTGACTTACCTCTTAGTTTTCTTTTCTGAATTTTTTTGCGTCTCCATTATTCTACTCGTCTCTCTTCTGTTTCAGTCAACTTGATCGAATGATTTTGTTTTAGTGTGTATAGAGAAGGGGTAAATTAAGCATTTATTTTTCAATAATGGAATGGGTGTTACTCATCCTTATTTATCAGAGTTATTAATTATGTAAGTCGTTTATTACACATTTTACTTTTGTCATTAAACATAATGAATACCTATTTGCCCTCTACGAAATGAATACAATATGTGGGTACCTATCTACTTTGATGTACCCGCCTTTTGGCAAACAAATATTATGTTATGTCTTTCCCACGGTGTTAAAATATAATATTATAATACATTTAAAAATATCGTTTTTTTACGACAGCACGTGTTGTACAGTTTTATGATTTACTATTGCACTCGTATATTCCATGAAAAGTTGGGAACAAAGAAGTAACAAAAACAAAAGATTTATGATACATTTTTGGGAATAACGGCTTTTACTAAAGAACTCCTTAGAATAGGACCATCGCGTTAAAACATCTCATTGTAAATAAAATAAGTAATTTTATTCAATATAATAAATAATGCTAAAATAAAAGGTAGGTATTACTCGATAAATGTAAATTATAATCTAAACGCGCGCGTCCCATCTCTAATAAATAGCGTGCACATAATGAATTCACCGACTGACCACGCCAATGTCGGCTGGGGCCGACAACATCTATTGACTAGTGCTGGGGTAAAGTTACTATGATATTTTTATTTGATTACTTATCTTCAAGCGACTTTGATGTATTAGTATTTGCTAAAATTACGAGCTTTGGTAAAATTACTAAATTACTAGTGTGTGGTTAAAAAAAACTTCAATAACAATATGTTTGTATACATTTACGCACTTTATTTAATCATTATTTAACCGGAAAAACACGTTTTCGACATGCTATTCCCATCCTTATATTTTTTTAGGTATTTATCTCTGATTTTTGGGGCTGGCGTGGAGGGCATGATTTGTGTTTTATTACTTGGCGCTCAAAAGGTTAAAATTAATACATTCTAACATGTTAGGACTGCATGTTGGACTTTGCATCAAATAATTTTAATCTTTATTACACTGTGACGTTTTCTTCCAGGGATTAATGTTTGGTTACGCAACCGACGAAACAGAAGAATGTATGCCCCTGACCGTTGTACTGGCACACAGACTAAATCAGAAAATCGCCGAACTTCGACGAAATGGCGAATTTTGGTGGGCTCGCCCTGACTCGAAGACCCAGGTAAATTACTCAATAATCTTTACATCCTGTATAAACTTTGTTATTTTTATCAGCAATAGATTAATATTCTTGATAATAGATACCTAAATATTTTAACCACATGTCAACTTTGATAGCTAAGCATACATTCAAATTACTCATTTTTTAACTTAAATTTGAGTAAATTTTTATTGTATTTTAAGCAAAAATAAAGTAAGTGCGTCACATAATATGATAAAAGTTCTCATCAAAATTGCTTACGTTACATATGATGTAATAATATTATTTTTTATCGATTTGAACAGTTGTGAACAGGGTCAGATTACAATTGTCAGCTTAATAATGTTTTGACATGGAGTGATAAAGTGACTCTGGTGTCAAATGATATTTGAGAGGTCAATTTCTGCTCGGATATTAACTGTCTGGCCACACAATGCTCTATTAATATTAGTTTCGTATTTGTTTAGCTTCATGTTCCTTTAGGAAAATTTAATTAAGAAATAAGACCTTAGTGGTTCACATTATCCAGACCAGAGCCCACATCTAGTGGTTGGTTGCTAAGAGGTTTAAATATTTACATTAACACAATCATTGGCTAGACAACACATACTTAAGACGAAGTGGTAAGACCAGAAGCGTAAAACATCGCGAAAGAGTTGTGTTAGAAACAGTTTTTGGATATCAACCGCTAAAATTTATGGAATGATATTCCTACTGTCGTAAAGGTAAAAATATGCTTTGTATTGTTATACACTTCGAAACACGATTAGAGTGATTTGCCTCGATAGAAAAAAATCGTGAAAATCGTAAAAAATCGACATTTTATTGAAATTTTACAGTTTCACGGCGATTGTAAAGAAAAAACAAGTACAAAATTTATATTTTCATAAACCTTACATCAAATCCCATATGGTAGTACAGATGGTTTTTCACTAAATTGAAGTTAGTTTATTCAATGAAATAAAACATAATTATAGCGCTCGCGTTGACGGTGCTCTAGTCACTCAGTCGGCCGCGGGGCCTTGTTGGGAGTAGACACGTACTGCTTCGTCGCGCACGCTCGCTCTGTACGAACATCGCAAATAATATCTTAGGTGCAGCGCAGACGACAGACTATCCGTGACGCACTTTTTAGTCTGTGAAAATAGAACCTATGTAATTATATGCAGTAACGCACACAACGCGCAAAAAGTCCGGCGCACATAAAATCCGTGTAGCTGACCCGGCGAACTTCGTACCGCCTTAGTGAATGACATTGACATTCGTTACGCGTGTTTTTTTAAATATGCAAAATTAAATGTATATTTTTCAATATTTCTGAGAGATTTTCTTAATATTTTTTTCCGTAAGAACCTTCTTCTAATAATAACAAATACAACAAAAAAAGAATTAATGAAATCGGTCCAGCCATTCACGCGTGATACCGTGACCAAGGAAAACAGGTTTGTCCCACTGCTGGGCAACAATATTTTTAAATGAAATTACCCGAAGGTTCGACACATCTGACCTCCTACATTGACAGTGTCAAATCTTGACATAACTTTGTTTACATAATTGATCTGGGATTTTGAAACATGGTATAGTAATGCAGAATTCTCAACAAATACAATGCCTTCTCAACAAATTCAATGAATTAAAATTAAAACAAGATGAACAAGAAGACGAACCAGAGGGTTCGCCGCCATCTTGTTTAAAAGTTATTTTTTTTAGTTTTTCTGAAATAACTCGTTAATTTTCAACTTTAGAGCAAAAATGGTCCTACCGAAAGTTGTTGGAAATTTAATTTTCCACAAGTTTGGCCATTATCATTTTTACGCTAGGATCAATATTTGCAGTGTTATACTACCAAGTTTATCCTAGCGTAAAAATTTTATTAAATTTTACGAAAAAATTTAACTTTAAAACAAGATGGCGGCGAACCCTCTACCGGGATTAGTTCGAAAATCGAGATTTATACTCCCAACCACCCCCCCCCCCCCCTGACGTTTAAAAAATAAATCGCTCCCTGGATTTTTTTTTATTTAAATGTCTGCCCCGACTGCGCTAAGATAACAATACCGATATTACCGATAACACGTCAACTCATTCATACTGATGAAAAATAAATTGGTATCTGTAAAAGACAATACCGATAGCCGATCAAGTGTACGGGGACCCTTATTAGATTTCCAGTAACATAAATTTATAAAAGTGACAGGTCCGCGAACATAAAGCGCGGGGGGAAGATACCTCACCCCTCACAAACGCGATGAGCGTGTTCACACGTCGTCTTAAGTTGTTAATTATGATAGTTGTTACTTTTTGACACCTTTTAACCAAAAATACATAATTATAATCAATCTAAAATTGACCTGAGTTTAGGTGTTTATTTTACAATTTTGTGAGCCATTATATTTTCCTGTAAACAGGTAAATATCTATATACCTCAACCATGCCACTGCACAGTGGTAAATCCAGTATTTTTCCGGATCAGCCGATTTTATGCAGGGCTTGAGCCCATGGATTTGCCCCTGTCACTTTAATCTTCATATTAGCTATCCCCTCCTTTTCTCCTATAGATTTTAACGAAATGGTGTTTTCCAGGTGACTTGCGAGTACACTTTTGCTGGAGGCGCTACCGTGCCGCAGAGAGTCCACACAGTGGTCGTTTCACTGCAGCATTCTGAAAAAGTAGGTTTGATTTGTTTATCAACATATTTAATACAATACGCATGATTCATGACATAGTAACTATGCGTCATAGGTACGGTTTTCCCACGCTCAGCGGCTGTAGGAAAATTTTATGATGAAAACGATAGTGTTGATTCCTTCCAGGGTTTATCTGTAGATCTCTATTGTAGTTTCATCAAGATCACCTTCCTGGATTTTAAATTATCTCTGCACACAAAGATTCTATTTACATTATAAACCTGAAACTTTAAATATAGACGTAATTTGATAATTGTACGATGCCAGCTACATAATCATGAAAAACCAATACTTCATTACATCATATTTAAAATCCATGTTGACTTAATTTCATAGTTTAATTCAACGTAAAACATCCGATCTTTGTGACTAATGCGTTGATAATTCCTTTTTTTCCGTATGTGTTACGTATTTGATAAGAGTTTTTGGGTTAAGTCAAGTCAAGGTACTCAACTTTGCGCGTTAATTAATTCACTCTTAAGATAAACAGTGTTATCAATATATTTGCAGATCACACTTGAAACTCTACGCGATGAAATCAGAGAGAAGGTAGTCAACAAGGTCATCCCAGCCCAATACCTGGACGAGAAGACAGTTGTTCATATCAACCCTTGCGGACTCTTCATCATTGGTGGACCACAGGTAAACTAAACATGAATCCTACTTCCTACTAATATTATAAATGCGAAAGTTTGTGAGGATAGATGTCCGGATGTGATGATGATGATAAACCTATATTACTCACGTAACCATGTGTTATTCTGATGTATAACCATACATTATACATCAGTATAACACATAGGATACATTTTATCCCGAAATTCTCACAGGAACGGGTACAACGCGGGTAACACCACGGGGTGTGGCTAGTATCCACATAATATTTAAAAAGATACTCACTGATACTTTAAAACTACTCAACTGTTGGATGCGAGTTTCAGCAATAGACAGTGATTAAAAAGGATGGTTTTGGGTTACTTCTCTCGTCTAATGGGGACAACGCCTGGTAGCAACGCGGACTCTGCTAGTATTGGATTACTCAATGATTTTGATCATTGTATTTGGTCTGCGTACTTTTCTAATGAGGTTTTCATGAGAGATTAGATTAGATTGCACTTTCGTAGACTTAAGTAAAATTCGATGCTGAAATTTCTTTTCTGCATCATGGAAGTAGGTTGAAGATTAAAATAGTGATCCCTCGTTACAGTCGGACGCCGGTCTGACCGGGCGCAAGATAATCGTGGACACGTACGGCGGCTGGGGCGCGCACGGCGGCGGCGCCTTCTCCGGCAAGGACTTCACCAAGGTGGACCGCTCGGCCGCCTACGCGGCGCGCTGGGTCGCCAAGTCGCTCGTCAAGGCCGGCCTCTGCCGCCGGTGTATGGTGCAGGTACGATGTCCATCTACATGATACTCTTACATACTTCTCAAGATGCTACATGCATCTGTCACATATTTGTACATACTTGTATGTTACATCAAAAGTACTCGTCAAAAACCACCTACTTGAACTTATACTCTTAGGACAGCTTTGTCTCTTCGACAGCAGTTGGTGGCATAACAAAAAGGATAGGGTTTAGGAATGTAATTAGTTTACGTCGAAACTCGACGTCACTACAACAGCAATATTTCCTCTAAACAACACTAATAAATACAAATTAAAAATAATAAGGGAAAATACTACCTGATAAGAGCTATAATAAAGGTTAATTGTAAACCAATAACATTCTGACATTCCTCATATGAGTACAAAATACTAGTTATTTAAGTAACAGTATAGTATATGTACTAGGTACCTATACATTTAAGTAGTATTTAAGCATAATGAAGCTGCGAATTGGTTGTGTGTTTGAACATTCTAATCTCGGGAACTACCAATCCGATTCGAATAATTATTTGGGTTGAATTACAATCAAAAAGAAGGTATAGGTTAAGAACAGATACAACGCGAACGTAACCGCGGGCGTTATTTACACTATAATTTAATTAAATAAGTATTTAATTAAGTAATTAACGCCTAGGTGGTCTGGTAAGTTCACTCACCTGCCAAGACTGGGGTCCCGGATCCAATTTCCGGGTCGAGCGAAAGCATGTTTCCTACTTTTCAAACATGGCTCGAGTTTGAGATCACCAACCCGCATTTGGGAAGCGTGGTGATTATGCCTAATCACTGTACTATCATCAGTGAGATGAGAAGCCTTTGCCCAGCCCAGTGAATAACGGTTAGTGAATAACAGGCTAATACTTTACTTTTAATTTATTTAAATAAGTAAATAAACTATGCTTGTTATTACCAGGTCGCCTACGCCATCGGAGTAGCAGAGCCTCTCTCTATCACCGTGTTCGACTACGGCACTTCACACAAAACACAACAAGAGCTTTTGCGCATCGTAAAGAAGAACTTCGACCTCAGACCAGGCAAAATTGTCAAGTGAGTTATCTAAGTTACATTATTAAAGACAAAGTGATATTTCCTAAACAAAGCCGGGTCTTTAGCACATACATAGTTTGGAATATCTCAAACTATCCAAAATATCCACAACTATGGAATCAAAACCGTGCAGCACTGCTAGTAATGAAACATTTCAGTATTTTATGTGTTTAACATGACGCTGCAGTTACAAGTATCTTTGTTATGAATCTCTAAGTGTTTTCTTGATGCTTCTAGGGAACTCAACCTGCGCGCGCCGATCTATCAGAGGACCAGTACATACGGCCACTTCGGGCGGGAAGGGTTCCCGTGGGAGAGCCCGAAGCCGCTCGCCGTCGAATGACTCCAGACCTGAGCTAGAACATTGTAAATATTCCACCAGTATATTGTTAACTCTACGTGTGTCATTGTAGCGGGAGAGCCGTCGCTCTCTTTAGGCGATTATTACGTGATTCCGAACCTCGCCCCTGGAACCAAAGCATCTTACAAAGATTCGTTTCATCTGCGAGATTCAAAGTAATTCTAAGTATTCACTAGATTTTAGATTTAGGTTTAACAAGGTGACGTCATTACTGAATTTGAGTTAGTTTACGGGAACGACAGTCTTATTATTTAAGGGCACATTTTATGAGTTTATGCAATGAATTTTATAAAGAATTGAGTTTATACACTGCCCTCTATTTTAATGAGTTTAAATGTTCTATATTAATTGTATAATTTGTAGGAAATGAAATAATGTATTGTTTTAATTTATATGTATTTTATTTTATCATTTGACTTGACACATCTTAAATAATGAACTGTCTACAATCTCGAATTTTATTACAATTATAAGTGCTATGACAATTTGTAAGTAGAGTAGACTACTACCCTGGTCGTGTCACAGTGCAGTGAATGTGTCGAGATGATTCGATGGTTGAGTCTCGATGCCGTCGCTCACTGCAAATAGAGTGCAATGCGACGAGGCGCTTGTTACACTTTAGAAGTAAATGATTATGTCGCGATTACTATAATCGCATACATGGATTGGTGAATATGTCTTGACGTAGACTAAATTGTAATTAAAAAGTAGTTGTTATATTTTGTAACTGTAAGTGCATTTTATTCTGCTCTTTGTATATTAATAAACTGTAATGTAAGGCATAGCCGTCGTCTCTCGTGTTGCACAATTTGTGCTGTGTTTCCGAAAAGGAATTGGAAAAGAGCCATTTTGAAAACACACCGACAGGCCAGGGAAGTAGTGCACTGTGCATTTATAAAGTAATTACAACCCATGTGTAGGTTAAGTATGATTGATTTCCTACGTTACCTACCTAATTAGGAATGTCGTAGGTCGGTTAGTGAATATGTATCTTGTGATTATATTTTTTGATCTGTTTCGATGTCGACCTGTTAAAGTTTCTAATTAACTCTGTGGATTATCGATTGTGGAATTTCAAACTAATAAATTATGTTTTTCTGGATTATCACCGGGAATTCATTTGTTATTATTTTTACCTATGACTATACACTGGTAGTTAATTGTTTAACCACGATGCGACGATGCGTCTCGCTTCTTGTTGTACTTGAGACATTCTGATTGTGTCCCGGGCAGACCACGCTCGCATATCGAAGCAATGGGACGCTCTGTGGAAGGTAAATTAGCATAACTATTATTCTGATTCATAATCTGTACAAACAGTTATTTAGATCAGCAAACATTTCTCCTGGCTAAGTGTGTATCTTATTCACGTCTGTCGAGAGACAGACAGCTATTTTATCGAGAAGGTTAATGATACGTTGGGGGTAAAAACGCGTGACTTAGCTAGTAACCAATAAATATCGAGAAGAAATGTTACCTTGGTACGGTAAAAGTAGGTGAAGTGTCCTTCAAATCGGTTTCGTGAACGCCCAACGCGTGCCACGGGTCAATGGCGCCATGGATATTGATCGTGTTGTTCACGTTCGGCTGCAGACCCCCGAATACCTCGTTCACACGGTCTATTGCGGAAAATACGTATTCTTCGTCGAACCTTGAAATATATTAAGGGTTTACTACAGTTATGTACTAAGTACTTTTTGTAAGCTATTTAAAAAAAAGATGGATTCTTTTATCTTTTCGTATAACAAAGTAGTAGTAACGCATTGATATTAGGTTACGAATAGCAATGGCTATGGCAGGTTACGAATATCATGTACAAGGCTACATTTGCATGAGTTGGACTACGAATAGCTCAAATTGGTCTACGATATATCTACGCTAGCATGCCTAAGGCTACGAAGAACATGTCGAGCTACGAATAGTAAGACTATGCTACGTATAGTATGACTGGCTACGAAAACCATGCATACAAATAGCTCTTTTCTCACACAATATATTATGTATGTTAAAAATATATACAAACTACAAATTCCATTTTATATTAGCTACCTCGGGTCATACGCTCTTTTACAAACGTCGACGTAAAATTCAACGTTCATCCAGTGAAGCGGATCGAACACGGTGCCGCTACGGGGTGCTGTTTGGAAGTAGCCGTATTCGGTGCACGTTTGATAGTACCATGCGCGGCCTGGAACATTAAGTACAATATTAATAGTAAGCTATACTAATTGTTGCGGTGATTTCATGCAATATTATTGGTGAAATTTTAAAATGTTTCCACCGCTTCTATAACCATTTCTCTCCATTCCGGTGTATAGGTATCCTTATTTTGTTAGATAAAACAACACTTAAGCCTCCTCAAAGTTTTGTATTTTCTTAGTACTGCTCAGTTTGACCAAGCTGTGAGTTAACATTCATCGCAATTGTTAAGTAAAGTGCTACTCGGACACAACTTTGTGGGCGGTAGTTATAGTAGCATTTCTGTCTGAGCGCTACCGTCCTTCGGAGATCTCTTTAATTATTATCAGTCCTAATTGTTTCTATCGTTTGATTACGTTTTAAGAGGTTATAAGGCGGTCTAAAAACATTGGCCCAGAAAATAAAATTTTTAGTTAAAAGTTTATTCACCTGCAGTAGGATTTGTGTTAGTGTATGAGTTGACGTAGTTCTCGTAGTTGATAACCCAGCAGCTCTGCAGACCCTGTCTCACTGCAATGTAACCTCCGAGTTTCTCCATTGGTGTTGTGCCTGTGAATAAGTTCAATAAGTATTAAGCACCTACTACATAAATTACAATATTTGCTACATCAATGCGATAGTCATGGGGTTCCTAAGAATGTATTGTAAAGTCAGCCCTCTAAGCATATTTAGAACCTTGTCATAATCAAACAGTTTAAATAAATCTACTAACATGTCAATAGCCGCGTACCCACCTAGCGCACAGGCTCGCGAGCCTGTGCGCTAGGTGGGTACGCGGCTAATGGGAATTTTGCTACTTAGTACCATTCAAACCATGTACCCGTATTAAAAATATACCTACCAAAAACCGTGAGGACAAACTAATCAATCACATTTTATAGGTATATTATGTATTTTAAGTATTCCTTTAATCCATCAGTCATTCAATAACTTAACTTACTCTAACTTACCATAAGTTTCATCCGCGAAGTTCCTGCAGACATCGATGATGGTGCCGGGCACCGCGAGCTGCACTTCCCACGAGAAGGACCACGTGATGAGACCCGCGAAGTACGCCATCGTGAACCGGTCGTCGTAGTCTAGGGGGAAGGCTTCGCAGATGCTGGCATGGAACGGAAAACAAAAATAGTGATGATATTGGCAAGCACGTTGGCACAGTGGAATGTGAGAGCGCTTGCTGTGTTAACTCACCGATACGCTCTTTCCAATGTATGTCTTCCTTGTTCAGTCCTCACTGCTTCCATGGTGTCGAGGATGCCCTGTCGGATCACTCCTATACATTGCTCGCCGCCCTCGGATAGGAAAGCATCGTGCACTACTTCGAGATACCCTGAAATCATAACCAATTATTGTTATACATAGGCCATAGGTCCCGTTTTCACTTACATATATAGTTTTCTGAATAATGCGTTTTTATTTGCAAATTGTTTTGTTTTTAGTTATGTTTGCTGTTCAGTCGGTGTTTGCTTAGAATAGGAAACACGTGTTTTATATTTACCAAGCTGTGCACCGTGGTTTCACCCGCAGCACACCCGTTCCGTGGGAATTTCGAATTCAAATTTTCCAACCGATAGAACTGATTCACTGAATGAATATTTTCCTAATAATTTCAGAATAACCTTCTTCTTGTCAAAGTAAAACATTATTTTTTTCTACTTACCAGTGAAATCAACTTCAGCTAGAATAGGTCCGCTTGAGGCCACCACTCCTTTTACCAAATGAGGGTATCTTTGTTTGAACCACAGCGCCATATTAGCAGCGTACGACCCTCCGTACAGAATAACCTCACTGGTGGCGAATCTGGGAATGCTCTTCATTTGAACTATGAAGTGAGCGAGATCGGCCAAAGCTTGGTCAACGTTGAGGAATCGCAGGTTTTCCGTTGTGAATGAACTGGAAGCATGAAAACAATCACAGATAATTAGTAACTGATTTCATAATAATTTGTTTTATGTGTATATACGAATAGTATCGATATTTATCAACATAGATTTTATTTATTATTACTTTGGGAAGAGAGAGAACTCGTGAGATTTGGATCCATTAGAGAATGCGTAGGTACGAGCTTGGCAATAGGTCTTTTGGTGAACCAAACCAAATAATATACTTACTGGGAGGGACCTGGTACCATCAGAGAATGCATTATAACTTTGGGAATGGACCATTTGGCAGTTAACTGCATAATTTACTGATAAGTGGTATAAGCAAAGTTTTACTAACTTAAACGTATAAGTTAACTTTCTAATAGGTATCAATGTAGGTACCTAACTTTCTCGTATATTGCTGAATTCTGTAATCGATAACTTAAACTACGTGCTATCGCTATTTTTAAGGACATGTTTCATCAATCTACTTACAAATAAGGAAGAGTTTGTCCGTAATAGCGATGCTCGGTATAGATCTGGAAGCCTTTATTCTCTCGAGCCATCTCGTACATGTTGCCCGTTCGGAGCCAATTTTCGGTGATAGCCCATTCTCCTCCAATCATAATGAAAATAGGCGAGCCCTCCCCGGCGAAGAATTCATCGTTAAACATAAAACGCTGCGAAGGTTAAGAAAAAATAGTAATTAGTTCTGTAATGACACAATCACAATTTCATCATCAGAAACTGTGGCGCGATTTTGATATAATTATGGTAGGTAAGCAATTTGTTAGGTAGCAGCTACAATTCTAGGAAAATTTTACTATTCTCATTTGCTTCAGACTCGAATAGAAATGCCACTATCAGCTACCTGTGAACATACTGAACTTTGCTTGTTTACGACGACCATGAACTACTCAGAGCACTTTCAAATTAAGCGTTTTCAGTTGTCCTGCTACGTGCGTTTTGTATGAATTTAAAAAGAGCATAGTGTCGATCGGTAGCTTGCGCTTTACTGCGGCGCGTAGTCGGACGTCCAAAGAGCTTATAATTATGCTATACTTATATTAAGAGACTATTATGTCCCTGCTATAGCCCCTGAAAAGCTTAAGCACTATAATACTTTGTATATTTGACAATGCTCATTTACATCTCATTTACACCTATTAAAAAAGTTTGCAAGTAATAAATAAACTTACTTTCGTGGGCTCACTGTACAATTATGTATATCAACTTGTGTAGTTGACTCTGCATATATCACATACATACCATCAAAAAAGTATCCGTATTCTGCGGATTGAAATGATCCACGGGCATCACTACCCAACTAGTAAACACGGTTCTGGATTCCGGCAGGGTTTCATTAGTGGGGGGCGGGGGCTCGTACCGGAGTGGGGGGTACACTAACAGCTGCTGCTCAGCCCATGATGCGCCCAATACGCTGAGCAGTATTAGTAACTTCTGGAACGTTAAATACTTAGTGTTAAATATATGGGAATGGAGGTGGTGTGGCAAGTGTAGTGCCAACCTTACGATATTCAGGTTAATATTATCCTAATGTGGGTTCAGTTTTTTCTTTTGAAGTACAGAACACTAGAGACGTCATTGCACCCAAATTTTGTTTTTAATTCGAGCATTCTGCTCTCCTTTTGGAGACAGTCTGTTAATGATCATATTATTAACTGGGTTAAAAAAATAGAAGTAACTTCATTCTCTACTCTAGACGTTATTCTCTTTGCTCTTGATTCTGGTAAGTAGGTACCTAATACTACCTACTTACCTTTTAGGAACAATAATACACCAATTAAATATAATAAAATAGTAAATCACACTTACCATTTTGTCCTATAGTAAAAATTCACATGTGCCTAACTTTAAAGAGCACCAATCCGATTACTAGTCATTAATAATTGATTAATATTGCTATCAATCAGATTATTTTTATCAGACAGATTAGAACCTTATGTACTAATTAGTACAACACGAATACTTTTATAAATACAATAAATTAAAATTTATAGAACCGCCATAAACTTTATATATGTATTTACAACTAAAATGTTTTTGAATAACAGATTTAAAATAACTTAGATTACAGCTAAACTACCTATGTACTTAATTGTAATAAAAAGTTCGTTTACATAATTTAGTTTCATATTTTCACCAAGTTATCAGTTTATCTGAATAATATTACAACAATCTTAATCTAACGAGGTGCCTACATAGATAATCCGAATCGAATTAATTACTCAGGTACAAAAGATGCATTGTCAAAAATATTTATAAAGAAAAAGTGTCTGTCATGCATGTCGTATAGAGATGTGAAGGAGCGTGTACTGAATTGATAGAGAAGTCTGCATCGGACTCACCAACAAGAGCCTTGCTGTTAAATTTATGATGATGATGGCCGAATGCTATAAGGCGTTTTAATTTAAGGAATCTGGAGTACGGAGTAAATGAATAATATGCGGGGTCCATCACATTTTTAATATTTTGTATTTGTAATTAATTTCCACTGCTGGCGTTCTTTCCGTACAGGTCTCAGTATACTCAGTAACTATTTATTATATACTCGCACTAGTCGCCCCCCGCGGTGTTACTCGCGTTTTGTCCGTTTTCGCGGGAATTTCGGGATAAAATGTATCGCAATGATGTACTTATAACCTATATTTCTATAAAGTTTTATCTAAATCTGTCCAGTAGTTTTTTCGTGAAAGAGTAAGAAATATCATACATACATCCATACATACATTTATCCTAACAAACTTTCGCTTAAATAATATTAGTAGGATAATAAAAAAACACTTAGTTAGACTTTGGCAAACAATTTATTTCAGTTCAAATAGTGGGATTATTGTGTTATTGAGTTCCTTTAACTACAATGTGATCCATACAATTCACTGCAGTCATCGATCCCACAAGTTAACTGTCCACTGCCCTTACCAGATTTGTATGGATAATGTCCTATAATGTTACCGCTGAAAAACAAACAAAAGTATGTTGTAAAACGATTATAATAATTTTCCCGTTGAATCAATTTTTATATAAAAAATAATTTCGATTTGATATAACTAGTTACAAGTAAAAATAATTAAAAATATAATTTAACTTGATTCAATTAAATATTAACGTATAGAATGGTAATACGTACGGTGGTCCATAGTCGCAAACAATGTAGACATGATGCCAACCGTTGTCATGGAATGTGGACACGCCACATCCAAGGTATATTGTATCCGCCCAGGCTATCTGGAATTAGGCAAAGCACATTTTGGTTTCTTATGTTTAAGCGAACGCTACTTATTTTGAATTTAAACTACGTTACGGATATACTTCGCTTCAGCAGTTTGTAAATGGTCCGGAACGTCAGATACAAATCTGTATTACTATTACAAAGCTGCAGAGTTTGTTTGAACGCGCTAATCTCAGGAACTACTGGTCCGATTTGAAAAAATATTTTTGTAATGGACGTTCAACGGGAAGGTTATAGTACATTTTATCCTGAAATCTCAGCGGGAACGGGCACCACGCGCGGAAAACCGCGGGGCGCTGCTAGTATAAAATAAAAGCAAAGTGTATGCGAAAACGTAGTTTCAATTGAGAACACATTTGATACATTCACGGAATGACACCGAATACATATATCAGTACGGCGAGGAAGATTATCATGGATACATTATAATTTAATATTCGTATATATTACGACATGATACTGATTTCTTTAATGTTTTAACTACATTTAACCTGTCTATCCCCCAGGATGGCAAAGGCCAAACTTCCTTCCACACTTATCTTGCCTGTATCATTTGTTTCCAATCTTTATTGAAAAACGCTGTAGAACTTGATTCTGTTTATTCGAACGGGATAAACACAGAATGGATCGAATCGGACCTACTATATAGTCGAATAATTATTTTTCTGTTGGATATAGATACATCCAAGGGGAAGGTTATATGATTTTTTTATACCATTATTCCCACGGGAACGCGTACAATGTGAGTAAGACTACGGTGCAAGGGTATTAATTAATATACATCTTCACTCGAGTATAATCCAACGTCACCTGTGTATAGTGTCCTGTTTGCGGAGTCCGGTGGGAATCCTTTTTCTCCAATTTTTTGTACGTATAATGTTTGTACTCGTCGAACCAGTCGTTTACTGCCGTTTCCACGTTAAAGTCTGTGATTGGATCAGTCGAAGAGTACTGATAAATGTTTTCACCTATTTTAAATCTTCCGGAGGCTGCAATGTACAATTATTTTTAGTTCCGAATATTTTAAGATTTTTTTACGTATCTACTTAATTCTAACACACTTGTGCAATTTTCCCCTTTGATTTAATCAGTAGCGAATCTAGGAGGAGGGGTGGGTGCTAAAGGTGCTTTTCTATTGAAGCGGAAAGGAGATGGAGCTGAATCAATCAATCACAACACTTTAAAATTGTCAAACAAAACATCGGCCATAAAATTGTCAAAAAATGTTGATTGAGCTCATCTCAGCTCCGCTCCCCTTCAGTGGAAACACACCGTAAGGGTGCTTGTCCATTGAAGCGGAGCGAGCCTGCGGAGCGGAGAAACGGAGAAAAAATAACCAATAGGATTGCATAAAATTTCGAATTTTAGAATTGACTAGCAGCGCCCCGCGGCTTTGCCCGCGTTGAGCCCATTCCCGTAGGAATTTTCGAAAATCCTTAGTGTGCACTTACGTCACTTGAAGAACCTTCCTGCCAAATTTCATGTTTCTAGGTGTAGCGGTTGAGGCTGTGCGTTGATTATCAGTCAGTCGGTCAGTCAGTCAGTCAGGACTTTGAATTTTATATATCTTCTTATATATAAAATTCTCGTGTCACAGTGTTCGTTCGCGTACTCCTCCGAAACGGCTTGACCGATTCTCATGAAATTTTGTGAGCATATTGAGTAGGTCTGAGAATCGGCCAACATCTATTTTTCATCCCGAAATTCCCGCGGGAACGGGTACAACGCGGGTGAAACCGCGGGGCGCAGCTAGTACTTATATAGATTTATCAAAATGATGGGGTTTCGACCGTTCCGCTCCGCTTATACGCAATCACACCCTAATAGATTAGAGGGCTCGGGATCTATCCGACCCAGGCTCGTCTCAATCTTCCCATAACATGTTTGATCTCTTGATAGAACCAACCCTCAAAGCTACGCCCCCAAAAACAAAATCTTGGATCCGACACTGAATTTCATTGTTTTGTTCGACTATTATAAACATGAATAATGTAGGATTTAAATAAGCACATACAAGTTGAGGTTAATATTAAAACCGCAAAAATGCTATTTGGTATTCTTGGGGCATTATAACATTCTGATATGGAAAAATCTAAACAAAAGAAAATTTATAGACTTGCATTCTCTGGCGATTAGCCAAGTACTACTTAGGTATGTTAGAAATTCTCATTAATCAATAAGTTAATGACTCAATGAGCGATTTCAGTTTTAAGCGGAAAAAACACACCTCTTTTTTCAGCCTGAGTCAATTGACACAGTTTCTTTATGTTAAATTTTTCAGAGGGATTTGGACCGTTTATAACCTTTTAGGTCCAAATACGAGTGCATACTAAGTAATAATAATAACAGAACAAAAATATTAAAGTTACATACCTATATTCCGATTAGGGTTGTGACCGTATATTTTAGTAGATGCCCAACTTTGTGCTTTATCAGCAAGTTCTTGATCCCAGATCTGTGGTGGCAAGGTAAAATAAGAATTTTAGAACAAACTGGTCACAACATACATTGCAGGTTATTCTTTACCTAATGATTAAACGTAATGACAAACCGTAAGATATCGATTTAAAGTAACATATGGGCCATGCCCTAAAATTTCGTTTGGAAAACCGCATCTAAGTAAGGATTAAGGATTGTGTAATCATCACCATCGTAACGTAGTTAATTAATGAATATTTATAGGTGTCAACGCGATTGTTAATTAAACGTGCAGCTCGGCTTCTACTTGTGTGGCCGATAGTGGTATGAAACTTATTCGGAGGGCACGTTAATCTTGCCGATTATTTCAATCGTTAATTACGGCAATGTTTACGAAAAACTCCCGACAGCGAACACAGAACAGGGTTGCCCACTAACTTACTGAAAATGAATGAATGATTAAAATATAAAACATACTATGAAATTCATTTTGGCGGCAACTGGTTCGCCCGGAACCTTTCCTTTGGCCAGCATTCGACGCTTATCATTATGAGAGTCCACGAATTTCTTCACATCACCACATGCTAGACAAACAAAAATATTAATAATATACTATTTCATACATGGGATACCTTACATATAGGTACCATTTGACCCATGTTTATATTTTGAAATCAGTTAAGATTTGTGTAGGTATTCCTAAATAAGGCCACATAAAATATTATAGTGTTAAAAGTCCTATTAACCGAACGGGGGGCGAATCCCAAATGGAGAGTTATTTTATAGTTTTTCTAACGCGATATAGGAGAAACAAAGTATTACAAAACAAAACTCCTTTTAGTTTATATTTTGTAAACTAGTCATAGGCTATTTATCTTTCTTACATCTTAAAGCCTATCAAGCACACTTATCAAAGCGTAGGTACAGAATACACATATTGTAATTAGAGCAGGTGAAAAGTACAAAACAAAAACTCTACGAGCATATTAACTTCGTTGTATTCACACTTCTCAAATTTCCTTACAAACTTACTAATGCTAGTACCTAAACCACGCCTATCTAGAAATTACAGAAACAAGAACTAAACGAAGCTTAGCGAACACTATGAAGAAGACTACACAAAACTACACAGAACTACACTAAACGTTTCTTACACAAACTCCAAACAATGTCCAATAGGGTTAAAAGGAAAACAACTCGAACGTCCATTGTTGGGTTACGGTCGCTACAGAAGCGGAACCTCTACTGATTGGAGAACTACCGATTCGCTGGGTTTTATTATGAAAAATATGCACGTATTATATCTTTTGAGTTTTGTTATGTTTGTAAAGGCAGCAATTCGTAAGAATATTGGCATACAGATAATTTGAAGTTTCTACGAATTTTAAGCTACCTACTCTGTATCATGATTCATGACATAGCTATATAATGTTAGTTCTTCTTCTTATCGAGTGGATGGTCAACCTGACCAATCCTGGTGTCAGAGTTATAGAGCCGCCAAAGGCCTCTGACATGGCTCATGTAACGACTACTATCCGTAGAAAATAACCGGGACCGACGGCTTAACGAATAAATAGCTTAATGTTAGTTAAAAATGCTACGTACTTCATTATGTACCTAAACTATGTTACAAGTTGATCTACAGCTAACATTACTGACGGTAGGTATGATAACAGTTAGGTTTTCCTAGAGAAGCTAAGTAGGTAAAAACATTTTCATTCATAAAAATAGAAAGCGACAACACAAATACAAATAGCATTTTAGTTTAGCGGATATCTATAAATAGGTAATTACTATGCTTAGGTACCTTTTTATTAGGGCATTAGTCTTAAGTACGCTGATAAAATAACGTACCTAGTTAGTATAAACGAATTCTAAGGTACTAATTTGCACGTTTGTTTATCGATATTCGTCACGTACAGTAATAAGTAGTAAAGACAGATAAAAAGGATAGTAAAATAAAAAGGCGTCATTTGGGAGTCACAATGAATGAAAGATAGTTTACCATGTGTTCAAATCGTATAAGTTAAAAAAAGAAGAAGACAGTTTAACTCCTCCATTATGTAAGGTACCAGTCCAAGCCAAGTTTAAACGCAGAACTCAACCAAAGGCGATTTGTGAATTTAAGGGCGGGTTCAAGTTTAACTTAAGGGGCCCATACACAGTAAGATTTATCTGTACGATCCGTCGCGTCAAACCGATCGAAACGACGAATCGATGGTATATGTATATATCGTTAACGATCTTGACATGGGCCCCTTTACGCTTACGCACCAGTAAACGTTAGCACAAAATGTCAGTCTCAACAGACGAAAGAAAATGAAATATCGTGGCTTTCTACTGCAACCCGAATAACTTTAACATACTGTCATTTAAGTTATGGAAGAACGCTTTGTATTTAAGACATTTAACAGTGTACGAAGTCTTTTTAACAAATGTTACGATAATAATAAGTATTTGCTCGCTCAACAGTTCTCAGAAACTACCAATCCTACGAGTATTTGAATAATTCTTTTTGCACTGCATGGCCACATTCAACGAGAAGGTTATATGCTATTTTTCGTCCTGAAATTCCCATGAGATCGGGCACTATGCCACGGGGAGCTGCTAATATTTTATGTTAGTTCCATTACAAAAACTTTAGTATGACGACGTATGCACCTGTCTGTGGCACCATAACTGCCAAACGGTCAGACAGATTTTGATTAAGTTTGTTTTGTTCCAAAATGTAATATGATATGTTCCGGTATTTTGTCGCCTCGGAAGTAATATTTTATAGCGCCACATATTTTTAGTAATAAGTTTTTCTGTAAACAAATATATCATATTTATATTACGTCTAAACTATTAGCTATACATTTTAACAAAGGTTGATAAACCACGTTTCAGCTTACCTGCGACTTGTTTTTCTCGGCAGACAATAAACAAATTAGTAACAGTGCATCAATGAATGAACGGATCAATATTATAATTTAAATTATTGACGTAAAAGTACTTATTGAATCTCAAGACAAAGGTTAGTGGCCAACGATGGTGTTGGAGTTTTTAGACCCCGTCACCGATATGATCCAACGATTGAAACAACTGGGACCGACAGTTTAACGTGCCTGAAGTGCTGTGGCAAATTAAAGGCTGATAATTTTTATTTAAGGGCTTATCACTATAACTAGGTATATTTAAATATACATTTGTATAATGAAGACATTCATAAAGGAGAATGCTTTTAGGTGTAAAGACGTAAAGCCAAGATAAAACAGAGTAGCATAGCATCGTTAGTAATAAGGTTATTGATCAAGTCTCAATTGTTTATCAACCCTGAAATGACTTCAGTGTCATATAACACAATATAGAAAACTTTGAATACAGTTAAGTTTCTTGAAACATCTTGTAACGTAGTAAACAGGCATTATGTTGGTTCATGACGTCTTTAAATATTGAGGTCGTGCTGGACAAATTGTTTGCATCTTTTGTACTATCATGTCACTGTCAAAATTAATTCAATGTATGCGCAAGCGATACTACTAACATACATAATAGTACGTGACTTTACGGTACGTACATAGGAACATATTTTATCTATACTAATAATAAAAAGAGGTAAAATTTTTAAGTTTGTTTGTTTGTATGTTCGAGCTAATCTCGGGAATTACCGGTCCGATTTGAATAATTCTTTTTGTAATAGATAGCCACATTCAACGGGAAGGTTATAGGTTACTTTTCATCCCGAAATTCCCACGAGAACAGGCACAACGCGGGTAAAACCGCGGAGCACTGCAAGTATTATATAATTTGCTATAACCTGTGTTTGAACGATGAGAACAATGTAACTGTTCCTGGAAGAATTTTGTAAAAAAATTACAATATCAAATAGCTTGGAAGTGTATCAAACATGTACTTTGATACTTTCTCTAACGTCGACGTTTACAATATAAATATTATGTTGTATATTGCATGTTGTGGCACCTATAGAAAGTGCACCTAATACATTAATTTAGTCGTAAGTTTTATGTAGTAGGTTTGATGTACCTTTCACTGGTTGTCCTTAAATAATTAAATAAATATCGACAATGTTTAACGTAAATACGTTACTCAACACGGTAAAAATAATAAAAATGATAGATAATTTGCATTCTTTATTTTCATCACTAACAATGTATAGTTAAATATTCACAGATATATCTATTGGAATTACGTTTCCGAGTGAACTTCAATATCAATTCACAATATTAACACTAAGACATATTTTGTTCAAATACGACTTTTTAAACTACTTACGCTTAATCTAAAAACTAAATCGGTTGCGGCTCCGTCGCCTTTGTATTGAAGCATGAGATATACAAAAAAAAGTTAAGTGAGTTCGAAGAATAAGTACCTAATAACACCACATTTATGGCATTACCATTTTACTCTCCGATTCGTCAAATAATAATATTAGATATCACATTACGTTACATTTCGTAAAATATTAAGTTCGAAAAAAGTAAGTAAACTTAAAAATAACGTTTGTTTTACAACAGTGATATGAATATATTGCTTAGATATAATGCTACGGATCATATGAACCCTAGAGGGTGTATTTGTTGGAAAATGTTAAGAGACAAATTGTATCTTTTTTCATATCAATTTTCATCTAGCTTACTTCTCGACCCTATAGGACTAAAATAAAATCCACTCTCAAATAACTATGTATACCAATCTGAATCAAAGCTAGCTTTCGATCTTCACTAAACATAACTTTAAATTCGCAAAATAAATTATTACAAAATGTGAAAAAGGAAACGAATACAACTCGGGAATCGGTACCCAAGTACCTACAGACACAGAAGACAGTCACTTTGTAACTATTGGTCTTTAATTTATACATTAAAATTAAAACTATTTCGATAGTGCCAGTTTACAAGCGAGAAACGAATGAGGAAGCGATTTTTGCACCCCAGTAATTTACAATCCCACAAAATAGCATGACTATCTGACAAGACATGCTATGATAAAATACTACTGTGTTGATTGGTGGAAAACTCGGAATTCAAATATTCAACCAATCATCACATGGCATTTTATCACTCCATGTCTTGTCAATGGTTATAAGCTATAGAGGGAATAAAATAAAATATAGAACCTAAATTCTTTATGACTGGCACAATCTCTACTTTTTTTATTTTCAATAACACTCTTACTTATTATACATATTACCATATAAAAATGTAAAATTTAACACCGATTTATGATTTACTGTTTGCATTTGAGATACATAGTTTGTGTTACACATGACATTCACTTTTATATTATTAGACACGTAATTCTATTAAAAACTATACGACAATTAACTCTTTATCGACTCTTGACAAATGACAAACGACTCAACACAATTTGCCTATGTTTTAATTTAATTACCATTTAGTTATTCCTATCTATTAAAATAAGCTTATTAATTAAACAGAAAGTAAGCATTGATTGATTTATTAATCCTACATTGATACAAAACCATAAGACAATTGGTAGAAAATATAATCTCGAATGTCTATTGATCTTTACTATTCGATTCATTTAATACCTTATACACCCGCATCGTAAACGTTACATAGTTAAATATTAATGAATTGAATCAATAAATTAGTGTACTTACAATTAAAATTGGTAAAAACCTATTGTTTCATCAATAAATTATCAAACTAAAATGTCAATAAGTAAATCCACTAATGCTTAATATTATAAAGTCTACAAATAAAAACCATTTGTAGAGTAAAAAAATAAGAGGAAAATATTTCCATTGTTTTTAATATACTACTATGGGTCGGGAGGTTTTGTTTAGTTGGTGCTTGGGCTGTCAGTGCCACTTCCACTGTTCTCTGTATTAGCAAGCACAGTCTTAGTATTTTTATTATTCTTCTTGGCTGATTTGCTTAGCGTTGCTACCTCTTTGAGTAGATTTTGAATCTTAGTGTTCATTAGAGTGAACTTGGTCTCGTTGAGCCTATCTTTGTTTTTCATTTCGGTACGGAGATCTGTGGTGCTGTTGTGGTGTAGAGCTTTGAGCTCGGTTATCTGGAATTTACACAGATTCTTTTTCAATACTTGTCTCTCATCATATACTCATTAAATACTATAAGGTTATAGATGCAGTTAGTATAATAAATGAGACTACACAATCACTTACCAATTTATCTTTGGACAGCAGTTCAGCATCTTTTTGCTGCACTTTCTTCTGAAGACTAGCAATGGTTTCCTTCAGTTGCGTCATAGCAACCACGTGATCAGAACTGTTAGGGTCTAATTCACCTGCAACATTGAACAAATATCAGGAACATATAAAAACATTAAAAGGACCTATCCCCAAAAGAAACCAAAAATAACACAAAGTAAAATAAACAATATATGTAAATAAAGATCCTGTCTCATTAAGACGTCTTGGTTGACCCACAAATGGGTGATTCCCGTAACAAATTGGTTGCACAACCAGCCTGTTGTTACCTAGTGAAGTGCTCTATGTAAAACTGAACTGAATAAATCTATTATTTTATTTGTAATATTAATATGAGTCTTTTGCCTGAAATATATGATGATTTATTTATTTATTTGGCCAAGTGGCGTTGCTATGGAGTCTTAATGAGACAGGGTTCTAACAGATTGTCAACCACCACCAATCCACTATTATACTCTCTGTACCTGACCAATTTCGCCCTCTTATTCCTAATTTTAGAAGTCAACTTGTTTTATGCCTTTCGTCTAAAATCGTACATGTAGCCATTTTTCGTGATTAAATATTCATAAACCCATTCATTTTTGTTTTTATATTGTAAATTACACTTTTTAACTTAGCCTCTTGAATGATTTTTAAATTATTGATAACTTCATAAATCTTAATTAAAAACGGTTATTATTTTGGAAAGGTTAACAAAATCAGTCCAACAAACATAAATACTAAAAATATTGTTCAGGAAAACAACAAACTTAAATAGATAAACCAAATAGTGTATAAATAAATGGACTATTTTACCTTGTAGCGGGTTCATTTTAGATTTCTTCTCAAGTGGCTGTGAATCATTCATGGAGGAATCACTTGCGTTCATGGATTTCATCATGTCGGACTTGCGTTTATCTTTGTGGCCACTCTTTGATCTAAAATAAACATAATTGATTAAAAATCTATGAGTAAGTGAAACTTTTCAAATTACATAGTCAATTTTAATTCCTTATTCTCTTAGTTTCTCGGAGTTTAGGCTCTTTGCTTCTTTAATTCAATGAATAGTAGACCACATTTTTTATTTAAATTTTATCAATAACAAGAGGTATCCTTTAATTATTTAAACTTTTAGTCAAAACTCTACTATAGTTCAAGAAAGTTTTATGTCAATTATTAAAAACAGAAGAATAAAAACGAGGGGTTTGTAAGAATGACTAGGATTTCGGCAGTTAAGATGTTTTACTTACTTATGGCTCCTATGCTTATGCTTGTCAACGGATGATAAGTGTTGCTTTGTTCTGGCGAGGGCGCGCTTCAGCGACTGGGTGCACAGCCAACATAGCAGTTTTCCGTCCACCTGCTGCATGTTCAGAAAAAAAAATATCATTGTAGATTTTTTATTCCTTAATTTTCTTAATAAGGGGTTTTCCATTATAATTTCAATGTTTTTTTAATAAATTAAAAAAATAAATAATAAATTTAATTAGTTATAAATTTCCACCTTAGTATTTAAAACAGTTTAAATTCATACAATTATATTTCATTAACTTTGTTTACTATAACATTACCAAAAAGTGAGTAAGAGAATTTAAGTAAACCATTAATAAGTAAGATATATTCAATGAGTAGAAAAACCAGAATGTATCTGTATATATAAACGGGCAGGTAAAATATACTAATAAACTTTTAAGATAAATACCTTTTTGCTATCATCATGGCGATCGAAAGCACAGCGTTGCTTGCATTGTTCACATGTGACAGCTGGCCCATATTTGCGTTCAGAGTTAGTACAGCGCTGGCACTTGTTACCTGAAATTAATGTATAATACATTTTATTAATATCTTTACAATACTCTCACCTACAATGTTTAGTCTAAAGGGAATGTTTTGTCCTAAAGGAGGTTTTTGCAGGTAAATAGCAATCAGTAGAACACAACAGATTGAGAAGATCATTATTATTGCATGGTATCTTACCAATAAAAGCTGCAATAATGTTGCAGTATTCGCAAGCAGTTGGTTTGCCGTACGCTTTTACATTGGCTTCGCATTTCTTGCAAATTGAGGAGGTGTTGGATTTGCTGTAACATAAAATACTTCTATAAAGAAGTTTGTATTCTTAGTGATATCGATTATGCTGAACCTAATACAAATTGCATTGATAAAAACATAATCTTAGACAGATTACGTTTTCCAAAATAGAGAAAGTTGACGCAGCGAAATACAAATGTACTGCGAAATAGGAGAATCTTTATGGATTATTAGTATTTACCATTGGCAATCGACACTGACCTTGTTTGTTGAAACTCCGAACGACAATAAGTGCATTTTACAACGGGAAACGATCCACGACATTCCTGGAAAACCACCAAACAACAGCGTCACAATAACGAAAATAATATCACTGGGTAACAGTACTTGTGACGCACTTAGGAACTCAATTTTAACATAATTTAACAATTTAGAATAATTTTAGGGAACACATCCACAGGTACCTTGCATAGCTGTTCGCCAGGTGAAAGTTCCTCGAAAGGATGTCTTGAGAAACAACGGGAACACGCAAAAAGAGGTGTAGAAGCTGTGTTACTCATGTTTAATTTTATTGAGACAAATGAAACAAATCTCTATAAAAAATACAGTTGCAGCAATTGGAAGCTGTTGATCAATTAGTCACAGAACTATTTAAATTATCTTTTTCAATATCAATAATTTACTGAACGAATAATAGGTGAGTGCGAAAGAAAGATATGAAATTTAAAAATGGCGACCATTGAATTCAACAAACTTGGCAGTGATATTTTGAATTTTGATTTGACAAACTTGACGTCAATCGTCAGCTGGATTTGCTAGATGACATTACATTAATAAAATATTACCTCCACGGTCGCTGTATTGCATTGAACATACATATTTTTCAGTTTGGTTGAGTTGAGAGACATTGACAGCCCAATGGCAAAGCGAATTTTATGTTGAAATTTGTTTTGTTTGTTTGCTTGCTTGATTTATTTGACAGTTGTAAATTGTGTTGTGCGTGGTTTTGTTATTTACCATGTTTTTACTTTTCTACTACCGTAATTAATTAGTATTTGAAGTCGTTAATGGTATATTTTAAAAACTAATGAACCTAGTACAGACTGGAGTTAATCTAAAATCCTATAAACGATGGCTATACCACCGTTTCCTTCCCAGGATCTGGCGAAGCTTGTGCTAGGTAAGTGCATGTTTGGCGGGAACGGTTCTCCCCTAACGGGTAACGATTCTGGCATAATATTCCTTTGTTCTGTTGATCAGGTTATCTAGCTGAAGAGCATTTGATGACTGCTTATGATGAATTCTTGCAAGCGAGTCCTTATTTAGATGCTCTAAGCAATGAATTCGACCGAATATTTATGACATCTTTGAAGAGTATTTTAGCGGAATATAGGGCTGTGAAAATATTTGGTGAGTGACTTGTTAACGACTAAGCATTATCTCTATATAAAGAATTTATTAACTTTAAAAAACTATATGCAACATCATAAAATATTATATTGTTATGTCATCATCTCAAATGTATATTTTATACAACCTTTACATATCAAGCAATAAGTTCCTGCATTTGAATTCAAGGACTAACCTTTATTTGTAAGAATACTTATATATCTAACGAATCTCTCTTTTCAGTACAAACTTGCTCACCTTTTGTGCTGCGAAAGAAGTTGTTTCAGTGTCCAAATCTGTTGGAAATTGTAAAGTTTTTGATTCACAATGTTGACATCAACAAGTTACAATTACAAGAGGCTACTGAAAAAGCTAGGTATGTATTACTAGATAACTTACCAAATAATAACATAGTATTTGTATTTTTTAATAAACTTATTATTATGTAAATTAACTGTTTAGGTTAGTTCTAACTGACAATTATAGCAAGTATAAATACTTAGTTAGGCAACTTTCACAAGTTGTACAGAAAACTAAAACCAAACATAATTAACCTTTTCTTCTATCAGTTTCAGTTCAGACAGGCAGAACATTACCTTGTCATCCAAATCAAATACATGTGAAGTGTGTTCGACCTCCAAACTGCCTAATTGTGTTTGTAAGAAACAAAGTCAGTGTGATAGTCAACACAGCAGTAATGTGGAGACGTCACACACTTCTGTTGAAACCACACCTTTGGCCGATTTACCAGGTAATATGTTTTTGTTTAATTCTGTGCCTTGCGATTTAATTTCTGTAAACGTTGAAGTTCCTATTTGTAGTTTATTTTATCTAATTTAAGTAAAGGATTTTATCCAATTTTCTTAACCAACCTATTTTTGTATTATCATTATAAATGCGAACTTAAGTTTTTCTCTGTCACTTTTTTATATTAAAACCACTAAGCTTACAGGGATAGTGTAAAATACATTTGCATGTGTTGTCTTTTCATACATTACAAAAAAAAATTTGCTAACATGCAATTCACCTATTAAATAAGCAAACTTAACAAGTGAAAGTCAAATATTATGTGTTTAATAATTTTCATAGTTTCAAATTTTATTATTCTATCAATATTTAACACAATCATTTCACCTTTACAGGAAACTATATCACATCAAGAAGGAAACAAGTGAAGGTTTTGGAGAAGGACTCTCATTTGGCCTATAATGCCAGCAGTGGGCACAGTAATACCTCAAGTGTGGTTGAATCACACTCTAGTATGAGTGTGCAGCCAAGCCAGGTGACATACAATCATAGTGTGAAGTACCATGACAGTAGTGTTACTGATGTGAATTTAACTGTAAGTAGTGTCAAAGATATTCATTACACTACCTATCCCTTTACTCACTACTGCAGTGTAGAGATTGCCTATTTGTTTCCTTTTTCAAAGTCCCCTGCTATATTTGTCTGGCTGTTTCGCAATAAACAACAACTCAATTGATTTGCTTTGATCAACAATTGATCCTCTATCTATCTATCCTCTAAATTCACTCTGAATTTAGAGGAAGGTGTTGGGCCACTTCCAAAATTAACATGGGGATGGCTACAATGTAAGAATTGAATGTGAGAAAATGTAACACATGTATAGCATTTGTATTCAATTATAAAAATAAATTATAACTACATATAAAACAACTAAATATAAAACTTTGTTTTGTCTACTGTAACTTAGTTTTCTTATACTAATTTGGTGTGTTGAATTGACTCCAGGCCAAGTTTAATGATTCATCGGAATCTAGACAGAAGTTGGAGGAGTTCAATGATGTGTTGAAGTCGGTTCAAAATAAACAAATGGTGCCAGCTAACTCCTTCCAGGATTTCGCTACAGGGGTTTCTGGTAAGTATTAACAGGCTTATTCACACTCTATAGGTAAAATCTATATTAATATTATAAAGCTGCAGAGTTTGTTTGTTTAAACGCGCTAATCTCAGGAACTACTGGTCCGATTTGTAAAATTCTTTTAGTGTCGGATAGTCCACTTATCAAGGAAGGCTATAGGCTATTTTCATCTCGAAATTAGTACTGTAATAAAATGTTTCGTCTCTTTAGACAATAGTGTATGATGAAAAGAGATAAACCATGCTGTTAATTAGCTTTTTTTTTTTTTCATAGCTTTTATGAATAAAAAAAAAAAAAAAGATTGAAGCTTTTATGAATAAGGCCCTTCTTTAATCTCTTCTCTTATTATTAAAAGTAAGGAGGGATAGTTATCTTTTAGTCTAGGTATTAAGAATGATTTTAGTTCAAGTATTAGGTATAGTTGTACACAAATGATTGGTTGATAAAATATTATTTTTGTAAAAATTTTAGATGGCGAAAATCAAAACATAAACGTACCTGATTCAAGTACTTCTGAAAATCTAAATGCACAGTAAGTGATTTTTTATTGAATTTATGTATAAGTATACAGCTTGCAATGTTTATTTCAGTTTAGCGAATTTATTTTATTGTTTGGCTAGTTTATGCTTTAGTTCTTAAGCAATTTACAATTTGTTTTAATTATTTTAGGACATCACTCACCAAAGATTATTATAACGATAACATTAAAGGGCCTCCTTTACACCATAAAATGTTAATAGAAGGCAGTAAAAATAATAGCAATGTAGAAACTCAAAATTGTAAGAGTACAATGGGGTCTAAAGTAATACCCAAATTACTGCCGAAATCTGATGAACAAAAAATTAAAATCATATCCGATGTTAAAGTGGGGACTAAATTTAATAGTAAATTGAAAGAAAATACAAGAAAGAAGGGTTATGTGACGAAAAACGCCACGTCTACGCCGTTGATGCAAATGCAAACGATTGTTATAAACGGAACTCCGGCTTACAAGCGTTCCGGTGTCAATGCACAGAATTTTACGAAGGACGAAATTATGGCGATGCCGACACTCATTGTCGTGCCAGCTTCAGGTAAATATCATTGTACGATTCTGACTTATTCAATATCCTAACGTATAAGTAATCTATAAAAGGTTCCTGTTTATTTTCAGCGCCACCAAAGGTTCCAACAACTTTCTCTCAACCTGTCATGTCTCAAAGCTGTATATCAACTACGTGTAACACGGTCCCTTCGCCCAAACTGTTAGGTCCTTTAGTTATCGATGTACCTTCTAGTCCTAACAAAAAACCGGACGACGGTTTATCGATGCCCAATCTCAGTACGGCAAAACCTCCGGCACCAGGATTAATTACTACTGTAGATATCACAAAAAATGCTTCAGTGCCTAAAGATAGCGGTGCTACAGTTACTTTAGAGTCAAACACACCACATATGTTACCGCCTACCAGGAAATCTTCTTCTACACCCCGTAGAACATCACACGTTAGAGTCCTAGACTTTACTACGCCAAGAAGGATACTACACGAAACAATTAACGAACAAGTTACTTCTCAGTGTCCTAACGCGTCTATAGAAATAGTTTTAAGTGGAAGTCCCAGCGTAACTCATACATTAACAACTACACACGCTGAATCTTCTACTCAAGACACCATTGTCACGTACAGTGCTAGTGCATCACAAAAAATAGAAATATGTAACGTTCCCGCTAAAGAAAATAGTTCTATCAATTTAGTTAAACCGGCTAAAGGTTTAAATTGGGACGCGAATTTACGTGCCACAGCTATTTCTAATGAAAATCCGCCCCCAAAACCGAAACCTAAAAGATCAAGGAAAAAGAAACCAGTTGAAAATGATGATGAATCTAATAAAGTGGATGGTAAAAAAGCTCCAGAAAATAAAATCAAGTCACCAAAAATTAAGAAACGAACTAAGAAAAAGCAAAAAATAGAAGAGGAAGAAAGTGAGGTCCCAGAGTTAGCAACCAAAAAAGAACCTTTGAAACCTACAATAAATATTGTGATCGGGAATGGCACTGTTACTACTGTTCCTATAGATAACATGAAACCACTTGAATCAACTGTTCAAAATAAGTCTCACGAAGAAGTTGAAATTATTGATACTCCTGAAGCAGAAAGGCTTTCTTTGCATAATGTAATAGGGGCTAAACTCAATTTATCAGATTTACTTGAGACTCCGTACAAACAGGCATTGTATGATATACAAATGGAAACTCCTAGGTTTTTGGGCCCCGATTTGCCTGACGAGCCAATTTCCGACATTAAAATTATGAATATTCCTACCCCTCGTTTTCTCAATACTCCGAAAGCTGTGCAGGCCACACCCTCGTCGTACTCATCTCGTCCCACCGATTATTCAAGTGGAGGTTCTTATTATAAACCTGACGATCAGGATTATATTCTAATACCAGATTTAGGTATGACCGGAAAACCTTCAAAAACTAGCACTACTGAAAGTAAATCTGGTAAAACTGATAAGGAAAGTGACGTTAAAAAATCTAGACCAGTTAGACAGTGCACTAAAAACGTTTCATATAGAAATTCTCGTAAAATAAATAAATCGAAAGAGACTGAGGATAATACAGATGCCGCCTCATCGTGTAGTGACTCACAAAGTATTTATAGTTTAGAAGATTCAAAAACTGATGCGAATAAAAGTAATATAAAACCTTCAAGAGCCAAGAAAATTTCAAATGTTAAACCAGAGCCTAAAAAACGTAATAGTGTAGCAAGAAAACAAAAATCGCCTATTGTTAGAGAAGCAAAGTTTATAAAGATCAAACCGAGACAAACTCCAACGAAATTGACACCAATGGGCAGAAAAAAAGCTATCGAAAACAATTCACCTAATACACAAAGAAAAAAGAGATTAAGTAAGGATAAATCTCTAAACACTACGCCTTTAGTATCTTGCGTTCCTACAAAATCGCGCAGAAAGTCATCTACACCTAGAAAGTTACCTTGTAGTAAAACTTTTACTCCGCAGCATCAAAACACCAGTACAGAAATAAAAACCACAGAGAGTACGAACCCAGCCGATTCTGACACGGATCAAATGGCTCTTCGATGGTCTGATGATGGTTCCCAAGATGCAAAAGCCCATCTTTCTAATACTAATCCAGGAAACACTAGCGAAGTTGAAGATATCAACCAAATAAAGCAATTTATCGAAGCGTCCCAGGTCCAAACTATTGCTGACAATGATATTTCATTTAAGGCTAGTTTGGTCCGAAGAGGTTTCGATGTAGAAACTGCAAGAAGTATTGAAAGAGATTTATTAGATACAGAACATGTTGCGGTTCATTCGGTTAACCCTGAACGACGTGTTGTGAATCTTATTCCTCCGATAACGGTTGAGATTGTTGAAACCAAGAAGGAGTCTTCTTTAGAGAAGACTTTGGAGACTGACAGTAGTGTGACCAATGAGTTGCAGATAGTACAAGATGACGATGACAATGAAGAAGGTGAATTTGAGTTGTCGGTTCATGAATGTGATGAAGACACTGCCAATTACTTTGTTTATCAATACGATGAAACTAAAGAACCTTGTCACGGTTATCCAACTACGCTCAAAGATAAATTTTCAATGGAGGTTTGTATCGATGAAGAAGTCACAGTGAGATTAAGAGCGAATCCGTTTACACTGCTTTTTGATCAAGACCCTCTCACCGAAGAACAGATAGCTTTGAACAATAAAGAAACTGAAATGGCTGTTAATTATATTTGCAGTATGGATAGATTGAACACACCTTACAAAGAAGCAATCAAAGCTCAATGTTACAACATTTTCGATTCAACTTTAACAAGTTTGGATACTCCTCTTAAATCATATAGTCCAAGAGCGAAAGACAGTGAAACAACCGTCACTGAATTAGTTCAAGAAGAAGAAAAAAGTGACGATAAGGTTGATCCAAGGAAACGGAAAAGATCACAGATTAGTCCCGAAGGTTCTAATGCTGATAATAAAAAAGCTAAGAATGAAACTGATTACTTATTCAAGTCAACTAATATACAAAATATCGATATTGAAACTGTGCTCACGAAATTGCACGGTCCCTAATTATGGTCTCATTTAGAGCTAGGTATTGTAAATACTCTTTTATTTAAGTGTTGAATGAACTTAACTATGGACTATTTTGTGCCACTGTTATTGTAAGGAAAAGTTACTTCTAATTATGTATAAGGTTTATGATGTCGTTGTATAAATATTTAAATAGTTATGTGTAAGACACAGTAGCATGAACACTTAGTTTTTAAGGTTTAATGTGTACATAACAGATGTTGTGTGTAAGCCAGACACATTAGTTTTTGATTAAAATATTTTAAGTATAATGTTTCGTGGTTTTATTTATCTTTATCTGTACTCAATACTTATATAAAGCTAATGAGTTTGATTCTTTGTATTTTGTTTGTTTGAACGCGCTAATCCCATAGTGTATGAGATTTATGGGGACTTATCCGATTTGAATAATTATTTTTGTAATATATAGCCACATTTACCGGGAAGGTTATACGCTAATTTTCAACCCGAAATTCCCTCTGGAACGGGCACAAAGCTGGAAAGACCGCGCGTCGTTGCTAGTTGACCATAATTTAAGTAATAGCTTAGCAATCATTCTTATCGTTTTGCAATAATAAACAAGTTGTATATAATTAAGTGATAAGCATCCCGCGGAAAGAAAGCTGGGATATTCTCGCACACGCGGTCGCGATTCGTTCTGGTTCTCATTAATATCATTATTCAGTGGAGGCAGTGAATGCGTCTAATTTGCCTGTTGGCCAACCGAATGAGCCCGCGCGTAGTAATTATGATATTCCAACTAATTGGATATAGCAATTAGAAGCAATCGTACGGTGCGAACCATCAATTACTCATGCAAATTCAACTTACCCGCACGGCTGCAGTTATTGACTATCTAAAAAACAATCTGAAACTTATATAAAGAGATTTTAATATTCACATAATCGTATTGTTTCCATTTAAATCTTATAACCAATGCCTAATGTTTTACTGCAAATAATTATATTTCGTATTAAGATAAACTAGCTTTATATATTTTCAACTAGAATTTCTTGTTAACATTTTTTAAAGACGTCAGTTATTTCTTAGCATTATGGTATCCTTTGTGTTTTAACATAAAATCTATCATACATCGGGGTACAGTTAGCACAGTCAGAATAGATCAATATTACTTTTGGTACTTAAATAAACGAGCGATATCGAACGAAACAAACAAGAATAACAAATGTGAAATGTGGGAGCGTACTAATGGCGCCAATATAGCTTGACATAACCTAGACCAAAATATACGGCAGTGTAGGGGGACCGGGAAGGGGTGTTCTGTTCGCTAAGTGGGTCACGGATGCAAGCTCCTGACACAGATAGCTGTACCGCATCTCGCCACGTGCCCTCGCAACGCCTCTCAAATTCCCTTATACCTATACCTAGTTAATAGCTATTCTACTCATATCTAATGGTAGTACGTTATGATAAGTTCTTTGTTAAGGTATAGGCTGATGTTAAGTATAAAAGTGTTAAGAACGATGTTTTGAACGAACCTTTGAATTTTGTAACTTGTAACCTCTCTAACCTTTGTTCTTTGGGGATATTAATTAGGAAAAGTGACTGAAAAAGTGATTTAATAGTAAACATAATCCTGGTTCTATAATGCTAGAATACAGGTATCGTAACCTTGCTGCTAAAGCTTTACATAATCAAATAGAAAGCTTTTATTCAACAATAATATGATTCACAAGGAAAATAAACTCTATCTACAATAGGTATCTCTATTTTACGTTTCAAGTTGGGAGATATGCGAGAACGGCAATGTAAAGTGTGCAATGCAAACGTTCGGTGTCGTGGATTCAGTGATGGTTAGTAATTCTGCAGGCAGTTCGGGTATAAATGATTGCGGGTGATTTTACACCACCCACCCTCCGTGCACCCCCTACCCCCAAAGTGCAGCGCCGACGCGACGTCGCTCCGGACAATCTGCGTGCTCTGCTTATTTTCACCCGTAATTCCTTTGGCGGAAATTGCCTTTATAAAGAACGAAGAATTTAGTTTTGGAGAGAAATGCCACTGTAAGCGAGATAAAAGAATTGGAAGTGTTTTATTTCTTGTATTAAGTTAAATACATTTTGGGCTTGATTCGTTTATAAATGAAAAGTTGCAGAAAAAGTAGTTGTCTTTCCACAAAGTGTTCCCGCAAAAATCTTATGTGTTGAAATCTAGTTGAGAATTGTTAAACAAATATCTTTTGGCAATAAACTAAATACAAAATGGACTCTTACCTATATTTCCGTTCCTTACTTTGTAATGTCTAGGTTTAATACCTAAGTATCGCTTGTATAATTAGGATTAGCTGCGTTATTGTTTACCCCGCATTACCAGGTTTTGCAAGGTTAAACAAATTATTCTTTACTCGATGCGACTCACAGATGGGCTCTATGCCAAGTGGGTCGAGCTCCTCTCTATGTTACTTTCAGTGTTTCTACTTCTTTGCCATTGCTTTCTATGCGATATTTCATAGTTGTATAAATCAGTAATGTACAGTTACAGGAGTTTTCGATCTTTATCGGCTTTGGTGTAGTAGCATCGTCGGCATTACCTACAAATTTCCGTAGGAGAAAAGTCTAGGAATAATTGTTATTTCGGTAGGTAATAACTTGTAGTATTCCTGACCAGCATCAAGTAAGGCGACGTTCTAAGTGTCGAGTGTTACCTTAAGTGTGTCAATTGGTGGCTCGATGTGCGTGGCCCCCACACCCACCCTTTTGGGTGGCGCAGCGTGGGGCAGGTCGGCGGATCGATACCCGACGTCTGGCCCACGACCTCGCCTTTCTTACCACCTTCCTAAATACTAATTACGTGCTTTGACACAGCCTGCACCGGCTCACGGCTCGCGCCGAATGAAAACATCTATGGATGCCAACGCGAGCGTTATTAACGTTACCTCTATGTTTTCTTGTTTGTTTTCGGTAACGCTGATGATATGTTTACGTGTTCCATCCAGGCTTCCAGGCTACGGCTGCCTAGTCGGTTTTGTTGTTCATCCTGCAATTGTAGATACCTAAGTCTTGTTGGTCTATAATAGCTTTGTATGTACTTTCTACAGGTCTATTCAATTACGATGTCTAACAAACAAACAATATAAACCATTAGATAGAATCTTGAGTAGATTATGTTACCTATTGTCATTTCTTATAGGTGAAACAATATACTTAAAAAGTATTTATTGAAGATACTAAGGTAGCTAGTTTTAAGGGTACATTGCAGCGCAGCTTTTCTAAGCCGGATAATATAAAGGAAACAAGATTAAAAATGTATTCCCTGCACGTGGGCCATAATGCGATTTATCGGTGCAGGGTATGTCGTGACTAGGGTAGGTACCTGCTTGCTTTGAGCAAAATCCATCATACAGCTATTGTGTTTACTCTTCCTCTATAATAGGATACGATACATTTTGAAATATTTGATACACTTACATGGTACCTTTATGGTTACATTACATTAGGTCTGCATGGATGCGAAGGTATTTTAATAAAATAATCTAAGTCATGTCGTTTGTACACGGAGGCACATTTTCAATTAAAGTAAGGGTATGTTTGGTAATCATCTCCAACTAAGTGTGTAGGTACATATGTACCTACCTAGATGCTACCCTTTCATCTTTTATTACAGCCACTATCACTTTAGTATATATATACCTAATACGTAATACTTTCTAAGTGCAACGATATAGCTGCGCAAGCTTGTATATAAAGTTACCTAAGCTCAATAGATCCATTTTATAGATGGGTAGAAATTCATTAACATTATGTGCGCAGCGGTTCGTCCAGAAATTCGATGCATCTTTGGGTGCGAGAGAGACGTTCGCCCCCCCATACTTTCGGCGGCCCCCCGAGGGGGTAATGGACGCACGATCCGGCCGTGCACCGTTCGCTCTTTATGGCGGCTTGCACGCGTGCACTTGCTAGTTTCTTTGACGTCCCTTTGTTGTAGATTCCAATTTCGGAGTCATGCTACTAGATACCTATTGGTTTTCGGTTATGTATGGGCTACGGGGATTTATGTGGATTCTTTGTTAGATTGTACCTACGTATTGGAAGTTTTGTACCTTGTTTATGGCAGTTTTATGCTATTTTGCTTAAATCTTATTGTTGCGACGTAGTTATTGATTTATAACCTGTAAACGCTTGTTAGTTGAATAAGCCAATTAACAGCGAATAGGTATTGATTAGGTACTTATATTTCTTTGTACAATGTTCCATGTCATACTCAATCTTACAAAATTACCTTTTTAAACAGTTTCAGTATTTAGATTACGGGTTAGATATAATAAAGCAGTACAAAATCTAGGCACGTAATATCTTAAGTTTCTTTGCTCTAAGCCAACTTTAAATGTGATGTTAATGCAGCTCTATTTTTGTTTTATCTTATTAAAGCTTTTTACATACCTACTCGAGTTCCCCCCTACTTTGGCCGTGTTCTTTTATGCATCTCGTGGCGCGTCTAATCATGCAAATTTTCCAAGATGGGTGGGTGGCGCCCTCTGCAACTGAAACTGAAACTTGAACAACTCCTCTCGAAGGTCGTTCAAAAGTTCTTACTAGAAATGAATCTGCTACAGAGAAACACTTTCATTTTGTATTCTATTTAGTAACTGCGCGAGCTATTGCATAACATTTGTACTTAGGTATTGTGTTTGTTCTGTGTAGTTTAAATGAAACGTATGTTGTTTTGCAACAACAACTCAGGAGGCGATGTTGGGTGTATAAAATGTTTACAGCAATTGATTAAATTTTACCGAAAAAGTTCAAATTAAATCGGTTAATATAGGTTCATACGTACTACTTACTACGTACAGGCTCAACCACATACTACAGTACATATATTTCCCAATACCCAATTTAATTAAAAAAATAATATCTCAAGGCAAAGATAACTAAGTAGCAGTCCTTTGTCCTCTCGAATAGGTATTCAACTACAAAATGAAAGCATCAAACATTTTAATTATAACGCTGCATCACGAAGTGGGCTTGAAAGGGCGTATTGGGTGGGTGCACTATCGATCTCCTTTGAATTAGTGTGCGGATCGGTCGTCGTCTTTGTGCGGCCCTCCTAGGGCCAAACAGACCAAAACAAGCCTTCCCACCCGTGAACCCCCGCACCCACACGCCGCCCGCCTCGCCTGCCTGTCGTTACCTCATTCTGCAACGCTCATTTCATGGTACGAGGACACTTCCAATTTAAAATTACTCTGCACTCTTAATGATATCAAACTTGGTATATAACTACAACTTAGTACAAAGGGCACGTATATTACACTAGTAGTAGGTACATGTTAGTGCTTATCAGGTTTTTATTGCGGTACAAGAAAACATCAAATTCTAGTTTTTGACTAATATTTCTTAATAGTTAAATTAAACAGACTTGGTTAAGCAGAGTTTAATAACATGTCAACAAACTACAAAATCGAATCCCCAGTCCAAATAGCCAGTCTGTTAATTAACGCAGATACAAATTAATTATTGTTGATATTTGTTTGTGTAATTAGTGAATAAGATCGTGTGGAGTCATGATAGGGGGTTGCTAATAAGTTTGTACCTACCTGGAGCCGAGTTAGTACGTTATCGTATGTGGGAGCGCAGCATCGTGCACCAATTTGTTTGTGTAAACACACCCAGGGTTACCTCGGGTTACATTAATAGAGACACTAATCGTTCTAGCTAGTGTAATGTTAGTGCAAGATACAAAGCGCCTCCCTCTAGGAACATCGTTCGGTGACGCAATTACGAATTAATTTCGACTTGAACAGCTTGATTGCCTTTGTTTGAACACATTTCAAAACGAAACCCTTGAACCGCAAGAGATTGGATGAATTGTTAATATGAAATAGTTTAATATGTAGTGTAAGTAAATCAAAATACCTAAAACTACATCTTTGTCAAACTAAGTAATCACCTAAGTAGAACAAAAGAGCTGCTGTATAGTTACATGTAAAGCACCCTTCTGCGATCGAACAAAATGAAATATTCAATAGTACAAGCGTGGATCTCAATAATATTTAGATTTAATTAACATGTTCATTATCCACGTATGAGGAGCATAATCATTATACAAGGTAAAGATTGGAGCCCCGGGCGTCCATCTATTGAATTAGTAAAGTCTGTCAAAGTGCATCGCCGAGGCACAAAGGTCGTTGCGTGGGGGGTGGCGGGCGCAACCCCTCCCAGTCTCGTGGGCTTGCACGAACTGAGCTTACAGCTCTAGAAATTTGTTATGACGCATTGGGTTTTGTCTACAATTTCAGAGATATAGCGCTCCAAGGTATTTAGTATTTATCTTCGTTTGTTATTTTCATTTGGCTGTGTAGGTACTAGGAATATTACGTTCTGTTAAGAATAAACATATTCACACTATCTAAACTTTAGGTAATCTATTAGTCTTTGTTAATTAAGTTAGTTACTTATTAGCTTCGAACACTTATAAAGTTATATATATATATAGGTATAATACAATAGAAGGTGAGGTTTAATATAAGAAAAGTACATATAATTATAATCACATTAGTTTTTCTAAAAACAAAAATCATGTTGTAGAAACTTTATTCGTCCCTATAGGGACTTATCACTAATCGCCATATAACAAAAAACTTGCTTAAAAATTATTATGCTAATAGAAAACTAATATATTCTTAGTCTACCTTTAGTTGAAAGTACTTATATCGGTTCGCGGCGCGTTTGTTTTCAAAGCGCATTGCGTGTGAACCGCACGGTGACGCATTCGATGCCGTCTAGACGTTGTATTTATTGCTACTTACCTCTGTTCATGCTAATTCCCCTTTTTTCATCAAAAAACACGTTGTTATTTCATCGAAGAATTATATATTACCTTTACTTTGTTGTCTCAGATAAATTCTCATCTAGATCTACGGTTTTAACTTCTTCTAGAACGTTACGTTAGAAGCGATGTAAGAGAATGTACATTATGAATATTTATCAAACAGATTTTGTATCATAATATTTAATACTGCGATATAATTATAGCTGTCGTAGAGTTAAACTAATTTTAATTTTCCTTAATGTGTAGGTAATGTTTAATTAAAGTAAAGTATTGGCCTGTAATATGGCCCACTGTTGGGTAAAGGCCTCTCATTTCACTGAAGATATCACCGAAGGCACAGTGAGGAGGATTAGGCGTAATGTTTGAGAGTGTATTAAATCGTTTAAGCGATTTGAATATAATGTTTATCTACTAACACTTAATTAGTTTCATAATCTTGTTTAATAGATAATAGATTTAGATACCCTTTTCAGGTAAATGGCATCACGTAGTGTGTTGCGAACTCACGGTTCCCGGTTAGCTATAAATGTATCGCTTGATTACACCGCTGTACAGCTGTTGCTTATTAATTAGCATCAAACAATAATTAATCGCCTATCTAATAAGATAATTGTACATTAGTTTTTATTTTAACGGCTTTTCAATATTACAATGGTTATAATTATGTGATTATTTTAATAGATAACTTGTAATGCTGGGGCCACACCTATGCCATATGCCATAGAATATGACATTAGCCGTAGGTATAGCCACGACTATGCGTCATAATTTGACAATAGCATTGACAATGCCATATGGCGTATGCGATAGCTCGAGTGGCGGTACATCAAAGAGATTAATGCGAGAGTTAAATGCATGAAGCGGCCACACTACGTATTGTCAGTGTGCGACGAGAGCGCAACGAGTTCAGACGTATTTGTTTTTTAGGACGGAATATACACACATACTATGGCCACAGAGTGGAGTAACGACAAAGTAATAACATTTCTTGAGATCCTGCAAACAGAACCATGTTTGTGGGATCCGAAACTGAAATGTTTCAAAAATCGTGGGGCGCAAAGTGATGCTTGGCGCCGAATAATGGGAATATTACCTTTTAAAACAACAATTGAAGAAATTAAAAGGAAAAAGGACAGCCTAATGTGTTACTATAGATCCCATTTAAACAAAATTAAAAAAACTTTTAAGTCCGGAGCTGGCAAAGATGACGTTTATACAACTAATTGGTTTGCATTCGAAACGATGGATAATTTCCTGCGAGGAGTATATGATAGTGGTCGCACATTAAATACAGAGGTAAGTAATACAAGTCATACATTATGTCAATGATATAGTTATTAAATGTTTGGTATAAGTAGTATAGTAAATTAGCTCTCATGAAATATAGAGCTCTGTCGACGTCCATTTTGCCTGAATTGAAGTAAATTCAATGCCGTTGTCAATGACAAATTTAAAACATTGACATTGACAGTTTAAGTCTAGCCACCCACTATATTGCATTGAAAATTATTGCATTCAATGGGCATTGACATTGAGCGTAGGTGTGGCCCCAGCATAAGGGTCGTTTAATACAAATGTACTTGGATATTTTATTTTGTGTTTTGTTTGCTTAACGTACTTTCTGAGAATAAAGTGTAGTACTTTTTTAAAATAGCATATTTTACAGATGGAAAATATGGTTTCTTAGGGAGATATGGATATTGGAAAATTCAGTGTTGGTTGTTATGTATCAAAATAGATGACGTGAAAAAGAGGGGGTGCATCGATCGGGGCTTATTTTATCACCTATTCCGTATTGGGTGGTGTAGGTAATGTCGTCTGCTTAGTATTGTTGAGTTGACAGGGCAATGACGCTGGCGGCGCAGCGGTCCCGGCCACCCACGACCCCCTCCCCCTCTAGCCGACGGTCGACGCTCTCTAAAAGGAAAAAGGAAGCTAAAGGATAATCTATCACGCCCGAGGCCCGACTCGATAAAAATGAACGATTAGAGCACACTCACAATCGATGGTTTCGGTGCTGTACGTGCGGCACCCATTCGTCTGGTTCAAGTTTTTTAGTGCTCGATGATTGGAGTTCCGCTCTTCACGAAACGACGAATATTCTTTGAGACTTTGAGGCACAACTATTTAATCGGTAAAGCTTTACTAGCTTTGTACATATCCAATGTGCAAAGCTAGCTAGATATGTTGACTCGATATATTTTTATTCGAAATAATTAAAAAAAATATATAGAAATGATTTTTAACGAAATAAGAGAGCATAGTAACATTCATATTTTCATCTTCAAGGATTTTTCTGAGAAAATGTTTCTTTTATACCGAGACGTTATTGAAGAATTTCTTCGGAACCTATTATTATGAAGGTTAAACTAGGCGTAGCCTTAGTGCGTTCTTTGACCTAGGAAAGTTGGGGTCCTTGGAGTTCACAGGGTGCATGCGAATTCGGCGGCGCCGAAGGTTCAACGGCCGGACGTAGACCTACGCGCTACGCAGCTACGGCGTAGCAGACCGATAATTGCCGTGAGAACCCACTGATTATGGACGGCTATAAATTGACGTCAATTAATAGCTACATTTAAAAAACATTTTTGAATATTTTTTACAGTCTGATATTTCAGATCACGAAACAAACTTTAAGGACTGAATATACCTTCAGTTCACATTAGGAGGGTTGTTAATTTGAACACAGTATTACGCGGGGAATAAAGAACGCTTGTCAAAAAGATGCTATCCGCGAGCGACTTGTCTGTAAGTTATTGCAGACTTTACATAAAGAATGATCTAGTTGCAGAAAACATGAAAAACCATGGAAGTAGTTGAGTCACCATTTCACCAAGCCATTGTTCATTGGTGTTCGTTCAAACAAAACTCGTATTTTAACAGTTATGAGTATTATGAAATATTTCCATAGGAGGGACTGTGGTTTAGGTGCTTCATAAAACCGTTCGTGTGTCCCAACTTTACGATTATCGCCCCGACTTGGTATTTTGAATGCGAACGCTATGAATTGTTATTCGGTATGTTTTAAAATGACTTAGGAAGAATGCTTTGATATTTGTGGAGGAAATGATCCGAGATCTTTAAATTGCTGTTTTGTTTGTAAAAATTTGATTTAGTTTAAATATATTCTGAGATTGTGCTGTGAGTTACTACTGAAGTTTTTCAGTACATAAGTGTCAGTAACTTTATCTCAACTGATACTTGACAAAAAGACTGATGGAACAAAAAGATTTACAGCGCTTCATACTGAATACTGAAATTACTATCTATCAACTACTTGTATGTAATCTAAAAATATGAAAATCCTAATGTATTTCCTCGGAAAGGAGTCTGCCGTTACGGCGGTGAAATTTTAATTGACAATTTGGGGAAGAAAATCTTTTGAAGCGTGTAATTTCCGGCATGTCCTCCTGCAGACTGCAGATAACGAGTGGAGCCCAGACCTACTTGTAGATAAGGCTTCGCTGCGCTCGAAACGCACTCTTTACCGTACCAACTCTCATTCTACTTTTTAGGATGTTCTTTGGTAGCAATTTTCTTTAGGTACGTGTCGGGTTTTGAATTCAAAAGAATTTTCTATGGCGGTAGTGTGGGTTTATTTTTGCTTGAGATGTTTTAAGAATATTGGATTTTTGGGCGGGGTATTTACTTGACAAAATTACTTTTTATAGATAAGAATCAAAATTACATACATTTTTAGTTGTTATTACCTTTTGCATATTTATAAGTCTTTTACTTGTAAGATTGCTTAGGCAGAACAAAGGTCTCTCTCACGAAATATTACGAAAGTGAGAAGGATTATGTAAAAATCTTTCATGCTTTGTTTCCACCACTTTAAAATATGACTCCGAAAAGTCAAGATTAAACATTTTAAAAGAGATTGAAGATTACACTCCATTATCTGAAAAGTTGCAACTTTTTGTCTGAGCAGTACAGTACAATGTTTCAAAGTAATAGGGGGCTATAATCTAAAAGTACCGCCGTTGTTCCCAGTCTAAAGATAATGTCACTTCTCGTTCCATTTTTCTAAGTGTATCTGATCTTAACAGCAGTCTACGTGTTGTTACTTCTTCATGTGGGGTTTCACCTTTGTTTTTCCATGGTGCTTCCTTCTGATTTCAGACTCTTGAAGGCTTTTACCGCTCTTTAGGCGGTTTAAAAACTCCGGCACCAAAGTTGGTAACTGACTGAGTTCGCGAAAGTTAGTAACTAAAACTTAAAACTACGCAATATGATGATGTATTGTATTAATAACGTGTCTAGTCAATGACCCGGTTGGGGTGGAATTTAAGTTGATGTTATGGATTATTGGTAAACTCAAGGAGACTTGCAGGAACAAAGAACTAGCTCTTACAAGGGGTAGCTGCCATTCCATGTCCATCTGATTGGCTACTTTTTTGAATATTTGGGCAATACTAGGATAACACAATCACGTATGGTTTAAGTTCTTTTTAATCCCCGACGCAAATAACGGGTGTTATAAGTTTGATGTATGCGTGTGTGTCTGTCTGTGGCACTAGCTCTCAAGCGGATGGACCGAGTTTGATGCGTTTTTTTATTTGAAAGCTACTTTTATAAATTAGCGGTCCAGCAGGTTTTGCGTAGGGGCATTTAACATTTAAAATTTTACTTGTATCCTAAAGGTATCTCTTTATCTGCATATTTATTCATATTTATTGAACAACTGTAGTTAAAATCGATATTGGTTTTATAAGTAGACTAGCAGTGCCCCGCGGTTTTACCCGCGCTGTACCCGATCCCGTAGGAATTTCGGGATGAAAAATAGCCTATAACCTTCCCGTTGAATGTGGCTTTCTATTACAAAAAGAATTATTCAAATCGGTTCAGTAGTTTCTGAGATTAGCGCGTTTAAACAAACAAACAAACAAACAAACAAACAAAACAAACTCTTCAGCTTTATAATATTAGTATAGATATCCGTACCATACCACGTATCTATACTAATATTATAAAGCTAAAGAGTTTGTTTTGTTTGTTTGTTTGTTTGTTTGTTTGTTTGTTTGTTTGTTTGTTTGTTTGTTTGTTTGTTTGTTTGTTTGTTTGTTTGTTTAAACGCGCTAATCTCAGAAACTACTGAACCGATTTGAATAATTCTTTTTGTAATAGATAGCCACATTCAACGGGAAGGTTATAGGCTATTTTTCATTCCGAAATTCCTACGGGAACGGGTACAACGCGGGTAAAACCGCGGGGCGCTGCTAGTGTTATATAAAACCCCCGCAAAGAGGGGTGTTGTAACTCAGTTAAACGTGTTTGTTGCATCAAAGCTCTCGATCCAGAACACTGGACGGATTTAGATTTCGTTATTTTGTGCATAACATGAGACATGATCGAGATTGAAGAACATTTTTCTAGGCACAGATTCAAAGATTTTGTCATTTAAGATTTCTATAGTTATTCCGCGGGTATTTCATATTGTACCGGTACTCCTGGAAATTTTGGGATGAAAGTTGAGTTGAAAGATTTCATTTCATCAAAATCAGTGCAATGGTTTAGACGTGACAGCGTAATAGGGTGCTGGGTGTGACAGTTAATTTCGCATTATAAGAAAGAAAGGCTTTAATCATTAACATTTCATTATCAACACCTTGAAATAGTTTTCATTCTACTTCATAAACCATTTTTATACGTCAACAAGTGTATTCCTTCAAATTGAATATAAATACGGACAATAGCCGCTACGAATCATAAAGAGTCTAGTAATAAATGGTGTAAGTAAATAATACGAAATAAGCGTGTATAAAGTGCGATGCCCTCACCGATTTCCATTGTGTGTGAGCTTCCACTTTGCGGCAGTTTTACCAGCCTACACTTGTTCGTTTTTGCATACACACACCAAGTAATAGTATGTGAGGCCGCGTCCATATGTTAAACATAGATTACGATAGTGAATTTTTAAAGTAAGCTTTTTATAGCTGAGCTGTGAATTAAGCTGTAAAATATTATTTTATCGCTTGTCATAAAACGTGACTAAACTTTCAAAGTTGGCTTTAAGTTTATCTCTAAACTAGACTGGGTAGATAAGTACCATAATTAACTTAAAATTTTAGATACATCTTTTGTTTAATTAATCTATTTTATGTAATCAACTATTAAACTTTACGTTATAATCTCTTAAGAAGATAGAATGCATATAGTAAGTGCTGTTACTAAACTAATTCATAATTATTCAGGCTTGTAAAGTAGTACATTTTAAAACAGCTGTTTACACCACTTGTGCTCATGGGACGATCACCATACGTGGTCATCGCATTCAGCATATATATGAATTATTAACTATATATACCTACTCGTATATTCATTACATGGGTAAAAAAAAGCTACGAAGATTACAAGTTTTCTACGCAAATTATGACCAAGTTTTGAACTAGCTTTAATATACAGTACGGTGAACTGACCCTTACTAACCTTGCAATCAATAAAGCGATATTACGTGTACCTACACCACATTATACATATTTGTTTTAGCATTTCACTCAAAGCTCTTCAGATATGAGCTTGCTTAAAGGCACATATTATTATTGAACTGGACTAAATTGTTGTGGGAATTGAGGTAGGTATATACTTGTAACTGTAAACTTTGTTCTTGTAGGGCTATTGGTGAAGTGAGATCAAATGTTTGATTAAGCAATGAAAATTCATAAGTATTGTTAAGTAAGTTCGGCGTTTGGATGGGTGGCCGGCTGTGGTATTTGATACTTTTGCCTTTTGACAATTGTAATAAAAACTCGTCTTCCGTGATCTTCCGATCTAAAATAAACTCATTATGTTCCGTGAGACGAGAGGCTCTTTGCTCAGCAGTGGGACATTAAAGGCTTTATCTAATAAAGTATAAAAGTATTAACTACTTTATTAGATTATCTACCCTAAGGGAGGGCTACGTCACCTTACGCCCCCGCACCAGTTAACGTGGACACAAAGTGTCAGCCTCAACCGAGGTAAGAAAATGAAAATTCGTGGCCTTCTACTGGCAGCCCGAAAAACTTTAACCGGTTAAAATTTAAGTTAGGAAACATCGCTTTGTAATTAACAGTCATTTGACAGAGTCAAAAATCGTGGACTTTTTAACGAAACCTCTTTATAATACACTAGTAGTGCCTCGCGGTTTTACCCGCGTTGTGCCCGTTCCCATGGGAATTTCGGGATGAAAAATAGCCTATAACCTTCCCGTTGAATGTGGCTATCTATTACAAAAAATATTATTCAAATCGGACTAACCATTCCTGAGATTAGCTCGAACATACAAACAAACTAACAAACTTACAAATTTTACCTCTTTATAATATTAGTATAGATAAAGAAACATTATTATGAAATCTGGTACCAAAGGCTAAAGCCCAAGTTCCGAACCAATTTATGTATGAGAACGGACTACGTAAACTATTTAAATTCGTTCAAAATCTGTAGTTTGTGTGGGTAGGAGGTTTTGCCTACGACGTGTACGTATACAGGGTGCTTAGAAACGTTCCCACAACTGACAGGATTACCAAGAATGCTGGCTTCACCTACAACTAGGGTTGGCACTGACCACGAACTCTAATTAATGTTATTATAACTTAATATTACGTTCGTTTGAGTCTAGTTGGACGTAATTTATATTTGCTTGTTTTGTTATAAAGTCCAATCGACCAATAGGAGTACCAAGTTATTAGATTTTTTTTGTACAAGCTTCGAATTTCAATTGTTCGTTTCAAATAGTTTTGGAATATAGAGCTTACTGACTTCAAAGTAATCAATGGTTGTTTTGTTTCCGGAAGCAATTATCTCATCCTGTCGCAAAATCTAGACTCGAAAGGTACACAACTAGATTCAGGCCCCAGCCAACCTTGAGTAATGTTATTTTATCTTATTGTATGATGTAAGCTTAACCTATCTCACTGTACATTCCTACTGCCTAGATCTTGTAAGCCTATGATATAATAATGAGTACCTAATATGTATCTACCTAACATGTATATGTATCTATCGCTGTATCAAGTATTAAAAGAGTAAAATTTAAATATCTTAGTATTTTTTCAAGTCGTTAGAATGAAAATTAGAATAAGCTAAGTATCGTTATTTATTGGTGCGGTCTTGCGCATACATTTTGTTAGCTAGGAAGAACTTTACTATTTATAATATTAGTTCAGACTCAAGGGCAGCCCTAACATGTATGGGAATCCTTTTCCAAATAATTAATGCGATAAAATAGTGGTGGCGGGCGCGCGCGGGCGCAGATCTGCGCGTGACGAGAGCGCGCGCGCGGTCACGACGCATGCGCAACGACCACGGGCGCACGCGCGACCCCGGAGTCGACATACCTACCACGAGACCACGCTATTATATTGAAATTGATCTATTTTTATGGGCTTATTCTTCATCGGGTCAATGAGTAATGATTTTTGGTTCGCTGACAAAAGTTTAGGTGGCCATTTTCTTGGTTCACTTAGGTTTTGCTAGTTTTGAGCCTAGCTTAGTGGTACGAGAAATATCTCCGAGTCAGTGAATTGTAATTATTATTAACTGTTTTGCGGTTTGGGCGTAATCACCACGAGTTGCTTGTTCGTTGTGCGTCTTAACATAACTTCTGCCCAATATAGTATTTATGGTACAATTTATGTGTTTTTTTAAAATTTCGTTGAGCTAAATAATGCTTTAAAATTTTCATGTACGAGTTCAATTGATTTTAAGTCTTTATATTACAAAGAAAAGTAGTGTCCCAAAAGGAGGCTGAACAATCTCGAAGTCGGATCTAAATTCCACACTTAAAAAGCTTAGCGTGTGACACTTTCAATATGTTACACAATCATGATTCATTAGCAGAAAGAGTGAGCGTTCATTCATAAAGGGCACTCGAGATATGCCGAGTGCAGACAAGCGAGTACTCGTCGACGGCCGCTATTGAACGTCACTCGCCGGCAACTAATGATGCACGCTGTCTCTCCGTCTGTACCCGCCTTAACAGATCCTGCGTGTGTGCTCCGCTTTAATTACTTCATTCTCTACCTAGCTTTATACATTCTAAATTCAAATACTCACATGCCGTTGAATTAAAGTTAATATGGAAAGTTTTTCATTAGACGGGTAATATAATATTATAACTAACTATTAACGATCCTATACTATGAAAGTAATAAAAAACGTACTCATTTTCATGAACTCCATTTATATTTATCCAGTGTTACATGCAGATACAGTACACTATAGGTACCTTCTACCTATCGGCATGTATCCAAAACATACGCGACGCGTGACAATTGACAGTGCAATTGAATTCATATGCAAGCCTGCGGTTGTGATCGCGATGAGATTTTTAACCGCCTGTCCTCGCATGCACAGCGCCAATAATACCAAAAAGTCAGTAAAATATCGACATTGATTCAAAATACAGACCGAACATTTCATTCGATTAAATCAATTTGCATATTACAAAGTGGAATTTAAATATGTTCACAAGTCAATTAGTCACAACTAATTGTGTAAAGGCGGCTTATCTCTGAGATATCAATGTAACCCGAACCGGTAATAAGTGAGTGCGGCTTTCTACATGCGAAATGAGACGCCCCCGTCACACCGCCCGCTTTAATTACGAACAAATTATACCTTCTTTATCTGTATGGGTATTATTTTTTAATTACTAAAGCTGTCCATTCGTGCCAAGAAACGATTCTTTTCAGCCAGTGAGTGATTTAATTCGTTTCCACGGCTTCCGACGGATATATATTAGGGAATGTCTTCATAGCTCCTGTTTTAACAACCGGTATTTCAATGCCGAAGGGTTTGTCCGGGACAGCAGTAGGCATTAAGTAATTAAATTTACATGTTTATTATCGTGCTTTGCGAAAGGATATATAGGTATTCATTGAATGAATAATTAGACGTTAAAAGATAATTTTCTTTGTCATAAAAAAGTAATAAAATCAAAAGTTTTAAGCGCTTTACCTTTATGCATGTCCGATGTAGCGACAAGCGTTTGCTGTTATAATTGATGCTATTACCTAGTTAACTATCCCAAATGACGTTGACTTTACAAGCTTACGGCGCCATTTTAATTGTTATTTTCAAATTTTGTCTAGTTTACATAACGTTCATACTTTATCGTTATAAAAGGTGTTACTGTAGATAAAAAACTTAATTACTGACATTAAACATATACACTAGATGGATCATAACATTAAGAACAGGTGGCAAGAAATGGCCGTCTATTATTTTAAAGATATGAAATTGTCTCTGACCGATCACAATTATTTACAAGACGGATTAGACTATAACTATTTGATCAGATAAAGCGAAAACACTAATTTTGTTTTCCACGAATACCGATACGGTGTTCTAACTAGAAGCACTTTAGTAAATGAATGTTCCACGCAGGTGAGAGCCACCTGCATCTAGATTAGTGATTGCACTTAGCTCCTTCTCCTTGACACATACCGGATTAATAATTGCATATCAGCAAATGTGAGCTTTTAATTAATTAAATGACTACGCAAAGACGCTACGGGGTGTCCCTGCGATTATTATCACGTCACGACTGCCGTTTAGACCTGCTTTAATTAGATTAATGTGGAAATGTAGGCGATACGTCACCTTATCATTCTGACTGTCTTCTGTCTTGTTAATAAGTTTGCTAATCGATCATGTTGCTAGTTAAGGTTTTTTGATTCCCTTGGTGTTGGCAGACAGCCCTAATCCCATATTAGCAGATAAAAACATTAGCAAAGTAAATTGACCGTAAATTTAAGATACCCTACCTATCTATATGTATATGTAAGTGACTAGCAGCGCTTTGTGGTTTTAACCGCGTTGTGACCGTTCCCGTGGGAATTTCGGGATGAAAAATGGCGTGTTCGTTGAATGTGAAAAATAATTAATTAAATTGGATGGGTAGTGTCTGAGTTAGCGCGTTCAAACAAACTAAACAAATTCTTCAGCTTTATTATATTAGTATAGCTATTGATAGTTTAATAAATCGAGGATATTCTAACCACCTACAGAATTAAAAAACATATGCATTAGATACGTATCATGGCAACTAGGTGGACGTAACTTGTAGTTTTCGAATGTACACAGGCGCAGATCCGGGGGGGGCAATTGCCCCACCCTGCAGCCCTGAATTTGGACTAGGTTTTCACGTTCCTCACCGACATCTCTTCCCGTTACTTGTCACAAGCCCCATGCGCCGAGTAAAAGAAGGCGCGTAATAAACAAGACCAGATACTCCCGTGAGACTCTTAGGAGAAACATTACAATAATAAAAAGTGATAGCCTGTAATTGCCCACTGCTGGGCCATGGCCTCTCATCCCACTGAAGGTGTCAATACAAAATTATTTTAGAATGTTCAGCCTTTTGGCAGACTTTCGTTTTAAAGCTTTGCGTCAACTTACCCCTTCTGAGAGAGTTGTATGTACTCAACTAATTGCTACAAACAATGTTAGTTGAGTAGTGAAAACCTCGAATTAATATTCCAACAATTACTAAAATAACACATGTTTTGTCTCACTTGGTTATCGTAGTGCCAGACAGTTATCTCATGAATAAAATGTCATAGATAATGAGGAAGATACACGTAGGTAATGGGCAAGGCAACAAGTTTACGAATTTCTCTCGAAAAGGGCACTACGCTGGGTTCTGTTCATTGTATAGGTCAGACAAATATCCAACATGGTAGCTTCGCTAGTTGTATCATCCTTACAAATATATACCACTAGCAGTGCCCCGTGGATTTCCCTTTCTGTGGGAATTTTAGCATGAAAAGATTCCACAAACTATCCTCTTGAATCACTTTATACGTTGGAGAGACCCGCATGTTAAACCGAGTAGTAGTTTTTGAGAAAATCAATTACTTACAGACCGACAGCTATTAGGGGGTTTGTTTTATCTCGGTATACTAATATGATAAAAACGTTTTTTTTGTTTGCTTGTATATTCGAGCTAAGCTCGGAAATATCCGGTCCGATTCGAATGATAATTTTTGAATTGTATGGCCACATTCGATGATAGGCTATTTTGAATCCCGAAATTCCCAGGGGACCCGTGCCTGACACAACGTGGGAACAACCGCGGGGCGCTGCTAGTCAATTATATACAGACAGAGCTTGTAGGGACTTTGTTCTATAATATGTAAGATAGCTATCCTCTACAATCTAGGTATAAACAAATGTAATAGATAGAGCCCAGCATCGATGGCGACTCCGGTAATGTAGTCTGGCGCGTGCCTTACCGTCGGCCGTCGTGCCGGCACGCCCACAGCTTCAGGCTCAGTTTGTTTTGCACTACCCTCGTGCTCACACTGACTATCATACCATCTATATTAACATAATAAACAGGAAACATTTGATAATAGATGAACGATGAAACTGCGATTTGATAATTCTGATATTTCGATTGTTTTCTTTAAAGGTGGTTAAAAGCTGCAACACGATCTACCTAACACGTACTCAAAATTAAATGTTAGTTACTTAAGGTGGTCTAGAGAAATAAGTGTACACGCTTGCCAAGACTGAGGTCCCAGGTTCAATTCCCGGGTCGAGCGATAACATTTTTCCTACTTTACAAACACTCTCACTGTACTGATGTCTTCAGTGAGATGAGAGATCTTTGCCGAGTAGTGAGACATTGCAGGCTCATTCTTTACTTAAAGTAAAATTTTCATTATTTAAATATCTTTGTCTATTTTCGTTGTCAAATATCAATGTCTCGAAATACATAGACAATGTCTCTTAATTTACTAATGTAAACTCTCGGCTTGATGACACTGCAGTAAAAGTTTCCAATCAGATATAAAATATCGCACTAAAACAAAGATCAAATAAGGACTAGCCCTGACCAGATTGTAATATGACAGACAACCGAGAGAGGTTGATGATGACAGCAATCTTATCCACGCTGGTGCAGGTGTTACCAACTTTTTGCAGTGTCCATAAAATCTCTACTTTTATAATAAAGCCGAAAGATTTATTTTAGTTTTTATTTGAAACTAGCTGACCCGGCGAACTTCGTACCGCCTTAGCGTAGCAATGATGCACTACTTTCCGAACAAACAATGCTCTTTCAATATAGTCTATGGCTGTGAATGACATTGACATTCGTTACGCGGGTTTTTTTAAATATGCAAAATTAAATGTATAATTTTCAATATTTCTGAGAGATTTTCTTAATATTTTTTTCCGTAACAACCTTCTCCTAATAATAACAAATACAACAAAAAAAGAATTAGTGAAATCGGTCCAGCCATTCACGCGTGATGCGACGACAATAAAAAACGGGTTTCATTTTTATATATATAGATATTGTTTGAACGCGCTAATCTCAAAAACTTTCAATCCGATTTGAATAATTGTTTCTGTATTTAATAGCTACATTTAAGAGAAAGGTTTTGGAAGGAATTTTGCATCCCAAAATTCCCACGGGAACGGGAACAATGCTGGTAAAACCGCGGGACGCTGTCCGTATGTTATATAATAAGGACTTGTAAGTAATAATTTACAACTATAAGTTCTTAGTTTCACCAAACAAATTAATTAAAATATGAAGAACAAACTAGACAAACGTATTTTTTGTTGTTTTTCTATACCTTAGTTAGATAACTTAGTTAATTTGCATTTATTTATTCAAAGAGATAAACATAATGAACTGAAATTGTTTTTTAAACATTTCGTCGTTTTTTAAATAAAGTTACTAAAAATAAGATATGTTGTAGGTACCTAATAAGAATTTGGCAAGTTTATAAATTCATAAAGTTTGCTATCAGAGCTATAAATATTTCAAAACTTTGTACTACACCGCATTCGGCGGACAAAGTAAAAAATATTGCGAATCCCTGAACTAACGGTATTTCGCGTTTATATTTGAACGCAATGTAATCCAGTAATGATCATTACAGACACCGATACTGGATCGAAAATTATATAATACAACAATGTACTTGTAACGGAAAACTAAGGGAAAATGTACCGAGATTTTAAAGGGAATGCAACTTGAGTTCACTAGGATGTAACTAGATACGTATCTGCAGTGCCCCGTGGTTTCACCCGCGTTGTGGCCGTTCTCGTAGGTATTTCGAGATGAAAAATAGTCTACAACTTTCCTGTTGAAATTGGATATCCATTACAAAAAGAATTATTGAAATAGGATGAGTCCGAACATTAGACGTACGTAACATTCAAACAAAATTACAAAATGTACCTCTTTATAATATTAGTAGTACTCGTATATTATGTAGGTTATGTATTTAGGGCCTATGTCGTATGGAGATAGTAACCCGTTATTCACTGAATATATCAGTCACATGTCTTTATGAAATATCTATTTAAAAATTGAATTTAGAACACCCTCTACTTACCCAAAGCATTTTTAACGAAATAGTAATAAAACTGAAACTGGACAAAATTATAAAGCTGTGCACACACTAGGTAATTGTTGGAAAATGTTCTAAATGCTAGTACCTAATGGGCAGTAGAAAACACACGAGTTTGTGCGAAATGTGAAACTTGGCAATTTAAACGTTAACGACCTTTATGAGTGTATGCATCTTCCGAAACAAGCTTATTATGAACTTTGTTATTTTTATTTCTACATATATACAGTCGCGTGTTAGCGATAACAGGGTAACGGTAACATTAAACTATATAGGTACCTAGACATCTTAATCTAATGGCAACTTTAGATAGCGCATCACTGAATCAATAATATTATGAGCTTATTTTATGTCCAATTAATTAAATTTGAACGTCCTTTGCTACACATTTCATGTTTAAAGTAATGAAGGTATACAATAACTGTTCGGAAAAGGTGATATTTTAGTTAGACTTGTTATTAACTTCGATATTTTTAAATAAAATATGGAGTTAAGTCTGACTTAATCACTATCACTACATAGTATAAAACAAAGTCAATTTCCGCTGTCTGTCCCTATGTATGCTTAGATCTTTAAATCTACGCAACGGATTTTGATACGTTTTTTTAAATAGATAGAGTAATTCAAGAGAAAATCCCCGAAATTCCCACGGGAACGGGCACAACGCGGGTAAAACCACAGGGCACTGCTAAGCTAAATAAAATATTGTTCAAATACCAAGTCTAGTGTAATACTACGTATCGACTTCAAGTTCTAAGTAACAAAAAGTAGTAAGTAACTACATTATAGGCTGTTATTTATACTACATTGTAGCCACATTAAATCTTGTATCAATAGAATAATTGATAACAATCGATAGTAAAATATTTCTTCAGAAGCTTTCGTTATCTCGTAACTAACTGCGTCTGTGGTTAAAGTTACGATCCTGCTATTTGCCTAGAGACAATACTAATTCATATTTATTCAAGTTCAGATAGTGCTGTAACAAGACTCAACAGATAATAATTAAGCTCGTTTCGAATGTAATATTATATGAATGCCGATCTTAAATTGTGTGCGGTCACGGTGGCGAACGATCACGGTCAGTCAATTTTGGATATGCATTTTGCTCTCTTTGGTAATGAAAGGTGACAATTTATCAAAACTGAAATAAAAAGTTTTTTAAATGTAATAACTATTTAACTAGGGAGACGAAAATAAAGTTTTTATATATGTTCGGCCATAACTCAATCGGATTTTCAAAATTATTCGCTCGAAAGATTGAGACATAATAAACCAATTTCAATGACCTTATAAATGTTATTTAGGTCGGTTGGTGGTATTTTTTAGTAACTATTTAAACTCACTTTAAATACTTAGTATTTTTGAGTCTTACCTTGTCTAATATTCTTCTTTTCTTCTTTCGTGTCAAATGATTTGAGGCCTCAAATATGCCAAGTTATTATTAAGATGTTTAACATTTTCACAGACAAATAGTTGGTCAACGAGATGGCAGTATTCGAGACCACTACCTCTAAAACTTCTATTCCCAGAATAATGCTCTGTATGATTTAAGAGAACAATTATCGTAACCTTATTAAGGGACTAAGGGTCCTGTGCGGTATCTATCCAGCCACAACTCACAATAACTTGAGCAGTGTGCGGGCTTGTCACGATCCACGCAGTCCCATCTCGCACGCAGAATCTAGTCGTTTATTTAAATCCCATCCCAATACAGGGAGACACACAGTGACATTTCAAAGTGTATTTTTCTTTTTATTACAGTAGAATACGTTTAATATGACTCCTCCTATATTGACCAACTGCCTATTATGACGTAATTACACAACGAAGTTTGGTTTTCCTATAAAATCTATATTAATATAATAAAGCTGAAGAGTTTGTTTGTTTGAACGCGCTAATCTCAGAAACTACCAATCCGATTCGAATAATTCTTTTTGTAATGGATAGCCACATTCAACGGGAAGGTTATAGGCTATTTTTCATCCCGAAATTCCTACGAGAACGGGCACAACGCGGGTGAAACCGCGGGGCGCGGCTAGTTCTTTAATAAAAGTCGGATATAATGACTTCGCTTACAGTGGCATGACACTTATATGACCCATTTTTAATAAATTATGTCCGTTTATAATGTCCGACACGATTCTTGTCACCTTCGGCAATGTTCGTTGTAGTTTTAATTTAAGATACCTTCAGGCGATCTAAAAGCTCCGCCACCAGGGTTGGCCGGTAACCCACGCGAACTTCTTAGTTTAGCAAGAGTTTGTTTACATAATCACTAATAATACTTGAATAATATCAATGTATTAATCGTGTGTGAAAACCACATATAAGCACATATATTGAGATATCTTTTGATAATGTTATCTCTCACAAAGTCTGCAAACTGAGCCAAAACAATTAAGCTTACCTATTAACGTCCTATTCTTCATATTTATAACAGGACGATTTCAGTAAGTAAGTAAGTTCAAGTAGGTTAGTGGACAACCCTGGTGTCGAAAGTTCTAACCGCATAAAGGCTTCCGACTAATAAATAGTTTTAATTATGTTGTAACTTATATAAATAATCCTAGTCCGGCCCTGTCCATCAGATACTTATACTTAGATATAAAATAAATAAAAAGGTTGGATATAGCCAGGTTGTGCGTGCGGTATAACTACGATTATTTGTTTATAGACTGTTTTATAAGGTAGATGTTATTATTTAGTTGTGACGTTTATGTTATTTTTTCACTAACGAATTGAAAATAATGTACTATTAATGAACAGCTGTTGTATACGTATTTGATTACTGTTTCTACTGTTATCATATCTTTCAATTTGATTATTAACATCTTCCTACAAATCCCACCATTCAAGACGAATATAACCCCTTTTGAAGTTATTTAAGAAAAGCCTTCAATTAAAAAAACAGGTATATCCTTGTTTACCATCTAGATATATTTATTTACTAGCCAACAATCTACTCATAATTTATCCCTTGCCACCTTCATCTTTACCTATCAACAAACCGAACTTTCTCATGAAAAAACATGGTCGCATAACTCATAGCTACGTATACTTACGTATACTACCGAGATTTTAGCTGTGAGCATCTCACGCGCTATTACCGTGTGCAGTCGTGAGTGCGCTTTGCATATTTCAAGAACGCTAGCTAATGCGTACTATGGCTACAGGGGGTACTGAGAAGCTCACGATCTTCGCTTAGAAATAGCCCACGTTATCACCAGAGATATCAAATAGTGATCACTAATTTTATGTTTCGCTATGACAGTGAAAATAACTTTCGACTTATATGTTTTGTTTAACAAAACTTATTTTGTTCGGTATCTACCTTAATATGGCTAAACACTTGAACGTTTCGTGGTTTGATTAAAAGCTTCGAGTTTTCCTTAATGAACATGCTACTCGTATATTATCTTTACGATTCACTTAGACCTTCCTTTTTCAGTTGTAAAAATATTTATGACATTTGAAAAAAATGGTCATTAAGTCCTTTGTAATTTGAAATGCCTATCTGTACATTATATCTTAGTTTAAAATAGGGTTATATTTTAACTTGTAATTTAAAACCCCCGTTTATTTTGTTACTGCCTCTTTGTTTCTCATGCCTCGTTAGGAAGCACCTTATAAAGAGCCACCTTTTTCCAATTAAACTACAGTTTTACATTATAATTATAAAAATGATCATGTTTTATTACTAAACCTATTTATTAACAACGCAAGTCATTGTTTTTATCTTTATATGTGTGTATTGTTTTAAAAAAATGATCTAAATGCATACATGTATTATTCATTCAATAAATATATGTCAGTTAATTGCGATTGTTAAGCAACGTGCACATCACCCCTTCTTGGATGGGTGGCCGATAGTGGCATTTCTATCTGCGCGCTACCGTGCTTCGGTGGGCACGTAAAGCAGTCGGTCCTGTTGTTTCAATCGTTAGACCACGTCGGAGGCCTTTAGGCGGTCTAAAAACCCAGATACCAGGGTTGGCCACTTTTCGAAATGAATGAATGAAAAAATATATCATTAATTAGGTCTTAAAAAGGTAAGGTTTTTATATGAATGATATGTTTTCATATGTGGTCCGATGTAAAACACCTTTTTAACCGGATATGTTTAAGAACTTTAGTTTTAAATGAGAACTGACATGCAAGCCTCCCTAGAATTGTTATTATTCGGTCTAATGTGTTCGAAACATAAACTTTTATAGTAGATCAGCCTAGTTAAGTGAAATGGATCGCGTTTATGACACTGGCTCTATCGTTTCCCACGTCGGGGATTTTCACGTGCTTTCTTGAAACTCATCATTGTTCCTAACGGTGGTTTTAATAGGTCGTTTGTGTAACGAATGTCTGTAATTGCATTCGAGAATCTAGCGATTAGCTTTAAAGGTCATTTGAAGCAGTCGAACGTACAAATGCACAATTTACATGTCATTTTGACGTATGAATGTACGTTTGTTGGAACCGAGTAAAAAGTAGACGTGTAAATAAAAAACGCACTGTTCTACTGATGTTCGTAAGCTGTTGTTATCACGTTAATATTGAATTGTTTTTATTCTTAAACATTTAATTTAATACTACTTCACATAGGGCTGTTTATCGAAAACTTCGTCATTGAAACTATGTTTGATAAAGAAATGATAATCAAATATGTTGAAGTAACGTATGCCGTATCGTTGTACCGAACCATGATATAAATATTAAATACAAACATTAATATTAAAAATGCAGTATAAAATAGTTAATGTTGGAAGCAAGTTCAATATAATGGTGAAGGTTTCTATAGACCGGCGTCAAGTCTGAACTGTAGCAGTGCGAGTCGAGTGCACGCTTGACCTGCGTAATTGTGTGCTGAGCCGACCCTATAATCCTTCCCTCAGAGCCTTTTACACTTTACGACTTTACCTCACTATAAAACTCAACAAACTTTATACTTAACTAGAAAAAAGTAAACATTGAAATGTTCATCCTTGACCTCTATTGATACAGAATTTAGCTTATATTACAAAACTTTAAAAAGCAAAATATGTAAACAGGTCGCGCTTACAGTACTTTTATTGTGATTTCTTCAAAGATATTTACATATAACCCGCTTGTATCTAGTCAATTTATGAATAATAGATCCATAAATCATGTTAATAATACCCGGCATGCATATTGAATTCGTACAGGTATTGTAAAGGTCTTTTAGTCGAGATCTTGCCTATTAGTGCTGGGGCAAAAACGTGCGGAAGTCTGGGCCGACTAATTGGGCGGTATTGAGACCGCACTGCTGTCGTATCGATATCGCTTATTTTGTGCGCTCCTACTCGTACGGTTCGTTCGATTTGGTGACTTGGCATTTGAAACAATAGACTCAGCTAGACGATTTCATTCTCAAAGGCACGAAAAGGCTGTGTTTGGAACGGGCACTATATTTTTGAACGAGCAGGAAATATGGAGTCTTGCGGTAGATTTAGTGTGTAAACTAAAAAGTCGTGAGGGAGAAACAGTTGTAAATCTTTGTAACACGATAAAGTTTAGGAGGAGCATTATAAATAATAGTTCAATTACAGTGGTACGTACGAGTCGGAAGCTCTGCGTTCATCGCACGCAGGTTGGTCGCGTTAATTTTTCACGAAGCTAACTCTAGCTATTGTGAGGTGTTGAAATGGCTATTGTTTCCCTGACAATGGACCGACAATGGCCGCGTATCTCTAAAGGCTAGCCTCCGACCTGCCCGAGACTGCTTGCCACGATATCGAACCAGCGTTCAGTCTTTTGTTCACCTGACGATACAGATAATGTTACACTACGCTTTATGGTAAACCTTGTTATTCCTTTGTTAATTGAGGACATTTAATACGCTTTGAGAGGACAGTAAGGATTATGTAGTTTGCCTAACAAGGCCTTATTGAACCCGCATGGCAACGCTCTTTGGTTTACTTTATATAGAAACAGTATCGTATGTATCCTTACTTTGGATAACGGGTAGGTACGGGTCATAGCTCCGATGTCATATCATATATATCGTGACTAATAATCAGTCTAAATATCATTTGAATAAACAAAACTCACTGATAAGTGATCACATCTTTCAATATCATTCAATCTTCTAATGCCAAGGAATGTGTTATCCAGCGCGTACCAACAACACATTTACGACATTTTGGCCGTCGACTAAATTAGTTTTCCTGGTGTAAAACATCAAACATAGGGTATACACAGGGAATCGTTAGCATTAGTATCGACTAAGGGACTATGCTCTGATACGGTTGTATCGATTCATTATTTTTCGTTTTATCTGCGCTAAAAAGACGGCAAAGGCCGCTTTGGTTCGGATATTAAATGCTCTCCGTTAGCTCGACGTAGAAGGATGAAACGTTGGGATAGAGCGGGCGATCCCTTTGAGTGAGAGCCCGCTATCTGTCTGCGTCCTTATCGGAGCTCCAATTTCGCTTCGGTTACAAAATGATTGGTTTCAACCATCGTTCTTTAGTTTGCATTACAAATGCAGTATTAGGGTTTTGACTGCAAGCTAGAACGATTTAGTTGTAGAGTACGATTCTGACTTAATCTATTCTTCATAGCAGATTGGTAGCTTGTAGCCGATTATCAACGTTCTCTATAACAAGTATTTTGTTTACGATAAAGTTCATTCACTCTACCACCTTTTTGTATACCAAAGAAATATAATAGCGTAGACAAAAATAGTCAAAGATTTAATTTTAAGAAAACTTTCTAAATAAAAAGTGCATAGAGTTTTTACGTTGAAGTGTATCGTGTGATCGACGGGAGGGGGAGGGAGGGGGCGGGAGGGGGTAGCGTCTCCAACGCGTCGACTCGTGCCCATACAACATTAGCTTTATTTCTACCGTTGGCATTTACCAGAACTATACAACTAAATGCAACTACTTTTGAAGGTACGGGTAAAATTTTAAATGTTGAGCTAGTGGCTCGGCCTTGTTCCGTTTCAGGTTATTAAGTCTTATTACTCATGCAGTTAGTATCAATTTCCTTTACAAACAATATGTTGTTAGTTCAGTGACTTTACTTTTTAAGAGAAGTATGCTTCTTTTCATTCTTATTTTTTTGTGTATGCGGCGCTAAGTTTGACGATTGAAAGGTAGTCTTCAAAACATGCAACATAAGTACAAAGGAGGTAATACCTATCGGTCATCCACCGGAAAAAAGTCCGAGGTAAAAGTTTGTTGCCTAACATATGTACATTATAGACGATGCATTAATAACTATCATTTAATCAAACTAATCCAAAGCTTCGCAACGCTACAAAACAATTGAAACCGTTCAACACCTTTGCCCATTTTAGGGTGAGCCGAATTTCAGCTAAGTAAGTTTAATAAATAGGTATTAAAGTTCAGGGTGTCTAAGGCGTTCGCATGGCTGGCTTTGGTTTCAGTCCCATTAGTACCGGTCTGCGGGCTGCGACGTTGATCGATGCCCCGGCTGCCTGCAGCGCCAGACACACACATATAACAAATTGGGATTCATTTTCAAACAAACTATTTAGGACAATTCGTATTAGTAAGAAAGTCTGAATAAGTGGATTTGATAAAAAGTGTGTTCAGTTGTTTTATTTGCGTTTCTGTCCTATTACAGTCATGCTTCTTTGAAGCTATGGCATTGTTTTAGCTTTAACAACTTGTATCAATATCTTTATTCTTACTCCTTTTTAAACATATGGCAGCGCCCCGCGATTTTTACCACGTTATGCCCGTTCCCGTGGGAATTTCGGGATGAAAAATAATATGGCTATCCATTATCCATTACAGAAATAATTATTAGTTTTAACAAACAAAACATACGAAATCGGACTCATCAGCTTTATTACATTAGTAAGTATAGATTGGAAAACATAATTTTATCTAAAACATTTCTAGTATTTAAGTTCATTTCTAAAACACATTTACAATTTTAAAACTTCCCCACAAACAAGTGCAAACGCTAATTAATTGCATACGAGTTAATTATCTAAAGCAAATATGTTACATTTGGGACGCCATCAACCTAAAGAAAGTTGTGCTGATGTAAGCTCGTTGTTTGCGAGGTGGGGGCGGGCGCCGCCCACGCCGTGCGAACAAAGCCTTCTGCGAAAGCTTTCGGACGTTGATAGATGCGATAAGCTCGGATGCAAGTAAGCTGCATGCATTTCTTGCTACACTTTCTTATGGATTATTAATGCTATTCTTAAATGGGATAAAAATATTGCTTTTCTGCTATTTTTATGCATTTTTGTGGATGGTTTTTGAGTAATGATGGGATTTTGTTACAAAATGTATGGTTTGTAGGAAAACATGGAAGAGGTGTATAAAAGTTTTAGGTACCTACATAATACATACCTAGATATTGTAAGTAATATTTAATAAATGCATACCTGTTTCAAACTAGGTTTGTTTCAGCCAAAGATAAAAGGTCACAGCAATGTACATAATTGAAGAACTTTTAATCCATCGGAGTAGCTCTTTAGAGAATTATCCCTCTAAAACTATCTCTAACGTAAGCTTAATCAATTCAGTCATAAAATACGAGTATTATTGTATACCTGTAAAGTTTCCATTTTCTATTCTCTCTATTATTCAGTTAGACGGTTTGAATAATATCATCTCATAGCGTGTTTTAATCATCGAGGCAAATAAATGTCTTGGAATGGAAATGTGAAGTCTGTACGTCTACTTGAATATTATGCAGTAGTTCTGCGAAGTCGCCATCTGAAAATTGGTTAGACACTTAAAAATGTATGCGGTCTCGGTGTAAAACCACGTAGTACTAGGCACGAAACCGTCCGCCGTGCCGCAGCGCGCTGTAAATGCATTTTCTTATAATTCAGAAGCGTCACGTAGCCGCCCGTACCGCGCCCCGGGCGCAAGCCAAGCTACACAAGAACGCAGGCGAATTTGCAGTTACCTCTTTTTATCTCGCTAGAACCTATAAAACGGAATAAGAAAATTGGATTGAAAAGAAAGTAATATTTTAAAACCAGATTTCGTGTTTTCTTAGTTACGTTTATGTAAACAATTTTCAGTTATACTGCAATGAAATGGATAGCTTTAATTAAATTAAGATTTTCTTTATTTTCTTCTCGTATTTACTTTTGTGAATACTTAGAAGAAAACTAATAAATGTTCATTTCACTCTACTCAACATTTTTAATTGAATGAAACGCTGTCTACTGGGTAGCGTGAGTGAATGACCTGAATATTTATAAAAGTTTCCAATATTAGAACATGAGTGAAACCTTCAATAATGTAAGGCTATAAAGTTTTCAGTGTGACACGACAGCAAGTGTCATAAGTAAGGTAGTGAGTGCAGGCGGCGCGGCGCGGGGTGCACGGTGGTGCGAATATTTTATTTGGGCAGTGCGGGCGTGTTGCCCCCCTGCGCCTACCGCCCCGGGCGCGTGGGGGCGGGCGGCGCCCCCTGCGACGTTGATCGATGCACGTCTTGCGTCGGAGGCTGCTCCCGACGTAATTCATTAAACGCTGAAACTGCAAGCGGATTTTGAGTATTAAAACGATTTCTCACGGGGCTGTCCAGTTCGGTCCTGCCTTTACAGAGTACAGTTTAAAGCTGTTTGCTTAGTTGATAAAGTGAATAGGAATTAAGCTAAAAAGGGGAGCGTGTTTGGTCTCTATAAAGACTTGGTACGCCCGTTGAAATGCTATGAATAAGTTAAAATAAATGTTGCGGTTGAGCACGAAATCTGTTCACTTTGTGTGAGAGACTTTATTAAATACGAAAGTATGAACGCGTTTGATGGATTTAGCGTTTATATTCATAGTTAATGAGTAAAAAACATGAAAGGAACGATTAATAAAATAGGATAAACAAACACCATACACTCTATCACTCACTAATGCAACAGAGATACCGTACCTTCTTCTATGTGTAACACTGTAGTAAGACCCTCAATTCTAATCTAGGCTAGTATTCTGAGGTCATCTCGAATCACATTCACAGTCAATGTAAATCGTCTCCGTTATCAAAGTACAGACGTCGGGATCGGCTCTCCACTCCAGTTGGAGTATTCATTATGAATAGACATGAGAGCCGATTCAATAGGCCTGAGTTTAGTGAATACGCAAATCCGAGTTAGTATTCAAATGCTTGCCAGTAATGGATGTTCTCCGGTTATCGCATTATGTGACTATTAGGTTCAATACAAAGCTAATAGCTGTGTATTAATTATCTTAATTCCAGCTTTTGTTTTCTTCCGTGATAGCAAACTTTTACACTTAAATTGGAGGAGAAGATTCAATAACAGCAATAATCATTTTTGATACATAAGTTTTTGTTCAAACTATATACAATGTTTATATATAAAAAAAATGATTTTTAGTACACAATATTTCATATATTGTAACATATAAAAGTATAATGCAATAGGACAATAGGAAGCTCAGCTTATGCTGCCCAGAGTACTACGGTCCCTCCATCATATAGTCCCAATAATGGACAAAGGTAATTCTCAAAAGCACTTCACTGATTAAGTAACTTTAAAGGCATTTTCTTTAAAAACACAAATAATTAGATTGATACTTTAAAGTATTAATGCTATGAGAAATCTTAATTATGTTTAAACACCAAACATTATACAACTGTTTCGTAACGTTTGTGAACAAAAACATTGGTAATGTAAAGTTCAGCGTGTAAGTCAGTCCGGGCGGGTAATGGTTGTGAAGGCAGTTCTTGCTGCACCTGCATCAATCAATGTCTGGACAGGACACGCGGATTATACTGAAGAATGGTCGGATTTACTTTCAGCAGCTTAAAGGAATATTTTCCGTTAATTTATAGTTATGTACGTAATTCTAGTGATGTTATAGGTAATGTAATGAAGTATGGAAAAAATTATCTAATATATTAAATTTTCGTGTCACGGGGTGCGTGGTTGAACTACTCTGAAACGGCTCGACCGATTCTCATGAAATTTTGTGGCATATCGGGTAGGTCTGAGAATCGGACAACATCTATTTTTCATCCCGAAATTTTCGCGGGAACGGGTACAAAGCGGGTGAAACCGCGGGGCGCAGTTAGTGGTAATATAATTTAGTTCGAATAGGTCAATGGCACTGATGTTGAAGTTTTAGATTTTGGTATAACTAAGCCTTAGTTAGTTGTTTCACATTTGCTGTGTGTTTGTGGTTGTTTCATGTCTCATTTACTAAGGTATGAAACAACCGGGACCGACAGTTTAACGTGCCAAAGGACTTTTTAAAAGAATCGCTTAGAATTAAAAGTTTAATTAAAGGTTGCGATGGATATATGGATGTTTATCAAGTTGTGATAGGTGTTGGGAAAACGACCAGTACATACCTATACCTGGTGTCCAGCACCAAAGCAACACAACAAAAAAGTCCATAACTTATTGTAGACAGGATTTTTTCAGAATATAAATACTTTAAAAGTAAAGATAACAGTACTATAAAATAATGTCTCTATTAGAAGACTATCCCGTACTCAATATGTAAGTACTTTCAATGTCGTATGGCAGTGCAACACTATGTATATTAGTCATGACATTTCCACAGAAACTGTGTAGTGTTATGTAAAGACTGCCTGGTAAAATAAAACCATTTAGTTAGATTATAATCTATGTCTGACCTTTAATTATCATAACACATTTAACTAACATAGTTAGTTACTTGGTTACCTCATACTCTATCATTTATCTCTGAAGGATATAAGAAGATGAATAATAAAAACTGTAATATCTTCAGTATGTTGGTAATTTCTAATAATAATGTATATTATAATATGTGATCTATGAACAGGGGATTTCCTTACCTAATAATATTTTATAGGACATTTGTATAGCAGCAACATAAAATATTACGAGTATAAGGGTCATTGCTCATTATCCTATTCGACACCCGATAAGCACCGGTTCGTCGCTCGGTGTCCACTCGTTGTCGAGATATGACAACCAGTAATCGCCAGGTGGTCTATGGATGGAAGCTTCGTTGCTAACCTGTAAATGTCGTATGGTCTAATGGTCATTGCGTCTGAGAATAGATGAGTACTTGAGAAAAAAATAATAGTTACAAAAAAAATATTTGTTGTCGCCCTGTAAGATCCCACTGCAGCAAAGACGTCTCGCTCACTAAAGATATCAGTACAGAGAAAAGGATGTCGTTACCAACACATGTGCTTAGGTATTGAGGGTATTGAGATCGGTTTACTTTAAAAACCGCGCGTCATTCACTAGCGAACAGCGTTTGGACAATGCAAGTCAAGCGTGCGGTCTTGGGTGTCACCGAGCTTGGGCTTGAGCATGGTCAACTTAAAAGCGAGGTTAGTATTCGTACTATGAGTATACGTTATACGCATAGTACGAATGTATGGTATTCGTATTATGCTAACCCACCCATAATACAACTAATCGAGAGAGGCGAGACGGTGACCCGGTGTCCGGTGCCGGGTGGCTCTAATGAGCTACAACCTTAATTGAGTACAAGTTTAGTAATAAATATGACATAGTACATGATGATCCAATGATCGTATGTTTATGTAATGCACCTATTGTTAACTACGCATGTACATAAGAATCGCCTATATATTTTAAAATTATCATCCTTTACAATGGCTGGGCGAACATAAAGTTTTATAGATAACACGTGGAGAATTATCGTTGTAACGTCACGTTTCGCAGGTACCTATAATATTGTGTAATAGATTACTTATAAGATTTATTTACGTACGAGTATATTCTGAAATCATTAAAGAGGATCTTGCTAGAAACCATTGCTAGAAAACTAAACTAGGTTTTGTGTTGCGAATCGTTTTCTATTATTATAAAGTAGATAGAACAGTACCTACCTAGTAGGTAGAACAAAATCACTACATAGTATAAAACAAAGTCGGTTTCCGCTGTCTGTCTGTCCCTATGTATGCTTAGATCTTTAAAACCACGCAACGGATTTTGATGCGGTTTTTTTAAAATAGGTTTAAGGTTTATATGTATAACAATTTCCGAAATTCGCACAAGAACGGGCACAACGCGACTAAACCCGCGGGGCGCTGCTAGTTAATAATATATTTTAATTTATGACGTCAAACAATATTCAATGAAGTCCAAAAATACGTAGGCAGCTAACTTAATCTGATGTTGAAATACTTTCAGAAAAATGTTTTTAAACAACCACGCGTCTGAAAATGGGATTATTTTTAGTCAGAAACCTTTTCAACTGTACTCTCTTTCGAATACAGCTCACATTGTCCAAACAGGTTTGATAAAAACTATTTTGTGTCAGCCTGAAAATGCACCTTCACAATCTCCCGAGATTAATTTAGCGGGAGGAGAGTGGCGCCAATATAGACGTCTAGATGACGCCAACGACCACCTCGAGGCGAGGCGGCTCTATATCACTACTAGACACGTAGAACTTCCTTCGGTACATAGACAAACTTGTGAAAATATAAGAAATACATGCACAAGAAACAATAGTACCTAGTCGTGGGTAAAAAGAATACAACAATCAAATCTTGTAATCTACTTCAGGTGATAGAGAAACAAACGGTTTCATATTATAACTTATATACTAATGTAATGTCCCACGGTTGGGCAAAGGTCTTTTAACCATTTCAATATATTCGATAAAAAAATAATTTGGAAACTATTCATGAACAAATGAACTCTCTTCTTTTTCAAACGAAATATGTTTAACCTAATACAAAGTTAACTGTTTGCATATTATTCACTGTGGCACATATGTTTTGTCGCTTTTGCTCTTCGGAAAATTGCGTACGTCAGAAAGTGACAAACCATTTGATAGCTGTATACGCGTTTATTAACCCTGTGGGTATGCAATTCAATGAAATTAATGACAAATCAAACAGTAAGATGATGAACATTGAACAAACCAGTAGCAGAAAATTGGTATTTTATAGTTTTGTTTACCATTTGTACATGTTAACTGGCACAGTAAAACGTATTTTGAAATGCCTAGGTATTATAAATAGAAAGTGTTTAGTTATAGCATATGGATATGTTACCGGAAATGTATGTAATCCGTCATTGTAGGTATACAATTCGAAATGTAAATGTCATTCCTAAAATCGCATGGAAACGTGTAAAATAAATTATATTAGACACATTTTCTAGGTATACATTTCCTAAATAGTAATCGGAAATGTATGTCGTATTGGAAATCGGAAATGTGGAAAATAAATTTAATAAAAAATATTATTCTCATTTTAACAACGTATTTGATTACAGAAAGCATTATTTTTATACATTCCTAATACAACATTGGGATTATATACAATACCTAGGAATTGTACACATTTATGTATTAAATAGTTTTTGAAACCATACTTTATACAATTTCTAAATAGCTTCGGAATTGTATAAATTTCCTAGGATTTGTATACAATTCCCAGATTTCATACATTTCCGGTAACAGATACATAACTGTGCTGATAAGGTAGGTCATATTTGTTACAATGTAGTTTAAGAGGCTCGTTATAGTTAATCCTATGGGACAACTAATAACTATGTTGCTTATTATTTTGTACTGCATATTTAAAACTGCGGTTGCTCAGCACGTTATACTTATATAGATAACTAGCTGCGCCCCGCGGTTTCACCCGCGTTGTACCCGTTCCCGCGGGAATTTCGGGATGAAAAATAGATGTTGTCCGATTCTCAGACCTACCCGATATGCACACAAAATTTCATGAGAATCGGTCGAGCCGTTTCAGAGGAGTTCAACCACGGTACCCGTTCCTGCGGGAATTTCGGGATGAAAAATAAATGTTGTCCGATTCTCAGGCCTACCCGATATGTACACTAAATTTCATGAGAATCGGTCGAGCCGTTTCGGATTAGTACGGGAACGAACATTGTGACACGAGAATTTTATATATAAGACTAGCTGCGCCCCGCGGTTTCACCCGCGTTGTACCCGTTCCCGCGGGAATTTTGGGATGAAAAATAGATGTTGGCCGATTCTCAGACCTACTCAATATGCTCACAAAATTTCATGAGAATCGGTCGAGCCGTTTCGGAGGAGTACGGGAACGAACATTGTGACACGAGAATTTTATATATAAGATGTTAAAATTTGTTTTCACATTTAAGTACAACGCGCTGAACAACCGCAATAAAGTTACAAAATAAATAAAATAATCTATTATGACAAATTGAAAATTTCTCATAAAGATTATTTTACAGTCTTTATTAGTTATACCAGGCCTCCGTCACTCCATGTACTTGCGCGCTATAATTACCTACCGCCCGGCCGAGCGGTCTCGGGCCCTCTGGGGCCCAATTCAGTGTGGTTGCCGCAAGCGAAGCCACAGATTACTAAATAGTTACTACGTAGCTCTGTTTTAGAATATTAGTTTAGCGATGCGTCGCCAATTTAATTTTATCGAAGAGGCAGCCCTGCGATTGCTGTGGGATCGCGCGGTGCGAAGCAATCACAACTGTACGCTTGAGAATTTAGGCACATTTTAGCGTGCAGCGGTTGCTGACGCGACGGAGTAGGCAATTATAGCAGTAGGTATTGAACATTTTCTACAGAGTGAAGTATCTGTTACGTAGTAACTATTTAGTAATCTGTGGTTATACTTATTAATACTGAACTAGGTGCGCCTCGGGGTCTTCACCGCGTTATACCCGCTGCCGCTGGAATTTCGAGATAAAATGTATCCCATGATGATATCCTGATGTATTATCTATATTACTGTAAAAAATATCTAAATCCGTTTAGCATTTGTTGCCTGAAAGAGTAACAAATATACTTAAATACAAATAAACTTTCACTTTTATTATATTAGTAGCTGTAGTTGTTCAGGTAATTTTAGTGGCAAGTCGTTTCAGCGATCGAATCCAACGCTGAATTTCAACTGAAACAGACATCTGTTCCTAACATTGTTTCAGATAGTCGTTGTACGGATAAAGAGGTTAATTATTCAGGACCATAGAAAGTAAAATATCTTTGTGAAACTCAGGTATAGGTTCACGTTATTTACCTTAAGTATATAAATTACCTATTGTAGGAAAATAAAACTGTTGTTATAAGGTAAATTTTATAATCTGTTATTATTTATTCTATGTTTATTTGTCTGTGGTTTTGGGTCTTGTCAGAATGTCTCTTGAGTTATGAATATTTAAAGTGTATTTGCTTATTTAAAATAAATTCTTATTAATTATATAATACTTATTATTGCTTATAAAAATATTTCAACAAAAACAATTATCTAACTTAATGTAAATTAAATAGGAAGATAATTTTAATGGCTATGCGTTTGTGTCTAGACGTAGAAAAACTATTCAGGAACTATTTTGAGAAACTGCATATATTCAATTGTTTTTAAATATGAATTCTATTCTTTGCTATTCTTTGTTATTTTATGTAATGACGTAGCAAGTTCATTGGAACCAGACACCTAATAGCAGATACGATAGGGTTGTTCACCGTTTTTTTATTATTCTTTCTATTAACTCTTTTTATCACGTGTTAGAGACTAGAATTAGTTTTTTTATATCGCTATTATTTCCAGTGTTACAGGCGGTCAAAGTTGCTGATTAGACAGAGACAGCACTACTGGCTCTGTGACGTCATAAAGCTTGTAGCTCCGTATAAATCGTTTTGTAAGAAAGGGGCAGAAGGTCAAAGTTGCTGATCGAACGGAGACAGCAATACTAGCTCTGTGACGTCACAAAGCTTGTAGCCCCGTAAAAATTGTTTTGAAAGGAGATAATCTTTCAGAGCTAATAATTTCTTTATTTTTTAATCGATTCTCCCAAATTGTACACTTTTTAATATCAGTGAAATACCCCATGTTAAAACGTTAAGTATTAATTAAAACGTTTTTACCATTCAAGTATTATAATGTTATTTACCATCGCCTCTAATGTTTTAATCTAATTTTAAATCTTAGATTGATCAATTAATCATAGCTAAACATGTATAAGTGTGTGTAAATTTTAGACGAGGTAATTTAAATGCAATTGATAATTATATTACTTTTCGTACAATAGACGTCTAGACAACCTTCAATTAAATTACATACCTAATTAACGTACAATTGCATAATTGCATACACTTGAAATACATTTTTAATTATTTACATGGCTCGGGTTTGTGATTTCACTACTCCAAGCCGTACTCGTAGTAGGTAAGCGTGGTGTGGTGATTACGCCTGATCCTCGTCACTGCACTGATATCTTAAGTGAGATTAAGTTCTTTGTAAAATATTTCTGGAGCAAGTATTTTTTAAAGCTGATTATTTAATTACTGACTTTTTCAAAATTCGAACTGTACAATTATTTAAAAAACGAGTACAAGATCTCAAAGCTTAATAGCTTTCAGGGTATCCCCACAAATGCTTTGCTATAAAAAGAGACATTTGCAAAACCTGCTATCAATTACGTAGGTAAGACCGACCAAAACTTGGATTCGCAAACTGCAGCTTCAGGGTATTATCCTTCGTATTCCCTACTTAATGGGAGACGAATGTCGTTAGAAGTCTAGTGCTCGTAAAATCTGGCGTTTTAGGTCCTGTTCAGATTGCTAGATCTGCCTTACGTAAACGGCTAACGTGCTGACTTTCATATCGTCTACCTTTGGTGCCGTTTAAGCAGAATGTAAGTTTTACAAGACGTGTGTGTTGCAAATGTGTAGAGATTTGAACAGATTTTTAACCCTTACGAGAAGATGAGTTGCATATTTGACATGCAAGGAACGGTAAAATAATAATGATTGTGTATGCTCATGTCTGTCCATGATAGGTTCCATAATGATGTAATATTTTTTTAGGGTTCTGTAGTCAATAGTGGGCCTATAATTTCACCATGTCCATCTGTTTATTTTATTTACTAAGAGATTAGATCTAACATGTTCTTAGTCAAAAACAGGGTAATTAGTTAGTTTTTTAAACACGTAACGGTGTTAACAATGAAATACAATCAAGCAGTACTAAAAACAACACGTATTTTTGTATCGTATTTATTTAACCAATGTAGACAGCGCTTTAGTGAGAACCGAATGGGTGGAAGCTACCGAAGCAGAGAGGACTAATTGACCATCGAATACATGCAAATCTCTAATTATCTTCGGCGGTCCGGTAAATAAATAATTTATCTATTATTGTACCACTGCAGCCGATAGAGGCTCCCTGAAATAAACTCACGAGTATAGAACTTAACCTAGTTTTGGATTAGGAATTGATTCGAGCTGTTTGTTTACTTCGAACCGTGTGTGGGTGGAGTGAATATTTTATACGTTTTGGAATATATTTTTTCAACTCTATATTGACCCAATAACTGTGCTGTGGTCACGTTATGTTAGACATTTTTTTTGGACTATTTAATTGGACTCAAACTAAGCTTGTATTATGGAATCTAACAAACTTATACTATTACATATTCTTACACAAATACTTTATATTATTATATAATTGACACCCAGATTTCGTCGCCAACAGCTATGTGTGCCTATATTGTTGACTCCAAACGGGAATCGAACCCGCAACCTCGACACAGTAAGCGCTCTCACATGCCACTGTGCCAAAGTGCTTGTCTATACATAGTAGGTTCAGTAAGTAATAAATTCCTTATTTTAATGCCATTTAAATGATAATTAAAGCAGTTTCTAAGTGTTGTACTATTCAAGGTTACATTATCACTTTTCTATGTTACAATGACTCCACCTTGAAATCGAAACATGTCCTTTATCTTTCAGTTATGTAACTTAGAGACTTGCATGCAATTAAATATTATCTATGTGTACTATATTACAGAGCACTAAAGTTTGTATGTTTGAGTGTAGAAAATAATATTTTTAACAATGCATTTTTGTATGTTTAAAGCATAGACTAAGTTTTACCCTAATTTCCTTACGAGATATCTTGATAACTCTGGAACTGAAGATGATATATGTATCTACTACAAACAAAGAAAGCGGAAGTGATTGGTTATCTGTGTATTTGTACGAAAGTGCTAATTTCTGAAACTGCCAATCCAATGATAATTTGTTTTTTATACGCCTTATCTTTCTTTCTGATAAATAATTACTAGTTACTTAGGACAAGCATATTTTGACAAGCCCGTTGGCACAGTGGCAGTGAGAGCGCGGGGGTTGCGGGTTCGATTCCCGCCCGGAGTCAACAATATGTGAAGACATAATTGTCGGCGACGACGTCTGGGTGTCAATTATATATTCTTAAAAAGTATTTGTGTATATATATGTAGCAGTATCAGTTAGTTAGATTCCATATTACAAGCTTAGAGCTGAGATTGGGTCTAATTAACCGTGAGTGAATTTGTCCGGGTGTATTTATTATTATTTATAGTAAAGTAAGGTTGATTAGCTACTAATAATCTGAAGTCAAGTGCGAGCTGTATTTACATTGTAAAGGTAATAACGCCTTACGTGCGTTATGTTCGTGAATCGTTATACTTTTATGTTTATTTTGCACTCTTAGATGAACTTTACACGTGTCTAGGTTGTTGTTAGTTCATGTTCGTAGATAACTATCCTCAAGGGCTGTGGGTATGAACACCTATTTCAACTATCTGAACATACTCATAGCCCGCGCTTTCTATACTTGTGTTGAGCAAGGTATCTTTTACTGATAAGTGATAACCCATGCTTGGTTTCGGTTAATAAATAAATTAACAAATCATTTAATGGTTTTTAAGTACACAGTATAATATATTGTAAAGTAAGAATAATTAAAAGATTGAGGTGTACCTTCTCCAAAGGTTTTTAAGGGGTCTCAAAAAGTTTTAGAATAAAATATAACCAAAAATATTCATCCTTCTCCCTTTGGCAATTATTGACTTGAAAGCAAACAGACACACAGAGAGATGAAGCGAGTGACTATATTTCACACTTATTACATAGAAAATAGACAATTTAGAGAAATAGAAGAAAGTGAAAACCTTTAATATTCTAAGACACAATTTTTAACAGTTAAAACTACTCAATTTAAGTATTGTTTGCTCCTTAATATACTCTTTATGCACATTTTTATAAGAAACATATTACTAGTAAGTAATGTTACACGTACGCGCGTAGTTTTATAACACCTATTTATATAAACCTCCATAGCTACATCGTAAGCTCAGCGTAGCTCAGTGCCGTCATCTAGACGTCTACATGGACTAACCTAAATTAATTCACAGATACCGAAACAAATTGCACACAGTAATAGTTAATGAGAGTTTCGTGGCTTGAAAACAGAAAAAATTGGCAATTCATTTTCGCAAATAGTTCGGGGTGATTACAAAAGCCTCCTCATTGTTAGTACTTATTGATTCTGATGCCCCGTAGTGGATCTCACATGTAATAAGTATATATATTTATTCTAAAAATATTTATATTTTTAAATTCACACACGGTTAATTAGACCCAAACTAAGCTCTAAGCTTGTAATATGGAATCTAACTAACTGATACTAATACATATACATACACAAATACTTAGAAGAATACATAATTGACATCCAGACGTCGTCGTCGCCAACAACTATGTCTGCACATATTGTTGACTCCGGGCGGGAATCGAACCCGCAACCCCCAACACAGTAAGCGCTCTCACTGCCACTGTGTCAACGGACTTGTCAATTTATATATCTCTAAGTAGGTATACATATAATTCTTACGGGTATAACTCGCGAAAAAGTGCGCCCGGGTACAGCTGCTAGTAAACAGACATATCTTTATCTTCCTATACTAATATTATGAAGAGGTAAAGTTTCTGACTTTGTATGTTTGTTTGTAGGGTCTAATCTCAGAAACTACCAATCCGATTTCAATAATTCTTTTTGTAATGAATAGTCCCATTCAACATGAAGGTAAGGGTAAGGGGAATGTTATTTTACATCCCGAAACTCCCACGGGAACGGGTACAACCGCGGGGCACTGCTTATGTATTATATAACTTAGAGCGTTTTATTTTCCTACCAAAATAAAGTAGATAAGTCATCCAAGTTTTTTTTGTGCGTTTTTCAGCTTTTTCACACGAAAGATTGAAGGGTAAAACGTTTAAATAGTAGTTAAGTTATCTAAATCGGTCGTTAATGCAATCTTACTAGCGATACCATCGTAATTAGGTAATTAGGACTCTATAGGTAATAGAGTCTGGATGTAAACTTGGATCCTTGTTTACTACTAAGCTTAATTGCAATTTGCGTTGTCACTAACGACATCAAAATTGATATTGATATGACATAAGTATTCACTTCAATATACTTGGTACTAATATAACATAAATTAATTTAACTTGATGTACCTACATATATATATAATTCTAAAAAAAATACAATGTCTTTTATACATAGTTCGATGTCCGAACAAGAAGAAAAGGAGATATATTTATAGACGAATGATGAAATAGTGAACAAAGTAAAATTAAATCAAACTTTAATATTGAAAGTGTATACATATTATTGCAGCTGACGATAGAAGAGTATTCCATTAGTTCCACTCTTACCGCTTCACTAAACAATTGTCCGCTATAGACAACATTGTCTTTGTTTGGAAAAGCAGCCATATTAGATTACACATTTTATACCTACGGCTAACGCATACTTATTCACGCCCAACGCGAAGAAAAAATCGAACCAGACGCAGTTTATATAATTCTGTTTATGAAATCTTATGAAACCTCGCACTCTGTCCAAGACTCGGAAGAACCCCAAAAATCCTTGACGAATTCCGATGACCTCATTAAATTCGGCGAGACTTGTGCCGACTAGTCGACAGATGCCATCAGATTATATCAAACAGACAGCCAGATGGATCAATGTGTTAGTATTGCTTTTTTCTTATCGACGCGGTCGATACGGATACCTGTGCGAGTCCTCGTTGATTGATTCCGATTAGTTCGGCGCGTTCGGCTCGGATAAGTGTGCGTTCAGCATGAACGACTCTGGCGACGAAAACTGATTTCACGTAATAAAAACTTGACGAGACGGCCAATAATACGGTCAATACCTACTAATCTATACTAATATTATAAAGACTCTTTATTAAAGAGGTACAATTTGTAATTTTGTTTATTTGTATTATCTCGGGAAATACCAGTCCGATTCGATTAATTCTTTTTGTATAAGATAACCACATTCACCGGAACGCTTATAGGTTACTTTTCAGTCCGAAATTCCAACGGGAACGGGCACAACGCGGGTATAACTGCAGGCGCTGCTAGTATTATATAAGTATATGTAATAAGTAGAGGTGTTGTTGGTCCGAACGTAATATAACGGGTGACACGAGTGGTGTCATGCAATACTGCAATCATAGCGTGAGGCACATGACGTTGTTTCTCACTGGAAATGTAATTGGTAACATCATGTAAGGTTTATACGTGTTTTATAAAATTATATTAAATATAATATGTAAGTGGTAATTGGCGGTTATACGCCTAGTACGACTTGTACGAGTACAGAGCAATTAGATATTTGCTTGTGTTACAAATTATTCACATTTTCATGTAAAGTTTTTTAACCAAGCAAGCACCGACTTACGTACTTCTATATGGACATATACATACGAGAAGCAAGCAGTGAACTACATCTATACTAATTTTAAAATGGGAGTATCTTAATGCCTATCAAAATAGGCGCGTCGCCATTAAACCTGAGAAAATAATGCAAGCGCGATCTATAATATGTTCGGAACTACTAGTTAAAGATTTTATTATAATTATTGTTTATCTTAGTGAACGCTGACACCAGGGTTGGCGACTAACCTACTTGGAACGAATGAAATGAATGAATGAGTATAATAAGGATCTAAATAAAAAGTTCCGTCCAAAATTGTCTACTGACATTTATCCGTGTGTAATATCAATACCATATTGTTAATCTTTTTTTTTTTTTTTTTAAATTTATTTATTTAAGGTCGCTTAAACAACTAGGTCATCAGCGACCGAATTGTTAATCTTTCTTTAATATAGTATAGCTAATTTTTAAATTCAACATTTTACCTTAAATAGTTACCCAAAACCATTAGTTTTCTTATCAGCTAGTCTAAATTTAACCGTTGAAAAGAGACCAAGATTTCAGAATTTTACTATCCAGATAGCAACATTCTTGGTAAAACTACACCGGGGAAGATCATATCTACCCACTCAGGTGGCACCTACGTTTCATGATGGCGTCGGGACTGAAACAAAAAGCTGAAAACTGTGAAAAGCAAGTTTTGTGTGCATTCATAGTGGTGTGGCTGAGTCACGCAGTCTCGAGGTTGCATCACGCTAATCTAATGTCGCATGGTCGACATTTAACAACACACAATATCGTATTTTAAAACATGATATTTTGTGATCCAATCGAAGGACTTTTCTTTAAAAACATAATTGTATTTTATGACCTAAGTTTTCGTCTTAATTTTATTTCTACTTAATTAAAAACGCCGGGTAATTTTGATTTCTTGTTAAATAAGGGAGCTAAGTTGAGATTATTATTGGCTTTAATAGATTAAAATATTATTAATATTCATGGTTTATCCATATACTACTGGAACATTTAGTCTGATTGGGATCTGAAACATATTTTTCTTCTAACCATGAAATAACTGTGCCATAACACCGACTTATATATTACTAGCAGCGCCCCGCTGTTTTACCTACGTTGTCCTCGTTCCCATGGGAATAACGGGATGAAAAATACCCTATTATTCCCCTTTAAAATGTGGCTGTCTAGTACAAAAATGATTATTGAAATCGGATCATTAGTTTCTGAGATTAGCGCGTTGAAACAAACTATAGTTTTATTATATTATTATAGCTAGATACATACTGTGTCTATGTAGCAAGAAGATTCGGAACTACAAAACCCATACTGCTGTTTGCTATTTCAGTTTGCTGGTTGTAATCCGTCAATCTCTTGTAGTGGGAAGCTTTTACGCGGCGAAAAATCTCGTAGCCATTACAACAAATACCTAGAACACGTTTTTCGTACAATACGCAGTCTGAAAAAACAGTGAGTAATCCTGATAGCTTCGGTGAGATAAGCCTTTGCATAGCAGTGGAACATTACAGGCTAATACTTTTTAACTTAGACAAGTACTTATCAATTTAAAGTACTTATCGATATTTTCTGTGGGACTAATTCTGAAACAAACCTGATCGAACACCATTTCAATCATGTTTCGTGTAACCTACGAAGAAATAATAAAACATTCATATATTCTTAAGTTGTACTTCAACTTGGTTAATTAATTGTCTTTTTTAAACTTAGACGATTTGAACACATAGTTTAAACGTACTCACACGGGTTTTTTCGTGTTAGAAACTTATTAAAGCAAATAATAACTTACTTTTTATTTCCCGACGTTTCAAGGGGATTGCACCTCTCGTGGTCGCGGGTGAACTGAAGACATTGGAGTTACCGCTGTGATGGGAGGGTAGGCGTTCCAAGTGTTGGAAGTACCCTCACATGGTCAATATTAGAGTTTAACGGTGCGTCACATTAGACTGAAGCTGTGTACAGACCGGCCCAACGAACGCCAACGAACGGGTTTCGTTGACCTTCGTTGCTGCAATCTGGACGGTTTAGCGAAATGCTATCCTATCTATCTATCTATCCTATCTATCTAGATCCTCAATTCTCCGTTAGGCATTCGCTAAGCCGTCCAGATTGCAGCAACGAAGGTCTACGAAACCCGTTCGTTGGCGTTCGTTGGGCCGGTCTGTACACAGCTTTACACACAACATTGACAGTATCCTGGCACTTGGTCTTTTGAGCACGTCTCGAACACTTATAAGTTATTACCGGATTCCGAAAAAGTAAGTTATTACTTGCTTTAATAAGTTTCTAACACGAAAAAACCCGTGTGAGTACGTTTAAACCTCAGAATACAGAAAGTACCAGAACCCGTGAGCGCGCCTAATACTGTAGCTACCCAAACTAGCCTTAAATAGTGTAGTTTGACGCGCAACCGATCAGTCACTTTGTGACCGTCGGAACGCGCTAACGTGTTTTACCCGTGACCAATTTCACGAAACTATGCCGTCTTGTGTCGTTCCTACCTGTAAAAATGCAGTGGGTCTGAAAAAGAAACAGGATGGGATCACATTTCACGTGTAAGTATCGCATTTAGGTATCGTCTTATTTAAATATTTAATTATTTTCTCAGATTTCAATTGTCATAGAGAGTGATGCGTCAATCTATGTTAGTGTTGCCAATATAAGAGTTTTGATTTACCCTTATTTTTATTACCTTTTGAGGGCTTTAATTCGTTGTAGAATATTAATAAGTAATATAATAAAAATTAACCAACTTGAAAAAAGGAAGTATAAAGCGTAAGTGTGGCTCGTATGTACCTAACCTAACAATCCTATTAAATAGTAAGTATGTTAGTCTATAGGATTTCTAAACAAATTTTTGGTGTGCGTGTGGGAGAAGGGGAGAGGGGGGGGGCGGGTATTAAATTATGTTTCTATATTAGCCATCTTAAATTTTAGCTTCCCTGCTGATGAGGAAAGCGGTGTGGATAAAAATTATACAAAGAGCACGGCTGGAACAGTACTGGAAACCATCCAAGCGAAGCGTAGTTTGCTCGATGCATTTTGACTTAAGTTATTATTGTACCTAGTTGTAAGTTTTCCGAATACTTTAAAATAAAATAAAAATATATAATTTTTCCATCACCCCTTAAAAGTGTGCAAACATCCACCTTAACACCGTGTTTTATTTAATATACATATCTATTTCTTGAGATAATCAGTTAGGTACATAGTTATATAGAAAAGGACAATTTTTATTCTATTATCATATTACCTCCAAAACTCCCAAAATTTACCCCAAAAATGGACAAATAATGCGAGAGCTAACAACACTACGCGAGGGACTTTGTTCTGTTTTTGGACACAGCGTGTAGCTTGTAAATACATTTGAATGCCGTTTCTGGTACTTTCTGTATTCTGAGGTTTAAACTATGTTTAATTAATTATACTTCAACATTTACCGCGCCTTATTGTCAGTCCCGGTTGTGTCAATCGTCAGTCATATAGGAAGCTAAAGGCGTTGTAAAAACTGTCACTGGGTTGGCTAGGGCTACTACCCTTCTCAAACTTAATTACTTTCCACACCTTATCATTATTTTTAGTTATTTCTACTGATATCGTTATTTAAAAGAAAATTAATATTATCAAGTTTATTTGTTTGCAAAGGTGTCGTTAACGTTATAAACGATGCAGTGTCATGCAGAGCTTTTATATAGAGACATGCAATACGGCAATTTTTATCGTAGTACCTACAATTCATAAAATGTACAGAGCACCTTAGAGCACATAAACCCCAACTTTTATGGTTATCGATTTGCTTATTATAAGTAATTTATAGTTAAATAAAATATTACTTTTCTCTATAAAAGACGCAGCAATGGCTAACTATTTACTCAACATAATTTATCTCTAACAAGAATAACATAATAGAATACGATATTAACATCGATGATAATTAAAGCTTATTACAAAGCAGTGTGCCTTTTTTCTTGGTAATAAAAAATAAGTTATTAAATGAATACTATTAAACAGTAAAGTGTATACTGACTGACTTGTTTTCTTCGTTGGGAGGTGAATGATTTTTGAGGCATTTCATATAGCATTGTATTGTTCTCAAAATTTCATTGATTAGATAGCCAATACATTCTTCCTCACAATACACCTATTCAATAACTTTTATTTTATTTGTGACACTTTGATGACACAAATGAGCGCCACAATCCTTAGAAGACATCTCTGAATTCTGACACAAGTTTGTATTAAATCCATGGACACAACACTATAAAACTTGACAATTTTGTTAAGATCTCAATAATTTTCATTACTTCAAAAGAATTTTCTTTACAACACTCATTTCTCTAAAACTCTTTTGTGTCCAACTAGTCTCCAAGGTGCCGGATAGCTCAAACGAATCTAATATAAATAATGTGGATCAACTGAGCTTTCGGAGTCAACGCACTGTAACGTTGGATCTTCTTCCATAATGTTGAGAATCCCTGCAGTGCTCAGGGTGGTGTGGGGTGATGTGGATAACCTGAATCGGGAGCGAGGGCGAAGGGTCGTGGACCGCACCCGGACTGCCCGAGGTACCCTCGAATCTACCGCAGACTGGATGCTTCGTTAATCACACGAAAACTACCTATGGGACTGTTGTGTTAGGCGTTAGTGGACAAAATACTAGAGGAGAGTTTGTACTTCCTCACTGTACTGATATCTTCAATGAGATACCTTTCCCCAGCAGTGGAACATTATAGGCTAATACTTTTTTTATATTAACAACATTAACAGTCTTTAAAAAGTTGTTAGGATTATAAGTTCGGATTAGAGGTATATTTTGACCATTATTATTCCCCATACAAAATGAAACCATAATGAAATATTATTATTGACAATATGTCGTAGATGTACAGTATAAACTTCTACAACATATTGTTGTATAAATTATACTGAGTATAACTATACTGAAGATATTAAGATATTACATAATCGGTTTTATTAATATTGCAGTCAATCTTTGAATAAAATTATACTTACAGTAGTATATAATACATACTTCCAAAATAGATTTGGCTATTCAAATCATTTTAGACAGTTGTGTGCAGTAAAGATGTTGACATATTTTCGTCAAGATTTTTTTATATGTTGACGGTTTTAAATTTAATATCACGAACTGGAAGCTTGCATGTTTTGGATTTTCAATTCCAATCCCGTGCTTACAAACTTCGGGACGATAACATTCAATTTGGGAAGTGCTAACGGAAAACTCAATCTACTTAGTAGAAATTAGGTACTTTTTGTACCATGTTCTTAAAGTAAACACAGTGTACATTCTATCCTTTTAATCGTTACAAATTCGTGTTAGTTTTCATGCATTTTCATAAGTTCTAAGGTAAAAACTTGTTATTAAAAATTGAGATAAGAATATCAGCGATGCAGTACACGACATCATAATATAATTCATTCGAAATATTTGTCGTGAGATAAAATAAGTATGATTTATTAAAGTTTAATTCGACTTTAAAATGTGTTTAATTAGAACTATTAGTAAACCTAGCACACAGTACAAAAGTAAGTTTATCAAACACACCTTTGTTCATCCTAAATAAAGTGCAATAGAGGTACCTCTTCTCACAAATCTTCCTTTAAATAAGATGAGATTGACCTACCTCTATGTAGGACGGTACCACTAAGGCGCCTGGTCCGATAAATCATCAAAATAATATACTCTATTTGAATTTTACGATATATGTTTTTCGTTTATTTATTACTATAAAAAATCTATAGGAATATCGTTTTCTAAAACGCAACAGTCCAGTGCCTATGTTTTCGAGGAGAAACAGAAAAATCCAATGTGATTAAGTAAAAGTAATGATCTCAAAACACAAGAATGACCTCAAAGTGAAATCAAAAGGAACTAATCACACGCTTTTGTTTGGACCTGGCGTTGACGCATGAAGCGCCCATTGGTGGCAGAAAAAAGTGAAAGAAAACCCTCATTAAGTAGGTACATATATGTATCATTAATCTGGCGTAGATATCACACTTCACTAATTGAATTAAAGCAAAATGGTTTGGTTTATTTCAAGAGAATCTGTAACATGTTCATTCTCGAAGTAGTACTAAACTGTACCGAAATTTGGAATTGCTTCCAAATTACAATGTATCTAGACTAGAAAATGTAACCAAAACATCGAGTCAGTAGTGCAATGTCCTAAACTAAGGCATTAACATAGCAGGGCTTCGAGGTGAACGGTTGCCCTCTCAAATAAAATACGCCACGGGTCAACGGCCTAACCGTTTAGGATTTAGGCAAGTCTATCGAGCATCTAGACTTAGGTCTCATAGAAACAGACCTGTCAAACTACAATGATGCTCTTTGGTAAAAATAGATTTTTATTCCAGTTTAAACATGTTTTTGCATATTAAATGACATTAATTGAGTGCATTCACACTGTAAAGTTTAGATTTTAGTTATTGTGACTAACGGTTCTTAATCGGTGGATTAAGTGTTAAGGATCTTAGGTTTATATATAAAATTCTATTTTTAAATCTAGATATATTTGCCATATATAATTATTCTGAATTTTATGTGTAAGCTGCATTTTTGGCAATGCTATTAATATAACTCGTTCGTAAACTAGTGTAACACTATTTAGATTCTCGACACATTAAATATTTGTAGACAAGTGTATTTATAGAAAATTAGGCGTAACTGTAGTTCTCTTTAAAAAAACTCTTTCTTTAAAGTTTTTGATATACAATTCAAATTGATGCATTTATTACTTCTTTTTAGAGTCTAGCTAGGTAGTCTAGCGAGGTAGTTCATTGAACGCTAATTAATTGCGAGGATTATTTTACTGTGTAATTATTTGTGTATTGTGTCATTGAGCTCGTACTATCGACATTCTAGAAAGATTTCAGATGTAAGAGACTCATATTGAACATCCCTTGTGATCAGTATACTTCGAAGTTTAAACTGATCAACCTTAAATTACAAAACATCGAAAGTACATCCTAGAATCAGCTCAAGCAAAGTAATGATTAAAAAACTTAGGGCCTTATAATTCATAAATGCTTATGAACAGCACTTTACCAATCAAATGGTTTGTCTCTTTCCGACACACGCTATTTGCCAAAGAGCGAAACAGGCAAAACACTGCTTAAGTTAAATATATGGTTTAAGAATAAGGCGGTTAGAGGAACAGTGTCCCGAAGCAATTAACAAAAAAATAAATAAACCGTACTTGTTTTTTTTTCCACACCATGGTAAGGGGTTTTTCCACTAAAGCCATCATATTTTTGGTATACGACAAGCTTATTAAATGAACCATAACCAGAATAACAACATATGCAATCAAAATCAAAATGGCTTTATTATTAACACTTTTTTTCACGTTTATGAGCTTTTAGGAGGTTATAACCTGTATTAAAAAAGGCCCCTCATCAGTGCTATAGCACCCCTTTTAATATGCTCTGATAGAAAAGTAAAAGAATGTCCCACTGGTCAGCAAAGGTTTCACCAAAGATAACAGTACAGTGAGGAGGATTAGACGCAATCACCACGCTTGCCTAATGCAGGTTGGTGATCTCCGAAGCCATGTTTGAAAAGTAGGAAACATTTGTTTTCGTTCGACGCGGGAATTGAGCCTGGGATCTCTTGGCAGGCGAGTGCACATACCACTAAACCACCGAGGCGTTAGGTTGGGCTCTAATAGAATGATGTATTTTTTTTCAAGCATAATATGTACGTACTTACATAGTATCATCTCCTGTGAGTTGGTTTAATGTTGTATCTCTTTAAAGTAGATAGGTTAATACATTTGCTATTCCAGACATGATTGAATCGCAGTAAATTACACCGCCCCGGGTGCTGAACAAGCATCGCTTTGTTATAATACTGCGTAAACTATACTATCGTTACATTTTGACGTCTAACTTTGATATCTTTGAACTTACGGTCGATAACTTAACTGTGTATACGTTATTATTACGAGCAGGATCCTTTGAAACCAAAGTGTAGAACAAGTGAGAGTAGGTATTATTTGTTCCTCACTGTACCTACTGATATCTTCAATGAGATGAGAGGCCTTTTCCCAGCAGTGGAACATTAAAGTCTACTACTTCTACTTTTTATAACAGCTGATATTGAAAAGAAACAAAATGTTGTATTTTTGGACTGTAATTTAGAATGATAAGTGTCAATTTCGAATTTCGAATTATGACCGAAGATAGTGTAAGGTATTATACAACTTTGCGGTTTTGTCTTTGTTTATAAAATTAAAAATAAATAAACCGTTTCCGCTTTCTGTTCATTTTGGGATAAAAGTATCTTGTTATTTCAGGTTAGAAAAATATGTAGTATGGTGTCCAAATCCATATAGCCGCTGGCAATAGAGCAACAGACATTTGAACGACCCACACTTCCGTTTTCACATATTTTATCGTATAAATTGTTAATATAAACTGATAAGTAAGAAGGTTGACCAACTAAATTGACTGATTTATCTAAAGTGGTAACATTTTGATAAAAAAAATATGTGAGACCGTGTATAAAGTAGTCATAAAAAATAAATACTCGAACATAACCAACGAACGAACTTTGGGAAATATGGTTTTCTCTAATTTTCTCCACAGATTAATCAACACATTCCTAGATAAGGTCATTAATAAAAAACATAGCAAATATGAGACGTCTCTATCTTCTACATTATAAAAAATACTGCAGTTTTATTAACAGCTAGCAGCGCCCCGTGGGTTTACCCGCGTTGTGACTGTGTGTTGTGCCCGTGGGAATTTCGTAATAAAAAATAGTCTACAGCCTTCCCGTTCAACGTGGCTATACATTACAATAATATTCAAATTGGATTGGTAGTTCCTGAGATTAGCGCGTTCAAACAAACTCTTATATTAGTATAGGTATTCGGTATAATTGGAATACAAACTCTCGTCTCCGTAACGCTAAATTCCATTATTTATATTTCTATCGTTAACACAAATGTCAACGGCAATAAATATTTTATTTTTCTCTATTTCTGGTACTGATCGTATTTTTAGAAGGTTGCATTAATTATAGAAGGTGACCAATTTAGAAAGAAACAGTATATTATTAATAGATTTAGGCTAACCTGCTTTAGTGTATCGTTGTTCATTAGGTGAATAACAGCCAATTGCAATCTTATCTGAATTATTTATTTACTACTAGCTGTGCCCCGCGGTCTCACCCGCAGCGCCCCCGTTCCCGTGGGAATTTTGAGATTTTTATTCCAAATTTTCATTGTTTTTAAAATGAATTCTGCTATTCAGGGCGGAGACAAATCCAACGAAACCATGAAAATTGATCCAGCCGATCTCGAGTTATAAGTGTTGTAACAAACCCGTCTTTGTTTTATATATATAGATTAATAGCAAGCAACGGTTAACACTAATACTTATACCGGATGGGTGACCACTGGTAGTGATTATTTAAGAGTTGGAGTTGAAACTAGAAGAAGTACATACCAATTATAGACCCGGTTGCTTTCAACCTGAGCTATATGTATAGTACCTAATATTTAAAACACATTAAGTCGGTTTTAAAATTCAAATATGTATACTCGTATTGTCGCTAAACAAAAATAAAACATCTACTTCTACATAATTTGGTTACCTACTATCTTTATAGTAACCAAATTATTACTATCTTTATAGTAACCAAATTATTACACAGCTGGGCAAACGCCTCTCACCTCACTGAAGATATCAGTACAGTGAGAAGGATAAGGCATAATCACGCTTGCCAAATGCGGGTTGGTGATCTCAAACCCGAGCCATGTTTGAAAAGTAGGAAACATGTTTTCGCTCGATCCGGGAATTTAACCTAAGACCTCAGGCTTGGCAGGCGAGTGCGCATACCACTAGACTACCGATGCGTCAAAGAATAAATAATATTTAATTTTAATTTGTTCAAAACTGTGATGCACTTACCTATTTATAAAACTAAGTACTTAAACGTTGATTCCAACGTTTTACATAACGCAGTCTAGTCTAGCTGTAAGCTGTTAATTTTCCACGTTGAAGGTTGTCTGGTTTCCTATTTGCACAATTATTTACGTATTCTTTTAGGCATTTATATGTGACCTGACGCAACATTGTCTGCATTTTCTGTTAACATAATACATTGGTCACGGTGTTCACAACATAATGCAATTATTCAAAGATATTCATTTTTGAATATGTGTTTAGAATGTTGTTTCCAAATAGTGTCTCCTTAAAATAAGGTCTTGTCTATACCTGGATTTTTCTGTGTTATTTTTTTTATTTTTTATATTTTACTTTCAGCGTGGTGATTATGGCTTAATTAGTATTTTTTTTATTGAAACGAGCCTATGCCCTGCATTGAGACATTGCAGGCTTTATCACTTAAGTTATTTTGTGTACTTCAAAGGCAATAAATGCGTTTTTTTACTTGAAATCGCGTTTTAATGAATATTATATATTAGTTATATGGGTATCAATCGCATGTAAGTTATTTTGATGAAGAATCTTAATAGTAAGCAACGTTTGACTCTGACTTTATCGGAATAGTTGAACAAAAGAGGGAGAGTGAGAGTGAGAGAGACAGAGAGAGGGAGAGAGAGAGCCACCTAGGCAGTTATTTTATTTTTATTGATACAATAATTTAGAAGAAAAAAATTCAGACGAAAATCAGAGACGATCATTAAATCGACACTTAACTAATTGGCACAATGTTTATACATTACATGTAAAAATCACTCATAAAATCTCTGCTAAGGAAGTATTTGGCGTCCCTGAGTACGGGTGTAAGACTTAAGTTCTTATCTTCAACTGAAAAATAAGAATAATAAATAACCTCCCTTTGTTATTTTGAGTGGCCAAAAACAATAGTTTTTAAGTCTATAGTCTATACATTGCAAACAATACTCAAAACTCTATCATAAACAATAGCAAGATATCTATTATCTCCACAGTACTGTTCCAGTACTACCTATATAAAGTAAACTCATAGTACCCATGTATAGAAGTTAACGGAACACTTTTATTGCGTAATGAATGAGAGGTCGGCGCCCAGCCTGGGGGGGCAACGGGAGACTAAAAGGGGGGGCATCAGCTTAAGGGGGGGCAATACCACCCCCTTGAGCCTTATTTCGGGTCATCGAGCCCGACCCCTGAACCAACGAACGATGCAAGTACCGCCTTGCAAAATGAACTTTTCATCTTGTATTATTAATTTAAACAAAGTGCCGGATTAAAATAATTCAATGCACTGGGTGCCTGATTAGACTAGATTGTGCAATTTCACCTCCTTTGATTTTTTTGTAATATTCAAAGTGAAGATATTTTTTATGTCATTTTTAAACGAATATTTTATGTCGGGGAATTTTTAAATTACGAACAGCTTTGTTCTAGAGTTGTTGAAATTAAACTTCTAAACCTTTGAATTTCGAATAGCTTAGTTAATCTAGATATTACCTACCTATTTCTTTACTGAGTAACTGCTACTTTAATTTAATAAAAACTTAAGCCACAGAATTCGTCCTTCTTTCGCATTCAAAATATTATTAAATATGTATCAATTCCAAGAAAGAGTTCTTGTTATTGGCATAAAGTAAGGCAAGTATTCGCATTATCACACAAACAATCTCTAACGACCCTTTCAAAGTCGGTGGTTTCATTTGATCACATTAATTAATACGATCCGCTTTTTACATGTTTCTAGTTTTTAAATTAGTATACATTATTCGCGAATCACGAGATTGATTATAGTATATAGTACTAGCTGCGCCCCGCGGTTTCACCCGCGTTGTACCCGTTCCCGCGGGAATTTCGGGATGAAAAATAGATGTTGGCCGATTCTCAGACCTACTCAATATGCTCACAAAATTTCATGAGAATCGGTCAAGCCGTTTCGGAGGAGTACGGGAACGAACATTGTGACACGAGAATTTTATTTAAATAGTATGATATATATATATAAAAATCATTCGTTAGTCTCGCTAAAACTCGAAAACGGCTGGATCGATTTAGTTTTTAGATTTTTTGACTCTGGTTTTGATATAATGATATAATATATGTTTGTCTTAATCCAGGGAAGGTTTAAACGGTAAGCAGTGACGGAATAAAAAATGCGGATGAAACCATAGGGCACAACTTTTGGTACAATTGGTTTGTTTGTTTGTATGTTCGAGCTAATCTCGGGAGATACCAGTCCGATTTGAATAATTATTTTTGTAATAGAGATTCACATTCAACGGGAAGGTTCTAGGCTAATTTTAATCCCGATATTACCACGGGAAAAGACACAACGCGGATAAAACTGCGGGGCGCTGCTAGTAGTACTAATATAATAATACTAATATTATAAAGCTGAAGAGTTTGTTTTGTTTGTTTGTTTGTTTGTTTGTTTGTTTGTTTGTTTGTTTGTTTGTTTGTTTGTTTAAACGCGCTAATCTCAGAAACTACTGAACCGATTTGAATAATTCTTTTTGTAATAGATAGCCACATTCAACGGGAAGGTTATAGGCTATTTTTCATCCCGAAA